>CAKJTW010000122.1:1772500-2372500 GCA_917880005.1 Nanger dama | reverse complement strand
CTTCATAAGTTTAATTTTGGGGATGCTTTTATATCTGAGTTCTTGGATATACCTCGCAGTTGGCAAAATATTCATGTTACGTCCAGTTCCTATACCATCAGAATTTTTAGTATATTTTTACACGTCTTGTAGTTGTTGCTTGTTTTGCTGTTAGTCAAGATATTTTGACAGTTGAGAATCAAACTCCATCACTCACTCCTTGTATTTTATTGTGGTGTTGTAAGCAGGTGTACTGCATTCCAGCATCTTCACATAATTTTTTAATTGAGAGGTGCTAATCAGACTTTCCACAGTTAATTGTGATCCACACAGTCAAAGGCTTTGGCGTAGTCAATAAAGCAGAAATAGATGTTTTTCTGGCACTCTCTTGCTTTTTCCATGATCCAGCGGATGTTGGCAATTTGAACTCTGGTTCCTCTGCCTTTTCTAAAACCACCTGGAACATCTGGAAGTTCACGGTTCACGTATTGCTGAAGCCTGGCTTGGAGAATTTTGAGCATTCCTTTACTAGCATGTGAGATGAGTGCAATTGTGCGGTAGTTTGAGCATTCTTGCCATTGGCTTTCTTTGGGATTGGAATGAAAACTGACCTTTTCCAGTCCTGTGGCCACTGCTGAGTTTTCCAAATTTGCTGGCATATTGAGTGCAGCACTTTCACAGCATCATCTTTCAGGATTTGAAATAGCTCAACTGGAATTCCATCACCTCTACTAGCTTTGTTCATAGTGATGCTTTCTAAGGCCCACTTGTCTTCACATTCCAAGATGTCTGCCTCTAGATGAGTGATCACACCATTGTGATTATCTGGGTCATGAAGCTCTTTTTTGTACAGTTCCTCTGTGTATTCTTGCCACCTCTTCTTAATATCTTCTGCTTCTGTTAGGTCCATACCATTTCTGTCCTTTATCGAGCCCATCTTTGCATGAAATGTTCCCTGGGTATCTCTAATTTTCTTGAAGAGATCTCCAGTCTTTGCCATTCTGTTGTTTTCCTCTGTTTCTTCGTATTGATCGCTGAGGAAGGCTTTCTTATCTCTCCTTGATATGTTTTGGAACTCTGCATTTAAATGGGAATATCTTTCATTTTCTCCTTTACTTTTCGCTTCTGTTCTTTTCACAGCTATTTGTAAGCCCTCCCCAGACAGCCATTTTGCTTTTTTGCATTTCTTTTCCATAGGGATAGTCTTGATCCCTGTCTCCTGTGCAATGTCACGAACCGCCATCTGTAGTTCATCAGGCACTCTATCATATCTAGTCCCTTAAATCTATTTCTCCCTTCCACTGTATAATCATAAAGGATTTGATTTAGCTCATACCTGAATAGTCTAGTGGTTTTCCCTACTTTCTTCCATTTAAGTCTGAATTTGGCAATAAGGCCAGCACAACTGGACATGGAATAACAGACTTGTTCCAAATCACCCTGCTTATTTAACTTATATGCAGAGTACATCATGAGAAACATTGGGCTGGAAGAAGCTCAAGCTGGAATCAAGATTGCCAGGAGAAATGAGTAACCTCAGATATGCAGATGACACCACCCTTATGGCAGAAAATGAAGAGGAACTCAAAAGCCTCTTGATGAAAGTGAAAGAGGAGAGTGAAAAAGTTGGCTTAAAGCTCCACATTCAGAACACGAAGATCATGACATCTGGTCCCATCACTTGATGGCAAATAGATGGGGAAACAGTGGAAACAGTGTCAAACTTTATTTTTGGGGGCTCCAAAATCACTGCAGATGGTGATTGCAGCCATGAAATTAAAAGACGCTTACTCCTTGGAAGG
This sequence comes from Nanger dama, assembly GCA_917880005.1. NCBI lineage: Eukaryota > Metazoa > Chordata > Mammalia > Artiodactyla > Bovidae > Nanger > Nanger dama. The sequence goes on along the minus strand of CAKJTW010000122.1, from coordinate 2,370,719 downwards.
AAAGTTATGACCAACCTAGATAGCGTATTAAAAAGCAGAGGCATTACCCTGCCATCAAAGGTCCGTCTAGTCAAGGCTGTGGTTTTTCCATTGATCATGTATGGATGTGAGAGTTGGACTCTGAAGAAAGCTGAGCGCCAAAGAATTGATGCTTTTGAGCTGTGGTGTTGGAGAAGACTCTTGCGAGTCCCTTGGACTGCAAGGAGATCCAACCAGTCCATCCTAAAGGAGACCAGTCCTGAATATTCATTGGAACGACTGATACTGAAGCTGAAACTCTAATACTTTGACCACCTGATGCAACGAGCTGACTCATTTGAAAAGACCCTGATGCTGGGAAAGATTGAAGGCAAGAAGAGAAGCGGGTGACAGAGGATGAGATGTTTGGATGGCATCACCAACTCGATGGACATTGAGTTGGAGCAAGCTCTGGGAGTTAGTGGACAGGGAGGCCTGGTGTGCTGCAGTCCATGTGGTCACACAGAGGTGGACATAACTGAGCGACTGAACTGAATTTTTTTCTTAATGCCTACGTTTCAGTGTTTTATTGTACTTTGTCATATTGGTAGTTTGAAAAATCTGACTGTTTTAGGGTAAAACTCAACTCAGTGATCCTTCACATCATGGTGAAGTGACTGTCCTGGTATTTTAGAATCTAGAAAGATACTGGCTCTTTGATTTGGGGCAAATTACTTAGTCTTTTGGAGATTTGGAGTCCTCTCTGAAATAAGAATGAGCTGTCCTACCTCAGCAACTCTATGAAGATTAACCAGGGTAATGCATGAAGAGTCCACAGCTCAGCAACTGGCGCATAGTTCAGTGAATGTGTACATGCCAAGTCACTTCAGCTCTGTCTCACTTTTTGTGACCCCATGGATTGTAGCCTGCCAGACTCTTCTGGTCATGAGATTTTCCAGGCAGGAATTCTAGAATGGGTCGCCCGTTTCCTTCTCCAGGGACTCTTCCCCATCCAGGGATCAAACCCACTTCTCTCACGTCTTCTGCATTGGGAAGCATGTTCTTTACCACTAGCTCCACGTGGGTAGCTCCCCAGGAAATACTAGCTCTTAAAAATGAAGATAATGGTGTTTATTCAAAATTTGGTTTTAACAAAATGAGATATTCCTTTAGACTAGTTTGACTAAGCCTATATTACCTTATTATGATAGTATTAAATCAGAGCTCTGTGTGCAGTATTTTATGTGTAGTTCTGAACTGTATGATTGATAATTCTGTAGTTAAGACCTTTTAAGAGTTATTCATGTATATTAGTTTATTCTCCAGTAATTGGTGTATTTGTTTGGTCAGGGGAGGTAATTAAATTTTGAGAGTTCAAGAAAGATCATGAGTGTGTGTGGTATAAGGAGTTACTGATACATATCAGGGCATTAGTATTAAGCTAACGTGTGATTACTAAGTGCCAGATACACTTCTAGTTGCTTCTGTGTATTAGATGATTTAATCCTTACAATAATACTTTGAGGTATTGTTGCTGTCAGAAGGTTATTAATGAAGAGTGACGTGTTGAAGAGGACAGAGCTAGTAAATGTCTGAATTAGGTTTTGAGGGGCTTCCCTCATGGCTCAGACATGGCTCATGTCTGCCTGCAAGTGAGGGAGACCCGGGTTCAGTCCCTGGGTCGGGAAGATCCCCTGGAGGAGGAAATGGCAACCCACTCCAGTCTTCTTGCCTGGAAAGTCCCATGGACGGAGGAGTTGGTAGACTACAGTCTCAGTCTGTGAGGTCGCAGAGAGTCGGACACGACTGAGCGACTTCCCTTTAGTTAGGTTGACTCTGAAGTTGTGCGGGAATGCCGAAAAACTAATACTCCATAATGCTAGTGCATGTTTTTAATTCTTAAACAGGAAGAATTAAAAGTTCTGGAGGCTTTGTTTAAAACGGGAGACAATGCAGAGATACTGCGCAGTCAAGGGGGACCATATTCCTTTGCTCCGCCACAAGCTGCGGGGAGCAAACAGAGGAAAGCAGGAGAGGCCGTGTTAAGTGTGGATTTTTGCAATTAAAAAAAAAAAGGAAAGATGCCTTTCTGATTAGGTTTACTGTCTGGTTAAATAATCCTTTCTCTCCTGTACTCATTCCAGGGAAAAGCATAGAAGCAGAAGACAGAACTGTCTGTCCACTCTGAAGCCCTTTGTGTTTGTATCTCTTTTTCGTCTTTAGTCTGCACTTATAATTGGAACAAGATTAGGTTTAAGAATAAAACATTATTTAACTTCTGTGGCTTTGTTATAGTAGTGACCCTAACCCCCGATAAATCTTTGAAAATCAAATAATTAGGGTATACTTGGGAACTTTTACGTACTTGTAGTCTCATTAATACACTGATCACATGGACCAGATTCTCTAATCCGGTCAGCTTTTTGCTTCCTTGCCCTTATATTTGTGCTGGTGTGCTGGTGTCCATGACAACAACAAGCTTGGCCCAGCAGTGCGGGGCAAGCAGGCTTCCTTCCTGCCATGCAGCGTTTCCTGTACCAGATAGATGCCAGCCCTGAGGGCGGCGAGCCTGGGAGGTCAATGGGAAGACCTGGCTCCTGACTCTCCCTTTATATTAGATTGCCTCAGGGCTGAAGTAGAAAGTTGGTAGAAAGCAGTGCCCTGCTTGAGGATATCTAATAAATGTTTAGCTTTAGAGTAAATGGATTTCTTGTTTTAACATCTTGGAGACTGTTAATGGCTTAAGTGTTACTACTGAATGAATAAATCTGTAGTAGAGCATTATTTAGGGACACAAAAATTTCAACTTAATAGTCATTTATTTGCCTTGGTAAATTCTCTGCATTTTCCCATAGACTCCAGTACCTGTTTCTATTCAGTTTTGAGTTAATTTCTTGAAATAGAATATAAAATTGTATTATTAAAAAATGACCCCCTTCATCCTTTCCATTGGAGTTTTTAAATGCTTTTTAAAATATATATGTTACTGGTAGGGCAGAAAGACATCCTGGATAATTTTTTTAATTTTAAAGACATATTTTTATCCCCTTTCCAAAAACTTTTGTCAACTATCCACATGTGCAGTGGAAAAAACTAAGCTACTTCTTGATAAGTGTCTTAAGTAAGGATTAAGCTTCTTTATTATATACCTTCTTATTCTGTTACCTTTTTCCTAATCATTTCTACTAATTTTTCAGCCTCACCCTATTTTGTCTTCTGTGGATTTGGAGTTTTAATATCCTTATCAGCAGGGCTGAATCTTTCTTTTTCCTGAAGAGAATGCTGACACTTTAAATGGTTATAGACATCAGATGTTTGAGTACCTACTGAGTGCCAGGATACCTTTTCTGGAGACTTCTTTCTTTACCACACACTATTTACCTTGCGGCTCAGGAGCTGTTTGCTCTCTTCTTTTTGTTTGTTGTTTACTTTTGTTTGCTTGTTTACTTGTTCTTTCTTAAAACTTTGAAGACTTTTAAAAATAAAATACTGGTTTTTAGAATATAAAATTTTGTGAATAATAGCATGGCATATATAAATTTTGGGTGTCAGTGAAAGTGAAAATTGCTTAGTTGTGTCTGACTCTTAGCAATCCCATGGACTATACAGTCCATGGAATTCTCCAGGCCAGAAAACTGGAATGGGTAGCCTTTCCCTTCTCCAGTAGATCTTCCCAACGCAGGGATCAAACCCAGGTCTCCTGCATTGCAGGCGAATTCTTTGCCAGCTAAGCCACAGGGGAAGCCCATGTTAGTGAAGTACAGATCAAAATGGATTTCATAAATGTGCATAAATGGACTCACATCATTGAATGGTGGAATAAATCAATCAGTTATGATGCTTCAGTAGATAGAAAATCTAAGTCTCTGATTTGGAACCATATGTATAGTTCTGGCCATAATAAGGAGGAAGAAAAACTTGTGTTAATTTGTGAGCCCAGAAGTAAATTTTCCTTGGTCACTGGAGTACTGTTTATAAATTCGTTTCCTCTTTTCCCATAGAAGTGTGGCACAGGACAGGATTTCAGGAATTTAAGATCCCCCCTATCTTTTTTCCCCAAATTAAGAATCTCAGAATGGCTACAGCATAGCATTAAGCCAAGTGTGCATGGGTTGCAGACCCATGAAGCTGGCCCTGTCCTGAGTAACGTGTTCAGTTCTCCAACAGATGGCTTAGAACCTACACTTTCTAGTTGTGAATGCATAGTTGTCTATTTTACTGTCTTCATTTGATGAAAATGTGTAGAATTTAAAATAGCCTTAAAATGGTTTACATCAGTTTTGTTTTGCAAGATCTGGTTAAGGAGTGCCACAGTTCACATCTTCAGTACAAATTTAAACAAAACGCTGCATCTAAAAGATGGGAGAGCGACTTTAGTCCTAAGTTGTGACTTAAAGTCATATGCTTACCTCACTCTTGAGGTATAACCTTATAAATCTTTTCAGGCATCCTAATTGAGGTTAGCTAAAACCACTTTTAGCAAAAGCCACATGATACTTTTCCTGTTGAACTACATAGCCTTAAAATCTAAGGATACAGTTTTAACTAAACTTTTCGAGGTAGACATTATTCTGGGATGATCAGGTGTATGTAGGTATATCTTGGCTACTGTTTTATTCAGAAGAATAGTTGATGTGGACTTTCAGATGGTGCTGTACTTTTGATGATGATACTGTATTTTTAATAGGTGAAAAATATTGATGGGAGTTGAAGCTAGAACTCCCTTTTTCTTCCAGATGGGAAATTAGAAATTTCTCAAAGATGCAACGTTGCTTGTTACCAATAGACTAGTGAGTGGTTAAACAATTTTCTTGATGAAAGATGCAAAGTAACTGATGAAGCCACCACATAGCACATGCCTTCGATCATGTCGTGAACTTGATCTCCTTGGAGGCAAGTTAACGTCATGGAAATTTCAGTACTTTAGAAGAACCTCAGACTTGACCCAAAACACTAGTCACCTGTAAATGTATGCTCTTTGGTTATAGGGGAGGTCAGGAGTTCATATGCATATCCTCAGAAAGAGTCTGGGGACCTTGGGAGGATGGTGCATATGAGGTGGTTGGTTTTTATTTAAATGTTGTCAGGTTCAGCATTTGTTAAACTTAGTTCTAAAGTTTTTTTATATAATTTAATTTACCTGAAGTTAAAGCTTACTGCTCTTGACGTACAGTTCTATTAGTTTTGATAAATGCATATTGCAGTATAACCAGCACTACCATTCTGATATAAAACAGTTCTGTTGCCCCAGAAGTGTCCCTCATATTTATTCTTTTTATTTAAACCCTTCCTCCACCCCCTCACCTCTGGCAACCACTGATCTTTTCCCGATTCTCATATTTTTGCCTTTTGCAGAATGTCCTGAAAGTGGGATCATGTAACCCATGGATGTACCTATTAGAAAGCTTTTAGAAATGTTTGAATAACTCAGGCACATGTATCTACTTTTTCAACCACAAATTTATGAAATCTAAATACAGATCATATATTTCTTATAAAAATAGAATCAATTTGTATATTTGTTCACACTCGCTTAAACCAACACAAAATTAATGTAAATAAGATACCATATACAATGGCAAAGATCTGTGTACATATTAAAATTACTTATAAATTAACCTTTGCTAAAGACACTACTTTTGGATGAGGATTAGAGCCTCTGCTTTAGGATACTATTTCAGAATATTTTTAACAGATAAAATAGATTTTATTTAGTGAAATACACAGATGGAAGTGTGCAGTTTTAGTTTCAGTAAATATTTGCAACTCTGAAGCCACTGCCTCAATCCTAATATAGAATTTTTATGCATCCTATTATCAAGTTTCCTCTTGCCCCTTTCTGGTTATTTCTTCTGCCTAAACTACTGTTCTTATTTGTCAATACAGATGAGTTTTATCTGCTTTTGAACTTCATTTAAATGGAATTGTATAGTATTCTTTTGTAACTTGCTGCTTTGAGCCAACATAATACTTTTGAGTTCATCCATACTGTTGCGAATGTCAGTGATTCATTTATGAAGTGAAGTGGAGTTGCTCAGTTGTGGCCAACTCTTGGCGACCCCATGGAGTGTAGCCCACCAGGCTCCTCCATCCGTGGGATTTTCTAGGCAAGAGTACTGGAGTGGGTTGCCATTTCCTTCTCCAGGAGATCTTCCCGACCCAGGGATTGAACCCTGGTCTCCCGCATTGTAGGCAGATGCTTTACCGTCTGAGCCATCAGGAAGTTTAAAATTCATTTATTGCTGAGTAGTATTCCAGCAATATTTCTATTCCAGTAGAAATGTACCACAGTATATTTGACCTGTTACTGAACACAATTATGCATTCTTTCCAGTTTGGGGCTATTGTGAGTTAAGCTTTGAACATCTGTGTCCAAGCCTTTCTGTGATCACGTGTTTTTCACTTCTCTTGGGTTAATACCAAGGAGTGAAATTGTTGGGTTATAGGATAAATGTACGTTTAACTTAATAAGCAGTTGCCAAACTGTTCTCCAAAGTGGTAATGCCAGTTTACATTTCCATGAGCTGTGTGTGAGTTCCAGTTACCCAACATGCTAGCCAGCATTTGCTCCTCAGTCTCTTTAGTTACTCTGCTGGGTGTGAGAGATTATCTCATTGTGGTGTTTTCGTGTGCTTTTTGTGGATGACTGACAATGCACATTTTTATCTGTTTATTGGCTTTTTATATATCTTTTGTGAAATTTCTGTTAAAATCTTTAACACATTGAAAATTTTTTCTATTACTGATCTATTAATTTTTGAACAGTTCTTAACTTTTTAAAATTTTTATATTTTGGCCATAGTGAGCAGTATGCAGGATGTTAGTTCCCTGACCAAGGATTGAATCCACGCCCTTTGATTGGGATTGTATTGGATTATCAGTTCAGACTGAGAGAACTGATAATTTAGGCTTTGTGATTTATTTTGGTCTTTACTATCTTTCACAGCTTCTTTATAACCCATCTTTGTTGGATTTAGTCCTGAGTGCTTGATGCTTGATATGTTTTGATGTTATTCTTTACATACATTATATCTTTAATTTCCCCATTGTATATAAATTTTTCTTTCAGTCTTGCTAAATCTTTGTAATCCTATGCATTATGTATTTCTACATCAAACTTTAGGTTTATATAATATAGAATCATTGTTTTCTTACCTTGAACGTATTATCTTTATGAAAGGTTCTATTGCTAGTAATGCTTCTTTCCTTAAGTGAAATTTGCTCAATAGTGTCTAACTCTGTGCGACCTCATGGACTATACAGTCCATGGAATTCTTCAGGGCAGAATACTGGAGTGGGTAGCCATTCCCTTCTCCAGGGGATCTTCCTAACCCAGGATTGAACCCAGGTCTCCCGCATTGCAGGTGCATTCTTTACCAGCTGAGCCACCAGGGAAGCCCAAGAATACTGGAGTTGGTAGCCTATCCCTTCTCCAATGGATCTTCCCAACCCAGGAATTGAACCAGGGTCTCCTCCATTGCCAGAGAAGGCAATGGCACCCCACTCCAGCACTCTTGCCTGGAAAATCCCATGGACCTCCGGGAGGAGCCTGGTGGGCCACAGTCCATGGGGTTGCTAAGAGTCGGACCCGACTGAGCGACTTCACTTTCACTTTTCACTTTCATGCATTGGAGAAGGAAATGGCAACCCACTCCAGTGTTTTTGCCTGGAGAATCCCAGGGACGGGGAGCTTGGTGGACTGCCGTCTATGGGGTCACAGAGTCGGACATGACTGAAGTGATTTAGCAGCAGCAGCAGCTCCTCCTCCTCCATTGCAGGTGGATTCTTTACCAGCTGAGCTACCAGGGAAGCCCCCTTTCCTTAAAGTCTCCCTTTTCTTTTTTTTTTGTATAAGTATAGCCAAACCCAGTTTTCCCTTTGTTAATACTTGCTCTTTCTTCATAATGTTTTCCAGATTTTTTGTTAAATTTTGTTAAATTTTCAGGTGTGTGTTTCTAACAGCGTGTAATTGAATTTTTTTTTTCTTCTGGCTGCGCTCTGTGGCTTACAGGATCTTAGTTCCCCAACCAGGGATTGAACACAGGCTACTGAATTGAGGGTGCTTAATGCTAACCACTATACTTCCAGGGAATTCTCTTGAGTTGGAATTTTAAATTTGGGGGCTGCTGAGTTGGTATAACTCAGTCACTCTTCAGTTCCATCAAATTACCCGCCAGGGCAGATGCCAACCCAGATATTGAACTGGACTCTGAATCTCAGTTTTCTTTTATGTCTTAGGGAATTTGATTTTGATAATAGCTCATTGTCTGTTTAGGTCTTTGCTTTGAAGAGAATTTTAAATATTTTATCTAGCTTTTTAAGTTGTCTTCAGTATGACTGGTGATTTGGATTATTGGGTGGTGTTGGAAGTATTTTAACCTTTGAGTTTTCTGCTTAGGATTCTATGATAAAATTTTGTCTGTTCTCATTCTTTCCAGCTGAAAATTAGAACTAAATAGGTAGACTTCAGTGAGGGTTGCCTTGGGTTATGGAATTGGGGTTAGGAATGCAATATAAATCTATGTGTTAGAGGTGAAGGTATAACTGTAAAATATTAATGTGAAATTTGTCAGTCACATGCATTTTTGTGACTTCGTCCTGGGACGAAAGCTGCTTTAACTTAGCTGATACACTTCCATTAGTTCTATAGTGAACTGCAAGAAGGCTTGTTACTTCTCTTGCTAGGCTGAGAAGCATTAGAATAAAGAATGGATGCAGGAGGGAGTTCTCTGGTGGTACAGTGGTTAGGACTTGGCAGTTTCACTGTTGAGGGCCTGCGTTAGATCCCTGGTCAGGCAACTACAGATCCCACAAGCTGTGTGGCAGTCAGTAAATAGATACATAAATCTTTAAAAAATGGATGCAAGAGAAACATGCAACAGTGTTGGAATGAAAACCAGGGATGAAGGATCCTCAACAAACTTTGAAGCTCCTTGAAACTGCTATTTCATACCAGTGTGATAATCTGAAATATTTTATAATGTATTTTAAAAATCTTAGCTCTGTTCAAGGTTGGATGAAAATACAAGATGAATTCGAATTCTAAAGAAATCCTGAGTGACTCTTGGGTCTGCCCACTGGGTGACAAAAGGAATGATGTTAAAAACAGGCTGCCGAAACATTAGGATGAAAAGAATTTAGAAAACAATTTCTAACTGATTTGAATGTATGGGAAAGGTTAAAATCCGAGACGTACTAGATAAACTAGGAATTAACATTTTTCATTGGGAGGAGGACATGATTAACCTAAATTTATGCATAGGTATCATGGTATAAAGATCATTGATTCTTTTTTAATACACATTATCCCCTGGAGCCCTGTTTTCTTTATCTCTTCATCTCCTGTTTCCATTCCTTTTTCTTCTTGCTTAACTGATTCAGACACTGCTGGGGTGTTGCAAACGGCTGTTCAGACCTCAGTGACTTGATGTTAAGTACAATGAGATTAACGAGTTTTATTTTTTTCTTTAAATGTTTACTTAGAAAAAAGTATAATCTCCATTTCTTTTCTCTCATTTCATCTCTAGGCCTCTGAGAATGTATACAACTCAGTAGTCCTCACAGTTCACATGCTCTTTGTTGTCGTGAGTCACTCAGTCGTGTCCGACTCTTTGTGACCCCGTGGACTGTAGCCGCCAGGTTCCTCTGTCCATGGGCTTCTCCAGGCCAGGATACTGGAGTGGGTAACCTTTCCCTTCTCTAGGGGATCTTACCCATCCAGGGACTGAACCCAGGTCTCCCACATTGCAAGCAGATTCTTTACTAGCTGGGCCACCAGGGAAGTAGGTCTGTATAAATGCTTTATCACAGGGAATAAAAATTGGCTGTAATTGCCCTTATTAATTGATATAGTTCTGACTTAAGCTTTTCTCACTTTTGAAATGTTTAGTTTTCTCTCAGTTGCAATGAACGAAGTGTAAATTGTTCTCATTGCTGAAGTCACTGCTGTGTTTGATTTCTATTAACAGATCTTCATAAAGTAATGAGTTCTGTATGAATTTATTTCTGGAAATCAATTTATTTCTGGAAATCAACTAAGTATTTAAGAAAATATTTGAATTGAATGTTTTACTTACTCTTTGAAGCTGTAACTTGAGTATAGTAGAATTTGATCACTTAGAAATTTTCTGATTTCTAATGTGAGTTTGGAAGAAAAAATGTATGATTTATACTGTCATCTCATGAAAAATTAATTCCAATGGGTATTTTTGTCAAGATAAGTGCAAAACTTTAAAACTAAATTTTAAGTATACAGTATCTAACAGCATTCTTTGTTCAATTGATTCAGGAAATAGTAAACATAATGATTTATATTTGAGTTAAACTAATGCCCTAAATTGTGTAAAAGAAAAAAAAACACACACACACCCCCACACCCACAAAAACAAGCAAACCCTGATCTACATTAGTTAGTGATGATTTTGCTAAGAAAATCAGGCTGAATGTTTGAATCATCTGATTTTGTTATTTAGGACTTTGGGTTGCTGGTAATAGAAGCTGAATTAGAGAGCTTAAATAACCAAAAAGAAAGGGATGGCTTTATTGGCAGAATACTGGAGCGGCTCATGTGATTGAATTGTGGCAGGCAGCCTGGGGCCTCTGAGGACTGGGAGTGTCTAAGGTATTCTAGCTTTGCACCTCTCTAGGCGCTGGTGTGATTCTCCCAGGTTTCTCCTGGTTCATGGCTGCATAGTCCAAAGTCTCTTGTTAGTTGTCTCAGTAATATTTTCCATGGTGCCTGCCCATTGGCCAAAAAAAAACAGCTCCATTTGTTAAGTAGTTAAGACCAAACAACCTAAGTATTTATTTCCTGACAGTTTAGTTTTTGAAAAATTGATTCCTGCAATTTGAAGGAGAATATTTTGATTTTCCGTGTATGTGGCTGTTGGATACTGCACAGATTCTCAAGCCTTAGAATCAGGTCAGACATTATACCTCTATTTCCTGTTCCACACTGATTGTTACATTGTGCTTGCTTTTTATCATAGCAGCTGCTAAATCTCCTGCTTCTTAAAGAAATGATGTCACTGAAAGGAATGTTTTGTGAGTTAATGGTGAAATTATGAATGACCTCAGATAGTCATTTGTGTGGTCTACTAGATTGTCAGTTATTGCTGTTTCCCTTAAAAACTCAAAACCGTCCTTAGTGTTTTGAACTCACTGTGGTAGGTCCAGGGTGACTCGGTGAACTGATTGTCGTTGAAGAGGATTCTCATTGGTTTCCTCTTGGATCACGGGGTTGACAGAATAGGCTATGACTCAGTTAACCTGGGTTACTCACCCAACTCCTATGCTAAGAAGGGCATAATATTCCATTGTATGGTTATCAGTTTCCTTATTTCCAATTGTTTAAAAATTGTAAACAGGGCATAAATTAACATCTTGTATATCATTGACTGTTTCTACAGCATATAGATTCTGTTAAATCTCACAACACTTGAAAAAAGTTTTTATGAAATTAAAGACATGATTATTTGTGCTTCAGAATTATCTGAGTAATTGAGGATTAGAGACCTACTAAACCTGAGAGCTGGGAATGTGACACTCTTAGAAGAAAACATAGGGGAAATGTTTTGTGCCATTGCGTTCGGCACTGATTTCTCTGGTATGACATCAGAAACACAGGCAGCAAAAGGAAGAGCTAGGAAACACTATCAACAGAGGGAAAGACAGCCTAAAGAATTAGAGAAAATATTGGTAAATTATGTCTGATAAAGGATTAATAGCTAGATTATATAGAGGATCACAACACCATAAAACAACCCAACTAGAAATGGGCAAAGGATTTGAATAGACATTTTCCCAAACAGGTTACACAGATGGCCAGTAAGCACATGAAAAGAGGTGAATATAACTGATCGTTAGGGAAGTGCGAATCAAAACCTCCAGAAACCACTTCACATGTCATCAGAATAGCTGTCATCAAAAACTGGAACAGTATTGATGCAGATTTGGAGAAATTAGAACCCCAGTGCATTGCTGATGGGAATGTGAAATAGTATAGCTGCTGTGGAAAACATTCCGGTGGTTCCTTAAAATATTAAACAGAATCATAATAGGATCCAAGAATTCCATTCCTTGGGCATCTACCCAAAGAAGGTAAATCAGGGACTCCTAACAGGTATTTGCACATCAGTGTTCATAGCACTACTCATAGCCGCTGAAAGGCAGCAGCAGCCTGAATGCTCATCAGTGGACGAGCATATAAACAATGTGTGTGTGACAGAGGGCAATGCTCAATATAAGTTAGCTGCTAATAAAAAATGCTTAACAGCTGCCACGATTGACGCATTAATGTGAGATTGTATTTGTTTTGTTTGAGAGTATTTTCTCACCTTGTTATTTCCATCACTTAAATAATTTTTTAAAAAAGTTGGACTTAATGGTTCCAGGTAGTATGCCAAATAGTACTTATATATTTTTTGACTCTGTAGGGTCAACTGTGGGTGAAGTACTGTTGAGAGGATCTTTGCCAATTATTAGAAAGCATTAAATGTATATGATGGAAAAATTATCTTGGCTTCAAATTGGAAGAAACAGTTTTATAATCTCACGTTTGTCAAGAAAAAGTGGAGAAAAAGAAAGGGAGTCCAATTTTGGGGGTAGAAGCAAAATTATTACACAAAGAATGGAACATGAAAAGGATGCATTAGGAGTGGCTTGATCAAAGAGTCCTACTTGTACAGTATTATCAATGATACCTCAGACCTCTTTAGGAAGATTATTTGTGCTTTAAGAATAGATATTTCATTGATGGATCAGAAAGAACATTTTGAGTAGCTCTTGAGGGAACTTGCCTCTGTATTTGAGAGAGTGAAGGAGAAAGAGGAGGAGGAGGGTGAGAAAATTGGAGGAGGGAAAGAAGACCTAGGCAAAAGAGAATAAATGTTAAATCCTGTATACTTGGAAAAATAGCAATGAAAGTTTAGTGGTTTGGATTATTAGTGAAGCTCTAGGGATCTGGTTGGTGGAGAAAGGGCCAGCCAGGGTATAGGAAGTAACATAAACAATGGCAAGGAATTTGGAATGAACATAGAATGTCCTAGAGGGGAAGAATACGATGTTCGTTTGGGGGAGACCTTGTCATTAAGAAGGAAGATCCTCATTTTGGGGAGGCCTTTGTTGAGAGGTATGCACTAGATCTTGACAAGAACTGTGAGAGTGTCCTGAGAGTTGAGAATGTGTGGAGAAAAATGGTTAATATTGCTTGGCTCAGTCAGTTATTTCTTCTTGGTTAGCCTCAAGTGCCTACAACTAAAATTTTTGCTTCAGCAAAATCACATTACTTTAAAAAATTTTTTGGACTTAGAAAGTTTATAATGAATAATGGAAACTGACACATCTGTCAGTCCCAGGGGTTTCTTCTGTATGAAGAAAGGCAGGTAGAAATGTTGGATTTATCGTAAGAACTAGAATTAGAGGTTTTAAATGGGCATGGGTGTGCTTGAAACGTTTATTCAGTGGGTAGATAATAGAAGGCTCTGGTTAATTTCTTGTATTGACTTAAATTGTGCCTTTTTTTTTTTTTAATCCAGAAAGCAGTCATTGAGCATCTTTCTTGTCCTCATTAGAATTAGTATTCATTGAACACTGATTAGAAAACATATTGATGTTATCTCCATTTTACAGATGAGGAGACTGAACTTCCCAAAGTGGTTCAAATACGTTTGGAGGCAAAATTCACATCCAAAATGGTCTGATTCCAGAACCTGTGTTCTTACCTAGTAATTTGTATTGTAATGCATCTTGTTAACAGGTTGTGTATGGCCCTTGAGTTCAGATGTTGAGTAGGAAAATTACCTATATAGCTAATCATAGTCTAGACAAATAGAAATGTAAATAATAGCATGTAGTGAGCTCTGTTATAGAGCTATGTTGAAACTGTACATTGAACTCTGAAGGGAAAACTTTCATAGTGAAATTACTGCTTTCAAACCAGATATTGAAGGATATGTAGTAAAGTGAAAGCTCCCCAGGCATGTCCAACTGTGCAGCCCTAGGGATCTCCAGCCCATGGGATTCTCCAGGCCAGAACATTGGAGTGAGTAGCCTTTCTATACTTCTCCAGGGATCGAACCCAGGTCTCCCACATTGCAGGCAGATTCTTTACCAGCTGAGCCACCAGGGAAGCCCAAGAGTACTGGAGTAGGTAGCCTATCCCTTCTCCAGCAGATCTTCCGGACCCAGGAATTGAACCAGGGTCTCCTCCATTGCAGGCGGATTCTTTATCAGCTGAGCTACAAGGGAGGCCTGGAAGGATATGTAGGATTTATTCAAAGGATTAGGTGGTATGTGTAAACGAGGCATAAGTAGTAGCAGTGACAGAAACTCACACATGAAAGATTTTTGAGAAGCCTCAAGTTGTTCATTCTGGGCATGTATGCGGTAGGACATATCTTTTTTGAGAGGGACATTTTATTAAAATGTCTGTTGACAGGATGATTATGCCAGGTAATGTTCAAAAGAGGAATTGACCAGAATCATTTCTCAGCTGGTTATTTTGTTTCTTCAGTAATAGGTCTAAATAAATTTAATTCAACAAATGATTGAGAACCAGTTTGCTAGACCAGTACTGGTGGCGTGAAATGGAAAGATGAAAATTGTGCATTTCAGAGAAAGCACTGGGAGATGGTGGCAGATGCTGTTGGAAATAGTGTCGGTTTCCAGCCTTGCAGACCTAGGGCTGACCAAGATCCCCAGTGGAATGTTAAGGAAGAAGACACGGTGTGGAGAGGAAAGGGAGGCCAGTGGTGGCTTCTGTTTGGAATGCGTGGAGTTGGAAGTGCTACACTGACAGTCCAGAAGTGGGCCTGGGATTCTGCTGCTGTGCCAGCAGTCGCTGTCAGGATGGGAAAGTGGTAGACGTTTTCAGATGGTAGCAGCAGAAACCTTGAGAGAGAAGCTGTCGTTTCTGTGGGGGAGGACTGGATGTTTGAGGCCCTGCTCATGCCTGCTTTGAATGGATTCAGACTTTTAATGGACTGGAAAAGTAAGTCTTATGAAGCAAAATGAGAGAATAAAGCAGCTCGAGGAAAGACAGGTAAGTAGCAGTGTGTATTATGAAGGATTTGAATTAGCATATAGTGAGATACGAGAGCTTCACAGGTGGCTCAGTGGTAAAGAATCTGCCTGCCAGTGCAGGAGATGCAGGAGACACGGGTTCAGTCCTTGGGTTGGGAAGATCCCCTGAAGTAGGAAATGGCAACCCTCTCCAGTATTCTTGCCTGGAAAACTCCCTGGACCAAGGCGCTTGTGGGCTACAGCCCCGTGGGCCACACGGAGTCAGACATGATGAACACACACATGCGTGCTAGTGCGGTGTCTCCTGAACGCCTCCCTTAATACGCCACTTACATGATGTTTTTTTTTTGGGCAGTATCTGTATACCAAATGGTAATTCATCTTAAGATCAAGTTTTTTTTTCTCCTCCTTTGGTGATGTGTAAGTTTAATTATGTACCTTGAACTCAACAGCATTTCAGAGTCAGTAGAATGAAGGGTGTTTTTTCCAGTGTTCATTAGCACAAGTATATTTTTTTAAAAAGGCATTTATGTTACATTTAAATCATCTTCTCACATATCACCAATAGTATGTATACCATACAATGGAAACAATTGAAAAAATACCTATATATTTTAGAAAATAAGTTTTAGGTTAGATGTTGATGTTGTTCAGTCACTAAGTCATATCCAACTCTTTGCAACTCCAAGGACTGCATCACGCCAGGCTTCCCTGTCCTTCACTGTCTCCCAGACTTTGCTTAGACTCATGTTCTTTAGGTCGGTGATGCCATCCAACCATCTCATCCTCTGCTACCCCCTTCTCCTCCTGCTCTCAGTCTTTTCCGGCATCAGGGTCTATCCAGTGAGTCAGCTCTTTGCATCAGGTGGCCAAAGTATTAGAACTTCTTTCCAATGAATATTCAAGGTTGATTAGGATTGACTGGTTTGATTTCCTTGCTGTTCAAGGGACTCTCAAGAGTCTTCTCTGGCACCACAGTTAAAAACATCAGTTCTTTGGTGCTCAGCCTTCTTTATGGTCCAACTCTCACATCCATACGTGACTACTGGAAAAGCTATAGCTTAGCCTGTGCGGACCTTTGTCGGCAAAGTGATGTCCCCTTTTAATACACTGTCTAGGTTTGTCAGTTTTTCTTCCAAGGAGCAAAAATCTTTTAATATCATGGCTCCAGTCACCATCTGCAGTGGTTTTGAAGCCCAAGAAAATAAAATCAGTCACTGTTTCCATGTTTCCCCCATCTTTTTGCCATAAGTGATAGAACTGGAAGCCATGATCTTAGTTTTTTTGCAAGTTGAGTTTTAAGCGAGTTTTTTCACTGTTCTTTCACCTTCATCAAGAAACTCTTCAGTTCCTCTTCACTTTCTGCCAGTAGAGTGGTATCATCTGCATATCTGAGGTTGTTGATATTTTTCCTGGCAGTCTGATTCCAGGTTGTGATTCATCAAGCCTGACATATTGCATGATGTGTACTCAGCATTTAAGTTAAGTAAGCAGGGTGATAATATACAGCCTTGATGTACTCCTTTCCCAGTTTGGAACCAGTCCATTGTTCCATGTCCAGTTTTAACTGTTGATTCTTGACCCTCATACAGGTTTCTCAGGAGACTAAGGTGGTCTGGAATTTCTGTCTCTTTAAGAATTTTCCACAGTTTGTTGTGATCCACACAGTCAAAAGCTTTAGTGTAGTCAATGAAGCAGAAATAGATTTTTGTGTGGAATTCCCTTTGTTTTTTCTATGATCCAGTGGATGTTGGCCATTTGATCTGTGGCTAGGTTAGATGTTGAAGAGTAAATCAATAGAAAAGTGTCAACTCTTCCCAAGGTCTTCATATTTCTTTGCATTTTAGCATATGTGTGTCCTTCGTAAAAATGAAAGTAGTGCAGGATATGTTGTCCATTCATTCATAGGCCTGATATTTACCAGAGAGCTTGGGTGATGCATTATTTCTTAGACCTTTATTAGACTTTAGTTTCATGTTGGAAAATGCAAGAAACATGAGTGGCTCAGATTGATCTAGAAGGTGTGGTATTCTTAGTAGTTATGTTCACATGCTTATTGGAAACTTGAGAATTCCAATTACTTGTCTTTGTGGATTTTTTTTTTTTTTTTTGCCCACACCATTCGGCATGCAGGAACTTAGTTTCCAACCAGGGATGGATCCTGTGTCCCTTGCAGTGAAAGCTCTGAGTCTTAACCGCTGGGGAGTCCTAGTACTTAAGTTTTTTGATGTATAAGCAATATATACACTTGGACTCCCCAGTGTGTTTAGAATAGGTTTTTGATGTACTAGGACATCAAAATTAGAATAGGTTGATATTAGGCTGTATGTTTGAGCAGTTTTTAATTTTATTTTAGATAACTATTTTACTAATACCTGTATTTTAATGTGTTTTGTATAAATATAAGTAATTTAGCCAATGTGCTATTTTAAAAAGCCCCCATCCCCTTTTCTGATTAATGGGTTAAACGAAATGATAGCTTAAGAATTCTTAAAACTCATGATTTGGTTTGTCTTCAGTTTGAACCTATGACCTGTCTAAGGTTTTTAGAGTGGTTAAGTGCAGTTATTTAAGGTGAATCCTCTTTACTTAATAAGACAACTTTATTTCTTATTAGCTTAGGACTTTTGCTCTCCTTTTAAGTAAAGCATTTCCTGAATTCTACTCTTTGACTTCAGCTGAAAAAGTTTTCTCCCTATGTATATTTCAATGGCAGTTACATGTTTCCCTCTGTTTACGTGAAATAAATGGTACTAGTTTAAAACGGTGGGTTGTTTTCTGGGCATCTGTTGAATTGTATTGGTCTTAAAAGGATTCTTAAGAATATGCTGTTCTGGTCTTTTGGCTATTTAATAATTGAGGAGTACTACTTCAAAAGAGTGGGTATTTGAGCTCACCATTTTACATAGAGTCCACGTTGTCGTGTGTGGTTGGTTATGAGAGGTTATTTGGGTCTTCACTGGCTTGTTTTCAAAAAATATGAGTAGCCCCCTGCCTAATTGCCAGAATCACTTGTAGCTCAGATGATAAAGAATCTGCCTGCAATATGGGAGACCTGGGTTCGACTCCTGGGTTGGGAAGATCCCTGGAGGAAGGCATGGCACTCCAGTCCAGTATTCTTGCCTGGAGAATCCCCATGGACAGGGGAGCCTGGTGAGCTCCAGTCCATGGGATTGCAGAGAGTTGGACACAACTGAGCGACTAAGCACAGCACACACAACTGGACCAGGGTGAGAGTGGATTCTTTTTGTTGCGCATATATCCTCTACTCTTGGAATTTTGTCTCTCCTTTGAATGTGCCTGTTGGCTATCTGGAGTTGGACAGTTTATAATCGAGATGACAGCAGTGAAAATCTGTTTTTTCTCTTTATTGTTAAGTTGTATGCTTAAAGGATGGATTTGCATTTTCATTTAGCTTTCTGGTCCTTGTCCGTTTTGTTGCCTATTACTCTGTATAAAGCTAAGTAGAGGGAACCACAACTTTTCTGAAGAATCTGTAGGTGGAGAGAAGACCATTAATATTCCTATATATTATTGATAAACTAATAAGCACTATACAGATTAGCTAGGTTTGGAATGCTGATAGCTATTTTTTGAGTGTAGTTTACTTCCAAATTTTTCTAGAATTGGTCTTGAACATCCCAAGTACCTAGGCCTAATAGGAAAATCATGTCATTTGTACATGGGCAAACTCTTGATTTCTATGGTAAGTTGACCTTCAAACTAAGTTGCTGTCTTCCTAGAAAAGAAACCTCTTAGCCAGCTTGAGGGCAGAGGATTGGTATAAAAGGGTGGGGTTTAGAGAGTGTTCCTGCCCTTTAGGGCAGGGTCCAGAAGCAAAGCACATTGGAATAAACAGTGTGAATTTGCAGATTTCAAAATGACATTTGTAGTTGAATTTTGCATAATATTTTAGTTGCCTTTAACAAAAGTAAGGTTTTGTTCTTTGCTACCTATCTCATGATTAGTGGTGGTCTTCTGTTGGAGTACATAAGAAATTGGAGCTCATAATTTAAGCCTTATTAAAAAAACCTTTTGAGAACCTATTGTAAAACTGTTCATCTTCATAGGTAGGAGTTGGTTATTTCAGTGTTTTGTCCAAGAAAATGCAGTTACAATTTTATTCTTTGACTTGTAGGAGGCATGGTCAGAGTCTGCAGTCTCTGTTGAGATAATCACATATTTTAAGAGGGGCAGAAGTCATTATAAGGTTATAACTAGGAAATTTTAAGTTTCCTTGAGGTATGAATTTCCTGAGTAGGAATCTTTTTAAAAAAATAGACCATTTGTCCTATGATTGCCCATGAGAACTTCAGTTTGGGACAGTGCAGGGAGAAAGGGGACTGGGGGAAACAATTACTTCTGTCCTCTTCACTGAAAGTTAAGTGAGAGCAAGTGGCAGGACATAAATGAGTGCGCAGGAATTTACCTTCTCTTATTGATTTCCCAAAGGCAGGCCCTGGAGCTAGTCAAAGAAGTCAAGGAACAGTTTTCCAACACCAGAGCTGGTCTTTCTGATCTTTCCATAGCAGTTATAAATATTGAACTACCCCTGGCACTTAGATAAAATGACTTTGCGTGGTTTTCAATTAATTTCTAGTGATTTGAATGCCTGGACTTTCTCTGTCAATAACCAAAACTTAAGTATTTGTTTTCTGATAGTTTGTTTCTTCTTTCTTAGGTGTTAGGGAACATCTCTCCATTTACCATGGTGAACCTAAAGGTTGCCTCACAAAGTTAAATTTAAATTTTTAATTTCAGTAGTAAAATAATACCTGCCTTGTGACTTTTGGTGGAGGATAGTCAGATAACATTACAAATTACTCATAGAAATTTATAATCCTATTAATAATTTAATATATCTGAGTCTGTAGTATCAAGTGGATGGTTTCTTTATAGAAGTGATTGTAGAGCAAGTCAAAACATTAAAACAATTCTTGAAGTTATTTTTACCCTTTTTAGTAGACTGTGTTATGTCTTCAGTTTTAATCTTTTCTGGTCACCACCAGAAAATGCCTTCACTGAACTTTTCAGGTCTGCTATATTCTTCTACTTTTCTGTATATTCACTCTATTAATTTTTGAGAGTTTGATATTGAAACTCAAACTAAAAATCTTCTACTTAAAAATAATTGTAATAGTGGAACTATATGTAACAACTTTGTTCTGTATTTTCCAAGTTTCCTGTAAATGTGCTATCATACTTCCATAATTTAAAAAATAAAAAGAGGAAAAAAAGAAAATGTCTTCACCAAGACATCATTTATGAATTTCAAAAAGACATCATGTATGATTTATGCTTCCCCCTCTTCCTATCTTTTGTGTAGGGAGTAAGTTTAAAAGCGAAACACTTGTAAGAAATAAGTGATTTTAAAAGGTACAAATCAAATTTGCTAAGGTTGATTTGATTAGTTGATCTTTCTGAGAAGGTGGTCAGGGCTTCCTTTTGCCTTCTTGAGCTGTGAAAAGCAAAAGGTACATCTGAAATGCAGTCAGATCTTAATATCTAAAAACTCTAGAGCACAATTTCTTTGCTTTTGACTTGTCACATTTTGGGGTCCCATTTGGAAAAAGCAGCTGTCAATCAATGTTTGTCACTTAATTGAAGACAAATGATCCTAAGTATTGATCAGTAACTGAAATTCTGTGAGTTACAGCACCTCCTTTGAGGAATGTATTTGGAACTTTTCCACATTTGGAAAAAAAAGAAATGATAGAATGAACCACATTCTTGTACTACTAATGTATTCACAGAATTATACAAGATTGATATTTGGTTATTATCTATTGAAACAACTTGTTATAGTGAACATTGCCATAAATATTTCTGGTTCAAGAGACTTATTGCTCTTTGATACAGAAATTAGATTATAACAGAGTTCATCTGACCATTTCTGGACAACTTACTGGATTTTTGTTTTTCAAGAAGATGGTTGTTTTTTGCTTAGGAAATGATAATATTTTAACTGCTTATCTGTAGCCTGCAGCTGGCAGAGGAATGCATACTCTCATCGTGGACTTGTTTCTTGGTCCCCGAAAACACACAGCCCTTAATGTTTTTGAAAGAGGTGGGAAAGATGTATAGCATCTTTTAATTTTTTTAAGTAAATTAATCTCGTTTGGAAGTGTCACTGCACCAGGACACTGACTCAGTTTCTCAATTTTACATTTAGGTTTTTTTTTTTTTTTTCCACTTTTTAAAAAACATGATCGGGGGAAAAGTCTAACTGAGAGCATTCAGCCATGCCTTTTGAACTGTTTCTTGGTTTTTATTTTCTTTCATAGTTGACTTCAGCAGCAACAGTTTTAGAAAGCTTGAGGTTTGGGATATTGTACAGGGAGTAAGACCAAACCACAGTAGTTATACTCAGCTGATAAGTTTTGGGATTTACTAGTGATTATTCCATGGTGGACAGATGATTTAATCTCCCCAGCATGCCATGGAATCCTAGTTTGGGAAGGTCGTGTGGTATATCAGATATCCAAAGTTACTAGGCATAAACGAGGAAACACTGGGAAACTGAAGAGCTCACCCCAACTGATAGCAGTTGTAAAGTCACTTTTTAAAAGTTACCATCTCGTAATTATTTTGCCTCCACTGTCAAGTTTTACTGTCAGTGTTTCTTACTGTGCAGTACACGGGCAAGAAGAGTCATTTCTTTCACACACATTGAGAATAAAAGATTCTTTTAAAATTGCTCAATGCTGTCTTAAAGTTTTGAACTCTAAATTATTCTTATATTTGAAGGTGAGACGGGTCTGGGGTGGGGGAGTTTCTTTTGAAGTGAAAACATACTGTAGCCCCAAAAGTGCTGCTTTAGCTACCCTTTCTTCCCCTGAATATCACCCCTCCCCCCACCCATATGATAGGAGGACTGACTTGAGTCTCTTAAGTTTTCCTTGTGTATTTGGTTTTAATCTAATTGGTTTTTGTAGTTCAGCTTCCCTTATTTTATTACAGAAATGGTCCACATTGGTGTGGCTCTTTGCCCTTGTTGAAGCTGATATAGTAGTCCTTGGAAGAAAAGTTATGACCAGCCTAGATAGTATATTCAAAAGCAGAGACATTCCTTTGCCGACTAAGGTCCGTCTAGTCAAGGCTATGGTTTTTCCCGTGGTCATGTATGGATGTGAGAGTTGGACTGTGAAGAAGGCTGAGCGCCGAAGAATTGATGCTTCTGAACTGTGGTGTTGGAGAAGACTCTTGAGAGTCCCTTGGACTGCAAGGAGATCCAAGCAGTCCATTCTGAAGGAGATCAGCCCTGGGATTTCTTTGGAAGGAATGATGCTAAAGCTGAAACTCCAGGACTTTGGCCACCTCATTCAAAGAGTTGACTCATTGGAGAAGACTCTGATGCTGGAAGGGGTTGGGGGCAGGAGGAGAAGGGGACGACAGAGGATGAGATGGCTGGATGGCATCACGGACTTGATGGACCTGAGTCTGAGTGAACTCCGAGAGTTGGTGATGAACAGGGAGGCCTGGCATGCTGTGATTCATGGGGTCGCAAAGAGTCAGACACGACTGAGCGACTGGACTGAACTGAAAGATGGTGACACAGTGTTGCAGGTGTCCATTCCTCATTAGCCTTCTCGGGGCCTCCATGCCCTTCCTCGTAATAATTTTCTCATTATCTTCCTGAAGGACCTTGTGTACAGTAATATCTTGTATTTTAGTATTTAATAATCAAGTATGTCTATTTTTTGTTTAGTTTCCTCTTAAAATATATAAAATTCAATCCATGGTATATTACATGATTGTAAACAATTTACCCTGTCACATCAGGTAAGTTCAGAAAGTCCCCCCCTTAACACTGCTCCCCAGATGGAACGTTAAAGTGGCCATCATTAACTCCTCCTCCACACCGCTGCCCAGGCTGCTCATCAGAGCTGCTCATCAGTGCTCAATGTGCTGAAGAATCTGTATTCTTACCACGTTAGGTTATTACTTAGATTTAACATAACTGCTTTACATTCTACCTCTTCAAACGCATGGCTGGTATCACGGGATACGTCCAGGCTTCATGCGACAGGAGCTTGTGGCACCAGAGAGCTTCCTTCAGACTTACTCTACGTGGCCTTTATCGGGCAGATAGTCTGAGGAGCCATGGGCAGTTAGCTTTGGTTGGCAGTGTTTCACAGTGGCATACTGTTTCCAGCTAAGGGGTGTTTGGTTGTGGGGTGAGGAGTCATTGCTGGCCTTGAAGCAGACCTGCCTGAGCCTTTTGTTGAGTCATCCTGTTGTTTGGTCCACGTCTTGGAGCTTTACACCTCTGGAACCTTTACACACTTGGCTATTAATGGGCTTATCCTATCTTTGACAGAATAAATTACCAAGTAATTTCTGAAACTATGTCAGACGATTCTTGCAGTAAATAGTAATTTCTTTGAAATAAATGGAACACCATCAATTCATTCTTACCCCTAGATTTGACCTGTCTCCTGAATCGAATCCCATTTTACCCCTAATTACTGGCTGGACATGTATTTGTGAGACCACCTTTAAAGCCAGTATATCCTATCTGATGTTGCTTCCTTGGAAGCTGCTCTTCGGTTCTTAACAAAACCATTCTTTTTCTGCTTACCACAGGGCTTAGAATTTTGCAGTTATCTTTGCCAACTTGCTCTGCCTCCTTTTCTCATTCCTAATTAATTAACAAGCTTAAGCAATTAACGTTTTCCACTCACTTTGGTGGTGCCTCTGTTTTTACTATCATTAAGATATTGGGCCCTTAGCAGTTCGCATCTGAACTCTTTTCCCCTCCAAACCATCCTGCTTGCTGCTTTCTCATGCATCCACAGTGTGTGCTGTCTTTTTAGTCTCATTTCCCTGAAGATGACTGGTATTCTAACCTACTCTCTGTTGCTCAAAAACGTGTCCTCTTCCCACTGTGGCATTAGTATCCATCCTCACTTGGCTTACTCCCCTTTTTTATTTAAATTCCACCTAATCTGTAAGACTAAGTCGTTCTCCGCCTCCTGTGAAGCCTCCCTGGTTGTCTTCCTCTGAACTCTGAGCACTTGCATGTCATTGGACTGACCCAAGAAGTATCAGAGTACAACATGTACAGTGAAATGTCTCATCGTTTCTTGCATTTAGTACTTACCTGGAATGTTCCATCATATACTAATATATTGTCTTATCTGGTTGGTTGTTAACAGCTAAGACAGAGACCCAGCATCTGTTCTTTTTGACAAATGTTTTATTATCCTAAATAAAATTTATAGATGATACAGTGTACCTACATACGTACCTTACTGAAGTATAAAGGAAAAATGAAAATAATTGTAATTTGTATTTCAATGTTCAAATACTAAGCAAGCATTATGCTTTAGCAAGAAAAGTTCCTGTAGATTTAAAACCTTTAAACTTTGCTGCTCTACTGTGTTGTACGTCATTAAACAGAACCAATATTGATAATAGTACAATTTGTATCTCAAATTGCAAATTATGAATAGCTTTAGTTCTTGTATAGCATGTTGTTAATGTGGCCCAGCCTGAGTTGTAAAATTTAAGTTACTGGGAGACAAAAATACTACTTGTAAAGTGGTTAGAACATTTTATATTTACATATTTAGCCTCCTCTTATATGGTTCTTGTATAAAAAGTGTTTTCAGAGATTATGGGAATAATGCAAAATGTTGACTGACTCCTTGATTTTAGGACTTCGATATTTTGTGCAGGGTTGTTCATATATGCGACTTTATGTCACATAAACAGCTTGAAAGGATAAGTTGTCTGCAAATACTGAGAGAAGTCTTTACAGAGGAAATCAGCCTGCAACGCAGAAGACCTGGGTTTGATTCCTAGATCGGAAGATTCCCCTGGAGACGGAATGGCCACCCATTCCAGTATTGTTGGCCTGGGAAATCCCATGGACAGAGCAGCCTGGGGGCTACAGTCCATGGGGTAGCTAGAGTCAGACACGACTTAATTATTAAACAGTAGGTTGACAATGTCTTTTAGCTCTGTAGGGGTCAGGTGTTGCCTCTTTGTGACAAGAGTTTTTGTGTGTTTAGACTACACTTTCCCTTCTGATCTTTTTTTCCTACACCAAAAGATCCCTTGGTAGAGAAGCCAATAATGTGTACAAATTACCTTCAACTACCAAGTCCAAGTCTAGATCTCCTGTGATTTTCTTAGTTTTTTTTTTTCCTTGTTTTCCCATCTTTATTAAAATTCCAGTTTTCCCTATTTTATCATTTTCTTTTTTTAAATTAAATTTATTTATTTTTTTAATTACAATACTGTATTTGTTTTGCCATACATTGACACGAATCAGCCATAGGTGAACACAATCTCCCAATGCCGAATCCCCCTCCCACCTCCCACCCCCATCCTCTACTTGAATCATCCTGTGCATCAGCCCCATGCCTCCTGCATCCTACATTGAACATAGATTAGCGTTTCGTTTCTTACAGGAAAATATACATGTTTCATTGCCATTCTCCCATACCATCTCACCCTTTCCCTCTCCCTCAGAGTCCAAAAGTCCACTCTATACCTCTGTGTCTCTTGTTGTCTCACATGTAGGGTCATATGTGTCAGTATACTGTATTGGTGTTTTTCTTTCTGGCTTACTTCACTCTGTATAATCGGTTCCAATTCCATCCATCTCATTAGAACTGAGTCAAATTTATTCTTTTTAAGGGCTGAGTAGTACTCCATTGTGTATATGTACCACAGCTTTCTTATCCATTCATCTGCTGATGGACATCTAGGTTGCTTCCATGTCCTGGCTATTATAAACAGCGCTGCAATGAACATTGGGGTACATGTGTCTCTTTCACTTCTGGTTTCCTCGGTGTGTATGCCCAGCAGTGGGATTGCTGGGTCATCAGGCAGTTCTATTTGCAATTTTTTAAGGAATCTCCACACTGTTTTCCATAATGGCTGTACTAGTTTGCATTCCCACCAGCAGTGTAAGAGGGTTCCCTTTTCTCCACATCCTCTCCAGCATTTATTGCTTGTAGACTTTTGGATCGCAGCCATTCTGACTGGTGTGAAATGGTACCTCATTGTGGTCTTGATTTGCATTTCTCTGATAATGAGTGATGTTGAACATCTTTTCATGTGTTTGTTAGCCATCCGTATGTCTTCTTTGGAGAAATGCCTATTTAGTTCTTCGGCCCATTTTTTTATTGGATCATTTATTTTTCTGGAGTTGAGCTGCATAAGTTGCTTATATATCTTTGAGATTAGTTGTTTGTCAGTTGTTTCATTTGCTATTGTTTTCTCCCATTCAGAAGGCTGTCTTTTCACCTTGCTTATAGTTTCCTTTGTTGTGCAGAAGCTTTTAATTTTAATTAAAAATATGGAACGCTTCACGAATTTGCGTGTCATCCTTGTGCAGGGGCCATGCTAATCTACTCTGTATCGTTCCAATTTTAGTATATGTGCTGCGAAGCGAGCTCGATTTTCTTAGTTTTTGAAAGTACTTGTTCCTTTAGTGGCAAAGATTTACCTGAGAAGCCATCAAATGATATTTGATTGACAGAGCAAAACTCTTAAAGAGGAGTATTTGTAGGTTCTGGGAAAGTTTTGTCTGTATGGTTTCGCAGTTTCTAAAGGCATGCTAAGGCCGGAATTGGCCCATTTTGCACAATTAAATATTCAGAAATGTGGTTGACTAAGAAGTTCACATTGTAGCAATTTAAAAAATAATGTATTGTCATGGTATTCTAGCTTGTAGAGAAAAGTCTAGTAGGAAAATCTAAGTGGCTTAACTGGATACTTAGGATATTTGTCATTGTTAAACTACTGGTTTTTCTTCTGCAGATTTTCTTGTGAAACCTTCAAATAGAAAAAGTTCTTCAGACAAACTTTATTTGGTAAGTTTGTTCCCCCTACCCTTCACCCCCTACTACACTCTGCTGTTTAGAGGCAGCAAAAGACAATTGACAGATTAATTTGGGGGCCCTGTTTGTCTGTGGGCATTTAAGTGAACTCTTATATGTTCACGTTAATGTTAAATCGTAAAATTTGGTGGTCTCTCCCCACCATCAGGACTCGTGCCATTGCCATAGTATAATACACTATTCCTAGAAACTTGTATTAAAGTTGAGATTAAATGAGTTGTAGCCTTAATCATTTGTTTAAAATAGTTTTAAACATGATCTTTTAAATTGCAATTTGATTCTTTCTTTGAGTTTTCTTAAATTGTTAAATATGTTTGAAAATCAAGGCCTTGTTACTAGACTTCAGTCTCTCAGTCATGTCGGACTCTTTGCTACCCCATGAACTGCAGCACACCAGGCCTCCCTGTCCATCACCAACTCCTGGGGTTCATCCAAACTCATGTCCATTGAGTCGGTGATGCCATCTAACCATCTTATCCTCTGTCATCCATTTCTCCTCCTGCCTTCAATCTTTCCCAGCATCAAGGTCTTTTCCAGTGAGTCACCTCTTCATATCAGGTGGCCAAAGTATTGGAGTTTCAGCTTCAACATCAGTCCTTTCAATGAACACTCATAATTGATCTCCTTTAGGATGGACTGATTGGATCTCCTTGCAGTCCAAGGGACTCTCAAGAGTCTTCTCCAACACCACAGTTCAAAAGCATCAATTTTCGCCGCTTAGCTTTCTTTATAGTCCAACTCTCACATCCATATATGACCACTGGAAAAACCATAGCCTTGACTAGACGGACCTTTGTTGGCAAAGGAATGTCTCTGCTTTTTAATATGCTCTCTAGGTTGGTCATAGCTTTCCTTCCAAGGAGTTAGCGTCTTTTAATTTCGTGGCTGCAGTCACCATCCGCAGTGATATTGGAGCCCCCCAAAATAAAGTCAGCCACTATTTCCGCATCTATTTCCCATGAAGTGATGGGACTGGATGCCATGATCTTAGTTTTCTGAATGTTGAGCTTTAAGCTAACTTTTTCACTCCCCTCTTTCACTTTCATCAAGAGGCTCTTTTAGTTCATCTTCACTTTCTGCCATAAGGGTGGTGTCATCTGCATATCTGAGGTTATTGATATTTCTCCCGGCAATCTTGATTCCAGCTTGTGCTTTTTCCAGCCCAGCGTTTCTCATGATGTACTCTGCATATAAGTTAAATAAGCAGGGTGACAATATACAGCCTTGACGTCCTCCTTTTCCTATTTGGAACCAGTCTGTTGTTCCATGTCCAGTTCTAACTGTTGCTTCCTGACCTGCATACAAGTTTCTCAAGAGGCAGGTCAGGTGATCTGGTATTCCCATCTGTTTCAGAATTTTCCACAGTTTATTGTGATCCACACAGTCAAAGGCTTTGGTATCGTCAATAAAGGCAGAAATAGATGTTTTTCTGGAACTCTGTTGCTTTTTTGATGATCCAGCAGATGTTGGCAATTTGATCTCTGGTTTCTCTGCCTTTTCTAAAACCAGCTTGAACATCTGAAAATTCATGGTTCACGTATTGTTGAAGCCTGGCTTGGAAAATTTTGAGCACTACTTTACTAGCGTGTGAGATGAGTGCAACTTCAGTCTAGTCTGTTCCCACCCTGCAGCCAGAGCCCTCCTTCCCGCCACCTCAGGCTACTCTTCCAGGCACAGCTGTGTGAAGCTCTGGGCCCTGTTGCTTCCATGGCCTCTGTTCCCTCGCTTTCATCGATCATAAAGCATTTGCTTTGAATATTGAATCCCAGACTTCCAAAAATATGCTGTATTCATGGAAGTTTAGTGAACTAGAGATGCTGGCTTTGCATGCACTGTATCTGTTTCATGTATGTATTTTTAGAAAGCTGCCTATTAAAGTGACAGTGTTCTTAGTAGCCCGAGTTTCTTGTTGGGCATCCTCCCCAACTATTACAGATGTTTCTGAAAACCAGGTAAAGGCATTAGCACAGCTTGAGTTTTCACTGAGCGTAGGATATTGGCGTAAAAGACTTTTTCTTTCATATTTTGTTTGCTAAATCAGTTAGGTTCCCACAGATGGGGAGATACATTTTGAATTCATGGAATTTACGAAAGCATGCTATATAATATTGTAAGAATTATATTGTTATGCTGTATTTGCACAAAATATGAAAGAAGTCTTTTACCCCAATATCCTGCATTCGCAGGTTGGTTTTAATTATTGCTTTATTATTTTCATCTAAGGTTTATAATAGTTTTCATGTTGCTGTCAACTTTAGGAGCGTGAGCTTTTGCAACTGTTTTTGCTCAAATAGGTTACTGCCAGAATGATTTTCACAGCCCTTTAAAGGAGTTTGGATTTGACTAGTGGGTTGGCTGGGTGATTCTCAGCTTTTTCTTGGCGGACTCTGGTCAAGTCTTTCGGTCCTTGTATGTGCAGTTCCTTTAATTAGGGTATGGCCAAATGGGAAATTGGGCTTCTGAGGTGGCACTATTGGCAAAGATCCCCACCCCCCACCCCCGCCCCACCAGTGGCGGAGATGCACAAGATGCTGGCCCCATCTCTGGTTGGGAAGATCCCCTGGAGGAGGGCAGGGCAAGACACTCCAGTATTCTCGCCTGGAGAATTGCATGGACAGAGGAGCCTGGCAGGCTGCAGTCCACAGGGTTGCAGAGTCAAACACGACTGAGCAACTTAGCACACACGTGGAAAATCACCAGTTTTATCCTTTTCCCCCTCAAGTTCCAGGCGTAAAAGAAAGAAAAGGCTTGCCAAGACACTGACGAAGGGACGGGGATCTCTCCTCCTCATCTGGGCCTCCTGTCATGGTAAGTACAAAGAAATAACAAGACAATTGGACTTGAACTCTGTCCTGGCAGTTAAGTGAGTACTAGTAAGTTTACAGTTAACTGCCCTCAGAACTCTGTCTGATTTCTTTTATTGTTTACTTAGTATCACTAGTAATAATTTGAGTATTCTAGTGTCTTAGAGCAGTTTTGCTTCTGTTCACTTTAATCATGTGAGTTAGATATTGTCTCTTTTCAGTCAGGTAGTATAAATAGATTCAAGACCAAATGTTTCTTGGACTTCAGGTTTCTTATTTCTTTTCTGGGAAGGAAGATGCAGTAAGAAGCTCTTCTCTGTGTGTATGTGTTGCGTTGTGGAGGAATAACACGGTCACACACATATCCTTCGTGAATTCACCTTTCTGAATGAGAGCAGCTCCCTGTCGCCCCTGTTCTTCCTCTTCAGCCTCGTTTTTATCCCAAAGAAGATGAAGCAGCTCTGCACAAGGCCGGCCTGCCTCGGTGACTGCAATCAGTGTGTTTCAGTGACTCGCGAGCCATTTAGGACCCGCTTGAGGCAGAGAAGTGGGAGCAATGAGCCACTTACACTTCTGTCAGTCCCGAAAATACGTAAACAGTGCTTCAAGGCTTAAGAAAGAAATGGCCCTCTGTAGTATTGTCCTGCTTCTACCTTGGTGATGTTTGCTAGATCCAGACTCTGTCATGCTGGCACACAAAGAAGGAACTGAAAAGGCCATGTTAATTTCAAGCATCATTGGGAACATGGATGGAAAATGCCTTTCAACATTAAAAACAAACTAAAACCAGAAACACAAGTTGCATAGAAGTGTCATTAAAATGGGAAAGGCAGCTGCTGTCATTTTCAATCTCTGCCAGTCTTATCTTGGTTTATGGTCACGGCAGCTTTCTGATGTATCCTGTGCCCAAGTGCTGATGAGCTTTTCTTTATGCTGTATTTTATTGGTTTTCACGCGTTTTTAATGCATTGAGAGCGTTTGCCTAATGTTTATCTCATCTGAATGCCACTGCTAGTGATCTGCCCGTGGCGGGCTCATGGAAGCAGCTCTGCTGGGCACAGAAGGCTTGCACTTTTCTGTGTTCCGCCCAGCAGCCTGGTCCTTGCTCTGGTGCCCTGCAGACAGTCTTCCTGGTGTGCTCTGGAGATATGTGTGCGCTCGCGCAGTGTTCAGGGAGCCAGTGTGACCATGTGTTTAAAAAAAAAAAAACCAAACTCTTTCATTAAGCAGCTTCATAAGTCTTTAGAAGTACTCATTTATAATTCTTCCGCCAAAGCCCATAGTTGTATTCCTTTCTAGCTAGTTTATTTGCCTATGTATAGTTTATGTAGTTGGAATTAAAACATTACATTTGTTTTGCTTATTTCACTAAATGAATTAAACATTTTTCTTTGGCTCGTTGGGCTCCTAATGATTTTTACTGGCTACATAACACTTTGCAAATTGTTGAACCATTGGTTTAAGTAGTATTAATTAATATTTCTGTTGTTTTAGCTATTTGGTTAGGTGTTCTTAATCCTTATTTTTCTGTGTAGACAATTCAGAAGCACTGGTTTTTCTTGAATATCATCCTTTCATACTTTAAAAAATTCTTGAATAAAATTGAGATCTTTGGGGGAGGTTAAGCATTACGAAAATGTTTTTGTGTTTCATTATGGAAAAATCTCAAGCCTGTGTAAACTGAAAATAGTATGATGAACCCTCATAAGCCCCACATAGGCATCAGCCGGATGCAGTAATCAGTTCATGACCACATTTGTTTCTTCTGACGCCCCACCCCCATCTCTTTGGATTATGTTGAAAGAAATCACAAACATTATATCAACAGAAATTTTTATTTTTGACTTTTAATGCCACTGTTGTTAAGAATGGTAACTAAAATTGACAGTGAGACTGATAATCACTTTAAACTTTACATTTATCATGTTTCTACACATATGTGACTCTAAAGAGTAGTTGTTTTTTAATCTTGCAACATTTATACATAAATTTAGTTTATAGACATTTCCACTGGTTAGCCTCTACTCCCCGTGTTCTTTAAATATTTATCTTTAATGTTGACTTCCCCTGACTTATAGACTGACTTCTGTTACCTGCATAGTTTACCAAGTAGCAGAAGTTAGCCTGGGACGGTGGTGACTGATCTGTTTTCAAGATTTTATAGCGACCCCACATGGAGCTGGTAGGGATTAATAAGTATGAGATTCCACCATGCCCGGTGTTCCTTATATCTCAGCGATATCAGGAAATTGACCAAGTGGATTATATTCTGTCTCTCTCATCCTAGTAAACTACTGCTTGTAGCTAGCCCAGGGGAAATTTGTTTTCAAGCCTCTTAACAGGTTAACACACCTGCCAGACTTTTTCTCGTCCTTGACTTCATTTCCTTCCAGCTCTTCCCCCATCAGCCATCTCAAGTTTGGCCTCTCTTTTACCTATGAAACTAAGTGAATATAATAAATTAGGCAGTTGATTCATCTTATGCTTAGCTAAGTAATATTTTTACCATTCTTTTTGGAAAGTCAATAGTCTATCCTCAGTTCAGTTCAGTCACTCAGTCGTGTCCGACTCTTTGTGACCCCATGGACCGCAGCACGCCAGGCCACCCTGTCCGTCACCAACTCCCGGAGTCTACTCAAACTCATGTCCATTGAGTTGGTGATACCATCCAGCTAGCTCATCTTCTGTCATCCCCTTCCACTCCCCGCTTCCATCTTTCCCGACATCAGGGTCTTTTCCAGTGAGTCAGCTCTTCATATCAGGTGGCCAAAGTATTGGAGTTTCAGCTTCAGCATTAGTCCTTCCAGTGAATGTTCAGGACTGATCTCTTTTAGGATGGACTGGTTGGATCTCCTTGCAGTCCAAGGGACTCTCAAGAGTCTTTTCAAACACCACAGTTCAAAAGCATCAATTCTTCCGCATTCAGCATTCTTTATAGTCCAACTATCAGGATTAGGATTAGTCTATCTTAATCCTTGGGAATTAAAGGCATTTTTATATACAGGGGGAAAATCAGTTCAGAAGCTGTACATGTAATGTGTACTAGGACAGTCTTACAAAAGAGCATATTTTATTTGACTGTGAAAAATTATTTCTTTATGTTCTTGTCTTGCTGGCCAAATTCTCATATATTGAAAAATCATTGGTTCCAGTTTCAGTTTTCAGTAACTACTTAGATTATATACATTGGCCTGGAGTAGCACGCAAGTGAATATGCCAGCAAAAATGAATTGGTAAATGGCTTCTCTAGGTTTTTTTTTTTAAAGCATGCTATATTATTTTAATTCTATACTATTAATAGAGGTCAGTAAAAATCTAGTTAGGGAATCACTTAATGATCTGTGAAATGATTTTTAAGAGAATAAAAGTGTTTTGTTTAGTTACTAAACTCTTGTCCAACTCTTTGTGACTCCATCAGTTGAAGCCTGCCAGGCTCCTCTGTCCATGGGATTTCCCGGTGAGAATACTGGAGTGGGTTGCCAGTTCTTACTCCTGGGGATCTTCTGACCTAGGGATCGAACCGGTGTCTCCTTCATTGGTGAGAGTGCGCGTTACCTCTGAGCAGCCAGGGAAGCCCCCTTATGTGTTTCAGTTCAGTTCAGGCGCTCAATCGTGTCTGACTCCTTGCGACCCCATGAATTGCAGCACGCCAGGCCTCCCTGTCCATCACCATCTCCCGAGTTTGCCCGAACTCATGTGCGTTGAGTCAGTGATGCCACCCAGTTATCTCATCCTCTGTTGTCCCCTTCTCCTCCTGCCCCCAATGCCTCCCAGCATCAGAGTCTTTTCCAGTGAGTCAGCTCTTCGCATGAGGTGGCCAAAGTCTTGGACTTTCACCTTTAACATCAGTCCTTCCAAAGAACACCCAGGACTGATCTCCTTTAGGATGGACTGGTTGGATCTCCTTGCAGTCCAAGGGACTCTCAAGAGTCTTCTCCAACACCACAGTTCAAAAGCATCAATTCTTTGGCACTCAGCTTTCTTGACAGTCCAACTCTCGCATCCATACATGACCACTGGAAAAACCATAGCCTTGACTAGACGGACCTTTGTTGGCAAACGTCTCTGATTTTGAATATGCTATTTAGGTTGGTCATAACTTTCCTTCCAAGGAGTAAGCGTCTTTTAACTTCATGGCTGCAGTCACCATCTGCATTGATTTTTGGAGCCCCCAAAATAAAGTCTGTCACTGTTTGCCCATCCGTTTCCCGTGAAGTGATGGGATCTTAGTTTTCTGAATGTTGAGCTTTAAGCCAACTTTTTCACTCTCCACTTACACTTTCATCAAGAGGCTCTTTAGTT
Organism: Nanger dama; assembly: GCA_917880005.1. NCBI lineage: Eukaryota > Metazoa > Chordata > Mammalia > Artiodactyla > Bovidae > Nanger > Nanger dama. The sequence continues at coordinate 2,336,779 of CAKJTW010000122.1, read as the reverse complement.
CTTCTTCACTTTCTGCCATAAGGATGGTGTCATCTGTATATCTGAGGTTATTGATATTTCTCCCGGAAATCTTGATTCCAGCTTGTGCTTCTTCCAGCCCAGCGTTTCTCATGATGTACTCTGCATAGAAGTTAAATAAGCAGAGTGACAATATACAGCCTTGACGTACTCCTTTTCCTATTTGGAACCAGTCTGTTGTTCCATGTCCAGTTCTAACTGTTGCTTGACATGTATACAGATTTTTCAGGAGGCAGGTCAGGTGGTCTGGTATTCCCATCTCTTTCAGAATTTTCCACAGTTTATTGTGATCGACACAGTCAAAGGCTTTGGTATAGTCAATAAAGTAGAAGTAGATGTTTTTCTCGAACTCTGTTGCTTTTTTGATGTTGGCAATTTGATCTCTGGTTCCTCTGCCTTTTCTAAAACCAGCTTGAACATCAGGAAGTTCACTGTTCACAGTACTGTTAGAGCCTGACTTGGAGAATTTTGAGCATTACTTTGCTAGCGTGTGAGATGAGTGCAATTGTGCGGTAGTTTGAGCATTCTTTGGCATTGCCTTTCTTCCGGATTGGAATGAAAACTGACTTTTTCCAGTCCTGTGACCACTGCTGCTGAGTTTTCCAAATTTGCTGGCATATTGAGTGCAGCACTTTCACAGCATCATCTTTTAGGATTTGAGATAGCTCAGATGGAATTCCATCACCTCCACTAGCTTTGTTTGTAGTGATGCTTCCTAAGGCCCACTTGACTTCACATTCCAGCATGTCTGGCTCTAGGGTTGTGATCACACCATCGTGACTGTCTGGGTCGTGAAGATCTTTTTTGTGCAGTACTTCTGTGTATTCTTGCCACCTCTTCTTAGTGTCTTCTGCTTCTGTTAGGTCCATACCATTTCTGTCCTTTATTGTCCATTTCTGTCCTTTATTGTCCATTTCTGTCCTTTATTGCCCATCTGTGCATGAAAAATTCTCTTGGTAGCTCTCATTTTCTTGAATAGATCTCTAGTCTTTTCCATTCTATTGTTTTCCTCTATTTCTTTGCATTGATCACTGAGGAAGGCTTTCTTATATTTTCCTTGCTGTTCTTTGGAACTCTGCATTCACATGAGGATATCTTTCCTTTTCTCCTTTGCCTTTCACTTCTTTTCTTTTCATAGCTACTTGTAAGGCCTCCTCAGACAACAGTTTTGCCCTTTTGCATTTCTTTTTCTTGGGGATGGTCTTGATCACTGTCTCCTGTACAGTGTTATGAACCTCCATCCTTAGTTCTTCCGGCACTCTATCAGATCTAATCCCTTGAATCTATTTGTTACTTCCACTGTATAATTGTAAGAGATTTGATTTAGAAGTCAAAGCTGAGAAACCCTTAAAATGTTCATAAATTCATTTTAAAAGTAACAATACCAATTTCCCATAACATTTTAAATGAAAAGTAACATTTTTCTCATCCAGCAATAATTAATGTAAAAGAGTGATGTTGTTTTACATTTTTACAATTTTTAAAAAAATATTTGGCTTAATAGATGATAGCTGGGTTGTCATATCTACTTCATCTGATTTGTTACAGTGTATTTTTTGAAATTGAGGTAAATCCAGCCTTACTCAGTAGTTAGAAAATGAAAGAGTACTTTAATAATTTTTCCAGGTAATTGTATTCTTCTGTTACACATCAAAACTTGACAAGTGTCAGTTCTTTGAAGGTTAGTTGCAATGTGGATTTGAAGTCATGTCACGGAACTTTTTGTATTACCTTAAAACCATCAGTTGTCTTGCACTTTAAATGGATCTTCAATTCATGTGTGATTTTGTAACGTCATGAACAGATCATTTTGAAAATAATGAGAAAATGAGTAATGCAGGTCTTCCAAAGGTAGAACCTATTTTGCAATAAAATTTCTTTTAAAAATCACACTTGGTAGTATTGCCACTGGGCATATCAGAAAAGTATTTGGTACTGGAAAGCTGTAAAGTTCCTTCTGACAGATGATAGCCTTTCAAAATTCTAATTTTCTCATTAAAACTTCATCACTGGCAGCTGATGGCATTTGAAGAAAAGACCTACTGAAGTCCGAACTACCATAGTTTCAGTTCTTTTCAGTTGCAAGTAGTGCTCATTCATTTGAAAAAAGTTGCTAGTTCAGCTCGTAACTGAAACAGTTGCACAAGTGCTTTGCCTGGAGACAACCATAATGCTTAAGAGTGCAGCAGAAGGCTTTCATGCATATTTCCTCTTCATTTTTTAATATTTTATTTTATATATTTATTGGACATGCAGCATGTGGGATCTTAGTTCCCCAACCAAGGATTAAACCCACACTCCCTCCATTGGGCGCTTAGAGTCTCAACCACTGGACCACCAGTGAAGTCCCTGTTTCCTCTTTAAAAAAGAAAAAGACTTAAGGGCCAGAATGTCATAAAATTGACCATTTTTCTCCTACTTGTTACCAAGGACATTCACAGTGCCACTGCTAGATTATACTAAGGGGCCAGCAGGTTTACCCGCTGAGTCTCTCTGGGCTGTTTGTACAAATGTCAATGCAGAGAAAAAAGGCTTAGTATTATTACAGGCTTAGTATTTAAAAAAGTCTTAGTAGTATTGTGACTGTGGTTTTGACCTCATAGAGGCCCTGAAAGGGTCTCAGAATCTGCAGATCACATTTTGAGAACCATTCTATTAGGGTGTATGTTTAAAATTGCTATTGTTCTTATAAAACTTGCTGTGTAAATAATTTCATCATAATTTACCCCTGGACTTTCAAATAGATTCCTTTTCCCCCTGAGTTTTGTATACCATACAAATTTATAATGTAAAAGACTGTTTTTATGTAAATTATGATTAGTTCAAGTACCATTTAGATAATTTATTGTCTTTTGAGATTGCCTTAATAGAAATAAATATGTAATAAAAAGATTAAACTAGGGGTAGTGGTTCACACATGTTTTCAGTTTGAGGATTCAGTTCTTCAGTTTACATTGAAAAGAAAACAGCTTTGTTATGGAAAGTTCCCATATAACCAGAGTAGACACTGAGGTATAGTGAACTCTCAAAGTTCCATGTATTAATCCCCTCGTAGACAGCTGTTTCATTTATGCTCCATTTACTTCCTCGTTACCCTTCCCCCTCCAAATGTTTTGAGTGAAATTCCAGATATTGGTCATATCATTTCATCCTTAAATAATAATAATAATTCAGAATGCATCTTTTAAAAATAAAGATTATAACTTAAGAGAAAAAAGCCACTATATCTTAGTTTCTCCTAAAAGTAATATACTAACAACTTATTAGTGCTTAATAGAAATGTTCTTAACCTCTTTGACTTTCTTTGGTATTGATGTGTTTTCCGTTTAGAGGCACCTGGATTTTCATTGTGATTAGGCTACTAGACATGGCAGAAAAACCAAACATGGAGTAGGAGCTTTGAAATTATTTAAACACTTCGGTTTTTTCCAGGATGAAGAGACTCGGCACAGCCTTGAGTGCATCCAGGCCAATCAGATCTTTCCCAGGAAGCAGCTGATCCGGGAGGATGAGAATCTTCCAGGTAATTCCAGGCCACTTTTGATTATGAAACAAGTATTAAGCATCGTAGTAACAATGTAGCAGAGTCAGTGGATTGAAGTAATGCACTGCATATAGGAATACATATTAGAGAAATGTATTTTTTCCCTAAACCACACACACATGATAGAAATGTATGCTAGAAAACATCTCTTTTAGAAAGACTTTCCCACTGAGGTGTGGTCATCTCTGTGTCATTCCTTCTTTAGTCTTAAATGTGAATAACTAGGTTTTTGAATCTTGTGGGTGTAAACCCATCTTCTTTAGGTCCCGTACCCATCTATGTGCTGTCTTGAGTGACCGTGTGTATAATCCATTCACCTGACCTGTGTTTAAAGGCTTTGCTTTACTACTTCAGGACTCTGAAGCGTTTCTTTTTCCACTTTGAAGGTCCCTTTTCTTGAACTTCATGGAGAAAGCACAGAGTACGTGGGCCGTGCTGAGGATGCCATCATTGCCCTTTCTAATTACAGACTTCACATCAAGTTCAAGGAGTCTCTCGTTAATGTAAGTGCTATCAGCTGTTCTTCCACTAAAGTAGATGGAGAAAGGAAGTAAAAACCTTGTTTCTCACAAGAGGAGTGTTATATAGAGTTCAGCATGAAAACATTGTGTACTCTGCTTTTTTCTCAGTTTAAGCACTGGGGACATTGCATCAGCAAGCAGCTCTTACGCTTGATTAAAATGATACATGTAGTTGTCAGCTGAGGTGTCCATTGTTGACTAACACTGCATGATTTGCAGTTGGTAATACTGTATTAAGATTTGTAATGATGCAGAAGCTGTGTAGGCTTTTATTTCTCAATTTATGGTAGTTACCGACTGCCTCAGTTGAGAGAATTCCCTAGACCTTAATGTCAGATATTAACAGTTTTGTCAAGAAAGTACCGTGGTGATAGCAAACATCCTTTTCCAACAACACAGGGAGATGACTGTCCACGTGGACATCACCAAAGGTTCAATACCAAAATTGAATTGATTATATTGTTTGTAGCCGAAGATGAAGAAGCTCTGTACAGTCAACAAAACAAGACTTGGAGCTGACTGTGGCTCAAATCATGAGCTCCTTATTGGAAAATTCGGTCTTAAATTGAAGAAAGTAGGGAAAACCACTAGGCCATTCAGGTATACATTAAGTCACTTCAGTCATGTCTGACTCTGAGCAACCCTACGGCCTGTAGCCCACTAGACTCGTCTGTCGAGGGATTCTCCAGGCATGATTATAGAGTGGGTTGCCCCTTTCTTCTCCAGGGCATCTTCCCAACCCAGGGATCAAACCTGCATCTTTTACTTCTCTTGCATTGGCAGGCAGGTTCTTTACCACTAGCGCCACCTGCTAAATCAAATCCCTTACGATTATTCAGTGGAGGTGACGAATACTATAGACAGAGGTTTATAACATTGTACAGGAGCCAGTGACCAAAACCACCCCAGAGAAATGTAAAGAGGAAAAGGGGTTGTCTGAAGAAGCTTTACAAATAGCTGAGGAAAGAAGAGAAGCAAAAAGCAAAGGAGAAAGGGAAAGATTTACCTAACTGAATGAGGAGTTCAGGGAACAGCAAGGAGACACAGGACCTAGAGGAAAACAACAGAATGGGAAAGACGTGCAATCTCTTCAGGAAGATTGGAGATATCAAGGGAACATTTCATGCGAAGATGGGCATGGTAAAGGACAGAAATGGAAAGAACCTAACAGAAACAGAAGAGATTAAGCAGATGTGGCAAGAATACACAAAAGAACTATACAAAAAGGTTCTTAATCACCCAAGTGACCACAGTGGTGTGGTCACATCACCTCGAGCCGGATAATCTGGAGTGTGAAGTTAAGTGGGGCTTAGGAAGCATCACTGAACAAAGCTAGTGGAGGTGATGGAATTCCAGCTGAGTTGTTTAAAATCCTAAAAGATGATGCAGTTAAAGTTCTACACACAGTATGTCAGCAAATTTGGAAAACTCAGCAATGGCCACAGGACTGGAAAAGCTCAATTTTCATTCCAATCCCAAAGAAGGGCTATGCCAAAGAATGTTCAAACTGTCATACAGTTGTGCTCATTTCGCATGCTAGTAAGGTTATGCTCAGGATTCTTCAAGCTAGGCTTCAGTCCATGAACCGAGAACTACCAGATACACAAGTTGGGTTTAGAAAAGGCAGAGAACCAGAGGTCAGATTGTCAGCATTTGCTGAATCATAGAGACAGCAGGGCTTCCCTGGTGGCTCAGTTGGTAAAGAGTCCGCCTGCAATGTGGGAGACCTGGGTTCAGTCCCTGCGTTGGGGAGATCGCCTGGAAGAGGGCATGGCAACCCACTCCAGTATTGTTGCCTGGGGAATCCCCATGGACAGAGGAACTTGGCAGGCTACAGTCCGTGGAGTCACAAAGAGTTGGACGTGACTGAGCAACTAAGCACACAGATAAAACAAGGGAATTCTAGAAGAACATCTGCTTCATTGACTATGCTATAAAGCCTTTGACTGTGTGGATCACAACAAACTGGAAAATTCTTAGAGATGTGAATACCAGACTACCATAACCTGTCTCCTGAGAAACTTGCTTATGGGTTAAGAAACAAGTTAGAACCCTATATGGAACAGCTTACAGGTTCAAACTAGGGACAGGAGTATGATAAGTCTGTATATTATCACTCTGTTCATTCAGTTTGTATGCGGAGTAATCATGCGAAATGCCAAGGTGGGTGAATCGCAAGCTGGAGTCAAGATCGCCAGGAGAAATATTAAGTCTAAGAAGTGCAAATGATACACTCTAATGGCAGAAAGTGAAGAGGAACTGAAGAGCCTCTTGATGAGGGTGGAAAAGCTGGTTTAAAACTCAACATTCAATAAGATCATGGCATCAGGTCCCATCATTTCATGGCAAACAGAAGAGGGAAAAGTGGAAACAGTGACAGCTTTTATTTTCGTGGGTTTTAAAAGTGGAAACATCACTTTTCCAACAAAGGTCTGTCGAGTGAAAGCTGTGGCTTTTCCAGTAGTCATGTATGGATGTGAGAGTAGGACCGTAAAGAAGGCTGAGCACTGAAGAGTTGCTGCTTTCAAATTGTGGTGTCGGAGAAGACTCTTGAGAGTCCCGTGGACAGCAAGGAGATCAAAACAGTCCACCCTAAAGGAAGCCAACCCTGACTACTCATTAGAAGGACTGATGCTGAAGTACTTTTGCCACCTGATGGCAAAGAGCTGACTCACTGAAGAAGACCCTGATGCTAGGAAAGATTGAAAGCAAAGGACAAGAGGGCAGTAGAGTGTGAGATGGTTAGATGGTATCACCTACTCCATGAACATGAATTTGAGCAAACTCCAGGAGATAATGTACACTACTATAGTGGCTCAGACGGTAAAGCGTCTGTAATGCAGGAGACCCAGGTTTGATCCCTGGGTTGGGAAGATCCCCTGGAGAAAGAAATGGCAGCCCACCCCAGTATTCTTGCCTGGAAAATACCATGGACCGCTGAGCCTGGTAGGCTACCATCCATGGGGTCGCAAAGAGTAGGACACGACTGAGCGACTTCACAGGAGATGGTGTAGAACAGGAAAGCCTGGCTTGCTGTAGTCCATGGGGTCGCAAAGAGTTGGACCCAGCTTAGTGACTGAACAGCAACGTCAAATGATGAGATGTACTTTGAGTTCAGTGCAGGCTTCTGTTGCAGGATGAAGTGACTCTCACGTCTTAGTGGTATAAGGACAGATGTTAAAGAAAATGTTTATTTGCGTAATACACTGTGTATTGCTGAAGAGAGGGAAAGCTCTCAACTTTTGAGTGCATTCCTTTTCAATTAAGAGGGTATTCTCAGTGAACTGGGTCTTCTAGCACTATTGCCATCCTTAGTATTTTTCAGTAAACTGGCCTTCCAGCACAAAAATGCCAGAGTTCATGTATTCTAACCACACGAATGCTGCCTTCTTCCCTCACTGAACAGTGTTGTGGCTCTTTGCGCTTTGGTTGTACCACAAAGTGTGCTGTGACATCTTAAAAAGCTCAGGACTGTCCCTTCATTCAGATCATGTATTTGGGAGCTCATTTTGGGATTCTTAGAAAGTTGTTTTACTCAGCCATCCAAAAGTTACCCAGTTCCTTCATCATATTTTTTCCTTGTCAAGGCTCAAATGGCTGACATTTCCTTTGTGGTTGGCGTTTATTGTTTTAGTGTTGATTACTGTTCTGTGCAGTTAGGCATTGACATGGAGGAGTCACTATGGCCTGAACTCCTTCTGGCCTGTAGATTTGGCTATGATCATAGCTCTTGTCTTAGTTTTCTGTCTGTCAGCTAAAAATACACACTGGATTCATCAAGGCAAGAGGCATATTGTGCTTTCATACCATTTACCACTGTTCAGAAGGGTCTGGAATTTAGTGGCCCTGATAAGAGGGGACAGGATGGAATCTCCTATAACATTCTAGCAACCACACCCTACTAGCTCTTGTGGAAATAATGACAGCAATATTTAGTAGAATTACCCAATTTAATTTTGTGTTTAAATGTCTAGAATTGGTGAAATTTAATTAAATTGCATGTGGAGATAACGTAGTTTTGTATCATTGCATTTTTTCATGCAGTCCCGTCTCTCAGCTTTTTGATTTATGGCCAAGTATTTCAAAGACTATTTTTAGATCTGTTGGGGTAGAGGATCTATTGGAGAGAAAGCATGGATTAGATCATGTCATTCACCAACCTAAAGGCCTTCAGTCTTTCTTGATTACTTCTAAAATGAAATCACTTAACACCATGTCACCCTAAGTGGTGTGATCCTTGGTCCTTTACAGCTTTTCTGCCTCCCTCTCTCTCCCCTTCTCCCCCTTTGTATTAATAAAACCACCCTCTTTGGACTCTCAGACACACCTTATACCTCTGAGTTCTCTCTTCTACCCAAGGAACTGTTCTTCATCTGTCAAAACCCAGTTCAGGTGATAATACTCTTCTTTGAAGCCTTTCTCAGTCTCCGTTCCCTCCCTGAGAGTTTATTACCCTTTCTCCTGGCCTTTTCTGTGTCTTGAACACAGTTTGACAACTTTTACCAGATAGGTTGTAATTTTTTGTTTGTTCATCTTTGTATCTTTAGAATCCAGTGTGTTTACTTGTGCCATAGTATTCAGTAAATATTAAGTGAATTGAAGTTAATAATGGGTTTGAAATAGATACTAGACCATTTAAAAATCTTTTCTGGGTTTAAAGCTCATTTTAAGTCCTCTTTTTCTCTAAGCCTGCATCCTCTCTTTCTCTACCAGGAGTAGGTTGTTTACTGGGATTGTTGGTCCCCCAACTATGATTGAGAAACAGTGCTTAAGAAAACTTACTCTTGTTTTTAACTTGTTACCCGTTTCTTTACAGAAAAGTGTTTTCCATTTAGCATGATAACCCTCTAAGGCACAGAGTCTGCCTGTCACTTTTTTAAAAGCCCAAGATAATGGCTCTGCGCTGAAAAATGGTTGTGCAAAAGCATTTTGTGGTTGCAGTGATTCGGATTGGGAGAGACTAGGACTGACTTTGTGCAAATAAGTCGATCCCATCACAGTTAGTGCTAGCTCCTAAAACCTGTGGTTACTCAGGAAACCGTGGCTCCTCCTATTCTAGTCCTCCCCTAGCAGATGAGTATTTCAGTGAAATCTGTGATACTAAGAGACCCCCTCCCCTAAAAGTTACTATATCTAGATCAAACATACCTAAACCACCAAAACTCTGATGTGTCAGTATGTATTGTGGCATGCTCCAGCTTGCATCATTTTGTATGTTTTCAAATGAACACATGTAACTCTTAAAGGACTTACACCATCAAGCTTTACATAGCTGTCTGATATCATATATTCTCTTAATCTCACAGCACATTGAAATACATCGTATTGTAATGCACATACATTATATCAAGTTTCCAATTTCTAGGGTAAAGAACCTCCAGTATAGTTCAGTTGTAGTATTCAAGGTATGAATTGCTCCTATTCCATGCTTTTCCCAAACTGTATTTTTACATATGTATAGGTATATTTCTTTGCTCAGCTAATTTACAAGCAAGTAAGTGTTCAAGTGAAGATAATGAAATTTTAAAATGATTTTTGTTGTGTAATTCAATAGACTGCCTCTCAGTCTGCTGCTTCTGAAATCCCAGTAAGTAGCATGAGAATTGCAGGCGGTTGTTGCACCTGTGCTTGGAACAAACTGGTTTTGAGTGTCAGATGCTCACCTTGCAAATCAGCAAAATGTGTCCTCTCTGCATGAGTCCCTTTCCTCATATTAGAGAAGGTTCTAGTGGTTTTGTACATGAGGGCAATTTGTGGAGTGGGGTAAAGCCCCATAGTCCCATGAGCAGATGGAATTGTGACTTTCAAAAAACGTAAACCGAAGTTCAACCAGAAGTAAAGACAACATTAGTATTTAAAAGGACATTAAAACTCCCATTTCTAGACTGGTCTGTTAATGCTTCTTAGGAGCAAGCTGAAAGTATACCTGGAAAACACCTTCCTTAGCATTTCCCACATTTTTACATTGCTAACTGTTGTACATTGAAAATCTTTGTTACTCTCAAGCATCAGAAGTGGGTTATTGTTAACGATGCCCTTTGGCCTTAGCATTCATAAATCAGAGGAGGCTTCTGAAAACCCCGTGTTGGAAGAGTATGTTGTAAATACCAGAAGTGAGCAATAAAGAATTTGAGTCTTTAACCTGTGACCATTTTCTTCTGACTGGTTTTTAAATCGTTAGAACCCAGATCATTCACGGTGTGTTATATAGATTTTAGATTAAGACTCATTACATTTTTACTCTGTTACTGCCATTTTTACTTACCATGTATATGCAAGGTTAATACTTCCTCATTCAGTCTATAAAAGGGCATTTGTTATTAAAAAGTATACATTATCCCACTTTTAAATTCTGGTGCTTAGTAATTTACACATATACAGACCCAGAATGAATGATGGTAAATATAGTAGGAAATAACCTCAATTCCCTCTGGAATGAGTACTGTGACTCTCTTATACTTACGCATGTCTATGATGTTCTTAAACTGCCGCTGTCCTGCTCTTCAGGATTGATGCTCTCATGAGTTTTGGTGTATGTAATGTAACTTTTGACCTTCAGAGGAATTGACTAACAGCACTGGAGTATGTTTCATGTATTTTAAGCATGAGTTTGGTGGGTTTTATAAGGAGAAAAGCACTGTAATGGGAGAGAGAATTACCTGGCAAGAAGACGACAGAGAAGAAAGGAGCAAGATGAGGATGCATTGTTGCACAGCACTGAATCATTGGGTTAGGGAGGATATGATTGTGACTTCAGATTTCTTAGAGTTGCCTCTATAGAATCTTGGTTGGTTTGCATTCTGTTTTCCCCTTAAGATCCCTGGTGAAGAGGCTGCTTAATAGTGAAAGAAAAACTAAAGTAATGCTCACACAGAAGGGCAGGGCGTCCTAGAGGAAGAATGGAGCACCGTGGATGTTGAAGGGCCCTGAGCTGGAAGGCAGCCATGGGTTCTGGTCCTGATTCTGCCACCAGCTTTAGCGGAGTGGCTGAACCTTCCCAAGCTATAAAATGGTCTGCCTCATGAGCCTGTATTTCTTTGCTTTTGGGTCTGTCTAGTGACAGAAATGGTGGGAGTCCTCCTCATATGTGATGAAAACTGAGAAACCTGAATCAGTGGTCTTGCCTTTAAAGAAATAGAGAAGCTTATTTTATATTTTGGTTGGCTGTATGAAGAGGAAAAGCTAGCTAGCTCGTCCTTTTTCAAAGGGAAGGCAGTCTCGAGGGTGGGGTGGGTGCATTGAAGAGTAACATTGAAATGAAAGGGGAAGAAAAAGGGAGCTGTTCATTTGATACAAAATCAAGTGTTTCTCTTTTATGTCCTTGTTCTTGCTGCATATTAAACTCCCTTGCATGTGATAATCTGCATGATTATTAAAATCTGTTTTCTGTATCTATGACTTGAATACACATGGTTGTTCTGTGTGATTTGGTAGGATCTGTATACTAGCAACCAGTATTTTTATCCTTTTTTCTTAAGCTTGCAGGGTTAAAATACATGAAAAATTGTATATTGGGAGCATGTAGGTAGCAAATGTTTTGCATGCTCTGAGGTGTTGCATCTTTGTATTTTAAGAGTCTGAACCTAGGCTCTTGGGCTCTAGTCCAAATAGTGGGGCTGTAAAACTTACATTTTTTGTAACAAAATAGCACAGGCTGGTCCATTCCCTCCAGCATCTGGTAATAATGTTAGTTGGTTTTCAGGTTTTCTAGCTATAAGGTAGGGTGTTTGAGGGGACATGGAGCAAGTGATTGCTGTGAGAGCCTGTGGGTTTGTAAAGCTCACTCTCACTCCACCCCAGGCTCTTCCCATTCCCTTTGCCCAGGCCTTCCTAAGCTAGGACCACCAGAAAGCAAAGGCTGGTGGCATGTGGGAAGGTCAGAGGATTGTCCAAGGAAGTCGGTAAGCAGGCAGAATTTTGGCTGATAAAATTTTTAAAAATTGAAATTAGAACTCAGGCCTCTGAACTGCCAGTCTGGCACCTCTTTTACTCTTTCTGTTTTGGGGGAGTATTGGAGGAGAATGGGGACTGTAGGTTTAAAAACAAAAACCTAACATGAGTGTCCCAGGATATGCAGAGGACTGGCCTGAGGGAAAATCACTGTCCCCTTCTGATCTCTCAATCTCCTGTTACGCCTTCACAGTTCATCCCTACTGAGATGATGTTCTTCCTTCTTAGATGTACATGTCTTGAAAGAATTTTCAAGCATCAGCTCCGGTTTCTCCACAGTACCTTGGGGTAGAGGACTTAAAAACAGAGGGCCAAAGGTCCCTTTTCTTTCTCTGAACACAGGCAGGGATTCTTAGTCTTTCTCTTATTTCTGGTCCTACTATAAAGGAATTTTGTAGATAAATCTAGAAGGCTCTACTCTGAGGTAGAACTCTCAGCCATTATCTGAGTAACAGTATTTTGTTTTCTTCTCCTTTTGAATCCCTGCCACAGTTTCTTTTTGTTCGTCCAACACGTCCATCATATGGGCTTCTTTCCAGATCTTGTTCTGAGAGTTCCCAGCTGACTTTGGTGACCACACAGTGGGGCAGGGTTTGCCCAAAGCCTGTTTCTGAAACGGGCTCAGCTAGCAGCGCTCTCTTGTTTCTTTCTGTGCTGGAGGAGACTGCCTCCTCCTCGTCCTCATGTAAAACACGAATTGCTGGAATGCTCCTTGCAGCTCCCAGAGCCACATTTTGATTAGGGCTTTATACAGCGTAAAAGATCCTTTTTCAACGAGTGAGAGCATCCACTACAATTTTTGCCAGGTTCTCTTTAGAAGTTTTGGGAATTGGAAATTTTTGAGGTCAGGGGATTGAGTCAGGAAAAGCTGAGGGACAGAAGGAGGATTCTAACAACAGCTTGAGGATTTATCACCCTCTTCAGATGCTTTCCCTCCTATCTGCCTCCCTTCTCTGATCCCCCTCCACTGTCCTACTGATCTTGTTTCAGTATCAGATGACCAGATTGGCAGGGAGAGAACCATCCCAGCTTACTCATACCTTGAGCCCTACTTGGCAAACAGGGCTCCTCAGCTTGTCTTTTGAAACACATTAAACCTAGCCGATTAGACCACTGTGAGAGTTGTCCCTCCTCTTCTGCTGAGCAGAGAGCCTGACCAGCAGCTCCGTCTGCTGTCGTGAGTTTTCTGCGCTACCGCAGGCAGTTCAGACCTCCAGTCTTTTTCACGTTGGTGCTTTGCTGACACACAGGCCCAGGCCCACCTTGTCGTTTGGGATAGGCGACAAGTATAGTCCCACTAGTATCTTGATGTGCAGCTCTTTTTTGTCAACAGGACAAGATTAACTTTTCTGGTTCCCTTCAGCTTCTGTGTCACCACAAATCACAGCTAGCTCTAGCATCATAAAGTAGTACTTTGAGAGAGGACATTGTGAGTTTATTGCCGGAGAGATGACACATTTCTGTATTTCCTTGTTCTTCTAGATGCGGCGCCTGCACTTCGTTTGTTTTCCCTTTGCTGTGACGTGACTTGAGGGCATTGATTAGAGACTGAGGAAGGGAAGCCCAAGTCACCCAGTAAATCACTTGAGTGCTGTTGATTCAGAGGAGTATGCAATTCTGTGCTGTAGAGCTTTCTAATCACTCTTGCTGGACACTTTGCAGAACTGCAGGGGCAATGCCTTTTGACTAAGGGAACTTCATCTTTTTTAATTGCAGATTCCATTGCAGCTTATAGAAAGTGTTGAATGCCGAGATATATTTCAGCTTCATTTGACTTGCAAAGACTGCAAAGTTATCAGGTATGTGACGTGTTTATGCTGTTGTTTAGTGTAGAAAATACTTTTTAAAGGGTGGATTCATGATTTGATAACAAAAACTGCTTTTGAGGGTCAGCCTAATAAGGAACATTTTCTGAGTAGTTAGTCCCTGAAATATTTTATCTTCAGGCTACTTTGTTACTGGAAAGATATGTTTTCTTTTTTATTTGGATAGAACTGTAAATTTGCAAAATAAGTACAAACATAAAAATCGTAAAGAGCACTAGTACTGCTAACACTCGACCCCATTCGCATTATTGTGTGTGTGTGTGTGTGTGTGTGTGTGTGTGTGTGTGGGAGAAAGTCTTGTTTTGAACAATTTGGAAGTAAGTTATGTAATCATGGCTCTTTGCCCCAAAATACTTTAGTGTGCTTTCTTAAGAATAGGGGTATTTTCTTACATAACCACAATATCATTATCAGCTTCAGTTTTACATTCGTAATGATTTTATCCAGTCTGCTACACATGTTCTAATTCTGTCAGTTTACCAAATAATGCCCTAACCCTACCTCATTCAGAACAAGATTCAGTCAAGGGCACATACTATATTTAGTTGCCATGATTCCATAGCTTTCTTCAATCTGGAATGTTTTCCGTCACCTTTCTTCATCTTTTTGACATTAGCACTTTGAAAAAAACAATCTTTTATTATAATAGAATGCTTCTTTTCTGTCTAGTGTTTCCTCAGGAATAAATTGAGGTTGTACATTTTCAGCTGGAATACTGTACACGCGAGGTGGTGTCCTCTTCAGGATATTGTATTACAGCTGGAGGCAAACAGTGCCCACCTGTTCCTTACTAGTGATGTCAGTTTTGATCACTCTTCAAGGAGTCACCCGCTCTCTGTGTAATTTCTGTATTTTCTCCATTGCAACTGATAGCAGTCTGGGAGGCACTTTAAGACTCTACAGATGTCCTGCTGCTTGTCAAATTTCTTCAGTGTTGGCTTTATCTGATCTAATCTTCATTATAACGGTTGAAAAGGGATGACTGAAATGCATTTTAAATTTAGTAGCTCTCCCAGTTTTTAGCTCCCCCAGTTTCTGTTTTATTTTTATGACCTATTCTACACACAGTAAACATTGTGTGTAGGCATGTTGATAAGTCACACCCGTTGGGATGAGAGAGAGATTTAAGTGACCTCTTTGTTTGTTTTTCAAATTTTTATTGGAGTATAGTTGATTCCTCCTTGGTTTTAAGGTAAATATTTAAGTTGCTTTTTAGCCATTGAGATTTGGCTTGCTTTTGATAGATACTGGTTATAACTTACAGTTTAAAAGCTTGTGTATTAATTACTCAGTTTTAAATACTGTCTTTGAAAAGATTAAGTATTTTTTTTATAGTTTTAATTATTTTAAATTATTTTAATCTCCTAGTCATAGATATGCACTGAAAATTGCACTTGATAATAGAATTGTTTTGGTCTCTACCTGGTCATAGCTGAGAGTTTCAGTGTAATGTATCTGATTTTCAATCTGAAGTTACTGATTTAATTGCTAAGTAGATTACTTTTGAAATTATTACCTAATTGGCTAAAAGTAATACTGTGAACTGTTTCTGAGTTTGGCGTGATACGTCGTAACAAAACAAAAACGGAACATATTTCTTGAGAGGGAGAACCATAAAGCTTTGGTGGGAGAAGTGGAATGAAACCCCATTCCTGGAAGAGGGACTGCTATTTTACTTTAATAATTTTCACTAATCAGTCTCAGAAGAGATTTTATTAGTCTTAAAAAAAGTTTTTCCACATGTCTAGCTTCTTGACATTTTGCATCATTGACTAAAATTTGTTGGATGTGTTTTTTCAAATTATAAATCATAAACATTAGACCACCTCTATACTAATGCTTTTTAACTGTAATTATCATTTCACTGTGAGTAGGCACTCTTGAAATGGTGGCTTCCTTAGGTTTCATTGTCAGCTGTCTTCTGATTACATTTGTGCTTGTTTGGCTTCACAAAGGTGTCAGTTCTCAACCTTTGAGCAGTGTCAAGAGTGGCTTAAGAGACTGAACAACGCAATCCGACCACCTGCTAAAATAGAAGACCTCTTCTCGTTTGCATACCATGCTTGGTGCATGGAGGTCTACGCCAGTGAGAAAGAGCAACACGGAGACCTGTGCAGGCCAGGTAGGCCTTTCTAATGTGCAAATGGTGGCCTTACTGAATTATTGCTTGAGACACCCTTACATGAGATGAGACTCCTAAAATTGACGTATGTATTAATCAGTGTACTTTTCACGGTGCACCTAGCATGTGCTGATCATTCTTCTGAGCTCATTATAAGGTGTTTTCTACTTTTCACAGGGAATAATTGACATCCCAGTTTACTGAGACTGACTAAAAATACTGAGGGTATGGGTGTTACGGAAACCCACTGGAAGGGAGCCATGAGTGTTATTTGTGAAGACTTCATGTTAGAAGTGGCATTTGAGTAGGCTTTGAAGATTGGAAAACTGTTATTGATCATAGAATGGGGAAAAGAATTTTAGAGCAAGTAGCATTAATGAAGGTAGAGGTGTGAGGTGAGGCCACAGAATAACGGATTACAAAGTGACATTTTGCTGTCTTTGAATTTTCAAGTCCTGGATAACCTTTTGTAGGTAATCTAGGAGTCTGGGTTCTAGACTTCCTGACTCCTTATGAAATCTTTGTCATCCATGTTTCTCTCTCAATAATGGCTCTGACCAAGTTCATGTCATTTCTCTGTGTGTAATTTTCTATAAATTGTGTGTTGCCATAAATACAAGTTTGCTGATCTACCACTGAGTCTTAAAAGATATGTTCAGCTTGAAAACAATGACTTAAATTGCTAAGCTGTGAAATGATGTGAGCTTCCTTCTAATAGTTTACTTTAGAGATTTCTTCCTTTAAACCTCAATTTTCAATCCTGAACCTTCAATCTTAACACTCCTGCTCTGGGTTGTGTTAAACATGGGAGGCTAATCTAACTAGGCTTGTATCCTTCTGTTTCCTGGCTCATTTACTGGTTCAGAGCTTTTGGTTCATATGTTTAATTAAATCACAGCAAACAGATATTTTTAAAGGTTCTTTATACTTTTGTTTGACCCTCATGACCTTGTCAAATGATCAGAGTAGCCTGGTGTTTCTGTTTTGGGATCCAGAGAAATGAAGACTCAGAGGCAAAGCCTATTGCCCCGTCCCACTCAATGAAACTATGAGCCATGCCTTGTAGGGCCACCCAAGATGAATGGGTCATGGTGGAGAGTTCTGACAAAATGTGGTCTACAGAGAAGGGAGTGGCAAACCACTTTGGTATTCTTGCCTTGAGAACCCCATGAACAGTATGAAAAAGGAAAAAGATGTGATACTGAAAGATCCTGGGTTGGTAGGTGCCTGATATGCTCCTGGAGAAGAGTGGAGAAATAGTTCCAGAAAGAATGAAGAGGCTGAGCCAAAGTGAAAACAACACCCGATTGTGGATGTGGCTGGTGATGGAAGTAAAGTCTGATGCTATGAAGAATTGTATTACATAAGAACCTGGAATGTTAGGTTCATGAATCAAGATAAATTGGAAGTGGTCAAACAGGAGATGGCAATAGTGAACATCAACATTTCAGGATTCAGTGAACTAAAATGGACTGGAATGGGTGAATTTAATTCAGATAACCATTATATGTACTACTATGGACAAGAATCCCTTAGAAGAAATGGAGCAATCCTCATAGTCAACAAAGAGAGTCTGAAATGCAATACTTGGATGCAATCTCAAAACGACAGAATGATCTCTGTTTCCAAGGCAAACCATTGAATATCACAGTAATCCAAGTCTGTGCCCCAGCCACTAATGCCAAAGAAGCTGAAGGTGAATGATTGTATGAAGACCTAAAAGACCTTCTACAACTAACACCCAAAAGAGATGTCCTTTTCATCATAGGGGACTGAAATGCAAAAGTAGGAAGTCAGGAGCTACCTGGAGTAACAGGCAAGTTTGGTCTTAAGGTACAAAAGGAAGCAGGTAAAAGGCTAACGGTTTTGCCAAGAGAATGCACTGGTCACAGCAAACACCCTCTTCCAACAGCACCAACACCGAAAGCAGATGGATTCTATTCTTTGCAGCCAAAGATGGAGAAGCTCTGTACAGTCAGCAAAAAAAGATCAGAGCTGACTGCGGCTCAGACCATGAATCCTTATTGCCAAATTCAGACTTAAATGGAAGAAAGGGAAAACCACTAGACCATTCAGGTATGACCTAAATCAAATCCCCTGATTGTACAGTGGAAGTGACTAATAGAGTCAGGGATTAGATGTGATAGACAGAATGCCTGAAGAACTATGGACAGAGGTTCCTAACACTGTATAGGAGGCCATGATCAAAACCATCCCCAAGAAACAGAAATGCAAACAGGCAAAATGGTTGTCTGAGGAGACCTTACAAATCGCTGAGAAAAGAGAAGCCAAAGGCAAAGAAGAAAAGGAAAGATAACATCCATCTGAATGCAGAGTTCCAAAGAATAGCAAGGAGAAAGATAAGAAAGCCTTCTTAAGTGATCAGTGCAAAGAAATAGGGGAAAGCAATAGAATGGGAAAGACTAGAGATCTATTCAAGAAAATGAGAGATACCAAGGAAACATTTCATGCAAAGATGGGCACAGTAAAGGACAGAAACGGTATGGACCTAACAGAACCAGAAGATATTAAGAAGAGGTGGCAAGAATACATAGAAGAACTATACAGAAAAGATCTTTATGACCCAGATAATCACGATGGTGAGACCAGGCACTTAGAGTCGGACATCCTGGCATGCGAGGTCAAGTGGCCCTTAGGAAGCATCACTACAAACAGAGCCTGGTGGAGGTGATGGAATTCCAACTGAGCTGTTTCAAATCCTGAAAGATGATGCTGTGAAGGTGCTGCACTCAATATTCGAGCAAATTTGGAAAACTCAGCAGTGGCTACAGGACTGGAAAAGGTCAGTGTTCAGTCTAATTGTAAAGAAAGGCAATGCCAAAGAGTATTCAAACTACCGCACAATTGTACTCATCTCACATGCTAGCAAAGTAATGCTCAAAATTCTCCAAGCTAGGTTTCAACAGTACATGAACCGAGAACTTGCAGATGTTTAAGCTAGATTTAGAAAAGGCAGAGGAACCAGAGATCAAATTGCCAACATCTGTTTGATCATAGAAAAAGCAAGAGAATTCCAGAAAAACATCTTCATTGACTATGATAAAGCCTTTGACTGTGTGGATCACAGCAAACAGTGGAAAATTCTGAAAGAGATGGGAATAGCAGACCACCATGCCTGCCTGAGAAATCTGTATGCAGGTCAAGAAGCAACAGTTAGAACCAGACATAGAAAAATGGACTGGTTCAAAATTGAGAAAGGAGTACGTCAAGGCTGTATATTGTCACCCTGCTTATTTAACTTATGTGCAGAGTACAGCATGTGAAACGCGGGGCTGGATAAAGCACAAGCTGGAATCAAGATTACCAGGAGAAACATCATAACCTTAGATATGCAGATGACACCACCCTTATGGCAGAAAGCAGAGAAGAACTAGAGAGCCTCTTGATGAAAGTAAAAGGAGAGTGAAAAAGCTGGCTCAACATTCAAAAAATGAAGATCATGTCATCCAGTCCCAACACTTCATGGCAAATAGATGGGAAAACAGTGACAGGCTTTATTTTCTTGGGCTCCAAAATCACTGTAGATGGTGACTGCAGCCATGAAATTAAAAGATGCTTGCTCCTTGGAAGAAAAGCTATGACCAACCTCGACAGCATATTAAAAAGCAGAGACCTCACTTTGCTGACAAAATCCATATAGCCAAAGCTATGGTCTTTCCAGTAGTCAAGTATGGATGTGAGAGTTGGACCACGAAGAAAGCTGAGCACTGCAGAATTGATGCTTTTGAACTGTGGTGTTGGAGAAGACTCTTGAGAGTCCCTTGGACTGCAAGGAGACAAACCAGTCAGTCCAAAAGGAAATCAATTGTGCATATTCATTGGAAGGACTCAAGCTGAAGCTCCAGTACTTCGGCCACCTGATGTGAAGAACTGACTCATTGGAGATGACTTTGATGCTGGAAAGATGAAAAGGCTCAAGGAGAAGAGGACGACAGAGGATGAGATGGCTGGATGGCATCACTAACTCAATGGACATGAGTTTGAGTAAGCTCCGGGAGTTGGTGATAGACAGGGAGGCCTGGCGTGCTGCAGTCCATGGGGTCGCAAAGAGTTGGACACTACTGAGCAGCTGAACTGAACCACAGGGCACTGATAGAACCAGAACTTGAAAGCAGTTCTTAGTTGTTGGGAATTGATTGTATGATGTGCTGTGGATATGAGGTGGAACAGGCGCTGCCCTTGGGGAGCCTCAGGGAAAGTCTTAGGAATCTGAGCTTCCCACACGCCTGGTCAGCCAGGGGAATGAACCCACAGTGGTTCCCACAAGTCACCGACAACAAGCCTTGGAAGGTGGTGAGAATGTGCCTAAGCTATCTCTCATTTCGCTCCTTTATCTGTTCCATCTTTCTTTTTCCTTCTTTATATGCCATTGGGCTTTTTTTGTTTGTTGATGGGTCTTTTCTGGTTTTTTTTTTGAGTTTGTAAAGTAATTTTACATCCAGTCAAATTTGTGAGTTTTACATGTATATTTGCTAAGTTTTTAGCCATTACATCTTTTTTTTTTTTTTTTAAGTTTTTATTTGGCCACACCACATTACATATGGGATCTTAATTCCCTGTGAAAGTCGCTCAGTCATGTCTGACTCTTTGCAACCCCATGGACTATACAGTCCATGGACTGAATTCTCCAGGCCAGAGTACTGGAATGGGTAGCCTTTCCCTTCTCCAGGGGATCTTGCCAAGCCAGGAATCGAACCCAGGTCTCCCTCATTGACCTGACTGGGGATCACATCTGTGCGTCCTGCAGTAGAAGCATGAAATCTTAACCACTGGACAACCAGAGGAGTCCCCGTTACATCTTTTCCTTTTTTTTTCATGCACATGTTTCAGACTTCATTTTTTGGCTGTGGTGGGTTTTCATGGTTGTGCATGGGCTTTCTCTAGTTGTGGCGAGCAGGGACTGCTCTTCATTTCAGTGCATGGGCTTCTCATTGCGGTGGCTTCTTTCGCTGTGGAGCACGGGCTCTAGGCAGGTGGGCTTCAGGAGGTGTGGCTTGCGGGCTCCAGAGCACAGGCTTGGTAGTTGTGGTGCACAGGCCGAGTTGCTCTGTGGCATATGAGATCTTCCCAGACCAGGGAAAACCAGGGAGTCTGTGCAAGGCGGAGTCTTTTTTCTTTCTTTTAATATTTATTTTTGGCTGTACAGGGTGTTTGTTGCTGTGCAGTCTTTCCTCTAGTAGTGGCCAGTGGGGGCCAATCTTTGTTGCAGCATGCAGGCTTCTCATTGCCATGGCTTCTCTTGTTGTGGAGCATGGGCTTCAAGAATTCCAGCACCTGGGCGCAGTAGTTGTGGCTCCCGGGTCCTGGAGCACAGGCTCATTAAATGTGGTGCTGCGGGTTCAGTTGCTGCATGGCATGTGGCATCTTCCCGAATGAGGGATCGAACCTGCGTCTGCTGCGTTGGCAGGTAGACTCTTTAGTCGCTGAGTCACCAGGGAAGCCCCCCGGTGCGTCTCACGTATTAGATTGTTTATTATCCAAGGAGACAGCAGAGTTATCGGGTGGACCTTGTTGTATTGTGTTAGTTATTGTGTGTACCTTGTGTTATGTTATATGAGAACTTTGATTTGTTTAAGGCTCTTAATTGGAAAAGGCATTCCCTAGTTTTGGGCTTTCAGTTCAGTTGCTCAGTTGTGTCCCACTCTTTGCGACCCCATGAATCGCAGCACGCCAGGCCTCCCTGTTCATCACCAACTCCCGGAGTTCACTCAGACTCACGTCCATCGAGTCCGTGATGCCATCCAGCCATCTCATCCTCTGTCGTCCCCTTCTCCTCCTGCCCCCAATCCTTCCCAGCATCAGAGTCTTTTCCAATGGGTCAACTCTTCACATGAGGTGGCCAAAGTACTGGTTTCAGCTTCAGCATCATTCCTTTCAAAGAAATCCCAGGGCTGATCTCCTTCAGAATGGACTGCTTGGATCTCCTTGCAGTCCAAGGGACTCTCGAGTCTTCTCCAACACCACAGTTCAAAAGCATCAATTCTTCGGTGCTCAGCCTTCTTCACAGTCCAACTCTCACATCCATATATGACCACAGGAGAAACCATAGCCTTGACTAAACGGACCTCAGTCGGCAAAGTAATGTCTCTGCTTCTGAATATACTACCTAGGTTGGTCATAACTTTTCTTCCAAGGAGTAAGCGTCTTTTAATTTCATGGCTGCAGTCACCATCTGCAGTGATTTTGGAGCCCAAAAATAAAGTCTGCCACTGTTTCCCCATCTATTTCCCATGAAGTGATGGGACCAGATGCCATGATCTTCGTTTTCTGATTGTTGAGTTTTAAGTCAACTTTTTCGCTTTCCTCTTTCACTTTCATCAAGAGGCTTTTAGTTCCTCTTCACTTTCTGCCATAAGGGTGGTGTCATCTGCATATCTGAGGTTATTGATATTTCTGCCAGCAGTCTTGATTCCAGCTTGTGTTTCTTCCAGTCCAGCGTTTCTCATGATGTACTCTGCATATAAGTTAAATAAGCAGAGTGACAATATACAGCCTTGACGTACTCCTTTTCCTATTTGGAACCAGTCTGTTGTTCCATGTCCAGTTCTGGGCTTTGGTGTTAACAGTGTTTTTAGTTTTAGTTAACAGTGTTTAGTTAACAAGGCTTGAATTTGACCTAACCTGTTTCTCTCACAACCACAGACTGCAAATTCCTCATTGTTAGGAGATTCCTTATTTCCTTGATAACTTAGTTTCTTTAGGATTTGAGTGAACTCTTAGAATATTCCTAAGATGTGCCAAGTCAGAACTTAACTCCCGTTTATTAATTATAGCTGGCTTTGTCCTAAGGTGAGATGATTTTAGTTCCCAGACCTTTCTTTCCTTGAAGATATTTGGTGTTTGTTGGCTGCCAGGACGTCCACAGTTTCCTGTTTTTTTCATGGGTTTGTGGATGGAGGCATTTGGGCGGGGGGCAAAATACTGATTTAGGGACTAGAAAACCTGAATACAAACCTGTACTCTGCCATTTAATTTTTGAAATGGCGCTGGACAGGCCATGTGTCCTCTCTCTACTTCCGTTTCCTGTGTTCTTCAAAGTGTGGGACACTTTTCGTCTTCCTGCCCAAGCTGATCTGTATGTTCTGAAAATCAGCTCTGTTTCAGTTCAGTGAATGCTTGAGTACCTCCTAAGTGTCATGCTTATGAAAACATTTTGGAAAGTATGAATATATAAGATGATACCGTTGTGACTGATTGGAACTGACTCTATGACTAAAGGTTGTATTTTGTTTTTAATATGTGTTTTCCACACTGAAGTCAACCTGCTGCAAGTCATATGCAGTCTTACTGAACTTCAGTGCCTTGGTTTGAATACATGTGTATATGTATGCCTTTTTCCTTTCATATATTTTCACTGTGAAGTACAGAGGAAAACTCGCCCATGAAAAATACTGTGGTGGCATTTTTAAAGCCAGTCAACCTAGTTCTTCTGTCTCTACCCAATATTGTTGATTATTGGTAGTGGCTACAGCATTACTCACCAGTTAGGAGCAGACCAGACAACCACATTCTTTTAAGTCATCTTTAGGTGAGACAGCACCTGAGATGTTTGAGTCATGCCATTTTTAAACTCGCCCCAGGACATGAGATCACAGGCATAGACTCTGAAGGGTAAAAGTTAGTTTAGTCTTTCAGAAGTTATTAAAACCTTTTATGGACTCTTCTCTGCCTAGCCTGTTAAGAGTAGAATGTGTCAGAGAGGAGGGAAATGGGAAAATTATATCATTACCTTGTATTCGTGTAAATTGTAGTTTCTGACTGTTGAACCTGTCATAGTTAGCCAGCCATCCTGTGGCCGCGCTGCTCGAAGTCTTATTCTGTTTTGGAGGAAGTCTCCATAATGCTGTAGGAGTTCATTGCAAAACTCTTGACTGTGCTGTTAACCCCATTTCAAAGTCTAAACAAGAATGGACGCAAGCTGTATGCTCCACATCCTTCTCGTTTTAGCTGTCTTCTTGGCGGTAGTTCTGGATGTGAGCATTAATCTGGAGTCTGACAGATGGCTGGGCAATTGAGTTGCTAGTGTAGTGGCATCAGACCCGCCTCTCTGACCTCTTCTCTGTGAATTGCCTGATAAGCACCTTTTGATTAACCCCAAACAGCATGACTCTGGGCCGTATACTGTTGTGCAGCTGCCTGTCTAGATGAAGTAAAAGCCCTTGTCAGCAGAGTCTGCTTGCCGAGTTTGACCGCAGTCCAGTAATTGTGCTTCTAGACAACTGGACTGGGCCCTGTGTTCACAGAAAAGAAGGATTCTTCTCTCCATATTTGAAAATCTGGAGCCCGTTTCTCACCTTCTCTGACTCTGGTACTGATCTTCCTCATATCCTGGGTACGGGCCTGGCCCTTCTGGCCCCAGGCCTTTAGGTTACATATAATTGTAGGTGTGAGTGAGTACTCTGAATCACCCCGGGAGCTAGACTTTTGGGGGAAAATTTTTGTAGACTGCTGGTTGATAACTGTATTTATGGTAGAGGAATTTAATGCTTTAAAGAAGTTTTTATTCTCATTAAAATAATTGCTGGACTGTATGTAGTATAAGAAATACAAAATGTTAAGGAGGTACAGACCATTATTTGGAGATAGGGAAGGCCCATAGGAAGGGTCAAAATGGAAATAAAAAGCAACGAATAAATTGGAGTATCAGAGCCTGTCTGATGTTGAATTGGTGGAGATACAAGAATTCTAAGAGGGGAGTTCTTAAGGAAAACCCAGCAATATTTGTGCTTGGCTTGCACTTTTCTGGCAGGATGAGCAAAGCCAGTTGAATTACTCTGTGTATGTAAGGTCTGCTGCCCAGTTTTTTTTTCAAGCAGTGGTTTTCAAACTGGAGGTTGTGATCCACCAGTGGGTCATGAAGTCTAGGTTTTATGAAGTGAGACACTTAGGACAGAAACCATCAATGAGCCACCACACAGTAAGGGCCAGCGCTGCTTTATGAGGCTCTAAAGAATGCATTGCATTGGATCGTGGTGTGGAACATTCTTACTGTAGGCTGTGATGGGCGAAGTCAAAGTTGATGGAGTCGCTGCTTTAGCGAATGCAAAGAGAATTTAAGCTCATTCTTTGTTCTCAAGGAACTTGAAATAACAGATTTTTTTAAATGATGGCTACTCAGTATATGTTAGCAGCTCAGTTTCATGCTGGGAATGGGAATTCTAAACCCATTCTTGGGCAATGAAAACTGCCTGAGGAGGAGGGGGAGGGAGGTGGAGATGGTTACTCTTAAATTTACAGGATTCTATTTGGGGTGGCTGGGTATCCATTAAGATAGAGGTACTAATGTAAATGACCACTAAGTAAATACCTTTTACATTTTTCAGAGACTTGGAACTATATTCCAAGTTGGGAGAAAAACTTGTCATTAATTAATGAACTTGAAAGTTGCCATAGTTTTACAGCTTTTGTATTGTGATTATAAGTGAAAAGACTCCCTGTCTAGATTTCTTGATGGTCACCATTCCTTACAGTTATAGACAGATGGCACTCCCAATTCAGATAGCTTTTTCCTGTTTGAAAGATTATATCACTTTTAAAACTTGGCCAGAATGGAATAGATTCAGTTGATTATTTCCTCTTGCATCTCTGAACCTCATCTTTTATAGCTCTCCTTCAGGAAACATACAGTACCTAGTTTAAGCTCAAGAAGGGCAGTTTAAATGGGAAATAGTTTTATAGACTTGTCCTTCATTCACGTAATTGCTGTTTCCTATTCTGACGCTCTTCTCTTGGGAGAGCAAAACTCTGATCACCAGTGCCAGCTGTTCTGTGCTTTCGTTATTGTAGTTTATCCCAGAGCCCACCAGTGTCTTATTTTACAGCCTATAATCCTATATATATATGTTAGAGGTACTGCTGAGTGGTTTGTTTTGTTGTTGTTTGTTCTTTATAAAATTACTGTTCTAGGACTCTGTTCTCATGGAAGGAAATATTTCAGATTTAGTGACTTTTATATTTGGTTCATTTCTGCCTGTGTAGCTCGCTGTCTTAAGGAAGGAGGAGCCAAATCCACGAGGGCAAATGTAGGCAGGTTTTACTTGTTTTGTGTGGATGTTCTTACAAATGCTCAGCGTTCTAGTTTGAAGTATGATGTTTCTTGAGATTCCTGGGTACAGGCAGTTAAAGTCCTATGATCTTTTATTTATTTATTGGCTGTGCTGGTTTTTGTTATTGCTTGGCTTTTCTTGGGGGCTGTTCTCTAGCTATGGTGCACGGGCTTGTCATTGCGGTGGCCTCTCTTGTTGCAGAGCATGGGCTGTAGAAGTGCAGGCTTTCCGTAGTTGGTAGCTTGTGGGTTCAGTAGTTGCGGCTCTGGGCTCTGGAGCACAGGCTTCATAGCTGTGGCACAGAGGCCTGGCTGTTCCAAGGCATGTGGGATCTTCCTGGACCACGGATTGAATTCATATCTCCTGCATGGGCAAGCAGATTCCTTACCACTCAGCCACCGGGGAACCCCATGGTCTTTTAACTGCAATTCTGTAATCTATAAGGTTCTGAAAATCAAAGGTTTTAATTTTATTTGGTTATTTGACTTGATCTGAGCTAGCTATTTGCTGCTTTATTTAACCCACTTAGTTTGAGTTATCCATGTATTTCACTGTAAAGATGTTAATGTTTGTTTTTAATGCTTTTGAGATTATTAACCCAGCGTTGCCAACAAAGATCTGTGTAGTCAAAGCTATGGTTTTTCCAGAAGCCATGTGAGAGTTGAACTATAAAGAAAGCTGAGCGCCGAAGAATTGATGCTTTTGAACTGTGGTGTTCGAGAAGACTCTTGCGAGTCCCTTGGACTGCAAGGAGATCCAACCAGTCCATCCTAAAGGAAATCAGTCCTGAATATTCATTGGAAGGACTGATACTGAAGCTGAAACTCCCAATACTTTGGCCACTTGATGTGAAGAGCTGACTCATTTGAAAAGACCCTGATGCTGGGAAAGATTGAAGGCAGGAGGAGAAGGGGACGACAGAGGATGAGATGGTTGGATGGCTTCACCAGCTCGACGGACATTAAGTTTGAGCAAACTCCAGGAGCTGGTGAACGACAGGGAAGCCTGGTGTGCTGCAGTCCATGGGGTTTCAAAGAATCGGACATGACTGAGCAAACTGAACTGATAATACGTATATCACCTTAAAATCCAGAAAGCTCGATTTCTGAAGTCTGGCCCAGAGGGTTTCTCATGAGGAGTTACAGATCCATATTTCTCGTCTTGGTGAACTTACTGATAGTATTTCTTATGTATACCGTCAGTCTGAGTGTGGAAGTAGGAAGCTAGCCAGTATAGTGACAATGGGTTTTGGGCTCAGTCAGAGCTGCCATAATAATCTCCCCAGTCTGTCTTATCCTCTGTAACATGTGCTCAGTGATACTGAGCTTAAGTTTGATAGGAGTGATTAGATAAGATATTAATTCCTTTTTAATTTTTTAATTTATTTTTAATTGAAGAGATAATATTCTTGATCAGAATTAATTTCATTTTTTTAATAGTCTTATCCCAGCAGGATATTTTTTAAAAACTAAATATGGTATTTATTACAATACTTAAAAAAACTAAGGGTACCAGTGCTTTTATTCCACCTGTTTTGCAAAATCATGTTCATTTCTTCCTTTCTCCTGTCTGTCTTTGGTCCCTAGGGGAACATGTAACGTCAAGGTTTAAAACGAAGTAGAGCGGATGGGTTTTGATATGAACAACGCCTGGAGGATTTCTAACATCAATGAGAAGTACAAGTGAGTTGTATTTGGTCCCTGTGGACTGTGGTTCATGACCTCTGCCTTTTCAAGAAACCCCAATTCTCATGTGGCAGAACATTTGAATTTAAAATTTTTCTTCAAAACAGTTTTATTTATTAAATATAAGTGCATGATTTTCAGAGTACTTGTTGAGCCTTCTGTTTCCATTGCTATCACTGAGTGGGTGGAAAGAGATTCTTACTTAGTAGGATACTGGAGTCTTCCCTTCCAGTCTCCTCCAGGCCTCTCTTCGGGCGCGTGTACGTCTGAATACCTATAGGCAGGCAGTTTCTGTTGTCCTGATCACTACTCAATAAAACACTTAGGAGCTGGTTTTTACGTACTTGTACCCCAGATTGTATGAAAAGGCTTAAGTCTTATTCTGTTCTTTAATTCATTGATCTAAAACTAATGTCATAGCTATGATTGTATAACCTTTAAATATTAATGTAACCATTATTAAATATTTCCTTGGAACGTATAAGAACTTTGATAGGGAAGGGCAGTTAATCAATTATGATTCTGGTGATTCAAATTTCTATAAAATGAAAGAAAATTGTCCAGAATTTTTAAATTAACATATCCTTCTCCTCTTAAGTTTCCCTGCAGCAATTGGAGACATTAATCACTCTGTTATCTTTCCAACTGCCTCAGATTATGATAGCTATTTTTTTGGACTGTTTGTGGGTAGCCATCATAGCATTTCATTTTTTGCTGGAAAAACTACAGCTAATTACTATATACAGCTCTTAATGTGGACCTTGGCCAAGGAGGTGTTGCCAAGAATCAGGAGCTACAGATGTGTCGTGCCTTGGCCTATTCTCAGCCGACAAATCAAAGGAGAGAATCAGGGTAGGAAGGGAGTCCTCAGGGAGCCTCAGGCTGCGACAGGCTTTGCTTACATGTAACCCACCTTTCCTATACTGGAGACTGCTTATCTGCCAAGTGAGCAGCTCACACTTTGGTGAAAAGCTGACTACTGGGTAATGTAATACTTAGAGGACAGGAGTATAGTGATCCAAATATTGAGTGAAGTAAGACAAAACACCTACTAATATTTTCCCTAATGAAAACAGCTTTTTGTAACACAACACTGTAAGTCAACTGTAAGATAAAATAAAAATTTAATTTAAAAACTGCCCGCCCCCGCCTTGAGTGTAGTTCTGAAGTGTGTTTTATAGAAATGATGATTAATAGCATGCGCACATCACTGACTTGGCTTAATGGGGCTGTGATTGTGTATGCAGGTGGGGCTGACCCGCCATGCTGCATCTGTATACCCACAGCTGCACCTGTCAGCTGCAATTAGGACACCTTGTTTGGTTCACACCAAGCAACATGTTAGTAATCCTATGAGCTCTCTGGGAAGTCGAAACTGTGGGCTCTTGCACTTCTTATGTTTCCCTGAAAGACTGAGGGCCTGGTACAGTAACACAGACTTCCACCTCTCCAGTTAAACTGGGTACCTCTGTAGTTAGAAATGACCCATACATTGGTTACAGTAGTCACAGTAGAGTGAGTGCCTCTCAGCTCCCTTTTTCTCATTGATTGTTAAGATGGCCAAATTTCCAAAAGGCAGCATCAAGTGGAACAATCCAAGAGAGTATCACTTGGCGTGTGTAACACTTAGGGCAGCCCACTCCAGGGTGGAACTTCAAGTCTTGCTCCTTGCTGCCTTTGTAACTAGCTCTGGGGTAGCTTGATGCCCACCCTTACCCTGGCTCACTCGAGTCTCTCCTCCTCCTCCCCTTCTCCCTCTTCCTCACCGTCCCTGTTAGGCTGTGTGGAAGCTATCCACAGGAGCTCATAGTGCCTGCCTGGATCACTGACAAAGAGCTGGAAAGTGTCGCAGGCTTCCCGGTCCTGGAAGCGCATCCCTGCTGTCGTCTACAGGTGAGGAGGCCTGGCCAGGCCCAGCTCGGCCTGTGCTGCTGCCCAGTGCCTTTGGCCTCTGCTTCTGGCACTGCTAGTCCGGGGGTGGGGCGGGGCTGCTTCAGGGAGCTCTCCAGGCTGTTGGGTACTTCCTTACTGCTGAAGTTGCTCACCCAGTCATGTGCCAGTCAGTACTTCACTGGAACACTACGTGATGATTCAGTTGACACTGAAAAGAAAATTTTGATTAAAAAATGGCTGGATTTGCTATTTCAAAATCCTTCTGACATTGTTTTTTAAACATGCTTGTTTGTCATGTCTGCGCTGGGTCTCTGTTGCTGCGTGGACTTTGTCTGGTTGAGGCGAGTGGGGTCTGCTCTCTAGTTGTGGTCCACAGACTCCTCATCGCAGTGGCTTCTCTGGCTGCGGAGCTTGGGCTTCAGCAGCTGTGGCTCCCAGGCTCTAGAGCACAGGCCCAGGAGATGTGGCGCAGGGGCTTTCGCTGCTCCACAGCCTGTGGAGCAGGGGTCTTCCAGGACCAGGGATCAAACCTGTGTCTCCTGCATTGGCAGGCACGTTTTTACCACTGAGCCACCAGGGAAGCCCTCTTCTGACAGCCTATGGAAAGGTAATGTAGTTACTGCTTTTAGCTTCAGTTGATGACCTTTGGATTGAGAGAGATGAGTCCTGGAAAGTGAGAATGGGGAATGTAGATTTGTGATTGTCTTTGTGGTTGAAATATTGCCACATGGAAGAAGTTTGTTTTGAGAGGGAGCATTTAGAGAAGGCTAGCGCTTGGCTGGTTAGAAGATACTAGAGATCAGAGGCAGGAGAGTCAAGGGAGCCAAATTCTAGAAGGGGTGGTGGTGTGGTAACAAGCACAGGTGTCAGAACTCAAGTCTTCTCTCTGACGCGCCTTGCTATGGCACCTTGAGCAAGTTCCCTAACTGACCTCAGTCTGTTCCCGTGATGTTCTCAGTTCACAGGTATGCTGTGACATCTGAAGGACTCTGGAAGACAAGGCTTCCTAATCAGTGTCTGGAGTAGATTGTATTCCTGAGGGCTGCTTTTATAATTCAGTGACTATTTAGCTGAGTTCTCACAAATCATGTGAAGTTTTTAAGAAGTCATTCCCTCATGTTTTGGAACAATTTCAGATGTCCTTGTAATATTCACAGTCCCCATTTCATTTTCCCCATTTGCAGACTTTATGGACTCTCCTTGAATTTGGGCCAAACCAGTGAGGCTTAGTTAGAAGCTCATGCCAGGAGGAAGTCCATTGAAATACTGAGGTGGTAAGAAGGGGTTTAAAACTTCTTGTGTAATTCCTAGTGAGGTAACCAGCTTGTTTTCTTAGTCCATGGAAGGCAGATTTTAGTGGCCATCCCAAAGAGGGAGAGATGTGAAAGTACAAAGTTGCTTCTGGCCCAATGAAAGTCACTCAGTTGTGTCTGACTCTTTGTGATCTCCTGGACTGTAACCTGCCAGACCCTTCTGTCCATGGAATCCTCCAGGCAGGAATACTGGAGTGGGTAGCCATTCCCTTCCCCTGGGGTTCTTCCCGACCCAAGGATCAAACCCAGGTCTCCTGCATTGCAGGCAGGTTCTTTACTATCTGAGCCACCAGGGAAACCCATTAAATTTTCAATCTCGGCTTTCATCACTGTTGTTTTCAGACACTTCTAGAAAAGTAGGTCACCAACTTTACCTATCATTCAAGTGGTAAGGCTGACACAGGAATTAGAGAGCAGCGCAAGCTGAAAGGATTTAGGAGTCTTATCAGTGATCGGCCCAGCTCAAATAGGGAAAGCCGCCAGCTGCTGCTGTGCGGCCGGCAGCTGTGTTAGATCAGTAGCCCTGTCATTTGCGGAGTTTGCTGACTTTGAGCATAAGGGAAAGGACTCTCATCTCAAAGCAAGGGTCATTCAGTGAAATTCTCCCTGTTGGTAGAGAGGCCTAAACGTGTAGGCCAAAGAAAGACAGAATAAACACGGGAAGCTTCTTTTCCTTCCAGGGTTTATGCCAGAGAGAATGAGCTTTGTTAGCTCAGATGGCAGGATGCTTCTGAATCCAACATGTGTTGTCTGTAGATCGCTAATGACTCTTGAGGTTGCTGGCCACACTTACTTGAAAGCACCACATTGAACCAGCATCTGATCGGTGCTTTCTCCCATGGGGACGAGAGAGTGCTTAATTGGCTTTATTATTGAAGATGGAGATTGCGTTAACACAGCAAGACAGTGCAAAGGCTGCCCATCTGTAGTGCAAGTCACAGCTCTCTGTCTCTCACTGAGTGATTATTAGAAACTTCTAGTCATGGGGCTGTCTGGTGGCTCTGATGGTAGACAATCTGCTGCAACACAGGAGACCCGGGCTCCATCCCGAAAGATCTCATGGAGAAGGGAATGGCAACTCATTCCAGTATTCCTGGCTGGGAAATCCCACAGACAGAGGAGCCTGGAGGGCTACAGTCTATGGAGGCACAGAGTTGGACACGACTTAGCAACTAACACTTTTACTTTTCTAGTCATTTAGGGAGTTTGACTAACTTTGGGATAGTTTAAACATTTGTATTTTTCTATATGTAAAATTGAAGAATTCACTGTTTAGTAGGGGACTGACTCATCCATTGAACATCCTAAGTTTTATTTTTCTGGCTCTGTTTTAAAATGATAGAAACAGTCTAGTGATTTTTAGCTACAGTGTTTTTTTCCTCTTTCATGCTACCTAAAGCATTTAGAAGACTGCAGAAGCTGCTTTTTGCAGCAATTAGTTGCGATCTAGCTATCAGACTGACCCTTAAAACCCAAGACCCAGGTTGATGAGTGCCATCTACTGTTCTTCTCGAGTGTTGCTGGGAAAAATTTCGGAAGAAAAGGATGTGCAGCAAAGGCCCCACCAGCCTATTTTGTAAAGAGCTGCCGCCCCTCAGCTCATTGGTTACCCAGCATCTATTATTGTATGCTAGTAGGCATTTTAAGAATCAGTGAGGTTTTATTTATAGTTTGGCTCCATTCAGCAGTTGACCTAATTGTTGTGTTGGCAATACACAAGTACTTTCTATTATTTGTCTCTCCTAATGAGGGAGGATTTAAAAACGACAAACAAACTGATTCCAGTGGAATTTATTGTTGCCAAATTTAATTTTATTGTTTGAGTTTTAGAATTAAAAACAAATTTTCTCACATTGTCCTTTGAACAAAACATATAGATGCAATAGTCTGTTTAAAAACCCATCTGTGCATAAAACATCCACATACGTTTTATGTGGATGAATGTGTATTTGGAAACAGTTTTGATGGGAGCAAAGAACATTGACTGTTCTCTCTAGGATATAGAATTTGGGAGATATTAAAGTTCTTGCTCACTAGCTTCTTGCTCCTTGACTTCTGTGGTGAACTGACTGCCCCACAGCATCTCAGCGGCTTCCTTGAGCTCACGCACAGCCCACCTGTTCAGTGTGCGCAACTCAGTGGGAAGTATGTTCACTGTGCTGTGCGACCATCACCATGCTTCCCTCAGTGTGCTCCCCCACCCTGAAAAGCAATCCCAGGCCCGTTAGCAGACACTCCCCCACTCCCTCCTCACACCCCCAGCTCGGGGTTATCAGTGAGTCTACTACTGTCTACAGAGCTTCCTGCTCTGGACACTGTATAAAGGGAATCATAATGTGGTCTTTTGTGACTGACTTTTCACTTTGGAGCAATAACATACTCAAGGTTCATCCATGTTGTGATAGGTATTAGAGCTTGATTTCTTTTGTCACCAAATTACATTACCCTTACAACTTCTTAGTTGCTAAAATTACCTTACTGAAATTCCTAATTAGGAAAAGCTTGGATAGACAATGAGTGTGATTTCTGGTCTTTTTCGTGAAAAAGGATCTTATCAGAGTATGGCTTATTGATGCTTTATGCTGTTCATTTCCTTCTAAGAGTTCACGGAAGGATAACTGGCTCATTGAGCTATCTGCCTATAGTGAGAGCAGTTGTGACTCACGAAATCTCAGGAGATTTTGTAAAGCAGTCCACTGTGGGCCAGGTAAATATTTCAGTCCCAAATGTGGGATCTTGTCTTGAAAAGAATCCTCAAGCCAGCCATAATCGCACAGTTGCTGTGCTGGGTCCTCAGAAGCCAGGAGGAAACAGATGTTTGTCTTAGCATCCATTAAGCTTGGATATGCAGGTGTAGTATTAAAAAGGAGATAGTAATGCTTTATTATTAAGTAGCAGAATTAGTGTGGTGGTGGTATTTTATTTTTTACCCAATTTTCCAAAAGTAGTTATTCATCTATTCTTCATGAATATTTTGTTTTCTGTAAGAATACACATTTATCATTTCATTGGTTATTCTACAAAGGTCTCTAAAATGGTATGATAATCCAGAAAGATCCAGATAGATTTCATTATTCTTGATGGTTTATAAGACTTCTGCCCTGGGAGGCCTTGAAGTTAACCCATCACGTACCACTCATTAAGGCACTTAAAATCTACTCTGTCACTTTTTGTGTGAGCTCAGAGGATCCGAATGGAGCCACGGCGTTGGTTGCAGTTGTCTTGTTCCCCACACAGGCACCAGAGCAACGGCGCCGTCATTGCCCGCTGTGGACAGCCAGAGGTCAGCTGGTGGGGCTGGAGGAATGCTGACGACGAGCACCTGGTGCAGTCTGTGGCCAGAGCCTGTGCCTCTGACTCCCGATCCAGTGGCAGCAAGCTGTCGGCTAGGAACAGTCCCCGAGACTTCCCCTGTGCAGGAGACCTCTCTGATGTGGAGTTCGGTAAGGAATCCCTGGGCCTCTGGCAACAAGTTTTTATAGCATCTGAGAAACTTCTCTTGAAATGGCCTTTTTCTTTTAAGACAGAATTTGGTTTCATAGAAGAGCGAGAGTGAAGCTTCAGTTAGTGGGATTGTTTGGGGAGTCATGGGTCTTGGCAAAACCAGAAGACCTTCTCTTTCAAACTTGGTTAAGAGGGCTAGAGTGTTGTCTTTCTTGCCATCGTGACAAGATGGACTGTACATATGATAGGGGACCTACGGTGTTTCCAGACCATGAGGGTAACACTGGGCTTACATTGTAGTCATTCTAGGTAGAACTGAAGTATAAGAGATTGTAGGCAAAATAGAAAACAAACTCAGGAGAGAAGTCCCATTGTATTTAGGTAGTTTGGGTTAGGTGGACTTCACTTAATCGAATTTTTGGGTACTGTAATAAGTGCCTGCCGTTTTTATTTTGCAACAATTCTGGGAGAGAGAGGTTCATTTCGTTTTTCTTCCTGCTCCTGTTGTCCCCAGATTCTTCTCTGTCAAATGCTTCAGGAGCAGAGAGCTTAGCCATCCAGCCACAGAAGCTTTTGATCTTGGATGCACGCTCCTATGCAGCCGCGGTGGCAAACCGAGCCAAAGGAGGAGGTTGTGAGTGCCCAGGTGAGGCGCACAGTGCTCCTGTCCTTGGGAGTCCTGCCCACACCCGACTGGGTCTTAGTGCTCAACTCGAAATGAATGGAAGGCCATGTTCCTCAGCCTGTCCTGAGAGAGCCGCAGCTCCTTGGATTCACAGTACTGCATGCTCTTCTCATGCGAGAAGTGGAGGAGGGAGTGCAGTGAAGCCACAGATTGTTCCCGGTGCCAGCCTTTCGGTGATAAGGAAAATCCCTTAAGAAGGCCTGTTAGGCTTGGAAGCTGCTGCTTTGTTGGCTTGATTTTTCAGCCTTCTAAAAGCTTTTTATTGTGTTTGACCTTGGGTATGCTCATCACTGGCCCCATAGAAAAGTCCTCACATGGCTTTTACTTGAAAAACGTGGGGTAGAAATGGAAGTAAGTGCAACGCTAGTGAAGCACCTCAGTGCTGACTCTCGGCAGCCCCACTGTTCGCACACTGGCTTCCTCCAGGGAGGGGCCTCTTGGGTGCCAGTTGGGTGCCGATGGAGCAGGTAGAGGCGCTGAGCTCCTTATTCAGATGTGAACTGAATTGCTGGAAACAGCAGTTTGAGCACAGAATTTGAATGTGTAGGTATGTGGTTCTGCTAGGTTCTTCTTATAGATTCCAGAGATGCAACTTAGCAGAGGCCCAAGAAGTAAACCTGGGGTAAGGTAGAAGAGTGTGTCTGTGCCCTCCGTCATTCAGTCGTGTCAGACTCTCTGTGACAGCATCGACTGCAACCCACCAGGCTCCTCTGTCCATTGCATTTCCCAGGCAGGAATTCCTGAGTGGGTTGCTATTTCTTATTCCAGGGGATCTTCCTGACATAGGGATTGAACCCACATCTCCTGCATTGGCAGGTGGATTCTTTACCACTGAGCCACCTGAGAAACCCTAAAGTGGAAGTCAGGGCTTTTTTTTTTTTTTTTAATTAAAGCTTCTATTTTATGTCAGTATCTTCTTCACATGGAGAAGGGAATGACAATCCACTCCAGTATTCTTGCCTGGAGAATTCCGTGGACAGAGAAACCTGGCAGGCTGCAGTCTGTGGGGTCGCAAAGAGTCGGACACAACTGAGCGACTGACACATTCGCACGTCTTTTCCCAAATCCTTCCTTTTAGAAAAGATGGCTAAAAATCAAGCGCTGTTTTCATCTCATAGTAAAGGACTGGGCTAATAGTCCTCAAATCACCAGTGTCCCATTAGTCAGCAGCTACAGTGGATTGTTTTATAGCCAGTTTGCTCCTTTTGAGCTTGGTGTTGCGGATGTTAAGTTCACCGTGTTTGTGTTCTCTCTGTTGTTCTCTCCAGAGTATTACCCAAACTGTGAAGTTGTCTTTATGGGGATGGCAAATATTCATTCAATTCGGAGGAGTTTTCAGTCTCTGCGTTTGCTGTGCACTCAGATGCCAGATCCGGGAAAGTAAGACCTTGGCCTTGGCTTTAAGTTTGCACTGCCCTTTTTTGTTTGTTTTTTAATAAGTTGGAGGGGTCTTTCTATTTTTTTGGGTAAACTTCAGTTTTACCATGAGTCCATGGGTGTTCTCCTTCCTGTGTGAGGATCATTCAGCAAAGAGGAGGAGCTGGGAGGAAAATCTAGCCCTCTGAAAGGTATGGAAATGTGCAGCACGGAATAGGTCTCAAACCCTCAGAATGGAAGCACCGCTGCCTTACTTTTCCTGGGCCCTCTTCTTTCTCTTCTCCATGTTTTTGACTCAGAGTAACTTAATTCTTTGTTTTCTGACATCCTGTAGTGACACTTAACCTCCTCGCAACTGGAGTGTTTTACCATGAAGAGTAAAAGTGTATTCGTGATGTTCTAGAAAGGGTTAAACTTTTAAACATGCCAGGAGATCAGGTCCTTTTACATTTGCCTCTGATTTTAAACTGCTTCCTTATTTACTAAAAACATTACCATGATTTTTATTGCTTATTAAAAATGAATGGCTGGCATTTGCTGTGAGGAAGGTGAAATAACACCCCTCCCCACAAGGGAACTGTTTGAATACAAGATAAATTAGGAGGAACACTCTATAAAAACAGATATGGACAGATAAATATTTGAAGGCCCCGCTTCACTGTTCTGGAAGCTGGAAACAGTGCCGGAGGATGGCGTTTTCTCCTTTCTGGTGTTTGTGCTAGAGCCCGTAGCAGTCTCCTTGAGTTCTGTTGAGTAGATCTCATGACTGCGTCAGTTTTGGAGCATTCTTTGATTAAATCAGATGGTGGCTGCCTGAATCACTTGTACGAACTCCTGGTAGCAGATGATTAATTTCATCATAGTTGCAATCAGCCGAGAGGGTGAAGCAGTTGTCCTTGGGGAAAAGCCTGGCCAAAGAAAAGATGGCTGTCTTGCCTGAGGGTCCGCAGTTTGCATCTGCTGTGGGAACTGAGAGCCCAGCTAGCAGTGCTCCCTTCCTGCTGATGGCACACAGAGTCTGCCCAGGTCTAGGGTGCCTGCCACTGACTGCGTGACTCGAGCCAAGTGGCTTCATTCCTGTGGTTATCAGTTGTCCTGCCTATAGAAGGACAGAGTCAGTACTCCCTGATCTCTAATACCTTCCACAGGTTAAAAGTCTTTCTTAAAAAGCTGTTTTTTAAGCTCCTGAGTCAAGAAGATGTCATTAATTAGCCCTGTTTGGTCCACATGAATGTCAGGGAGGAGGGAGGTTGTAAAGGAAGAAGGAAATGACTTGTCTGTATTTGGCACAGATCACAGTGCATTACTGACGCTTCCCTGTAGATAAAGAGACGCTATGGCTGTGGCGGGAGCAGCTGTAAGCCGGCCTCCTGACACGTGTTTGCAGCTGGGGAGGGCCCGGGCCTGGTTGTGTTTCTCCCTCGGATTTTGAGAACAGGACAAAGGGAGGCTGCGGCGCCAGCACAGCGTCGGCACCTCCTGCGCCAGCAGATGTGGGTGCAGTTCCTGTGTTAGGCTGCAGACGCCGACCAGGTTGTAAGGATGGGCCAGTCAGGTTCAAGAGAACCGGGTTCTTGCTTACTGTCTCTCCAGGGGCCAGGAGGTAACTTGCCATTTGTTCTCCTAATCCCCACCTTTCAGTTTTCTTTTTCAAGAGTGTATGAGGAATAAGAATGAAGAATCCACCTGCAAAAAATGTTTCTCAGGTATTGAATAGGCCCTAGAAAGTCCTGAGATAGAATTTTTACCCACGACTTAAAAAGTAGGAACCTTCAGTGTACGCCAGTCACTGCACAGGGCAAGGGCAGCTGTGCCTGAGGCAGTGCCTGCCCTCTTAGGAGTCAGTCTGGCTGGTAGAACAAGCCAGTCCTCGTGAAGCCAGTGCTTACGCAGTACGTTCTGTTGTCTGTTTGCCTGGAAAGACCCTCCCTTCCGGCTATTCCAGAAATTCATACTTATCCCCCAAAGTTTAATTAATAGGCCTTTATAGACTCGTCACGGCAAAAGCCTTCTCATAGTCCCCTGACAGAAGTATTGATTCCCTCCTCAGACTCAGTGTTTGAAGGGCTGGACTATGGCCTTAACCACAGATCTGATGATAGTTTGGAGAAATTTGAGCTTTTGTGGGGGGTGGGGAGTAGAATTCATGGCAGGGCAGAAGAAACAAAATGTCAGCACAATTTAAAAAACCTGTTGTCATTATTCCCAAGGGGTAATTCTTGGGATCTGATACTTTTGAAGGCCTTTTGAAAAGATTTTTTCGATCCCTGCTGAATCCAGTCTTCACTAAGCCCAGTAACAATGTGCAGCCATTGGCTACTCATTTGTGTAAGTCTAAATCATTAGTTTGGGCCTACCCAGTTCTAATCCATAAACATTCAAGACTTGATCAGTAGTGGTAAGTGATGTCTGTACTGTTTTGGGAGTGGCATCCAACTTGTATCTTGTTGTGAAAGTGTTAGTCATGTCTGTCTCTCTGCAACCCCATGGACTGTAGCCCACCAGGCTCCTCTGTCCATGGGATTCTCTGGTCAAGAACACTGAAGTGGGTTGCCATTCCCTTCTCCAGGGGATCTTCCTGACCCAGGGGTTGAACCGAGGTCTCCTGCATTGTAGGCAGATTCTTTACCATCTGAGCCACGAGGGAAGCCACTGTATCTTGTTACAGAAACATATTGCTTTAAATATATTTAATTATTTTATTTGTATATGCAAAGTCTTGGTTGCAGCATGTGGGATCTTGAGTTGCATATGTGAACTCGTAGTTGCGGCATGTGGGATCTAGCTCCCCAGACCAGGGATCGAACCCTGGCCCCATCAAGAGTGCAGAGTCTTAAGTGGACCACCAGGAAGTCCCCAAAGACATACATATTTGAATTTTCCTTTTTTTTTTTTTTTTTGAGAACTTGCTAGGCAGAGTTGCTGATTGTTAAATACAAATATTTTCTCTTTTCCATCTCAGAAGTGGTTGCATTTTTTTCTTTAGGAGAAAATTCCATAAAGAACTAACTTTACTGGGTAGATACAACTCTTTACAGACTAAAAATTATTAATTCTCCCTGGGTAATTAGCAGTAAGATTTTTGGAACAAAAGGTGGCCCTGTTAATTACTGTCCTATTTCTAAGGCTTTCCTGTGTTGCATGGTAGGGCCTGGCCCTAATCCTTGTACATACTTTATACAGACAGAGATTTTCTGTTTGTTTTATTTGGAGGGAAATGTCTTTGGGAATTGCTTTTCAGTTTGATGGTTATTTGGCATGATCTAGTGTCTTATAAAAACCAGCATTTCCCTTCCGCTTGTGCTTGGTTTCTTAGTTGGCTTTCGGCTCTCGAGAGCACCAAGTGGCTGCATCACCTGTCTGTGCTGCTGAAGTCGGGCGCTCCTGGTGGTGCACGCCGTGGACCGCGACCAGCGGCCTGTGCTGGTGCACTGTTCCGACGGCTGGGACCGCACCCCCAGATTGTGGCGCTGGCGAAGCTCCTGCTGGACCCTTACTACCGGACCATAGAGGTAGGGCAGAACGCTTCAGGATCACCAGGGGAAGCCAGGCAGGGTTTTAGGGTAAGTCTTGGTTGAGGTGGTCCTCCAGTCACAGTGGAATTTCTGTGGTGTAGAATCGCTGTTCCTTTACCTTGAGCTGGATTA
This sequence comes from Nanger dama, assembly GCA_917880005.1. NCBI lineage: Eukaryota > Metazoa > Chordata > Mammalia > Artiodactyla > Bovidae > Nanger > Nanger dama. Next base: position 2,296,687 of record CAKJTW010000122.1, on the reverse strand, counting down.
TGGTAGTACCTACCACAGTGCCTGTCCCCTTAAAAGGCGGTGGATTGTAGATAACAAGGTACTAAGCATACAGACATATTTTCCTTTGCAGAATATCTACTTGGAAAAGTTTTGGCTACCCCGGAAAATGAGGTTTCTGTAGGAAGGATCTTGACGTGCTTATTAGGATAATGGGTCTAGACATCACCACAGTGGTGTGTGGAGAAAGAACCCTGTTGTGAAATATCACCTGTTGGGCTAGAGAGACAAGACAAACCTTTAAAATATATGTAAATCTGGGATAGGGAAAGATTTTACAGACATAACTTCATAAGTGTAACATGAAAGAAATTTAAAAATAAGATACGAAGGGGACAAAAGTGTGACTTTTAATAGTGAATGAAGCACTAAAAATAGTCTTAACAAACACTAGATAAACGCTTGGTTACCACCCCTCTGCTGACTGGGGAGTGGAGGCGGGGGAATTGGGAAACCGACCTAAGTATGTGTCCCGTCGTTTGGCCGTGGGGCTGGGTTGGGGCTCCTGGTGGGCTGAGTGGAGGCCGTTGAAAGAGGTTCCTGTCGGCGGCCTTGGGTTCAGGACAGTCATAGTCTGGATAGACAGGCACAAACGAGTCTCTCCTGGGTGCTTCCCTGCAGGGTTTCCAGGTCCTCGTGGAGATGGAGTGGCTGGATTTTGGCCACAAGTTTGCTGACCGGTGTGGTCACGGGGAGAACGCGGATGATCTGAACGAGCGCTGCCCAGTGTTTCTGCAGTGGCTTGACTGTGTTCATCAGCTTCAGAGGCAATTTCCATGCTCCTTTGAGTTCAGCGAAGCGTTCCTCGTGAGTCTGCGCTTGTGGTTCTTCATTTGGGGCCTTCTAGATTCGTAGGGGTATCAGTGTAGGTGTTAGTGGGCCAGTTTCCACATAAGCAGCATCCTTTCTAGATTTAATTAAGTGGCTAGTCTTACCTTTTTATTTTAGAAAAAAGGTAACACAGGTGTTTGTTCATTTAATGAATCCGTGTGCACTAAGTTTATGTAAAGTGAGTTGTTCCAGATGTAGCTTTAAAAATGGATAATAGAAGCACTAAATGGTAGTTTAAAATAGGTTTCGTCTGCTCCCTCCAGTCAGTCACACCAGCCCGCCTGGGTCTATTTCCCACTCTTTGCTCCCGACCTTTGGAGGAGGACACACTGGCCTTGCCCTCTTCCAGCCTCCCTCCACCTGGGCACTGCCTCCACGCCCTCCTCTGCTCAGCTTCACGGCTTCAGCATTCCTGCTTCCTGCCCTGGGTCGGCCCGTCCCACTTTTCTGGACCACTGCTGTCTGCGTGCGAGCCGGGTGCAGTGCCTCCCATCTCATCACGCCTGTTCCTGGATCCTGCATCCCCTCAAGCTGCACCTGCATTTCTTGTTTCTTCACAGCAGAGCTCCTCAGGTCTCCTACATTTACTTGCCCAAATTTTTCTCGCCTTTTCTCTTAAACATGGTTTAGTCAGATGTTCACCCCACTTTACCAGAGCTGCTCTTGTTAAGGTCACCAGTGATCTTCACGTTGCTAACCCAGTGGTCAGTTTTCAGTCACCTTTTAAAAAATTTGCAGTATAATTGATAACATTTTGTTAGTTTCAGGTATACAACAATGATTTGATACTTGCATATATTGCTAATTAGTTCAGTCGCTCAGTCGTGTCCGACTCTTTGCGACCCCATGAACTGCAGTGCACCAGGCCTCCCTGTCCATCACCAACTGCTGGAGTCTACCCAGACCCATGTGCATCGAGTTGGGATTCCATCCAACCATCTCATCCTCTGTCATTCCCTTCTCCTGCCCTCAGTCTTCCCCAGCATCAGGGTCTTTTTAAATGAATCACCTCTTCGCATCAGGTGGCCAAAGTGTTGGAGCTTCAGCATCAGTCCTTCCAGTGAACACCCAAGACTGATCTCCTTTAGGATGGACTGGTTGGATCTCCTTGCAGTCCAAGGGACTCTCAAGAGTCTTCTCCAATACCACAGTTCAGAAGCATCAATTCTTTGGTGCTCAGCTTTTTTTATAGTCCAACTCTCACATCTGCTAGAAGATACTGCAAAATCTAGTCAACATTTGTCACCATGCATAGTGATAAAGTTTTTTCTTATGATGAGAGCTTTTAAGACGTGCTCTCCTGGCAGCTTTCAGATATACACCACAGTATTACTCACTGTCTTACGTCCGACCCCCTGACTTAGATCCCCCTAACTCATGTCCCATCCCGCTGACTTGTTTTATAATAGGAAGTTTGTACCTGTTGACTCGTCTTCATCTTTGGTTCATTGTTAGCATTTGGCATAATTGAGCCACCCCTTTCTGAAACACTCTCTTCAGTTGACTTCTAGCACACACTGTTAGTTCTCTGCTTCACCAGCTGGTCCTTTCTGTCTCCTTAGCTGGTTCTTCCTTAACCCCCACTTCTGAACGTTGGAATGCCCCAGAGTTCAGGCTCCTTCTCTAGGGATTCATCCAGTCCTTTGGCTTTAATTGCTATCTGTGATTCCCACATGTATAGTCTTCAGCCTAGACCTCTGTCTCTACTTAACTCCAGGCTCTGACATCTACTTGTGACTGCTCAGGATCTCCACTTGAATGTCTTAATGATACTTCATTTTCAGAACTTAGTTCTTTTTCTCTCCCCACCTCAAGACTGGTCTTGCAGAAGTCTTCCTTCTCAACAAATGGCAACTCAGTCCTTCAGTCCATTTAGGGCAGAGCTTTGATGTTGTCCTCAACTCCCCTTTCATATTCCGCATCCAGTCTATCGGCAGACTCTGTCGTCGTGCTTTAAACACGCACCTAGACCTGGTAACTCACTGCTGCCTGTGCTCTTCCCAGCACTGGTCTAGGCCACCATCAGCTGTTGCCCCAGGTGCAGACAGTCCAGCAGCCTCAGAGGTCCTTCTGAAACATGACACAGACTGTGTCTTTCCTGTCAGGAAACCTCTAGTGACTCTGCTTTTCCACACAGTAAAAGTCACAGTCCCTCTCAGGCCTGCAGGGCTCTGCAGAGGTCACCGTGCAGGCTCCTTCCCTCCGCCCTTCACCTCATGCAGAGTCCGCCCGTCACATGGCCGCCTCCAGCTCCTCAGCAGGTGCAAGCCTGTGCTCCCCAGGGCCATCGCGCGCCTCGGTCGCCTACTGCCTGGAGCGGCCCCCCAGCTCCGTCCCCCAGTGCGCATATGCCCTGCTCTCCCCTTTTCAGCAGGCCTCTGCCGCCGGGGCCTCGCGCACTGCCCTGCGTGTGCCCCGGCCCCCTGCCCCGCCCCTCCTGCCTTACTATGCATCGTGCTGCTCACGCCTCCCCAGGGCAGGAGGGCGGGCTTCTTGCTGCTGCTTCTCTGCACCCATAGACACACCTGGGCTGCTCCACAGAAGCGTGTGGAAGAAGCTGTTCTGAAGTATGCCCTCAGTTCAGACTTGGTGGCGCACTGACCCGCTCCTGTGTCCAGTTAACTTAGGACCTCAGAAGTTGTTTACAGGGCGGCTGAGAGGATGGGGGTGCCAACGCCCTTTTGAGTCAGGAGTGATGGTGGTCGGGGTTGTGAGGAGGCTGCAGCTTGGTTCCCCCATCCTTCCAAGTGTGAACTGGAGTGCATGTCAGGGGTGTTGGGGAAGGTGGCTCTGCTGGGCTGACTTCCCCTGAACACATGTATCCCTTGCTTGATTTTGCTTCATGTTGGATCTCAGGTGAAGCTGGTGCAGCATACCTATTCCTGCCTCTTTGGAACATTCCTGTGCAACAACGCCAAGGAGAGAGGAGAGAAGCACACTCAGGAGCGGACTTGTTCTGTGTGGTCACTGCTTCGGGCGGGCAACAAGGCTTTCAAAAACCTACTGTATTCCTCTCAGTCAGAGGCCGTATGTATCTTTCAGCCTTTTTGCTGTCAGCAGCAGAATAAATTCGGGATGGGGACACATGCGGTCTTTTCAAGAAGCGACTGACTGTTTTCTCGAAGGCCTCTTGGTTGTCTCTGGATAGCTTGGTTCCATTTTTTTTCCAACCACTCTGTCCCGAGAAAGGCCTGTTTTCTGGTTATACTTTGCCCTGCTTCCAACTCCTCTTTGTTCAGGGTGGTTTGACCTAACACACATCTCTACTTGGCCACTCTAGATAAGAGTCTTTTCTAAGTGTCTCTGCCAGAGCTTAACTTACCCCCTAGCATCTCCTGACAAGTGGAGAGGCACTTAGGTCATTCCCTGGATGCCTGACAGCTCAGAAGGCGCTGCAGGCCCCTCGTACCTTTCCAGTGTCAATAGGCGGTGATACCCACTGCAGCTTCTGCCTCAGCAGAAAGCTGCGTGTGACGCTGGCATGTCTATCTGATTGATTCTCCGCTCACATGGAGAACTGGCAGCTCCTTTAAGACTTTGCTCCTCAAAGGAACACCTTCTGTTAAACAGAGAGAAGGGAAGCACGCACATCTGTGCAGTGGTCCATGGTCTTGTTCCTCATGTCAGAGTGCACCTTAAATTCTAAGTCACAAGGAGGCTAATCCGAGGTTATATTGATTTGCTGGACTGTTAATGAATAACTTCTTAAGTAGTCCAAGGAAGGATTGGAGCTAGCTGCTTCTCTCTCTCCTGTGCCCGCTGGACAAGTAACAGTATGGAAGAAAGTTTCCTTCCTTCCTTTCCACATGATTAATTTAGATGATCCTATAAAACAGGTTTGACAGTGTGTTCTGATGCCAAGCTTTGTACCAGGGAACAGACAAGCACCATCTCGCAGAATGACTCACTTTCTTGTGCAGTAAAAGCAACAAATTAAGCTGAGAAAAGCCAGTCATTCAGTAAAGGTGACCTAAGAAATAACTAATAGAAGTGGATTTTTGAAAACGTTTTTAGATTTCAGAGGCTCTCAGGTGAAAAATGTCTACCACCTGCTCTTGGCCCCAGATAAGAGGTGCATTCACTCACGTAACGGCTTTTGGAGATCTTGCAGGACTGCTGGGCATTCCCGCTTGGTGCTTGTTCTTCCCCTCGTTTCTAGACATTTCTGACAGACCTGTGGGAGCTTGTTTGAACCCATGTCCCCCGCTCTCTCCTCAGGTGCTGTACCCTGTGTGCCACGTGCGCAACCTGGATGCTGTGGAGCGCCGTGTACCTGCCGTGCCCATCCCCCGTCCACCCCCCGTGGACGACAGCTGTGCGCCGTACTCCAGCCCCAGGCTCCAGCCCCGATGACCCGCCCCTGAGTCGGTGAGCCTGGGGCTGATGCTGAGTCCTCAGGTCCTTCGTGGGTGTATTCCTGTGTTGGGGTGTACGCAGGGATGGTCGGAGATTTTGACATTGTCTGGCTCCACACGTCTTTCTTAGCTCTCTTGAGGTTTTCTTAGGGAAGGTGTAAGGGTTTGGAGCTGTGAGACTCTGGATAGCTTGAGCCTCGTCCCTGAAGAGTACTGGGCACCATTTCCACTCTGTTCTTGGGCAGTTTCTCAGTGATGGAGAAAATCCTCTGGGTTCCTGTGACCCTCTGGCTTGAGTTGCAGCCACAGGTCTGTGCTCCTGCCTCCCTGCTGTGACTCGTCATCTTGCCCTTGAAAGGCAGATTTTATCAGATGATAGTCTGCTTTGCAACCTACGACACTTAGCTTCATTGAATTCAGACTGATGAACAATAGGGTAATTTAAAATATTGTACTATCAGAAAACCAGCAACACTACTTTTCTTTGCCACTAATTGAGAAATGCAGAAGTATCATGAAGATTGTCTTTCTAAAACCGTGTTTGGTGTTAGTTTATCTGTATGTGTTGGGCATGGGGTAGGGGAGGTGCCCGAGAATAGAAGGTCTCACCCTGGACCTCTGCCTGCCTGCAGCCTGAGCCTTATTCCAGATACGCCACAGCTCCTTGAGTAGCTGTGATGGAGCTAGTGAGGAAATGACTGCCTGTTAAAACCTGTTGTCTCTGACTTCCCCAGAACAACCTCAGATCCTTATTTCCCCCAAACTCCTCTCTTTAGGCTACCAAAGACCCGATCATTTGACAATCTGACCACTGCCTGCGACAGTACAGTGCCTCTGGCCAGCCGGGCGCAGCAGCGACCCGAGCCTGAATGAGAAGTGGCAGGAGCATCGTCGCTCTCTGGAACTGAGCACCCTGGCCGGCCCTGGGGAGGAGCCTGTGGAGCCTGACAGCCTGGGGAAACCGACCAAAGTGCTGGGTGGTGCCGAGCTGTCTGTTGCGGCTGGAGTAGCTGAGGGGCAGATGGAGAACATTTTGCAAGAGGCCACCAAAGAGGAGAGTGGGGTAGAGGAGCCTGCCCACAGAGGGGTGCAGGAGGTCAAAGAAGAGGCCCTGCTGGAGGAGGGGAGCAGGGGTACGAGCCCCCGAGGGCTCAGCCTATGAACTTGATCAGCAGCTAGAGGTGGGGGAGGCTGCCCTGAGGAGCCACCTAGGCACCAGCCTTCCTGGGGTCTCACAGGGTGTTCCTGAGCAGGGCGGGCACACTGTTCTCCCCAGTTCTCTCCAGGAGTCCCCCAGGGAGAGGGTTCCCAGGAAGTCCCTGTGGAACCGATTCAGAGAGGAGCTACGGCAGAGGTCAGGGAGGAGGCAGCCCTTCCCGTCTTAGCAGGTGTGGAAGTTGACTCTGGTACCTCACAGTCAAGTTCTCTGCCCTGCCAAGTTTCATTTGAGACCAGAGGACCAAACATGCATGGGTCTGTGGACATGTTAATGGAAGATAAAGTGAAGTCAGACAGCGGGCCCCAGGGCCATCACAGACCTGGCCCGGTCCACAGTGGCCGGCTCGGTGGCAAGGACGTGCTTCCTCCAGCTGTGGAGCCGAGGCCTGCAGAGAGAAGCCTGGCGGGGGAGGCCCCAGGTGGGGGCCTGCGGTGCACAGGACTTCCCCCGGCAGCGCCCGGAGCCCAGCGCATTCTCCTAGTGCCTTGCCTTTAGCCGAATGTAAGGAGGGGCTTGTGTGCAACGGTGCCCCAGAGACTGAAAATAAGGCCTCAGAGCAGCCCCCAGGGCTTAGTACCCTCCAGAAGTACCCCACCCCCAATGGACACTGTGCCAACGGGGAGACCGGGAGGAGCAAGGACTCCCTGAGCCGCCAGCTGTCGGCCACAAGCTGCAGCTCTGCCCATGTCCACGCGAGGAGCTTGCACCCCAAGTGGCTTCACGGCCACTCGGGAGACCGTCAGCCGCTGGCAGCCCTGAGCAGCCTTCCCGCAGCCACCTGGACGACGATGGCATGCCTGTATACACGGACACGATCCAGCAGCGCCTGCGCCAGATTGAGTCGGGCCACCAGCAGGAAGTGGAGACCTTGAAGAAACAAGTCCAGGAGCTGAGGAGTCGCCTGGAGAGCCAGTACCTGACCAGCTCCCTGCGCTTCAACGGGGACTTTGGGGATGAAGTGGTGAGTACACCGTGGTGCCTCCGTAGCTGCACAGTAGATGGGCACGCTGTGCCAGGCGCCCTCTCCGGATTTCAGAAGCAGTCGGAAAGGTTTAGAATGGCCCCAGTGAGAGGCTGGAGACTGCCCCCACCCGGTGACCGGCAGTGCGCTGCTGCTGCTTTCCCGCCTGCGAACCCTCCACGGGCGTCTGTCTACAGGAGAGGCAGGAAGAAAGTGCCCACTCACTATGTGGCTGGTCAGTTCTCTGTGCAGAGTCAGGCCTTGAAGAGCGTGAACTGGCAGAATGACGTTCATCCAGCAACACCAGATATTCCTGTCCAGCCTAGTGAGCAGTTAGTCCCCACCCCCCAGTGCTGTGAGCTGTGGCTGGGAAGGCCTAGTTCTTTTTAAACATATTTGTGCCCATCTTGTGGCAGGTGGTGGCAGTAGAGAAGGGAAGGAGGATTGGTTTCTAGCTCGGTCTGGAGTTAGTGCAGATGGGCCTGGTGACTGCCGGGGGAGTACCTGAGGGGAGGGTCTCAGGGAGACACTGCTTCCTGGTGGGTCTTAATCCTGCGTGATTAAGAACAAGTGCGAGTCTGGCTCTGAATCAGTCAGCGTACATTAAAGGCGGGCTCATCCAGTGACTTCACTTCAAACTGACTTGGTTTTTTCATTTTCCCAAAGAGTCCTTCAGAGAAAGGACATGCCCAAAGCACTGTTTCAGCACACAGGTGTCAGTGGCAGGGTTAGATTGGCAGGTCCCCTGGAGCAGCCGAGACGGAGTTCCCCCTCCACCCTGGTCACGTCTGCCTACTCCTCCCTGGAGCCCGAGGCCTGCCCTCCACGCCACAGTCACTGCACCCGGCCTTAGATCTGTGCATCTCTCTTCCAGCTGAGCTCAACCCTGTCTCTGCACCTGCTCAGCCCAGCTCTTGATGGCTGAGGCACCTAGAGATTGAGCAGCCCTAACACCCAGGCCCGCCCACATTCCCCGTGCTCCTTTCTTTGCCAAGCTCTCTTCTTCTGGGAGGAGACCAGGTTCATTCTGTTCAGCTGTGTTTGTTTGCCAACAGACTTCAATTCCCGACTCGGAAAGCAATCTGGATCAGAACTGTTTGTCTCGCTGCAGCACAGAGATTTTCTCTGAAGCCAGCTGGGAGCAGGTGGAGAAGCGGGACGCGGAGGTACAGGCTCAGCCCCTGTTCTGAGTGCCGCCCATGCGACTGCTTTCGTTCTCCTCCACCCCCGTCGTCTGTCTCCCTGCCCCGGCCAAGGGAAGACCTCACCGCATACTCAGCCCTCTCTCAGTCTCAGCACCTATGAATTCCTGTCAGATCTGGAGTTTCTAAGCCAGGGAAACTTGAGCCAGCCCTCTCTCCTCAGTGCCTCTGCACTAGAGCCTTGCCCGCTCTCACAGCAGCCGGGCTGCTCTGGCTGCCTCTTGATCTCAGGGGAGTTTGGAAGCCCCTCGAGGGGAACGATTTGGACGCCTTTCTTGTACTGCTGACGTCAGGCCTGACGGGCTGGTGCCACTGGCGCCCGTGTGGTCCTTGGGACTCTTGCTGCCCCAGCATGGCTCCGGTGGCTCCAGCTGGATGGCCCATCTCCTGTCACTGACCTGGCCCCAATGTTTTACAGATGACCCGCTGGCTCCCTGACCACCTGGCCGCCCACTGCTATGCCTGCGACAGCGCCTTCTGGCTTGCCAGCCGGAAGCACCACTGCAGGTGCCCTTGGGGGAGTGGCGGGGCGGGTGGGGTGTGGGGGGCCGAGGCTGGGGCAGAGCCTGCGGACGGAGATGTGGGCATCTGGCTGGCAGACCCAGGGGTCTTCAGGACCCTGGCCCACCTTTTGTGCCTCTGAAATCGGGTGTTTACAGAACTTCATTTGGTGTCTGTCTTCCATTTTAGAGTGATTGTGAGTAAGTTTTGAACTGTACAAACGATGTCCCTTTTGTTTTTTTCTTCCTTATTTGGTGAACAACAGCCATTTCTACCCAAACCACCACTTCTTATTCCTAGAGTGAAAGTGCTTCCCATGCAGCATGGCTGCTGTGAGCAAAGGAGCTTTCCTGCTGTGGGCAGGCAGCTTCATTTGCCTGCCCCTTGCCCTGCTCCCTGACCTCATACTTCTTGGGGCTGGGGGCTGGTGGGACTGGCTGAGAACAGAGTTTTCGGTCCACAGGGCTCTTACTTCTTTGTAAGCTGCGCAGTGAGTGGCTACGGGTGCTGTGCTCCAGGTGGGGTGGTGACTGGAGAATAGTCAGTGTTGCTGGGATTGGAATTTGATCTGAATTGTGACAGAGCTCACCCGCACGAGTGGACCTGGTTTAAAATGGAGCCACCTCTGTCCAACGGTGATGCTCCCAGGACTGTGCGTCTCCCCGCCCTCACCCCGAGCCCACAGGCCTTCGGTTGGCTTCTCCTCTGAGCTTTCTCTCCCCTCCTTGCAGGGACACTGATCGTGCTGATCGAACGTGGTGAGCATTTGCAGCAGCTTGTCTGTGGCGTCTGCACACCTGCAGTACCTTCCCCACACTAATGTTCCCATTCCCCTCTGCACTCACTGGGGTGGGGTTTGGGTCTGGGAGCGCAGGCAGGTGGGCTGGGGCGTGGAGGCGCCACAGCCGCTGGCTGAGACCACTGGAGCTGGTCAGGCTGCAGCCGAGGGTGCGCCTGCTGACCGCACAGGTCAGGCGAGCCATCTGGCCGATGACAAGCGAGGTGCTTCAGCAGGGGCTGGTCTTGTGAAGTGGCCAGTAGAGGGGTGTTTAGGGCTTTGTCTTTTGGGCCAGTTATTCCCTGAGAGGCAGACTAGTACTGGCATCACTGCTTTTTTTATTTTTTTTCCTTTAATAAAAAAAAAAAGCCCAGGACCAAACAGAGGTGGTCTTTCCAGAGAACTGCCAGCACTGAAAACTGCAAGGCAAGACCCCATGTGGCATCCATCAGGATTGGCTTAGAGAGGTCAGATAGACAAGCTTAGCTCATCAAATTCATGTCAGGCCTTTGAGTTGAATTCCAGTAGGTATGTGAACTAAATGTACACATTCAGAAGTAGATTGAGGCAGTTTCTCTGTAGCCATAGGTTCTCACTGATGCATGCTTTCCAGGAACAGCTGTGAATGACTCACTGCATCCCAGAGGATGCTGGGATGGACTCACTGCATTCCAGAGGATGCTGTGAATGACTCACTGCATCCCAGAGGATGCTGGGATGGACTCACTGCATCCCAGAGGACGCTGTGAATGACTCACTGCATCCCAGAGGACGCTGGGATGGACTCACTGCGTCCCAGAGGACGCTGGGATGGACTCACTGCGTCCCAGAGGACGCTGGGATGGACTCACTGCGTCCCAGAGGACGCGGAGGACTCACTGCGCCCAGAGGACGCTGGGATGGACTCACTGCGTCCCAGAGGACGCTGGGATGTTGGTTTTCCTTCCGTCTTTTCATCGCCTCTTTCCTTTTGTGGTGTTCTTCCATCCGCAAAGGGTGTTCAGCATTCTCTTTTGTGCTTAAGTGGTCCTTGAGTCAGCAATGGGTTTCCTTGCTGAGGAGCATGAAGGAGAAGGTCGCGAGTGATGCTGGCTGAGGAGGAGTTCCCCTTTAGCTTTTGACCCCACGTCATTGGAGGGCTGCATCAGAGTCCTTGGAGTCTCCTGTTGGGCTTATTGGGGTTGATTTTAGGGCCTCCCCAGAGTGGGGTTGTAAGGTGAGCAGAACCTCAGCCTCTGCCAGCTCCCTTTCCTGGAGGCCGTGCAGAGCATCTGTTTGGGTGTGCAGACACCTGTGCTGCACACACGCGTCAGAGCTGGGCTTTCAAATGGAGGAAGGGTGAGAGGTCAGGGTGCAGTCAAGCCTTCAGAGAGCGGATACTCCCTGGAGATGCATGTGGACAGCAGAGTGACCCACGAGTGACTGACCCTTGTCTAATCGGGGGGTGTGTGCACGCGTGTTCACCTGCACTGTCCTTTCACCCTGAGCGTGTGGCACTGGTTGCTCGTCTCCTGGCTTCGTGTGCCAGCAGCACAGCAGTCCTAGACGGCAGCAGCCTGTTCTGTTACTGCCTTTGAGCCTTTGGGCACGGGCTTCTCACTCCCCAGGTGGGCTGGAGGTTTCTGTCATCTGAGCGGCGCCTCTTTATGACATCAAAGCTACACAGAAGCCTCTGCTCAGGTGGGTGTGGCCACAGGGTTTCCTGGGCCAAGATTCGGCCATCGAGCTAGTAGCTTGCCTTCCGCCCTGGGCCCATCTGCTTTCATGGATTTCTGTTGAGCAGTGCCTTCTGGCACTTGCAACCTTGAGCCGTAGTGATAAGGCAGCCAAGTGTCCTGGACCCTAAAGTGAAAGTGGTGTGCAACTGTGCTCGGGAGGGCTCCCTTCCCTGCCTGGCTTCTTCTGGGTCAGACCCACCGGACTGATTGGTGTAGAGGAGTCTCCAGTCTCTAGCACATTGAAGTTGCATGCCGGGAAGCTGTCTTCTGAAGTTGGTTCCAGCCTGTCTCTGCTGCTGACACTCACTCTGTTTTTGTTTTTTTCTCATCTCAAGGAACTGTGGGAATGTATTCTGCTCCAGTTGTTGTAACCAGAAGGTTCCAGTTCCCAGCCAGCAGCTCTTTGAACCTAGTCGAGTGTGCAAGTCTTGCTATAGCAGCCTGCATCCCACAAGCTCCAGCATTGACCTTGAACTGGATAAGCCCATTGCTGCCACTTCAAACTGAAGCTCCGTGACCTGGGCCGGGCGGAGACCGAGCTGCTCCCCTGACAGGCCCACGCAGCCTGGGCAGACCTAGAGGCCCGTGCGCTTTGGAATGGGGGGCGTGAGCCAGCTGTGCAGAACGGCGGCCCTTTAGGGTGTGCCGCTGGGATGTGCTTTGAGTCTTCCCTTCCCATCCCACCCCCACGTTTTTTTCCTCCATTTTCTATCTTCCTCCTGCCTCCAAAAAAGAGAAAAGTACCCTGGTTGTCTTAAAAAATTTTTTTTGACGGAAGACCAGAGGTTGCCAGCTGCCAAGTGATGCTGAGCGGTGCTTTGTTCTTCAGGACGGGAGGAGGCTGGTCGAGTCAGGAGTGGAGGCCTGAGCCAGACAGCAGGGACTGCCGCTGGCACTGCATCCGTGACCGACCCTCGCCACCACCGCCACATCGGAGCTGAGTGGGAACCTTTGCTTCTGAGGACGGCGAGAGCATCTGGCCTAAGAGCAGTGCCCCTGTGCCCTCTCCCCCGAGAGGGGCTGGGCCAGTCCCCCACAGGCAGAGGAGTGGGAGTGGAGTTGGGAGGGGGCACCCTCCCGAGGCCCGGGAGGGCTGGCCGTGGGTGGCTGGCACTTCCTCCTCTGCGGGATTCTTCTGTGATCTTGTTGAGGGACCCAGGTGTCTGGGCTCCCCTGACTGTCAGTGGTCGGCCCCCTCAGCCCGGCCGGCAGCTCTTCCCACCCTTGGGCGTCAGACCGGGCAGAGCACAGCTCCCTGCTGCTGCGGTCAAGGCCAGAGTGCGCACTGAGCCCGGGGAGCGCCTGAAAGCTCCCTCCCAGGGCTGGTCCCCAAAACACTCTCTTCCTCGGCCAGCACAGGGAAGTCAAGACTCAGGGTTCCCAAGCCACCCTACTCCCAGACAATCCTGGATCTCCCCTTGAGGGTAGAATCTGTCTTTTCAGAGTGCAAGCGTCTGAAGGGGGGAGCATGTCCCACAGAACCAGCCTTCCTCCACCGCCCTTTGGAGCCCGGCCCTGCTGCTGTGCTGCTTGTCAGCCGCCAGGGGCAACGTGGTGATTGCAGGGTTCCTTAGAGAAGGGACATAGCCTGTCGGAGATGCAAGGCACCTCTCCTCAGCAAGCTTTGATGTGGCCCTCAAAGAGCCTTCGATCAGGATTTGTGGTGGAGGTGGGCATGGAGAAGGGCGGAGCAGAGTTTAGGTCTGTGCTTTGTGATCTTGGCGCCCATGTTTGTGCCTGCCCTCCCTCCCCAGGGAAGGGCCATGCTCGGCTGCAAAAAGCCGCTAACTGGTAGTGGGGGGCGGATTGTGGTGAGCAGTGGGGGTGCGGCCTGGGAACTCTCCCGACCTTTCGGGAGCCGCTCCCTGGCGAAGGGCGAGTTGTGTCTCAGGAAGGTGGCTCCTGTGTGTGCCTGGGTATAGTGAAGACTTGGCCCAGAGCCTTTCCTGGAGCTGTCAGTCCAGGCAAAGCCAAGGGCACCTGAGCACGGCTGACTTTCCAGTGGCAGCAGGCTGCTCAGAATTTGCATTGAGTGAAACAGGGTGTAAGTTCTCCTCCACACTCTGTGTGGTCAGGCCTTGCAGGTTGGGAGAAATCAGTCTAATTGAAGATTGTGCAGTTCCTAGTGACAGGTGCCAAGAGGTAATGATTACGGGTTTCTTGGGTCTGATGTACAGTGTGAATAAATGCTTGCAGCTCTTAGCCCTTTTTGATCAATGAAGCACTTTTTTATTAATATTTTTCTTTGTAAAGGAGGAACCGTAACTCTCCGTAGCTGTACATATAACCCTTTTCTCCTAAAGAGGAGTCGATCGGCGCTCCTATATTTTTCATTTTTTGTCAAAGCAAGAAGTAAATACTTTAGAACTGTTAAATATATAAATAAAGTGAATAAAGTTTAGTGTTCCGCATGGTAGCGTTTGCTAGCACGTTCTGATTTTTCTCCCTGTGGTTTATTTCCCTGCATCCCTTTCCCTCTGACATGGAAGCAGTTTGAGGTGCTGCTGAGAAATTGAACTTTTGACTCAGGAAAGCTAGATTTCTTCTTAGCTCTAGAGCTTGGCAAGGAGCCTGCACCTTGACGCCCACACTGAAGCACATTTCCTTGATGGTTTTTGCCCCTATATCTCCAAAGTTAAAAGGCAAAGCACACAGTCAGCCATTCTTCCTTATCCGAAGGATTGAGTGTCAATAGTAATTAAAGCTGCCTCTGTCCTCCAGGCTTTTTTCCCTGCTGTTACTAATTTCAGCCAGTGCTCCGGGCCCTTAGCCCCATGCAGCAAGGGAGCGGGCGGCAGCGCCTGCAGCAGCAGGCGAGCACCAAGGCCTACACGCAGTGGAGACTGGGGGTGTGCGGGAGGGCAGCCAGAAAGCGCCCCGCCTCTGCCTGTCCTTGGCAGAGACTCCTTGGGGCGGAGGAGACCAAACTGGGTGTGAGTGGACTGTGTGCGTAACTAGAGGCCTCCTGCCGCCTCCGTAGATCTCCCACCAGTCGGGAAGGCCGTAGCTTCCTGCCACTGCCTCACTGGCTCCTGCTCTCTGTAGAGGGATTTTCTTTCCTACGTTACTGTTGGGCACCCTTCCTGTCCCTTGGGCCTCTGGGGGACATAACGTGGTGCAGTTAGCTCTTCCCAAGGGCGGGTAGGTACCGAGCAGTGCCCACCTCTGGGGTCACCAGCCTTACATCTGAGGTGAGTTGTGGCCTCTTGACAAGTGGCCTGCGATGGGCCACCTGAGAGCCTCCCAGGGTCACTCTGGATGTACTCACTGCTTAAAGTACACACACACTTCTAACACACTCCAGCTGGTTCCAGTCCGAGATCTGTGTGTGCCATGTGGCAGGTGTGTGAGGGAGGTGCCATTTCAGCGGCCTTCAATCCATCAGGGAGCAGTCTGGGCTTAGACTGCTTTGTGAAAACCTGAGTGTGTGTCTGCACAGAGCTCCCGTTCCTGAGGGCTAATGCTTTAGCCCTTGGAAAGTTAGGAAATACTGGGAGACTCTTAACAGTGCTGTGGGGCCATCGACGGGGAACTGCTGGCATCAGGATGGACAGGACCCGCACAGTGTGAGCAGAAGGGGGCTCTGCGTGGAGTCGGCTACCCGAGGACGACGGCCAGCTGTCCTCACTCAGAGGTGCTTGATCTCTGAGCCCTGGAGCACTGAAGGTGGCCTTGAGGTGCCAGGTCGTCATCGTCATCTCCGGATTTGTGTTTCCTGGGTCTCTCAGTACCTCCCTCCTTTCTGTACTTTGGTCTTGATCCCAGTCCAAAAAATGATAGAGCTGAAGTGATCCACCAAGACTTCCTAGTAAAGATGCACAGAAAATTGATTTTGCTAAAATGCTCATTGTTTACATTAGCAAGAGTATTCCAAAGAATTAAACACTGTGGCACATGTAAGGGGGAATCAACAATGCTCCCAGAGCATTTGTTAAACCTCCAGCTATCAGAAAAAAAACCGAAATGGGAGTCGAGAGTAAACACTAGAATAGTTTTCAGGCCACTTAGCTTGATACACCTGGCTCGGCCCACAAGGCTGGGAGATGCCCTGCCACTGAAATCCTGTGTAGCGGTATGCCGCGCTTGCTGAGGGTGCCGCTCACAGTGATGATGGGCCTGGGCTGTGCAGCAAAATGACTGACTCTCCACTTGGAGTTTGGAAAGCCTGGCAGGGGTCCAGCTGTTTGATTTCATTGGCTAAGAGCATTTGTTCTAAGTGGAGCTGAGTGATGAGCTCTCTGGAGGGCCGGCTAGAATGCGAGAGAGGCGGCGGCTCACTCCCAAGCCTCGGCCTCCTGAGATGGTGTCCCCAGCCCTGGCGCACCACAGCGGTGCCGCCCGCGTCCTCTCCTTGTTTGGAGTCATCTGCTGCCTGTTGTGCAGATACCAGCTGCTTCCCGGTCAGACCGGGCTCTTCTAGGTCAGGCAGATGGTCAGAGCCGTGAGGGGAAAGGGTACCCTCTGAAGTAGGAATTAACAAAGGTTTTTAATGCTGTTTTATTGTATTTACCACTTACTGTCTTTTCTATCATATCCATGTTCCTAGCTGCTGTGACATTGCTCATGGCAGTTGGCATTTCAGTTGTATTTTCAGTGAAATTTTACATCGGCTTTCAAAATTGACTTAACTGCTTCCAGATTGGTTCTAAGATATTTTTCCTAAATGCAGAACTTAACCCCTGAGGCTTGGATCCTGGTGAAGTGGCCTGTTGCTGCTGACAGTACCTGCTGCTGTCTGACTCTGCTGCAGGCTTGAGTGACTGTGAACCAAGGAGATGCCGTTTCCACCCACAGTTGTTCAGCCCCTTGTGAGGTGCTTCGCTAGTCAGTCATCTGGCCAGTGTTTAGGTGCCTGGAGTAAATCCTCTCTTCCCCTTAGTCTGTTCAGGAGACAGAGGGGCCTGGCCAGGAGGGGACAGCAGGAGTCCCCATTTGTGTTTCAGAGGCCTGGGGTTTGAAATCCTGACATTAGAGGCGGGTAAGGGACCTCAGGTGGGTAGATTTGTGGTTTTCATGCTCTTCTGTGGGGAGCGAGCCTCCAGCCCTTTTTAGTATTGGGCTTCCACATAAGATCTGATTTAAAGAAAGGTTTGGATGATTACTGATTTAACCCACCCTCCTGGTTTTATTTTTTACAGTGGTTCTCGTTGGTTATCTGTTTTAAGAACAGCAGTGTGTACACATGAATTCCAAACTCCCAAATTGTCCTCTCCTGCCTCACCCCTCCCTTCTCCCCTTCCCCTCTGGTAACCATACATTCATTCTGTTTCTGTGTTGTAAATAGTTTTGGTTTGCATTTCTCTAATAATTATTGGTGATGAGCATCTTTTTATGTGGCTGTTGGCCATCTGTATCTTTGGGAAAATGTCTAGGGTTTCTGCCCTTTGAATGGGTTTTTGTTGTTAGCCGTATGAGCTGTTGGGTGACTAGTCCCTTGTGGGTCACGTTGTTTGTGATTCCCTTTGTTGTGTAAAAACTTTCACATTTAATTGGGTCCCCTTTATTTTTGTTTTTATTCCCATAACTCTGGGAGATGGACTGAGAAAGATATTGCTGCTGTTCATGTCAAAGAGTATTCTGCCCATGTTTTCCTCTAAGAGTTTTATAGTATCTGGTCTTAACATTTAGGTCTTTAATCCATTTTGAGTTTGTGATGCTTTGTTGAGAAAAATGAGATTCAGGGAGCAGCAAAGATTCAGCCAGGATTACCAGTGAAAGCAAAATGTGAATAAGAAATATTCTCTCCTGATGCCTTCCACTCAGAGCTCTTGGGCTTCCAGAAAGCAGCCTTGGGTAAACAGCTACTCTAACCTGGTTCTCTTTGAATTAGCCAAATCAGAAATCTTGGAGACGAGCCTAGCAGCCACTACACAAAAGCTTAAACTGTAAGTCCTCTGATCCCTGGTGCCAAAATCAAAAAGTTTTGATATTATATATAATCCATTTTTTTTCCCCTTTAACCTTTCAAGAACCTAAAAACAATAGAATGAACTAAATTCAAGTCATAATGCCTTAAAATCGGTGGGGTGGCAAGGGCCAGGGGGAAGCATTTCTGGCTAGTGCAAGCTGTGAACTTGGTGTCCAGTTCATACCTGTTTTCATTTGGAATGCTATCGGGGAAAAGCCTGATTTTTATCTATGTAAAGCTTGTCTGCAGTCTCTGGTTATAGACAAAACTGAAGTAGATGCTTGAAAAAAGGTTAACAGAGGACTATCCAGGACCTGCTTTCAGCCCTTTTCTTCCATACATCAGGTGATATAATCACTAAAATTACACATGATGACAGCCACTAGCAGCCAGGTGAGGTGACCCCAGCACCAGGCTTGCACCCTCCCAGCAGCGACCCAAGAAGCCCTCACAAGCACGAGCCGGAGGCCTCACCAGAGGGCTCCAGCAGCCCAAGCTGTGCGTGTTGCGTCTCTGAGCGTGCCTGTTACGGATGATTTTCACTGTTTAATATGACACTTGGAGTCAGGGAGTGCAGGGAACCTGAGGTGCTGCCGCCAAAGCCAGTTTCAAAACCAGTTACTTGGTGTAGACTCAGGGGTTTCCGAGCCCACAAGCCTGGGGTGGAGTCCAGCCCTGCTGCAGCAGCTGAGCGCCTCCTCAGCTGGGTCGGAGCACTGGGCCCGCGGGGGGTCGACGATGAGGACCTAGTGAGTGCCCCCGCCCCTCTGTCCATGAGGCAAGGTGACTTTCGCTGCTGGCGGACACTGGGAATGATCAAAGCCAGACGGACTCCTGTCTCACCAGTCTTAAAACTTGAAGACAGCTGGCCCTGCCCTGGGTCTTCCACCCTACAGAGGTAACATTCTGATCTGAGTTTACTTACAAAAACGTGCAACTGTGTCACTACTCGAAGACTTCAGAGTTCATATATGAACTTTAATATTGATATATTTTAATGGATGCAGGTCTGGAGGTGCACTGCTGCTTTAGAATCCTATAAAAGCAATGGGAAAGAGGGGCCAGAGAAAAACTGCTTGGAGTTGAGGTGGCCTCAGTTTGCCGAACAGCTGGCGAGGTTTAGGTTCTTGACTGAAGACTGCACAAGCCAGGAACTACATGGGGCAGCTGGCTCTGCAGGCTGCGCAACACAGGAGGGAGAGTGAGGGGGCCTTGCCTCTGCGCAGCGCGGATGTCTGAGGCACGGGCCTGGGCCAGGTTGTGTCTGCTACTTAGCAGGTGAGCCTAAGGCTGCAAAAGAGTGATGACCTTACCTTCAGCTCACCCTGCTTGCCATCTCCAATGCCAGGAGCCCAGGGTGGGTGAACATACTTAAGGCTTCGTCACCCAAATTAAAAGACTGAATTAATTATAAATGGTCCCCTACTGGACTTTGCCTGTTGGAGAGCCATCCCTAGAACTGGAGGGTCTTTCAAGTCCCCCTTAGATGCTGGTACCTGCCGACACACTCTACTGGGGCGGCTCCCAGTTTTGAAGTTCCCACCAGCCCTGGGGACCCAACCTGGGTGACACTTCCGTTCTTTCATCTGACTTGATGGGCCAGCCAGCTGCTGCCTCAGACGTCTGTGCCCAACACGTGTGCACCCGCCGCGCCTGCTGGCTCTTCTGCCTTCACAGCTGGCCTTCCGGTCTGCGCCAGACTGTCCTGTGCTTGCTCCTGTGTGGTGCCAGTGTTCCTGACGTTCAGGTGTCTGCTCTCCTTCCACACATGCTTCCTTGGAGACGTGTACAAATCAAGGGAACAACAGTTCCATCCATGTCTCTGCCAGAAATGCAGTGAAGGCTGCCTTCCCCAGGGGCTCAGAGAAGCTGTTATGGCATCAGCTATTCCCCTGAGCAGCCCAAAGCATCAGCCCGAGGGACTAGTTCTCAGGGGCCTAGGACAATGCTCACCCAGTCTTGTCAGCTGGAAGGAGGGTTGAGCCAAAAGGGCTGCAGCCTGGGCCTTGTCGCCAGCCCTCTGCTCGCCAGGTCTAAGGTGCTGGGATGGTGCAGCTCCTTCCCAGTCAGCCTGCAGCAGCTGCGAACCTGAGGCCACTCTGCCTTCCTCGCCCCCACGTGCAGGTAGGAAGTTAACCTCCTCTTTCCAGACAGTAGCTGAATTCCTCCCCAAAGCCCTGCTGAGCCACACTAGGCAGGAAGGAACCTTGGCAGCTAAAGCCGCTCCCCGAGGCGGGAAGGGTGAGGGGGTGAACCCTTTGCCTCTCCTTACATGGACATCTGGATCACCCTTGCCTCTCATGTCCTCCGTAGCTCTGCCCTCCAAAGAAAACCCTCTAAACTTCCGGAGATCACTGCCAAGGCCTGAAAAGCTGAGGACAAGAGCCTGGGTGGCTGAAGTCACCTGTTTGCCCTTCATCTCTGGGGCCTTAACTGAGACCTCAGCTTACACTTTGCTTCTGACAGCTCTCGATATACCAGCTGACTCACTCTTAACAACTAATGAGACCAGTGGTTCTGCACAGCCTTCTTTGGTGACTTAGATGCATCCCTATCCCAGGAGACAATGTGGCATTTCTGTCTCTGGCACTGCCATCTGTTAGGGAAGACTGGGCAGATAAAAGATCCTTATTATCCAGAAAGAACTGGGACCTGGAAAGCCCTTTTAGAGTTAACACACTGTAGACAGAGACCAGAGTTTCACATAGTAAATAGTGAAAAAGGCTTGACTGGAACGAGTATCTATTAGTAGAGTGTATTTGCATCTATGAGCCAATTCTTAGAGTATTTGATATCTATATATATTTCCGTGCTAAAGTTACGTGATTGTACACAGGACATGGTTTCATGTTTGACTTTCATAGCACAGTCAGCCACAAGGGTGGTTTTAGTCAGGGCCTTCTCCAGTTTTCCCGAGGAGCTTCTCTTCAGCCCTTTGATAGTCAAACCGCCCACCGTGTGGCTCTTCTCACTTGTTCCTGGGCCTCGTCTGAGTCCTCACTGGCCAGGGGCTGCACTCATTGGTAAGTGGCAGCCAACACCGACTCCATCGGGCTTGAGACAACTCTCAGCCTGAAGAAGCAGAGTGGGTGTCCGCCTAGGCCCGTGCCTGTGTAGGTCTGTGCTGCCCTCATCCAGAGATCGTGGGACCTGTGTTCTAGCTCTTTCACTGATTGAGGCTGTGGCTGTGACCACTCCAGTCTGTTCTGATTCTCTGCTGTGGAGGAACCAATGAGGAATAGTCGTGTTTTAAAAGTTAATTGCCATGCAGCCTGGCATCCTGAAAGTGCGCACTTGAACTTCTGCTCTGCTGGAGTGCCCCCATCCCTGCTTTCCCATGTCGTCCAGAGTTGGAGGGGGCAGGAATCCTTCTTGTTTGCTAGGCAGCCGGCCTGCTCCAAGGCAAGCAACTTTCCTCACCTATACCTGCCCAACTGGAGAAGGGGGACGTGTCGGGCTCTCAGTGCTCACAGGATTCCTGGCCACCTCTAGCCAGGGTGGTCCCCAGTGTGAACTAGCCAAGATCCAGCCACGGTGGGGGGCAGTGTGACCGGGGACAGCGTCTCTGGCTGGGTGGCCCTGCCTGGGAGCCTCACTTCCAGGGCAGGTGAGGGCTAAGCCACAGGCCGCCGTGCTGGTGCCTCACCTCCATTCTGGGCAGTGGCGACCCCTGAACTTCCCAAACACAAACCTCTTGATGTCTGCCCATCTTTGGAAAGGAGAGCCACCAGAGGTGCCTCTAGGGAGCAGAGTAGTGGGCTCAGACAGCAGGTACAGGTGGTGGGGGAGTTGAACTCCGTAGTCCGAGTAGGGGTAAACTTCCGGAGGGGCCCTCTGGCACCCTTTCCCCCACAGCCCTCTCTGGGCCGGGAGTCCCTCCTGCCTGCCCACCGCTGTGCCCATGGCTGCTTCTCCCCGCCGCCTCTGCTCCAAACCCCGTCACCTCGTCAAGTCCTCCAGGACAGCCTCACCGGAAGGCAGTGAAAGCACACTAGCCAAAACCAGCGCGGTGTCCGCCAGCGGGGTAAGGGGGGCAGCAGTCTGAAGCACTCACCCGCAGAGCACACCAAGCAGTGAGTGAGGAGCTGCTTACGTACACAGGCACATGGATGAGTCCCTGGTACGCTGGATGGAGGGAGAGGAAATTATCTGCCGAATGGTTCCATTCTTTAAAAGTGCAGAACCAGGCAGAAGTGTCATTTCACGTGCAAAGACGTAACTACAGAAGCCAGGGCCCTGGCCCTCTCTGGAGGTTGGAGAGGATGAGCGGCCTTGCGGAGAGTGGTGGGCTTCACGGCGGCTCATCTCGCAACTCATCAACCTCTGCAGATTTTTAACGTACTTTTCTAGTCACGTTATTTTACAAAGGTAAAACCACCACCCAGTCCCTCCATATCTTGGGCTTCTCAGAGCATCGACCCCTTGGTGTGCACACCTCTCCCGTGATCGGTCAGCCTCAGTGGGGAGCTGTCAAGGCCTGAGAAGCAGCGTGGGCTCAACCACGCGGGTGGCCCTGGGTTGATGAGCGGAGGAATGCTGTCCTTCCCCGAGGGGTGGGCTTGCCCCAGCCCGACTGTGTTCCCAGGGAAGTGGGTGTCAGTCTGGGGCACTGGCTTCCTGGCGCAGCAGCCTGGCCCTGAGTGGGTCTTACCTGACCCAGGTCTGCTGCTCATGAACGGGATCTGCTATGATGAGTGGCCCCAGCGCCCGAGGTCTAACTTAAATCAGGTGGGGTACTCCTGGTTTCCACTGTTTATATAATGTGGTCATCTGTCCACTTACCTGGAGTTGGTGGGGGAACATTACAGGGACCTCCCCACGCCTGGAAATCTTTGATTATATACAGGGAGAGCAGTCAAATAGCAAAAAACGAATGCCTACTTCATGTCAGGTACCTCAGTAGCCAAGGCAGAGAAAGCCAGAATCCTGTGTTCATGGAGAGGTCTGTTGACAGAAGATGGGTAAGTGTGAGAACGCTGCGGAGCAGTCTGGGGGTCTGTGGGACCTGCAGCAAGTCAGGAGAGGGTCCCTAGGGAAGTAATGTGTAAACTAGGGCCTGAGGGATGAAGAGGGAGACAAGCAGCCAATCCATTGAGCATGCACTGTGTGCTAAGCCCCTTTCGTCCAGACCACCATTGTTTAAGATAGGTGTTCTCATCCCCATTTTACAGATGAAGCAGCTGAGGCTCAGCGAGGTGAAGAGCCCTATCCAAGGTCGCTCAGCTAACCTGCAGCAGAATGAGGACTTAAACTCCAGTCTGATAATCCAAAAGCCAGGCAGTGAGGCGGCTGCTGTCACAGACAAGGCCAGAAGTGGGGGTGGCCTCAGTGGATCCAGAGACACGGAGACCTGTAGGCCCAGCAGGGACCTGGAGGGAAGTGACAGGACTCAGAGAGCACTGCTGAGGCAGAGGGGCAGGCTCCGCCCTGCCCAGCTGGACAGACAGCATCCACTGGGCCATTTACCGCGGTGGAGAATGAGGGGCAGGATAGAGGCTGAGGGGAGAGACGTCATCTAGACTTGGCGTACTGTGCTTCATGAAATGAAGCCGGGGCAATCCCATGCCTAGAAGCTCCCTCTTCAAGCCTCAGTCCCAGTGTTCTCCACACCTATTCCCGCCCCTCCTCCCGGTGGCCTGAGGCCCCCAGTTCTCTTCTGACCCTCCAGCCTTCTACTAGCTCACCTCCGGCAGGTCAGAGCTGGGAGGCCCACCAAGAGGATGCTGTCCCTGGCCCCTCGGGCTTTGTTCAGGGCTCCCTGATGCTCCCTCTGCTGCAGAGGCCCTGCCCGGGAGGAGCTGCCTGTGTGCTGAGCTCCTCAGGCTGGAGTCTTCCTCTACCCCTCCCCCGCCAGCAGGACCCAGGACACTCTGTGTGCACAGCCTCCACAGTCACACGGCTCAGAAGGGCCTTGCCTTGGTCTAATGCGCTTCTCCTGCAGTTCCACATATGTTCCTACTGTATAGTACAAGGGCCCATGTTTTCATTTTGGATTAGGTCCTGACACTAGCTGTCCTGTCCCTGGATTGTAATGATGTAGACCCTGAGTGGCAGCAGCCTTTCCCAGCTGTGGGAGTGGACCTCATTTCTAGCTAGGAAGGCCCACTGTTTTAAAGCAGAAGGAAATAACTCACTCACTTTGTTTCTATGAAATACACAGCTTTATGTGCAGTTTTATGCTTCTTCATGGGCAATAACTTAGGAGGGAACCTAGGGAATAGAATACAGAAATAACAAATTATGGGCCATTAACCATGGTTAATTGTTTCTTTATAGCCTAGTGTGGAGGCGCATCTGGGTTGCTTTGCACTCGCAGTCACAGGTAGGGAAGGAGGTCTGCTTAAGTGTAACCTAGCAGCTGGCGATCCCCGCCTAGCTCCTGAAGCAGACACTGCTGTCAAGGCCTCACCTCCAGTTAAACAGTGCTCCTCACAAGCCTAACCATCGCGCAATCGTGGGCCGCTTACCTGAGGTCCCTTCGGCCCTCAGGTGTGGAGGAGGTTCACGTGTAGTCCAGGTGCCCTGCAGCAGCAGCCTTGGGGGTGTAACCCACCCTTGTGCCCAGTAAGTTGGATGAGTCTGCCACGCAGGCTCTGACAGCTGCAGGTCATTGCTTACTTTAGTAAACACCTGTTTAAAAGAAAAATGAACTGAAAAAGTGTTGGACACCGTGCTCAAGAAAGGTCCCCCTGGTTAGCACTGTGGGCCTGCCCATCCTGATGAGCCACCGGATGGAGCACCAGGGCCGCTGAGAGAGAGGTCCTCCAGTCACTCCCTGGAGCAGTGACACGAGAGACGGGACGGGCAAACAGAAAATCCAGCCGCAAGTCCCTTTTCTCGGAGACACAGCCTGTATCAATCCAGACTGGCTATGGAAGGCCTTCTGGAACGCATTCGGTCATCCTGTCACCCTCTGTTGCGCTGATCCATGTAATTCAGCTGTCCCGCCCCAGGAGCATGGCTGGCCTTCTTCAGTTCACAAACTATAGCCCAGATTCCTTGCTCTGGCAGCAGCTGGCCTCCCAGGCATACTCAGCTGTTCCTCCCCCCACGGAACCCCTCCCCTTAGCTCTCATCCGTCTCCCCTCGCTCAACTCGCACGTTTCTGAGTGCCTGTCCTTGCCAGACCTGGGGACACAGAGAGAGGGAAATCAGCCCGGTCCCCAGCCTGAGCTTCCCGCCTGGTGAGTCCACGGGTTATGCAGACCTTCACGGTAACCCTGAGGAGGGCTGTGACGGGGCTCTGAGCCCCCATCAGGGCATGGCTCTGGTTTTGGCATCAGGAAGGGTTTTCCTGAGGAGTGTGATTCCTGTGGACAGAAAGAGGTGGTAACCAGGCACCAACCGGGGGCAGGAGAGTCTGCGGCCAGGCCAGCAGGGCCGTGGGCAGGAAGCGAGGCCCTTTGCGGGAGGCACTGTAAGGCCAGTGGGGCCTAAGAGCAGGCGGCACAGAGGAGGGTGGGCTTGGCTCAGACAAGCCAAGTCTGGGCTTGAAGAGGATGGCCTATGTCCCTAGAGCCGTGGGAAGCCTCTGAGGGGTTTTCAGCGGGGAGAACACCAGAGTTGTGTTTTCACAAACCTTCAGGAGGAGGTACAGAGCCTTTGTGCTCAGGGTGAGAAGGGAGCAGCCATACCGTAAAGAAAAGTATTTGCCCTGCAGAGAGGGGAGAAGCGCACGGGAAGGACGACCATGCCACCTGCTGGAGGGTTTGCGTGCTCAGAGGGGGTGTGGGCTGGGGCTGGACATGGGGGAGTGAGGCAGAGTGACAACAGAGGCAGGGGATGGGCACGTTCTCGCTCACCCCCGAGAGAAGAGGTGGCCGAGGACTGAGCCAAAGGCCAGGGAGAAGAAAGGAGCTGGCAAAGCAGGCCAGGAAGGACAGGGGGAAGGAAGGCAAGACAGTATGCTGCCCATCTCCAGGGAAGAAAGGGCTTCAGGAAGCGCCAGCCCTGGAGGATGAACAGAAGCAGCCCCACGATGAGAAGAGAAGAGAAAGGCAGAGAGAACGGGAAGCCCACAGCCCAGAGGGCAGAGAGCCCCGGAGCTCTGGGAGCTGGAGTTGGGGAGGAAGCCTGGAGGCTGGCGGATCAAGAGAGGCCTCAGTAAGGAGTTTGGACATGATCCTGAGGGCCAGCGGAGGGCTATTAGAAGTTTCTTTTTAATTAGAAACAAGATTTATGTTCCTTGTAAATAAAACAAGATGAACCACACACACACACAAACACAAAGCTCTAGCAACAAAGGTGCATGTTGACAAGTGAGAGCTCTGCCAAATGCCCTCCTTCAGCATTATTCCAGACCTCTTGCTGCCACTCTCCAACATCGTTAGTTATGTGCAAACAGGATTCCGCTACATAGAGTCTCAGCACCTTTCCCCGTCTGGTCAGCAGCCATCTTGAGTGTCCGTCTGGGTGGACACACGCAACATGCCCGCGGGTGTGGACGGCTGGACCGCCCGCCACAGCCTGTGGATGTGCTCCTGCCTGGGTGCTCATTTACTCTCTCTACCCTAAACAGGCTGTGGAGGCGCCTAAGGAGAGGAGTGGCCCCGGGCCCCTGCGTCCTGGGTTGGGTCTGCCATTAAGTACCTGGCTTTGGGGGTGACACGACCCCTCCTGGGCCTCAGTTTCCCAGTTCACTGTGTGCTGGGCACTATAACTCATAAAACAAGGTGAGTGTTGAGATTTCTCATTGGTGAAGAGCTTTAGCTAGAGGACTGTCATGATTAGATTTGTGCTTTAGAAGGATCACGGGTTGCAGTATGAAAAATTGCTTGCTCTTCTCATCCACATTTGTGAAAAAGAATCTTAGTCTGTCAAGGCCTAGTTCAGTTTCCTCTTCCAAAAGTGCTCTCTCCAGCATACAACCTCTTAACTGGAATTCTCTACCCGGTTCTCCCCTAGAACATAAAATCCCTAGAAGTTGAGAATCGTGTTTTTCATCCTTGCACCCTCCACAGGAGTAAGTCTATACAAGGACTTAATAAATCTCGGCAGAGTTGTCCATGCACTAAAGAAATCATTTTGGTTGACAAATAAGTGGGCCACTCAATGCTTGTTTGGGACCCACGCCCCCTTTTGATATGGAGTTTTATCTACAGGCCTCGAGATGCGTATGATAGAGCACTGCAGGAGGGATTTTCCCAGCTCTGAAAGGCTCTGACCTGCCCTGCCTGGAGTGCTGATGTTGAATGAGACTGTCTGGAAAGATGCCCTAAAAGCCAGCCAGGTGTATTGTCCCTGGGCTTTAAGAAGATCCTGCACTTTGGAAGCCTGAGAGCTCGCTTTCGCCTGGCACAATGCACCGAGAGCTTTGCCTTCACTGGACTATTGCCGTGCAGGAATGAGTGACCTGCTTTTTCTTTCCTTTGAAAGTTTTGTTCATTAAATACAGTTTTCTTAGATCCATGCGTTTAGTGTTATGGAAATAAAAGGCTTGTATTGAACACCTGCAACTTGAAGATCAGTTCTGTTTCATAATTTAAAATAACTTACAAAAATGGAAACAAATGGGACCTAATTAAACTTAAAAGCTTTTGTATAGCAAATGAAACCAAAACTGAAATGAAAAGACGACCCACAGAATGGAAGAAAATGTTTGCCAACAGAGCAACCAACCAAGGGATTAATCTTCAAAATTTACAAACAGCTCATGAAACTCACTATCAAAAACACAACCCAATCAAAAAATGGTCAGAAGATCTGAACAGACATTTCTCCAAAGAAGACATACAGATGGCTAACAGCCACATAAAAAAGAGGCGCATCACCACTAATTATTAGAGAAAGGCAAATCAAAACTATAATGAGGTTACCACCTCATACTGGCCAGAATGGACATCATTAAAAACTCAACAAATAAGAAATGCTGGAGAGGGAAGCCTCCCACACTGCTGGTGGGAGTGCAGGCTGGCACAGCCACTGTGGAGGGCAACACGGAGGCTCCCTGGAAACTAGAGAGCTGCCATATGATCCAGCAATCCCACTCCTGGCATACACTCAGAAAGAACTATAATCTGAAGAGATACATGCACATCTAAGTTCACAGCAGCGCTATTCACCACAGCCAAGTGATGGAAGCAACCTCCATGTCCACTGACAGATGAAGGGACACAAAAGATGCAGTATGCGTATTACAGTGGGATATCACTCAGCTGTTAAAAAGAATGAGATGATGCCACCTACAGCAACGAGGATGGGCCTAGAGATTACCCCACTGAATGAGATAAGTCAGAAAGACAAACGCCAGGTGATGTCACTTATATGTGGAATCTAAACGACAGTACAAATGAACATATCTGCAAAACAGACGGACGCAGAGACTGGGGTTGCTTAGGGGGTGGAGGGGCAGGGAGGCGATGGGAGTCTGGGATTAGCAGATACGAACTATTATATATACAGGATGGCTAAAAACAAGGTCTTACTGTATAACATAGGGAACTGTATTCAATATCCTGCAATAAGCTATAATGGAAAACAATATGAGAAAGAATATATATGAGTCACTTTGCTGTACAGCAGAAATTAACACATTATACATTAACTATACTTCAATACAATTTTTTAAAGGAAATCAATAACAGGAGGTACTGTGCGAAAATCACATATATGTGGAAACCACACAACACACACCAAAGCAACCAAGAGGTCAAAGAAGAAAATTAGGAAATTCAAGGAAAACTGGGAAATTCTTTGAGATAAATAAAAAGAAGAACGGAGTATATCAAGTTACTCAATGCAGCTAAAGCTTAGATGGAAAGTTATGGTTATAAATGTTCTCCTTAAAAAAAAACCCTCTAATTAATTATTAACCATATACCTTAAGAGGCTTCTTTGGTAGCTCAACTGGTAAAGAATCAGCCTGCAGTTCAGGAGACCCCAGTTCAATTCCTGGATCAGGAAGATCCCCTGGAGAAGGGACAGGCTACCCACTCCAGTTTTCTTGGGCTTCCCTGGTGGTTCAGATGGTAAGGAATCTGCCTGCAATGCAGGAGACCTGGGTTTGATCCCTGAATCAGGAAGATCCCCTGGAGAAGAGAATGGCTACTCACTCCAGTATTCTTGACTGGAGAATTCCATGACACAGGAGCCTGGTGGGCTATAGACCATGCGGTCACAAAAGGTTGGACACAACTGAGCAACAAACACTTTCTATATACTAAGCACATATACCTTAAGAAACTAAAAAGATGTGCAAAATAAACCTAAAGCAAGCAAGAGGGAACAATAAACATTCTAGCAGAAATAAATTAAGTAGAGAACAGAAAAACAATAGAAAAACAATGGATGAAATAAGTTGATTCTTTGGAAAGACCAACTTGACAAATCCTCCGTTGGAAAGGCCAAGGGAAAAGAGAAAGGAGTCAGATTATGAAAAGATGGAAAGAGAGAGACAGGATGGCCATTCTTACAGCAATGAAAACTAAGAGGGCTTTATGAACAATGTAAGCTAACAAATTAGATAACTTAGGTGGGTGAAAATATTTCTACAAAGACCCACACCACTGAAATGGAATCAAGAAGAAAAAGAAAGCCTGAACAGGCCTGTAAAGCAAAAGGACTGAATCAGTAATCAAAAAGCTTCCCACAAGGAAAAGCCCAGAACCAGATAGCTTCACTGTTGAAATCTATCAAAGGCATATAAATGAGAATCCACGAACTCGTTACAAACACCACCACAAAAGGAGGGCCTTCCCTGGTGGTCTAGTGGCCACCTGGGTTCCATCTCAGGTGCGGGAAGATCCCACATGCCATGGAGCAACTAGGCCTGTGCACCACAGCTGCTCAGCCCGTGCTCTGGAGCCTGGGAACCGACTGCAGCTGTTGAGCCGCACGCCTGAAGCCTGTGCACCGCAACCAGGAGGAAGCCCTGCTTCCCACGCCTAGAGGAAAGCCTGCACAGCAAGGAAGACCCAGCACAGCCAAAAAGAAGCACGTAATTAAAAAAGGATGGCAATACTCCCCACATCTGATTTACCTTGATTCATGGACCTAACGTTCCAGGTTTGTATGCAATATGGTTCTTTACAGCATTGGACTTTACTTTCACCACCAGACACATCCACATCTGAACGTCGTTTCTGCCTTGGCCCAGCCTCTTAATTTTTTCTGGAGCTATTTCTCTGCTCTCCTCCAACAGCATATTGGACACATACCGACCAGGGGGACTCCTTCTGGTGTCATATCTTTTTGCCTTTTCATACTGTTCATGGGGTTCTCAAGGCAAGAATACTGAAGTGGTTTGCTATTCCCTTCTCCAGTGGACTATTTTGTCAGAACTCCCCACCATGACCTATCCATCTTGGGCGGCCTGCACAGCATGGTTCATAGCTTTACTGAGGAACCAGAAATTGCCAACATCCGTTGGAGCATAGAAAAAACAAGGAAATTCCAGGAAATATCTGCTTCATTGACTATGCTAAAGCCTTAGACTGTGTGGATCACAACAAACTCTGGAAAATTCTTAAAGAGATGGGAATAAGACGACCTTATTTGCCTCTTAAGAAACCTGTATGCAGGTCAAGAAGCAAGTTAGAACCAGACATGGAACAACTGGCTGGTTCAAAATTGGGAAAGGAGTACATCAAGGTTGTATATTGTCACCCTGCTTATTTAACTTCTATGCAGAGTACATCATGCAAAATGCTGGGCTGGATGAATCTCAAACTGGAACCAAGACTGCCAGGAGAAATATCAACAACCTCAGATATGCAGATGATACCACTCTACTGGCAGAAAGTCAAGAGGAACTAAAGAGTCTCTTGATGATGGTGAAAGAGGAGAGTGGCTGGCTTAAAACTCAGCATTCAAAAACTAAGATCATGGCATCCAGTCCCATCACTTCATGCAAATAGATGGGGAAAAAGTGAAGACAGTGGCAGATTTTATTTTCGTGGGCTCCAGCATCACTGTGGACAGTGACTGCAGCCATAAAATTAAAAGACTCTCGCTCCTTAGAAGAAAAACTATGACAAACCTAGACAACGCATTAAAAAAACAGAGACATCACTTTGCCATCTAGTTAAACCTATGGTTTTCCCAGTAGTCATGTATGTATGGATGTGAGAGTTGGACCATAAAGAAGGCTGAGCACTGAAGAATTGATGCTTTTGAACTGTGATATTGGAGAAGATTCTTGAGAGTCCTTTGGACTGCAAAGATATCAAACCAGTCAATCCTAAAGGAAATCAACCTTGAATATTCACTGAATTGATGCTGAAGCTCCAATACTTTGGTTACCTAATGCAAAGAGCCGACTCATTTGAAAAGACACTAATGCTGGGAAAGATCAAAGGCAGGAGGAGAAGGGGACGACAGAGGACGAAATGGTTGGATGGCATCACCAACTTAATGGACATGAGTCTAAGCAAACTCTGGGAGATAGTGAAGGACAGGGAATCCTGGTGTGCTGCAGTGTGAGGTTGCGAAGAGTAGAACATGACTTAGTTACTGAACAACAATACTCCCCAATCTGCATATTCAGCGCAATTCCTATCAAAATCCTAGGTGCCTCTTCTGCAGGAAGTGACAAACTAATCCTAAAATTAATGTAAGGGAGGGGCTTCCCTGGTGGCTCAGTTGTACAGAATCTGCTTGCTAATTCAAGAGACACGGGTTCCATCTCTGATCCGGGAAGATCCCACACGCCGCAGGCCAAGTCAGCCCAGCAACACACCTACTGAGCCTGTGCTCTAGGGCCTGGCAACTGCAACTCCCGAGCCCACACGCCGCAGCTTTGGGAGCCCACGTGCCCTTGCGCCTGTGTGCCACAAGAAAAGCCACCACCCCCGCTCAGAGCAATGGAGACCCAGCACAGTCAAAATAAATACACAATGTTTTTAAATTACTGCACAGGACCCAGAATTGCCAAAACAATCTTGAATGAAACTGGAAGATGCACGCTTCTCTGATCTCAGAGCTGAATAAAAGGCACAGAAATCAAGACAATGTGACAGTGACAAAGGGTAGACACATGCGTGTGTGTGTGCGTGCGTGTGCATATATATATATAGAGAGAGAGACCAGAACAGAATAGAGATTTGAGTCTATAAATAAACCCTCACAGGTTTGGGTAACTGATTTTTGACAAAGGTAACATGACAATTCAATGGGAGAAAGAGTCTTTTCAACACTTTTGTTCTTGGATAAGTGGATAGTCTCATGCAAAATAATGAAGCTGGGTCCCTACCTCACACGATATATCAAAGTTAACTCAAAATGGACTGAAGATCCACATGTAAATATAAAATTCTTAGTGAAAAACCACACTCATATAACGTCATCACCTTGAACTGGCAATGATTCCTTAGACAGGAGAGCAAAGGCACGAGCAACAGAGGGAAAAAGGTTGTATTTCATCAGAATTAAAGCCTTTTGTGATTTGAAGGGCACCGTTGAGACAACCCACAGAATGGAAGAAAGTATTTGAATGCCATGTGTCTTTTAAAGGACTTGTATCCAGAATATATAAAGAAGGCCTACAACTACTGTAAGAGGAAAACCCAATTTTTAAATGGGCATAGGATTAGAACAGACAATTCCCCCAAAGAAATACAAATGGCCAACAAGCACATGAAAAGGTGTTCATCATTAGTCAACAGGGAAATGCAGCTCAAGACCACAGTGAGCTATCATTTCACATCCACTAGGATGGTTTGAGGGCTTCCCTGGTGGCTCAGAGGTTAAAGCGCCTGCCTCCGATGCGGGAGACCCAGGTTCGATCCCTGGGTCGGGAAGATCCCCTGGAGAAGGAAATGGTAACCCACTCCAGTATTCTTGCCTAGAGAATCCCATGGACAGAGAAGCCTGGTAGGCTACAGTCCATGGGGTGGCAAAGAGTCGGACACGACTGAGCGACTTCACTTTCTTTCACTTTAGGATGGCTTGATGGAGAAGGCACCGGCACCCCACTCCAGCACTCTTGCCTGGAGAATCCCATGGACAGAGGAGCCTGGTGGGCTGCAGTCCATGGGGTTGCTGAGAGTTGGACACAACTCAGTGACTTCACTTTCACTTTTCACTTTCATGCATTGGAGAAGGAAATGGCAACCCACTCCAGTGTTCTTGCCTGGAGAATCCCAGGGACGGCGGAGCCTGGTGGGCTGCCGTCTATGGGGTCGCACAGAATCAGACACGACTGAAGCTACTTAGCAGCAGCAGCAGCAGCAGCAGGATGGTGTGACACAAAAAGTGCTTGGGGAGATGGAAAGGACAAGGCAAAGATGTGGAGAAATCAGAGCTCTCAGATACTTTTGTTAGGAATATAAAACAGTATAGCTGGTGTGAAAAGAGTTTGGCAGGTAATCAAAAGTTCCTATAAGGATTACTTTTAATAGCAAAAAGGTGGTAACTCAAATGTCCACTGGCGGAGGAACGGAACAGCAAACTGGCGCAGCCATGCAGTGGAGCACTGTTCAGCCACAGAGAGGAATCAAGCACTGACGTGTGCTCAACGGAGACGACTCTCATCCTTTGTTTACTAAATGAAAGATGTCAGACACCAAAGGCTAGACACTGTCCGACTCCATTTATGGTGGCAGTCAAATCCATGCAGGCAGTAGATGGATGGGGGACAGAGGACAGGGGAGGAGCAGATGGTGAACGACTGCTAACAAGCACGCGGCTTCTCTCGGGGTGACAGACGTGTTTTGGAGTTAGTGGTGACGGCTGCACAACTTTACGACCATGCTGAAACCTGCCAACTCGTGTGCTTCAGAGTGGTGAACTGTACGTGTCTATAAATAAACATTATTTTAAAAAGACGGTTGGAGTTCAGGCCAAGATGGCAGAGCAGGAAGACCTAAGCTCACCTCCTCTCATGGGCAAATCACAACTATTTACAGAGCAACTACTGTTGAGGAAGACCAGAACCTAGATGCAAAGGAGGAGCCAGGCGGCGAGATGGGTAGGAGGGGTGGAGCGGCACAGCCAAGACCCGCACCTCTGAGTGGGGGACCCACGAACCGGAAGATAAGTACGACTGCAGAAGCTCTCACCAAGGAGCAGTGGGTCTGAGCCCCACACTGGGCTCCCCAGCCCTGGGGTCCAGCCCCAGGGAGATGAGCCCACAGAACATTTGGCTCTGAAGGCCAACAAGGCTTACTTCTGGGAGTCCCAGAGGACTGTGGGAAAGAGAGACTCCACTTTTACAGGGCACACACAAAATCTCACATGCTCCAGGCCCCAGGGCTGAGGCCCCAGTGGGTGAATAGCAGCCTCAGGACCACCGCAGCCCTGCAGTCTGCTGTGGCGGGACCCAGCCCACCTACCACCCACAGGCCAACACCAGCTCTGAGACACTGTGGGCCTATCTGCCAGCCACCGTGGGGTCTGGTCCCCCACCTGTGGGCCAACACAAGGCTTGGGACACCCCAGATCCTGTATGAGCTGGGTCAGGAAATGGCCCTGTCTACCAGCAGACCCACACAAGCTCCAGGATCCCCAGGGCCCTGCGGCCAGAGCTCTGGGAACTGGATCTGCCCGCTAGTGAACCAGCCCGAGCCCCAGTAACCCCAGGCCCTCGCTAAACCCCCCAGCAGTTCAACCCCAGCTCTGGGGCCCCTGGGCCCTTGCAGTCAGAGCCCACAGGACCTAGCGCTGCCTGCCAGTGTGCAGACACCAGGCCCAGCACCCACTTCACCCACTGATGGGAGGCTCCAGCATGGTGACCCTGGGCCCCTGACCTCGCCCGCCAGCAGGGGGACACCAGCCCCAGGACGACCACAGCTCCACAGCCTGCCTTGTCAGGGCCCAGCCAATACCCGCAGCAGCTCCGGGACCCCCACCGCAGACCCCCAGCACCCAGCCCTGCCCACCAGCAGGTCAGCTCTGGGACGCCTTGGGCCTCTCAGCCAGCAGTCCTGGAATCCATCCCCACCCCCAGCAGGCCAATACCACCTCCACGGGACCTTGGTCTCCTCGTTAGCTCTGCCAGATCCAGCCCACTCACCACTGCCCCAGAACCAGCTTTGGGACACCTCGAACCCACAGCCAGCCACGTAGGAACTGCCCCACCTACCAGAGAGCCAAGAGTAGATACAAAAACCCTGGCCCCACCACCTACTGTCCCAGAACCCGGCTCTGTCAGTGGGCTGGCACTAACCCCAAGACCCGCCAGGCCCTGCTAACCAGAGGCCAGCAGCCTCCTCCCCGGGCCGGACCTGGCAACCTGACTGGACCAGGGACCTGCCATGCCCACCATGCCGCCCACCATAACAGAAGGACCCGTGCAGCCTTCATGGGGCGCCCCTAGAGCATGTGGACCCGGGGACCAAGGCGCGCAGTGCTGGGACACAGAGGATGTCGCCCACAAAAGGCCACTTCGCCAAACTTGGGAAACAGAATCAACCTACTAGAGACAGAGATAAAAACAGCAAATTCAGCAAAATGAGGCAACAGAGGAACACGTCCTAAACAAAGGAGGAAGATAAAACCCAGAAGAACTAAGGGAAATGGAGATACAGGCAATCTACCTGATACAGAGTTCAAAGTAATGATCATAAAGATGGTCAAACAACTCAGAAGAAGAATGGATGAACACAGTGAGAAGTTGAACAAAAGTTAAAAGCTATACACAAGAACCAAATAGAGCTGAAGAACACAATAATGAAACTTAAAATACATGAGAAGGAATCAGCAGATTGGAAGATGCAGAAGAATGGATCGGCTGAGATCACTGAAGCTGAACAGAGAAAAGAACAGAAAGAAATGAGGCCAGTTTAAGAGTCCTCTGAGACAACATCAAGCATACTAATATTTGCATTATAGAGATCCCAGAAGGAGAAGAAAGGGGTGGAGAATATATCTGAAGTTATAAGAGCTAAAAATTTCCCTAACCCAGGAAAGGAAACAGACATCCAGGTCCAAGAAATACAGGATAAACTGAAAAGGGATCACATCAAAACACACTGCAATTAAGACGGCAAAAATGAAAGAGAAAGACACTATTAAGAGCTGCAAAGGGAAAGCAGCAAGTTATGTATAAAGGAAATCCCATTAAGTCTGCCAGCTGAATTTTCAGCGGAAACTCTGAAGACCAGAAAGGAGTGGCGACTATATATTTAACGTGATGAAAGGGAAAAACCTATAACCAAGAAAACTCTATTCAGCAAAGTTTTCATTCAGGATTTGATAGAGAAAACAAAAGTTTTATAGACAAGCAAAGACTAAAAAGTTCACCTCCAAACTAGCTTTACAAGAAATGTTAAAGGGACTTCTCTAAGCGAAAAACAAAAGGCCACAACTAAAAACATGAAAATTACAGAAATCAAAAGCTCACTGATAACAGGAAGCACACAGAAAAGGTAGTAAATCAATCACATACAAGCTAATAGGAAGGTCAAAAGACAAGCAGTAAACCAGTCTGTATCCACAATAAGTATTTAAGGGGGTACGCAAAACAGAAGATGTAAAATATGTCAAAACCAGTGATCATGGGCGAAGGGGAATGTTAAGGAGGGGTCATTAAAATGCATTTGAAATTAAGAGATCAGCAAGTTAAAATGATCATGTATACACACATGCTGTTACATACAAACCTAATGGTAGCCACAAACCCCAAAATAATAGATACATGCACAGAAAAGATAAAGGAATTCAAACATCAAATCACAAAAGACAGCCATCAAATCACAAGGCAAGAGAACAAAAGAAGAAAGGAACAAAAATGAACTACAACAGCTCCAACAAAACAAGTCACGGTGGCGACAAGCACACATCTATCAACACTTTAAATGTAAACGGACAGACAATTCCAATAAAAAGACACAGAGCAGTTGCACGGATGAAAAAAACAGGACCCATTTATACATATGTTGCCCACAGAGACTCACTTCAGATCTGAAGACACACAGACTGACAGGGAGGGGAGGGAAAAGGGCACTCCGTGAAAATGGAAATCAAAAGAAAGCCGAGGCAGCAACACTTAGAGCAGACAAAACAGACTTTCAAACAAAGACTGTAATAAGAGACAAAGAAGGATCAACCCAAGAAGAAGGCGTAACCGTTCTATGCACATATGCACCCAGCACACAGCACCTAAACACACACAGCAAATGTGAAGTGCTGCAGCTCACGAGGTCACAGAGAGTCGGACACGACCAAACAACTGAACTGAACTGAACTATTAAGCGGCATAAACGGAGAGGTTGACAGTGACACAGTCATTGTAGAGGACCCCACTTACAGCAATGGACAGGCCATCCAGACAGAAGGCCAATAAGGAAACATTGTCTTAGATGACATACTAGACCAAATGCATTACACATATATATATGAAACATTCCATCCAAAAGCAGCAGAAAACACATTCTTTTCAAGTACATACAAAACATTCTTCAGGCAAGATCACATGCTAGACAACAAGCGTCAGTAAGTTCAAGAAAACTGAAACTGCATCAAGCATCTTTCCAACCACAATGCTGTAAGACTAGAATTCAACTACAAGAAAAAAACGCAAAAAATGCAAACACGTGGAGGTAAACAATATGCGACAAACATATGACAAATGGGCCATACAATAAAGCGGTGGTTTTCCCAGCAGTCGTATAAGGATGTGAGAGCTGGTCCATAAAGAAGGCTGAGCACCAAAGAACTGATGCCTTTGAACTGCGGTGCTGGAGAAGACTCTTCAGTCCCTTGCACTGCAAGGAGAACAAACCAGTCAGTCCTAAAGGAAATCAGTCTTGAATATTCATTGGAAGGACTGATGCTGAAGCTCCAACACTCTGGCCACCTGATGCAAAGAGGTGACTCACTGGAAAGGACTCTGATGCTGGGAAAGACTGAACGCTAAAGGAGAAGGGGTCGGTAGAGGATGGGACAGTTAGACACCATACTAACTCAATGGACAGGATCTGAGCAAACTCTGGGACAGGGAAGCTGGCATGCCACATTCCATAGGGTTGCAAAGAGTTGGACACGATTTGGTGGCTGAACAACAGACAATATGCTACCAAACAACCAATGAAGACGTCAGAGAAGAAAGTTAAAAACACCTGGAGATGAATGAAAATGAAGATACAACAATCCAAAATCTGTGAGATGTAGCAGAAGCAGTTCCAAGAGGGAAATTTATATTTTTACAAGCCTACCTCAGGAAACAAGAAAAATCTCGAGTAAGCAACTGAACCCTACACCTAATGGAATTTTAAAAAGGAGAACAAACAAAACCCAAAGGTAGGAGAAGGAAAGAAATCATAAAGCCCAGAAAGAAATGAAATAGAGACTTAAAAAACAATAGAAAAGATCAGTGAAACTAATCTTATCTTGATAAGATAAACAAAATGGATAAACCTTTAGCTGGACTCATCAAGAAAAAGAGGGCCCAAATCAATAAAATCAGTAATGAAAAAGAGAAGCCACCATCAACACCAGTAAGTACAAAGGATAAGATTACTATGAACAACTATATGTCAACAAAATGGGCAACTAGAAGAGATGAACAGATTCCTAGAAGTGCAGAGTCTCCCAAGACTCAACCCGGGAGAAACAGAAAACATAAAAACTTTACCAGTAATTAAATTGAATTAGTAATTTAAAAAATCCCAACAAACAAAAGTCCAGGACTAGATGGCTTCACAGGTGAATTCTACCAAACATTTAGGGAAGAGTTAATACCAATCCTTCCCAAACTATTTCAAAAAATTGCAGAGGCAAGAAAGCTTCCAAACTCACTCTATAAGGCCAGCATAATTTGAACGTATCCCAGTTAAGCACTTGGATATTCAGGGTTCTTACAATAACATATGTGCATTCACTCGAGGTGTTCACTGAGTAAGTCCTATATCTAAATAAAGATTGGTGGGGGTCTATCCACAGCTTATTGCTGAAGTCACACTTTGAATTTTCTCAGTGCCTCTTCACTACAGTCTCTGTGCTGTGCACTGAGGTGACAGAGGTTAAGACAGCCCCAGGCAAATACGAGAACATGACTTCAGAGAAATCTGGCTTTCTGGTATAGCTTTTCTAGGTGTGAGTTACAGCAAACCTCTGAATGACGCCTTCTTGCAATTCTCTCTCCCTTTCATTTTTAAAGCTCTACTGGTAATTTACTGTGTAATGTCTTACTCACTTTCCAGCTGTTTAACCTTTCTCTTGGCAGGAAGCAGTTGCTTTTTGTTTGTTTAATGAGAAGAGATGTTAGAAAGGCCTGCCTCAGATGTCTTGTATTATTGTATTCAGTTCATGCCAAGATTCTAAGTATCCTGAATCTTAAATTAGGGATCTTCTCAGTCAGAGGCAATAAGTACTTACATATTTGCATTAGGTTAGTATGAACTAAAGGAAGGGGAAAAAAAGCCTCTCATGGGGCTGAGTTGGACTATGTTCTCATAGGACTTCTAAACCAATTCTGGTAACTGTCATTTTCCAAGCATCAAAACGTAGAAAGGGCCTCACAATATGGACTGTCAGTAATGTGGCAAATCACCTCTCAGATCCATGTACAGATGTACCAAGGTGCAATCACAGAAAGGCAGTTTAAAAATCTACTTCCTTTGAAGTCTTTTCTATTAAATGATAAACATGAAGAAGAATAAAATCATTTTACATGTCAACAAAGTTCATAGCAGCAAACAGAACTAAGCAGCCAAACAGAACATTTCTATGTTTGAGCATTCAATACCTTCCCTAGGGCACTCAAGCAGGCAGCAGCCTGTCACCACACAGCCCCTGTTATTTCCTGTTCCAGTTCATTAAACCCCAGGCTTTCCCCAGAAACGTACAACCCGTATGGAGATTCCTCTGCCAGTTGGAAAAGATCAATTCAAAGGATGCAAAAACTGATACGCCACTCTAGAGTGGGTATGGACGCCATAATCTTACACATGGAATTGTGTTTTAGGTTGATAGCGTGTGGGCAAAAGCAGCAGGAGCATAAGTTTAGACCTTACATTCGGGGTTTCTTTCATACTGACTGGCTTCTCTGTGGCTGCCAACGAATGGATCAAGTGCAAAAGCTAAAGCCAAGTTGGCAATTCTTTATCTTTGCCTTCCTCTCTAAAAAAATACAATAAATAAGGATACAGCCAATTTAGACACACAGGCTTGATGAAAAACTTCAATCATTTGTCTTTCCTTCTCAGTGATACTTAAAATTCTAGCATTTCAGGGTCACATTCACAAACACTTTTATAAACACCACTGATCCCCCCTCCAAAAATCACATGGCTACTGTATGTCCCAGTGGAAATAAGGATAACAGCCTAATGCAGAAGTGAGAGGACTCAAAACCACCTAGCTGGCATACTCCCCATAACCGTGAGCGAGGCACCTGGGATTGCGAAGCAGCACTGAGTTTTCAGAAGCTTGTTGCTGACAGGAGTGGAAAGACAGGCTCCTCCATCTCCCTTTCCTGCTTCTAAAGTCGTGGGCAAAATGTCTGCTTTTATTGTTCTGAAGTGGCCAAAACCACTGCCATAAAATGTGCAAAGCACCTTATATACACACATTCTCCTCCTAAAATGCCACCTCCTTTGTGAAATTGTCTTGATTCCCCATTCAGAATGCAGAGCTCCCTTCTCTACATGCCATCATATAATTTCTACCTCCATTAATGTTTGCAAACTGTTTCCTATATGAGTGATGTGTTCACAGGTCTCCCTCTTACCAAACTCCCTCTCTCTGCAAAGTTCCACAGCTCAGGGACCAAGTCATCATGTCTCTGGTCCCTACAAAGCCAAGCAGAGTTCTTTATAAATAGTAGGAGCAAAATAAATGTTTGATGAATGAATGAATATGGTGGTGTCAGATCTGTGGCAGCTGGAAGTTATGGTGATGTGAAGAGCAGCTCTCCCCCACCTCAGTCTCTTTCCTCTGCATCTGGCACCAAGATTATGTGCACTGAAGAAGGAGAAAGATGTAGAGATTACATTTTATATTCAATATATCTATTTTGATAATGCTCAAGTCAAAACTGTCTTTTGGAAAAATTTCCAGTGTTAAACTGAATTTGGTGGGGAAAAGTTTCAGTCAGACAAAATGCATCTCTGTTTTTGGGGATGGCAGTGTGCTCTCACACACCAGAAAAAAAAGGGGGGCAAAATACTAAAAGCTGAGAGGACCCACAAGTCTCTCACAATAACACCAGGTGCTACCTACAGAAATTGCCAAGAAAGAAGGAACCCTAAATAGTCTTTGGTTCTCAAAAGCGAAAGTCTACCTAGACACTAATGAGTGGCAGCTGTTTCAGGTACACGGGTGAAAGGAGACACATGTGTCTAAAGAGAGAAAGGTCAACTTTAGGCAATGAGAAGTCATCTCAAAAAGACTTTCCCCCTCCATTTTCATCTGTTTCACACGTTATTTTACTACTGGACACAGGATTTGGCAAAATTTTAACAACTGGTTATTTGTAAATTTCTAAACAATGATCACTTTCTCCTACAACAAACGTTTTTTTCCCTCCAAAACAAACAAGATACTTTGCTTTGACAGGGGCAATTTCCAATCTCTTAGCACTGAAAGGCATAAAAGAAGATGGAAAATTGTTTGAAATACCATATAGCACTTTTGAGTTTATTAGGCCATTATCCCAAGGGCTGGATTTAATCAAAAGATGAAGAGTACAAGCTCAAAAGCTTAGCTGACAAGAAGCAAGTCTTGGGATTTTTGTGTTTAAGCTGTAAGCCAGGTTCTCAGCAAAGTAATCAGAAATTGGACTGGCTGGAAATACGAACGAGCCTTGAAGTGAGAGGTGTGATACCATGGATTGTACCTGTGACTTGGTATCTCAAAAACCCTGGCAACCTTGAGCAAATTACCCAAACTCTCATCTGTAAAGTTCCTTCATAATTTCTAAAGCCCCATCAATTTTTTTTCATTATTTAAACAAAACATTTAAAATATTTTTTATTTATTTGGCTGCACCGGGTCTTAGTTGCAGCATGCGAACCCTTTGTTGTGGCATGCAGAATCTAGCTCCCTGACCAGGGATGGAACCCAGGCCCCCTGCACTGGGGCATCTTAGCCTCTGGACCACGAGGGACGCATACGTACATGCAAGCTCAGTCATGTCCGACTCTGCGACCCCCACAGACTATAGCCCGCCAGGCATCTCTGTCCGTGGAATTTTCCAGGCAAGAAAATGGGAGCGGGGTGTCATTTCCTTCCTTTTCCAGGGGATCTTCCTGACCCAGGGATCTAACCTGTCCCTCTTTCGTCTCTTGCATTGGCAGGCAGATTCTTCACCACTGTGCCACCTGGGAAGCCTAGCATGATCCATTTTTAATTGTCTAATGTTGCTCTTTAAGTCATCTATTAGTTCATCCAACAATATGAATACTTACTGAATACCTTCAATAAATAAAGGACAATTTCTGTCCCAAAGAGTGGTTAAGTGAGTGAGGAAAGTGACGGTTTCACCCACAGTTGCTGGTGCTCATTTATCCATTTCAGTTCTAAACAAAGGTCACAAAGGAGCGCAGAAGGGACAATGAATGGAAAGGAGTAGGAGAAACTCCATAGAAGCTCTTGGGAGGAAAAGACGGTAATTTCTCATTTCAGTCCATCAAATTTATTGAGTGATTACTGTGTGTGAACCACTGTGCTGGGCACTGGGGGATCCTGTGGGGACCTGAAGAGACGAGACCTTTAATGAAGCTTACTTGTATTCTTGGTGGTGAAGAAAGAAAAACAGGTTAACACATAAATGAGATCCAGATTGCGCTTAGTTCTAGGAAGAAAACAGTGATAAGGAGAGAGAATAATGGTATGTGTCTGTGGTGTGGACTTCATCAGCACAGGGAAGGCTCTTTGGAGATGGTGGTGATCAGCTGACTGAGACCTGGAGGCAGGTGGGAATGAGCACAGCCAGCACAGCGGGGCTAGAGGCCCAGCCAGAGGGAAGCAGGAAAACGCTGGGACCAGAAAGGGCTAGAGCAGAGAGACCATCTGCATGGTAGCCCAAAGAGCAGT
This sequence comes from Nanger dama, assembly GCA_917880005.1. NCBI lineage: Eukaryota > Metazoa > Chordata > Mammalia > Artiodactyla > Bovidae > Nanger > Nanger dama. The sequence goes on along the minus strand of CAKJTW010000122.1, from coordinate 2,254,284 downwards.
TACTTTTGGAAAACGTAGAATTAAAGTGGAATGGCTGACCCTTGAACAACACGGGTTTGAACTGCTTGGGTCTATCTACACGCTGACAGTAAATAGTCTAGTAACTCTACGACCCACAGCTGGCTTAAACTTCAGAGGCGAATCTCAGATGAGGGCAGCCGACTGCAGATTTACACTCTGATTTTTGACTGTGAGGGCTGTCAGCACCGCGACACCCCAGTTGTTCAAGGGTCAACGGTAGTTCTCAACTAAGGGTGATTCTGCCGCCCAGGGGACATCTGACAAGATCTGGAAACATTCTGAGTAGTCAAACGATTTGGATTCGAGCCGGGCGGGTACTACTGCTGAGACTGAGAAAACCTGCGCTAAAGGAATTAACTGCCCAAAGATGGGCTTTAGTCGTTATGTTATAAACTCACGGTTTTAACAACTTGAATCTTTTTTTTTTAATGTGTAAACAAATTAAAAATAGGTTTCAAGGGGACTTCCCTGGCAGCCCAGTGATTAAGAATCCGCCTTCTAATGCCGGGACACAGGTTGGAACTCGTGGAGGAACTAGAATCCCACGTGCCGCGGAGCTGCTAAGCCCGCAGACAGGAACAAAAGATGCCACAGTGGAGATGCCACGTGCCACAGCTAAGACCAGACACAGCCAAAGGTAAGTGGACTGCGTATCAAAAAGAAATAGGTTCCAAGTGGCCCGCCGCTTCATCGGCTCTCGGGAACGCCCAGCGCAGAGGCTCCGGGCCGCCGCGGCCCGCGGGGCAGCGCCACAAGACTCTGCGCGGGCAGCGGCCGCGGGAACGGGCCCGAGGGGGCGCTCCGCACTGCTCACTGGGGTTGCCTCTGCCAAGGGGCGAGGGTAAGGGCAGTGTAAGAGGAGCACACGGTAAGCGCTTTATCTGCAAAATTACCAAGGCGTATTGACAATAACGCAAAGCGGGGTCCCCCGGGAAGAACTGGAGACGCCCTCCGGCGCAAACCTGTGGCCTGGGTCTCCGCCGCCGTCAGCCCCTCCCGGGCGCTTGCCCCCGGCCCCCGCCGCCGCCCCCGCGCGGGCCCCCGGCCTCTCTGGGGCCCCTCGCTCCGGGCCTCGCCCAACACGGACTTCACACCCTCAGGCTCCAACTCAGGACCCTCGCTGCCCGCGAGATGCTCGCCGCCGCTCTCGCACCGCAGCCGGCAGGCGTCTCCTCGACGTAAGGTTTACCGCGCGGAGCGGCCCCGAGCCGAGAGCTCCGTCGAGGTCCGTGTGCGGCGCCTCGAGCTCGGCAAGGGTCCCTTAAGCCGGAGCAAGCCCTCAGAAAAGCTAGAAACGCCGCAGAACAGACGCCGCGCCGGCGGCCTGACAGCTCGGCTCCGGGGCAGCGAACCGCCGCCCGGCGGGGCGCGCGGACCCGGCGCGGGGGCGGGGCTAGCTGGGGCGGGGCTAGCGGGGCGGGCCAATCACCTAGCGCCCTCATTTGCATATGCATGAGACGGCGCGAGGCCGCTGGCTCCCGAGCGCGCGAGAATTAGTGAATTATTCCCGAAGCGTCTCGCCCCGCCCCGCCCAGGAAGGCCTCTTGGACTATTCACAAGCGCCGGAGGCGAGTTTCAGCCAGAAAAGGCGGTTGCGTCCCGGCCACCGGAAGGCGTCAACCGGCTGAGGTGAGGGCTGCTCAGACGCGAGGAATACGGAGAAAAACGGGCGCTTTGAATGTTGTTAGTTCTCCTAGGTGTTTGTGTTTTTTTCGTTTCTTTCTACCTGAGGCTTTAAGTTTGATTCGAAAGTATTTCTCTTGAGGCCCGAAGTACTCTGAGGAGTAGCAAGCAAGCCGGGGCTGAGAGGAAAGACAGAGAAAACCCCCAGGTTCCATTTTCCCCCAAACGCTTGATGATGAAAAATGTCACATTTATTGAGGGGTCGGGAGCGGGGTTGGGGGGATGGAAAGAATTGTACCGGAAACAGTCACATTTCCACTATCAAGGTAGCTTTTAAATGAGATGTCGGCCGAAAAGAAGGAATCAGTTCGGGGGAGGGGCAGCGGCGGGTAATCGGCCCCCAGGACAGACCGGTACCTGCGTGCTGCAACACGCACGGGGATGGGGAGCTTTGGGGGATTCTCTTCTGATCGGGCTTTCTCCAGCCGTGGAGGCCTTTTGCCAGAATCAATGGCTGGCGCAGACCAAGAGGGGAGCGAGGAGCGTGTGAGTCCCCACGGGCTGACCTCAAGCTCGTCTTTCGCCTTATCCAGGGTTTGCCATTTAATCTCCTGGACTTTAGTTTCCCAAACAGTACAGAGTGTATCTTGAAACTCAAGACTAGCCAATCACCAAAATGTGTTCAGTTGTGCAAAGCACTGGACTCGGTGTGCAGTAGTACATCGTGTACTTGGCTGATGAAATCGAAGAAAAAGTAAAGGAGTTTTAATCTAATTAGGATAATCTGATTTCTCCTCCACTGGGCCATAAATCTCTTGAGATGGGAACAATATTTTACATCTCTGTAAGCCTACTCAAAGATTCGTGCATGGTAGTCGCCCAGTAAATGTTGAATAGAATGAATAATTGAAGTAGCATGAAGAAGATATTAAAAACCAAAAGAGCATGAACAAATACCCAGTTAATACGGTGGAAACCATTTACTCTGAGTGAGCAGGGAGTAGGGGAATTAACAGGACCAAATGGGATTTGTTAAAATAGAAAATAATTTATGGGACCAAACTGTGAACCTCTGAGTAGCAGGGTGAATTTTGGCAAAGTCCCTTTGCTGGATTTTCCTAGTCTTTGTAGTTTTATATTTTACATTTAAATCTGTGATCCATTTTTAATATTATGTGATGTCAGATTTAGGTTGAGGGGTTTGGGGGTTTTTTGGTCTATGGATGTCCTGTTGTTCCAGCACTATTTGTTAAAAAGACCATCCTTCCTCCACTGAATTGACTTTCCTTTTCTTTAAACCTGAAGCGATTGGGTTAGTTGCAGAGAATGTCCCCTCCTCCTTCCAACTTTATGATGCAAGCCCGTTTATGTTGACATGTACTTCCTTTGAGTAAAGCCATCCTTGATATCATATGCGTGTAAGGAAGGTCATCCAGCTGCATTTTAGAATCCAGCTATTGGACATTATTCCTTTGCTTGAAAATGGATTTTCTTGTTTAAAAACAAAACAAAACAAAATAGTTTTGAAAGATTGGGAAAGATGGGTGGAAATCATTAGGAAATCAACTTGGGCACATGTAATGAAACTTTGTCTTTTTGTGTGTCACTTAGAATGCCACCTCCCTTCCACACTCCCCGCCCCCCCCCCCCCACCTTCCTAGGAGGTTTAGGCCTTCAGAAACTACACAATAGCTGGTTAATCTTTATCTGAATCTTGGATTCACACATAAAAGGGTAAAGTAGTTATTGTGTCTCTATTTTAAATAGGGCAATTGACATGTAGGTCAAGAGGTAAGCCCAGAGTGAGTCTTCATCTGAGAAAACAGAGAAATTTTGCCTTTCTCAAGAATGTCATAATCCTCGTCAGAGCAGACATATCAAGCATAAGAATGAGTGGTACTGAGGCCCTGTGAAGTTTCAGATGTGTGTGAATCCAATACACAAGCAAAGTGTAAGACAAATGTCAAAGACATTTGAAAGTTAGAGTTCTGTTCTTAAAACTTACAGTTTTGAAATCTCTCTTAGGTTTTTAGATAATGAGTCAGAATAAGGTGATAAAAAATCAGAATAATTCTCTGAGAATACATGATCTATGGAGTCATAAACTCCTGGGGCTGTCAGCTTGTAAGCTTTCAAAATTAAGTAGAGTTTGTACTTGAATAGGAGACCTCCACAAAACACCCGCTCAAAGGGAAAACAGTTGCAACAGAACAGTTAGAAGTTGAAAGGAAACTGGCTATTTAAAACAATTGTTCAGATCTTTTTGCCTTCCTGAAGCAGCTTATTTTAGAACACGGAAAAGAGACACTGCCATGTTTAGAAACCAGCAAGAAAGCCCAGCAACTAGGAAGGTGCTGGTAGTGCATTATTTTGGATGCAGTGAAAGCAAGGGAATTTAATTGTGCTGAGTCACTGTAGGAAAACCCCTAAATTATGAGTCAGATTTTCTTGATTTTTATTCTCAGTTCTGCCACTAAGTGGTTGATTGACCTTGAATAAGTCAGTTGACTTCTCTGGACCTTGATTTTTTTCATCTAGAAAAATAAATGTTTGGACTAGATCATTTAAAGTTCCTTCTGCCTCTAAAATTCTATAATTCTTTTCTAGACCCTTAATTCTTCCTTGTCCCTGTATTACTTCTCTATTGATTCAGCATATATTTTTTTAGCACCTACCTACTTTATTCCAGAACTGCATGATACAAATCATTGCAGATGGTAACTGCAGCCATGACGTTAAAAGATGCTTGCTCCTTGGAAAGAAAGCTATGACAAACCTAGACAGTGCATTAAAAAGCAGAGACATGACTTTGCCAACAAAGATCTGCATAGTCAAAGCTATGGTTTTTCCAGTAGTCATGTACAGAGAGAGAGTTGGACCATAAAGAGTGCTGAGTGCCGAAGAATGGATGCTTTCAAACTGTGGTGCTGGAGAAGACTCTTGAGTCCCCTGGACTGCAAGGAGAGCAAATCAGTCAATCCTAAAGGAAATCAATTCTGACTATTCACTGGAAGGACTGTTACTGACGCTCCAATACTTTGGCCACCTGATGCAAAGAGCTGACTCACTGGAAAGGAGCCTGATGCTGGGAGAGATTGGAGGCAGGAGGAGGAGAGGGCAGCAGAGGGTGAGATGGTTAGATAGCATAATCAACTCAATGGACATGAGTTTAAGTAAACTCCAGAAAATAGTGGAGGACAGAGGAACCTGGTGTGCTACAGTCCATGGCGTTGCAAAGAGGCAGACCACTTAGCAACTGAAAAACAACCCACTTTATTCCAGTCCTGCATGGTGCTAATGACTCCAGAATGATCTAAACTAGACATAAATGTTTATATATGATTCCACTCTTATAAAATAAATGTCCAGAATAGGCAAACTGATAGAGATGAAAAGCAGATTAATGGTTGCAAAGAGTCAGGGGAGGCGAAAATGAGGAGTGATTGCTAGTGGAAATAGCGTTTCTTTTAGGGTGACAAAAATCTTCTGAAATTAGATAGTAGTGATGGTTGCAAAACTTCGTGAATATGCGAAAACCTACTGAAGTATACCTTAAAACCTAAAAAAATAAAGAACAAACTAGGCAGATACAACTTTGCCCTCATGTTATCTCACAGCAGGGTGGGGATGGATACATAAATGCAAAATGATACGGTCTATATTACAACGTGCACATAACTGGGACTTGATGGTGAACCAGGGGATAATTCCTTGAGAAACTGACACTAACCCCATGTCTAGAAGGTGAGTAGGAATTGGAAAGGAAGGAGGATATTTCAGGCAGAGGGGACATTGCAAAACCCTGAAAGCTGAGAGAATATCGGTTAATTAAAGAAGATCAAGTTCATGGGGTCACAAAGAGTCAGACCCGACCAAGCGATTAACACTTGTTTTGGGCTTCCCTGGTGGCTCAGTGGTAAAGAATCTGCCTGCAATGCTGAAGACCCAGGTTCAGCCCTGAACTGAGCAACTAACACTTTCAAAGTAGACAAGGGACTTCCCCGTTTGGGAAGAATCCGCCTGCCAGTGCAGGGGACATGGGTTTGATCTCTGGTCCGGGAAGATCCCACGTGCCACAGAGCAGCCAAGTCCACGTGCCACACACAACTACTGAGCCCGTGTTGACAGCCTGTCAGCTGCACCTGCGGAGGCCAGCACACCTCGAGCCCATGCTTTGCAACAAGAGAAGCCACCGTAGTGAGAAGCTTACACACTGCAACTGGAGGAGCCCCTCACGAGCAGTGAAGACCCAGAGCAGCCAAAAATAATTAACAAAAAATTTTAAAGCAGATAAGAATAGCTGATGCATAAAAGTATATGGGAAAATGGTTAGAGATGTGGCTAAGGAGGACTGACCCCAATCTTGAGAAGTTTGGATTTCATCCTGAGGGCACCGGGGCCCACTGAAGCATTTCAGTCCAGGAAATTTCAGAGTCCTGTTGGTAATCTAAGAATAATACTCTGGCTGCAATACCAAGAACAGACTGGAGATGGGTAAGGCCAGTGACAGACTGGTGGTTGAACAAATCCAGGCGAAAGATGAAGCTGATCTGATCTAAAGCAGAGATGACAACCATGTGCATCAAGTGAGGAGTGGACGCTTGAGAAACATTAGGAGACTGGAGGGACATTAGGAATGAGGAGGGAACAGAGCTGAGTCCAAGTTTTTAGGCTTGAGCAGCCCAGGTATTTGATGCTGTCATCCACTCAGCTAAGGTACAGAAATCGGTTTAGGGCAAAAGGTTCACATTTGGATATGTTGCGAAAATCCAGCTGAAACTGGTTCATAGTCAGAGGTACAGATCTGCAACTCCCCAGCAAAACCTAGGTTGGGATATATATATAAAGAGTCGTTAGAATAGAAGTAGTAATTGAAACAGTGAGAATGTATTTGTTCACCCAGGAGTGTGTCTAAAATGTTAAAAAGAAAAAAGTTCCTAGGACAGAACCATGAAGAACACCAAAAGCTTAAAATGGGGCAAGGAAAAAAGCCTGAAGATGACAATGAGAAGGAACAACTGGGAGGTGGGAAGAAAACAAGTTCAGATACTAATATCAGATTTAAAACTAAACATGCATATAATGAAATGTGTGTCGGACAGTGTTCCAAATGCCTTACAAATAATGGCTTATTTAGTCTTCACAACAAGCCTGGAATGTAGAGACTATTCAGTTCAGTCACTTAGTCGTGTCCGACTCTTTGCGACCCCATGAATCACAGCATGCCAGGCCTCCCTGTCCATCACCAACTCGCGGAGTTCACCCAAACTCATGTCCATCGAGTTGGTGATGCCATCCAGCCATCTCATCCTCTGTCGTCCCCTTCTCCTCCTGCCCCCAATCCCTCCCAGCATCAGAGTCTTTTCCAAATGAGTCAACTCTTCACGTGAGGTGGCCAAAGTATTGGACTTTCAGGTTTAGCATCAGTCCTTCCAAAGAACACCGAGGGTTGATCTCCTTCAGAATGGACTGGTTGGATCTCCTTGCAGTCCAAGGGACTCTCAAGAGTCTTCTCCAACACCACAGTTCAAAAGCATCAATTCTTCGGCGCTCAGCTTTCTTCACAGTCCAACTCTCACATCCATACATAACCACAGGAAAAACCATAGCCTTGACTAGACGGACCTTTGTTGGTAAAGTAATGTCTCTGCTTTTTAATATGCTATCTAGGTTGGTCATAACTTTCCTTCTAAGGAGTAAGTGTCTTTTAATTTCTTGGCTGCAGTCAACATCTGCAGTGATTTTGGAGCCCCCAAAAATAAAGTCTGCCACTGTTTCCACTGTTTCCCCATCTATTTGCCATGAAGTGATGGGACGGGATGCCATGATCTTCGTTTTCTGAATGTTGAGCTTTAAGCCAATTTTTTTCACTCTCCTCTTTCACTTTCATCGAGAGGCTTTTTAGTTCCTCTTCACTTTCTGCCATAAGGGTGGTATTATCTGCATATCTGTGGTTATTGATATTTCTCCCGGCAATCTTACTTCCAGCTTGTGCTTCTTCCAGCCCAGATTTTTCATGATGTACTCTGCATATAAGTTAAATAAGCAGGGTGACAATATACAGCCTTGACGTACTCCTTTTCTTATTTGGAACCAGTCTGTTGTTCCATGTCCAGTTCTAACTGTTGCTTCCTGACCTGCATATAGGTTTCTCAAGAGGCAGGTCAGGTGGTCTGGTATTCCCATCTCTTTCAGAATTTTCCAGTTTATTGTGATCCACACAGTCAAAGGCTTTGGCATAGTCAATTAAGCAAAAATAAATGTTTTTTCTGGAACTCTCTTGCTTTTTCGATGATCCAGCAGATGTTGGTAATTTGATCTCTGGTTCCTCTGCCTTTTCTAAAACCAACTTGAACATCTGGAAGTTCATGGTTCACGTATTGCTGAAGCCTGGCTTAGGGAATTTTGAGCACTACTTTACTAGCGTGTGAGATGAGTGCAATTATGCGGTAGTTTGAGCATTCTTTGGCATTGCCTTTCTTTGGGATTGGCATGAAAACTGACCTTTTCCAGTCCTGTGGCCACTGCTGAGTTTTCCAAATTCGCTGGCATATTGAGTGCAGCACTTTCACAGCATCATCTTTTAGGATTTGAAACAGCTCCACTGGAATTCCATCACCTCCACTAGCTTTGTTCGTAGTGATGCTTTCTAAGGTCCACTTGACTTCTTTCTAAGGCCCACTTGACTTCACATTCCAGGATGTCTGGCTCTAGGTGAGTGATCACACCATCGTGATTATCTTGGTCGTGAAGATCCTTTTTGTACAGTTCTGTGTATTCTTGCATCTGTTCTTAATATCTTCTGCTTCTGTTAGGTCCAGACCATTTCTGTCCTTTATCGAGCCCATCTTTGCATGAAATGTTCCCTTGGTATCTCTAATTTTCTTGAAGAGATCTCTAGTCTTTCCCATTCTGTTCTTTTCCTCTATTTCTTTGCATTGATTGCTGAGGAAGTCTTTCTTATCTCTTCTTGCTATTCTTTGGAACTCTGCATTCAGATGCTTATATCTTTCCTTTCCTCCTTTGCTTTTTGCTTCTCTTCTTTTACAGCTATTTGTAAGGCCTCCCCAGAGAGCCATTTTGCTTTTTTGTATTTCTTTTTCATGGGGATGGTCTTGATCCCTGTCTCCTGTACAGTGTCACGAACCTTTGTCCATAGTTCATCAGGCACTCTGTCACATCTAGTCCCTTTAACCTATTTCTCACGTCCACTGTATAATCATAAGAAATTTGATTTAGGGCATACCTAAATAGATACTATTACTGACTGTATTTTACAGATGGGGAAACTGAGACAGACATGTGCATGAAACAGTATGGCAGTTGGAGTGCAGACTGGGATTCGATCCTAGGAAGGTTGGCTCCGCAAAAGTTCATGTGACTAACCACTATGCTGTGTTTCCTCTCTAGATAAGTACATGTCCTGATAAACACTATATGAGCCCTGAAAAGCTGGATTTACTGTCTTCTTTTTACAAAAAGGATACCGAGGCCCAGCAAGACTAAGTAATTTGACCAAAACATAGAGTTGCTAGGTAGTTGAGCAGAATTCGAACCCGGGTTCCTTAACTCCAAAGGCTTTCTCCCAGACTGCACTAGCAGCGGTCAATTTCCTCTATACAGACATATGTGCCTGGAAATTTAACTTCACTAATTTTATAAATGTTAATTCTGCAGATAAGTACCAAATGCTTAATAGTGACTAGCTTTGAATCCCTTCTCAAAAGCAAGTATCCTAGAGGTTTGAGCTTTCAGAGATAATATCAATTTAAACCAGGTTATTCATATACTCCAAATACATGGATGTAGTAAATGCATTGTGTTCTAATAGCCTGATACTATATTCAGGACTTGATTTTCTAGAAATGCCACCAGAATACTTTGCCATCATAGAGAAATTATTTAAAAACCCACCAATATAGAAAGCCACTTGAAATCATTATTTCTTATTATTTATTGTCTCTAACAACTACACCAGTGAAGTGAAGTTGATCAGCGTGTCCGACTCTTTGCAGCCCCATGGACTGTAGCCTACTACACTCCTCTGTCCATGGGATTTTCCAGGCAAGAGTACTGGAGTAGGTTGCCATTTCCTTCTCCAAAGGATCTTCCTGCCCCAGGGATTGAACCCAGGTCTCCCGTCCTGTAGGCAGATGCTTTCCCGTCTGAGCCACCAGGGAAGTGGTAGTTTATCTTGGTTTACTGGGTCAAAACTGGAGTGTAAGCTCTTGTAGTTACTTATTTTTCCCATTTTATTTCTTGAAGTTGTAAAGGAGACAGTGATCATATTGAGTCAGTTTTGAAGGTTACGCTCAAAAACGAAGGTTATAATCTGAAGTCAGCAAAAGACACCTTGGAATCTTTAAGGGCCAAAGGACTATCAGGTGGGTGTCAGTCTGATTTAAATCTTGTAAAAGAGTGTCCCCTAGTGCTACTCTGAAGAAGTAAATTGAGAGAAATTATTACCTGTTTATAATCTCTATCACCACCTTGTGGCAGTGTCCTTAAATAATACTGCCCTCTTTTATTTGCAGAATCTTCCAGAATCTTGCGTTAATTTATACACAAAATCAAGTCACGGGCTATCCTAGGTGATCCAGAATTTCTTGAAGTGGTTTTTTTACTAATATTTTGGTCAGAACTCCACAAAATCTTGAAACTATAATTAAGTCCTTTAAAAAGAAAAAGGGAAATTTGCTTCTTTCTTGTTAGTGAAGTGATATAGTGAAAACTGTATGTATTTTTAAACATGAATGCTTTTTTATTGTGGTAAAATGTATATAACATAAAATTTATCATCTCAGTCACCACTGAGCGTGTAACTGAGTGGCACTAAGTGCATTCACAGCGTTTGTACAACCTTTACCACTACCCTTTCTAACAATTTCACATCATCCTGAATGAAATTATGTACAAGTTGAGCTCCCCATTCCTTCCACCCCGTAGCCCCTGGTGACCTCTGTTCTCTTCTGTCACTATGAATCTGACTCTGTTCATACAAATGGAATCATGTGATAGGCATCCCTTTGTGTCTGGTTTATTTCATTTAGCATAATTTTTTCAAATTTGCCCATGTTGCAACATATATCATGATTTCATTACTTTTTGATACTGAATAACATTCCATTGTATATACCGTATTTAAGAGCCCATTCAGCTGTTCCTGAACCTTTGGGTTGTTTCTGCCTGTTGGCTATTATAAATAATACTGCTCTGAACATTGGTGTGTGTCTGTTTGAATCCCTCCTTTCAATACGTTTTGGGCTTCCCTGGTGGCTCAGATGGTAAAGAATCTGCCTGCAATACAGGAGACATGGGCTTGATCCCTGGGTGGGGAAAGCACCCCCGGAGAAGGAAACGGCACCCCACTCCAGTATTCTTGCCTGGGAAGTCCAACGGACAGGAGCCTGGTGGGCTGCAGTTCATGGGATCACAAAGAGTTGGATACAACTGAGTGACTAACACTTTTGATACCTCTGAGTTTAGAAGTGGAAGTGCTGGTAGTATGGTGCACCTTTGAGCCTTTCGAGGAGCTGCCATCCTGCTTCCTGCAGCAGCTGCGCCACTTTGCATTCCTACCAGCAGTGTACAAGGGTTCCAGCTTTCCCCATCTTCACCTACACTTGTTATTGTCCATCTTTTTGAATAGCCATCCTAATGGGTATGAAACTCTAATTTTGAGTTGACTTTGAAAATCAATTATACGTGAAGTTAATTCAAGAAATACTTTTTAAGCCCCTGTTATAAAGAGAGCACTGTTAACACTCTGAGGGAATAACAATGATGAGTAAAATACATTGTTGAACCTTTAGGGGATTTGTAATTTATCATTCTCCTCCAAATGTATTTGGGAATGAGTAAGTCAACTTATATTTTCCTTGGGTGGTTGGAAAAACTAGTCCAGAGATCTTACTCTAATTTATAGAAAATTGGTAGTGGAGACGTTTATTAAACTGATTTTCCAAAGAGTACAATCAAATGCTAATTATACAGTTCTTTGGAAGATTTGCAATAAAAGGATTATGTTAGGCAAGGTCTCTAATTAATTTTTTTTTCTACAGGTTAGATTTGTTAAAAGAATCCTGATACATTACTATCATGGCCACTGTTCAGCTCTCTCGCTCTATCAGAATTCACAAGACATCTAAGGTATTTATTAAGAATTAAAAGAAAATCAATGACTATTTAGTGAGTTAATTCAGAATCATGACTTTAATCTTTGGTGTTTTCTAAAACAGCAGCTTTATCAGTTAATTGGCACATAATATCCTGGCAGAGTATGTCTACATTTTAACTGGCTAATGGGCTGAGGATGTTCAGGAAATTAGAATAGATTCTTACAAAGTAACTTCCTGGGTGCTTGTTTCATGTTTATATATTTAGACTTTCTAGAGTAAAAGAGTTTTGTGAAGTTATAAGTCTGGAGAACTACCAGTTGAGGAGAGTTCTAGATTTCAGGCTCAAAGCATCTTCAGATGAAGGTTCATCTCATGAGACATTCAAAAACGAAGATCATGGCATCCAGGCCCATCATGGCAAATAGATGGGGAAACAATAGAAACCATGACAGATTTTATTTTCTCAGGCACCAAAATCAGTGCAGATGGTGGCTGCAGCCACAAAATTATAAGATGCTTGCTCCTTGGAAGAAAAGCTATGACAAACCTAGACAGAGTATTAAAAAGCAGAGACATTACTTTGCCAACAAAGGTCTGTATAGTCAAAGCTACCATTTTTCCAGTAGTCGTGTATAGATGTGAGAGTTGGACCATAAAGAAGGCTCAGCGCCAAAGAATTGGTGCTTTTGAGCTGTGGTGTTGGAGAAGACTCCTGAGAGTCCCTTGGATTTCAAGGAGATCAAACCAGTCAATCCTAAAGGAAATTGATCCTGAATATTCATTAGAAGGACTGATGCTGAAGCTGAAGCTCCAATGCTTTGGCCACCTGATGTGAAGAACTGACTCATTGGAAAGGACCCTGATGCTGGGAAAGATTGAAGGCAGGAGGAGAAAGGGAAGACATAGGACAAGATGGTTGGATGGCATCACTAACTCAGTGGACATGAGTTTGAGCAAGCTCCAGGAGATAGTGGAGGACAGGGAAGTCTGGCGTGCTGCAGTCCACAGGGTTGCAAAGAGTCAGACACTGAGTGACTGAACAACAGCAAGAGTAAAAGAAATCAGAAACAAACAAAAGATTTAAAGAGGAAGCTTCTTTGTTAGACATTCACTTCCTGACACAATTAGGAAGCTTCTGGTACACACTGATGCAATTATAAGAACTGAAGGAAAGGGCACTGAGAGAAGCTAGGACCCTGGGGGAGCACGCCGGGGCCAGGCAGCCTTGCTGGGCTCACCTGGGCAGTTTATCTTGTCCCATGACAGCCATTAATGAGCCATTCATTTATTCATTGAGAGCTCAGTATTAGATAATATATATGTAACACTGTGTTCTTTTCTGAGAGAATTAAAAAAAAAAAAGAATGTTCATGTTCCAGAAGTTTATAATCTGGTTGGGGAAATGACTTACAGGAGGTTAGTCAATATACAATGCAGTATATCAAATATTTGTGACAAGAGTAAAACAATACAAATGATAGAAATTTAGAGATTTTTGTATAGAATGGTTTGTATATTCCTCAGGAAGGGAGACAAGATTTAAGGTGGGCCTTAAATAATGAAAAGGATTAGGATGGAGGAGAGAGAAGAGAATTCCATGAGGAAAAACTAGCATATGCCTTGGCTCAAATAAGTAAAGAGCGTGGCATGTTTCAGCGAGTAACAAAGAACCCATCCTTACTGGAGTGGAGCTTCATCATGTTGGACAGAAGTAGGAAAATTCATTGAATAGGAACTTTGGGGACAAATTAGTGTGGATCTTAAAAGCCAGGCTAAGTAAGGAACCTATGCTTTATTCTGCAATCAATGGAAAGTCAGCAGTTTTACCAGGACAGTTGAGTAAATTACTGTTTTAAGAATATTAAGCTGAAAAAGAAAAGTATATTAAGCTGTAGCAGAGGTCGGAAGGGTTGAAGCTGAAGGAGAATTAGGGCAGAGAGAAAGCCGTCATCTTCCTGGCTTGAATTCAGCACGTCCAACAAGCAGACTCCTGGTCCCATCGGGCTTCCTAAGTGTGCTTCCTTCCTGGGGCGAGACTGCTTAGCTGGGCAGATGAATTGCAGTCAGTCTGGCAGTTATGTTTTACACTGTCAATTAACAAATTGACCTTTTGATAGAAACAGATCTTTGTCTTTGTAGTTTGGACTGCATGAACTACTTCTCCCAGCAAATTTCAAGTGACTGTATGATTTTCCTATTTTTCTTTTTACTGAAAACAACAATAATTACTATAGAAGCTAACATTTATTCAGCACTTAGATGTGCTGGACACTGTGCCAAGGGCTTGGTATTATTACTTCAATTAAGCCTTGAAACAAGGAGAAAACAAGCTCAGAGAAAGACTATAACTTGCCATAGGGCTTCCCTAGTGGCTCAGATGGTAAAGAATCTGCCTGCAGTGTGGGAGATCCGAGTTCAGTCCCTGGTTTGGGAAGATCCCCTGGAGAAGGGAATGGCAACCCACTCCAGTATTCTTGCCTGGAGAATCCCATGGACAGAGGAGCCTGGCGGGCTACAGTTTATGTGGTTGCAAAGAGCTGGACACGACTGAGCAACTAACTCACACACACGTAACTTGCCAGCTGAGCTCTAGAGCCCATGGGCCCCAGACAGCTGACTCACACACAGATAGCTAGACAGCTGAGCTGTCCAACATTACTTACGTCGTTAGCACACTTACTTTCTTTTTTTTTTTTTTAATTTTTTTTAAATTTTTTTTAGCACACTTTCTTATTAAAATAGTTTATAATAGTTTTCTATTATTAAGCCACAGTATTTTCATGTATTAGACATTTATGAAAATGTGCATGATACCTCTTAAAATATTAGATCAGTTGAGCTGAGAAAAAAATTCCTGGAGTATAGAAAAATAACAATTCTAGAGGCCTTTTCCAATCATTGATCTTCATTACTACAAATGGCCCTTTTGATTCCATATTTAAAATAAATGTCTTTATATTTTTAGATTATTTTACAGATGGTTATTACTTAAGTATTGTCTCTAAGTTTTGGCATGTTTTCAGTAAGTTATTATATATACATATCATGCCAGCTATTACCCAACTAACCCCAAAGAACCTTAATTTCTCAGAATCTATGGGTACAAAAAGCAATTTTCTGTAAAATTTTACACACTTACATGCAGACACGTGCACATTCCATATCAAATTCACTTTAAACTGTGATCTTTCCTACTTCTGCTATAGCTTGATATTCCTAAAACAATTATTCTACTGACCCGATCAAACCTGCTGCCTTTCCACTGGTTATAGAATACAAATAAAAGCCTTAGGCTGGCTTTAAGATCTCTATTAATTCCCACCCCCAAATTCCTCTCATACATACAAGAGTAATAATTATATCTTTTTAAAAACTGAATATAATGTGGTTTGACCAAAAGGATGAACTGATAATTCATTTTCACTATATAGTGTACCCAAGCAGCAGCTTAAATTGCAAAATCATGTCCAGAATGTCCAGAAGACATTCTAGAACCAGATCTAGATACAGAAAAGCTTTGGGGGCATTCTCTTTCATCTAAAGGCGTATTCGTGGCTAGTACCTGCCTCCAAGTAACAGAATTACAAAAACTGAACAGTTGCACCTGCATGCCTTAAAGACCTCTGAATCTGAACAAGGTGGTTGGAGCTTTGCCATCCCGACTTCTAGTAACATGGATTCATCTCACCTGCTTTTGTATCTTGTATGAGGGCACTCATGCAGTAGTACTCATTTGTGCCAGGTTTCCTGAGCTCAGCTTCATGTGTGAGAGTCACCTACATTGCAGAACTTTGCTTAAGCAAAGCACAAAAGGTGAAAATAGGTGGTAGCAGAATAGTCGATGAAGAGCAGTTGCACGTGGCTAAAGTCGGGTGCGTGGGAGAGGATGAAGGGGCCCCTGGGAGATGAGGCAAGAAAACTGGGCAGAGATGAGGTTTTGACAGTTCTCAAATGCCACACTTGAACTCTATCCTGTGTGAACACTGGGAGTGTCATGATAAGATCTGTATTCTTTAAAGTTAATGATGATGGCAACAGGAAGGACAGATTGAATGAAAAGAACGATTGGCAGGGAGGTCAGAGGCTACTGCAGTAGTAAAGGGGAGAAATGGGCACGTCCTGAGCCAAGTCAGCAAGAAGAGAAAGGAGAAAATGAGTCGCTTCTAGATAGAATTAACAGTACTGTGTGATTGGATATGGAGTATGGAGGGGGGCGAGAAGCCAAAGGTGACTCTGCGCCTGGCTTGGATGATTTGACTGAAGGAGACACTGATTCATTTGTTTGAGACTGAAGCTTGGGATCAGGTTTCAGTCAGGGTGAGAGAGAGACTGAGTTTGAGAGGTCTACAAAGTGGTCTGGGCATAGATGTTGGGAAAATAGACATGGAAGTCAAGCTCAGAACAGAAATAAGGACATTTTCTCTGTACTGGCTGCAGGTAAAGCAATGAGACTAGATGACTCAAGAAGAGAGAGCTTTGGAAAGAGAAAAGACTGGAGACAGAATTCTGGGGTGGGAGCAACACCCAGAAAATGCAGAAAAACTGAAGAAGAAGAAAAAGACTGAAATAGCTATGGAGGATAGATGGGGAAAAAAAGAAAATCGTGTTATGGAAGCTGAGAGCAAGTGTGGGCAAAAGTGTCAGACACTGCAGTAGAGTCGCATAGTATGGGGACTGAGATGAGGCTACAGATAGGATGTGCTTGGCGACCAGAGAGGAGAGAACGGAACGGAGGGGGCGAAGGGCGGGTTGCAGCGCCTTTTGAGGAGTGTGTGAAAGGGAAGATCACATCATCAAACTCCCAGTTTTGCCTCAAATCCACAGACCATTGTAAAATAAATTATATTAGTCTTGACTTAACTTGAATACCTGTCTCTACCTTTCTTCTCTACCTTGTCAGTGAAGATCTAATTTAAAGCAATATGCAAAGCCTTGTTTCCTTTTGATTATCTTGAAAGGTATCAGACTTGAGGTCTTGAAGTCTTTCCATTTTGCTTGTGGTAATGATATGATGGGCTGAATATATTAAAGAATACTAATCTTTTTCATTTTTTCCTCCCTCCTAGAAAACAGTTTTCCCATCTCAAATCACTAATGAGCATGAGTCACTGATAATGGTGAAGAAACTTTTGCTACTTCTATCTCATGTATAACGTATCTACGGGGCCTATTTCCAGAGAGCTCTTACGGAGAACGCCATTTGGATGGTACAGTCTAACTAAATGGTTACTTTGGCTGGTGCAGCCCTTTCCCTCTATTTGGCAGGAGTAAAACTTTAATTTCTCATGGAGTGTGCTAATTCCAGGTCATGGGCATGTTTGTCAGGATCAATTTGCTAATTCATTTTCCATTTTAATTTCACTTTGTGTAGTGGTTTTACTTGTAGGAACCATTAGTTCCTGGCTAGATACCAAATGACAGGCTGAAGAAAAAGAAATCTGTATGGACAAGCCCAGTAATTCTAAACTACACCTACAAAAGCAGCAGCCAGGGTGAAATCTATGTGTGTGCTGTACATTTGTACTATTTTATGTCTCAACTGTGAGACAGAGTTCCGCATTGAGGAACTTTGAGAAGTTTTTAAAAATTCTTTCTGTTCACATATAGAAATAAGCTCGAAAAAAATGCATACCCATCCCAAACCCATCTATTGATTGACATGGAGATGTCAACAATTACTATTCCAATCAGTTCTGTTCTTTTCTCAATTTTCTCTCTTTTCTAGTTTTCTTCCTTTTATTTCTTATGTCTTTAAATTTATGATCTCATTTCCTTGTATTTATTACAAGCTGTTTCTGTCTCCTTTCCTTCTCTTGTATTAAAAAGAATGTACCTAGCTAGGACTCTTCAGTTTTTCAAAAATCTTATTTTTTTAAAAAGCTAGATTGTGATAACCATTCAGAAAATCTTGCTGATTTGTCACCAAAGTGGGAAAGTATCGTTTGGAAAATAAATATAGAGGGCTACCAGTTTCCTTGTAAGATGTTATTTTTCAAAATCTAATTTTACTTTGTTTCTAACATCTGTATTTAATGATAACTTAGGGCTCGTTCCAATTTATTTTTCCTTAAACACTGTTTGCTTCTCTACATGAGCATCAATGAAATCCATGTGTGCTGTAAACACAAAAGCATATTTGCAGCTGTGACAGCCTCATTTGTGTTGTGCTCTTCTGGCCAGGACAGAAATCTGTAATAGTGAAAATGTTTCTACTCAGCATATGACTGTCATTTCTCCTCTTGTTTGGAATATGGAATTGGAGAAAAGCGCGTCTGGGGTAATTAATCAAGCACTTCCTGTGTGCCAGTCACTAGCCTGGGCACGGAGGGCAGTACCATTGCTCACAGCTTCATTTTTGTGATAGTTTGAATGGAAGTTGTATATTTTCCTCTCAGTGTTTGTACGTAAAGTAGCACATGACATCAAAATGCCCAGTAATAATTTTCATATCCCTCAACAGCAACAGAGGTAACATCAATTTTAGAATAGGAAAACACTATGAAAAGGTGAAGTGATTTACACGAAGTCATACATGAATCAGTAATCAATTTTAGACTAATCTAAACCAAACTTTTAATGCTTTTCTTATTCTTCCTTCCTATAGTAAGGTGGTTGAATTTCAGATGGAAATTAATAACTGAGAATAACCCATGAAAAAATTTTTATCCTTTTTTTTCCCCACTGAGAGAAATACCAGATAAGTAATTTGAGATTGAGGTGTATATTTTAAGTTGCTTGATCTAGCTGGTCTCAGTACTACCTTACGATAACTTAAAATTCAGCAGAAGCAGAGAAGTGACACATTGATTTCACAACCAACTCAGTTGTGTACACTGTAGAAGAGGAGACTGCTAATCTATAATAAAACGGGAACTAAGCCAATTATCAACACAGGATTTGTTTTAAAATTAGACATTTAGAGATTCAAAATGTTTTTATAAGCTATAAAACTAAGTAAATGGTATAAATAAAATCATGAAAAGAAATACCTTATTTAGCATGGACAATTTTAGTACAGCAGACTACATCTCTATTTTTGTAGACCTCAGTTTAAAAATCCTCCGAGAAGATAAAAAATGTCCTGGGTCACTGCATATTATCAAGTGGTAAGTAACTGAAATTCCACCAAAGTTGAACAGCATTATTTTTATTATGGCTGAAATTACCCATAAGACTTTATTTGGTAAGATCATTTCCTTAAAACTGTTGCCTTCTTCCTTTCTTTTCATGTATTTTTCTTTACAACTTCCTAGAAATGTGTAACAATTATCCAGTATTATTTTAAGGTACTGATTTAGTTGTTTTTTTTTTTAAGAATACAGACTTTATACAAGGAAGAAAACTATCAATCAAAATTTGATTACTTATCAAATACATGTCAGTGTGCTAAACATTACAGGATGCAGAAAGAAAAATAAGATGTGATTCCTTACCTCAAAATTGCTTACCTGTTATTTATTATAAGTACTGTTAATACATTAAGACATACTAGGAGTTTCTAGAAAAGATTAAATGGTTGAAAGGTGAGGTGGTTATCAACTTAAAGTATTTCAAAGCAAAAAATTAGTTTTGTACTTGGGATTCTTTTGGCTTTGCATCTAATCCAAATTGACATCAAGCATTTATTTCTCGACAGGATTCAAGGTTGTTTTGATGCTTTGGAAAAGAGATACGTAAGAACGTCTTTAAATTTATACCAAGATCAAAGACTCACCCTTTATCCCTTTAAAAGAAGATTTTAGCCTTTATTTTGTGTTTTAACAGTACACCAGTTCCTACAATATGCCTTCATGAACCAGTTTCTTTTTACTTTGTGTCTCTGTTGTCCTGTTGATGTCTCGTTTACATCAGTTAGAACTCACACCCTCAGTTTTCTCTTTTACATACTCATATCTTTTGACCACAGAATTTCCTCTGAAGTCACTGGAAGAGAGCCACAGGATGTGGGACAGGGGAGACAAGAATCTGGCATTTAGCACATTGAGCTTCTTCAAAAGAGTGGTGATGCAATGTGCAGATATGAAAGGAAAAAAGGGAATTGAATACTTTTTATTCTGTGTTAGTTATTTCATTATCTATGTTTGGCACATGTATATAACCTGTTCCCTCAAAATAGCTAGTATTATAGCTTGGATTTTTTAAAATGCAACCTGAATTTTAAGTGCATTAGATTTTCCTACTGCCCAAAATAGCTGCGAAGGGTATAAAAATTAGAAGCTCCAGTCTAGTGGAAGTATCAGATAATTTAATAAGTGAACTTTGCATCGCTGCTTCCTCCTTTTCCCCATCTGTGTCTTTTTACCCCTTCTCAATTCCTATTCCTTTAAGAAAACTTATTGGATTATTTAGTTGCACTGATACATTTCCTTTTTCATTGAACAGTTATTACTTATGAGTTATTCAGCACTGACCAGGAGGTTGAGGAATGCAAGAATAAAACAGATTTGCGATTGTGCACACAAAGAGCTTATGACCAAGGCAGGAGATGAATGCCACTTTGTGCACAGCTGATGATCAGCTAGTGGACACTGGTGTGGCTGTACCTTTTGTTAAAACACTGAAGTACTCTATATCCAGTGCTAAATAAATGCTTCTCTTAGGCCCCAGACGACTCCCACCGTGTCCTCCCCTCACCCCACCAGGCTCTGGGGAGTCTTGGATCTCCCCAGACTGTTCCATAACCTAGCAACTAAAGGGCTGACAGCTGGCTCAGGGGAGCTTCCAGGAACCCAGCCTCAGGCTAAGCTGGCACCTTTTCTGATTGGTCTCTACCTGTGCCAGGTTGGGCTATTAAATTTTGAGTTTTTTCATATCAGTTTGATATTTTTATTTAAAAAATCATCTTTATCACAAGCATACATAATCATAATATTCATTAGAAAGTGATGTAATGCCAAAGGCAAGATTCTGATCATGTGCAAAGGAAGTATGGAAAAGGTGGGATTGCAGGCAGTGAGAGGCAGGAGGGAAATCTCTGGGAGAAAATGACTCCTGAGCTTTGAAGGCCCTTAGCACTTAGATGGGTTGAGCCGGGTGGAAGGCCATCACCAGTGCACCAAACAGCACTCATTCAGTCTCCTGTCCATTCACTGAGCAGCATTTCTTGAGTGTCATCATTGAGGGGCAGTGCAATGTAGGTAAGAGCTCAAGGCTGGGAAAAAGCCAGCCTGAAGTGAATCTTAGCTCTGCCACTTAATTCCTGCATCTTGGCATGTGACCTACCTCTTAGGGTTCCTTTACAGTAATATTAGAACCTACCTCAGGGTTGTTTGAGAATTAAATGAGTTAATAATCCAAGGCAGCAGTTTTCAAATGTTAGCTTGCGACAGAATCACCTGGAAGGCCTGGTAAAACACACATTGCCAGGTTCCACCCCCAAATTTCTGGTGTGAGAGTTTTCATTTCAGACAAGTTCCAAGTGATGCTGAGGCTGCTGGCCTAGTGATCACACTCTAAGGCATCACTCCCATCATTGTTCACCAAGTTCAAGCCACACAAGGATTCTAGAACACGCTGAGTTACCTTTCCTGCAAAAGTTTCTTCCCTACCCCACACCCTTTATCTGGCTAATTCCAATTTATCCTTCATGTCCCAGGCTAAATATTTATTTCCCCCGAAAGGCTTTCCTTGACAAGCCCCGGCCCCCTGCCACCCTTCTCCCAGCCTAGATTGTCCATCTGTTTAATGTGCACAACCTAACTGCTTCATAGCAATTAACACACTTGTGATGATGAACCTGTGTGTGTGTGTGTGTGTGTGTGTGTGTTTGTCCTCATGCTGGTCTGCATGTTCCCTGAGATCAGGGGCCATTTCTACTTTTGAATGAATAAATGAGATATTAATTAAATAATGCAAGCTAGAGTTTCACTGTATGCAGTAACCAAAATGGCCACACAGCGTCACTAAAGTTTTAGTCCTTTGTGTGAAATAGGTGAATAATTTGATATGAAGTTATGGTCCTGAAAATTTTCTCATCTGTTCACAGTGTTTAAAAGCTTGTGATAGACTTGATTCTGTCTCTGTATCTATGTATTCTGTTATTTCAAACAGAATCTGATTTGTAATGTATACGTAGGGAGGGCAGGGGTTTTGTAGAACTCATATCAGACTTCAGATTTGTAACTCTAGTAGATTCCTTTCCAAGGGCAAAATGCGTTAGAGATGCTTATGGCATATTTAACTCTTATAATGAATTATTTTGTGTATCTTTTGCCTCCCAAACTAGAATGTATAAGTATAGTTATCTTTTTTTTTTTATCCTTCCCCTCCCCAGCAGAACCTTGGGTATGCAATAGACACTCACTTGGATGAATGGAAAATTAACATCCATTTCTCTGGCCTTCTGAATATTTTTTCTACCCAAATTTTTGGAACATCTCTGACGTCATAGTTTAACTAGACTTTATTGAAAAAAAAAACAGTAACACAGATGCAAGTGTATAGTAACAACAGTTCTCTTTTCTCTTAAAGCTGCACATGGCAGTACTAACGGTAAGTACACATCTAAAGCCTGAGCCTCTGTCTCTGCCACATCGTCTTCTGGCGAGTGAGAGGTGACACAGTGGGCTCTCTCTCACCCTTCCTGAATTTCACTGTCTGTCCTATGACATTTTGGAATTAAAAAAAAACTCTATCAAAACTTTTACTAAAATGTCACAGCCTATATATTTCTTTGGCATATTACAATAACTGAGGAAATATATAGGATATACTATCTGTTCTATCTACTAGCTATCAGGATTTCATTTTCTGAGTTACTTTACAGACTCAAAGTCCCTTGCTTTTGAAGTTTTGCAGACTTACCTGAAGTTTTGTACACTGCTGGGTATAGCATGGTATGTGTCATTAAGAACAGAGGACAATGAGACGATACTACTGAGAGTCTTGGATATAGAAATTGTTTTAAAAATTAAAACCATAACCAATTATTTAGAATTTATTTGTAGCTCAGTTACCGTAATTATAAATACCTGGCTATCAATTTCCTTATAGTCAATGTTCATGGAATACCCTAAAGCCTCTCTATGTTCACAAAATTAGAGCTTATTCCACCTCTAGCTTGAAATATATATCTCAAGAAATATATAATCTATGCATATATGTATTTCAGTACTCGATATAGCACAAATTGAACTCTCCACATAGCAAATGTATTCTGTGAGGAGTAATCTAGTTTCAGAAATTAAATGCTGTTTATTTTTCCTTAAATAGCTTTACACAAATCCCAAGGAACCTGAGGTAAGAACACAGAGAGAAATGGGCAGTGAATGTATATTTAAATATGTTTACCCGAGTTGAGGCCATAGATTATGTCACTAGACTACCAAATGAGCAGAGTAACTCATAGTGAGCTGTTTCTGTGTGTTGTATTATAAATGTCACCAATTCTTTATTATGCGATTTTAAAAAACTACCTAGCAGTACTGGGAAGATCCCTTGGAGAAGGCAATGGCACCCCACTCCAGGACTATTGCCTGGAAAATCCCATGGACAGAGGAGCCTGGTAGGCTACAGTCCATGGGGTCGCAAAGAGTCGGACTGAGCGACTTCACTTCACTTCACTTCAGTACTGGGAAAAAAACATTGAGTGGAACTGAAGCCTATTCCCTAACACCTTAACAGTGAGAGTCTGATTTATAAAGACCGCATTTCCTTTTCATTTTGACTGCTGCTGAATCCTTTCTATTTGAGGTCTTTGGGGCATAAAAATGCTAAACCTTTTTTTTTTAAGACTAAATTCTCCCCCTCTGACCTCCTCATAGATTTCCAAGCCTTACCTTTTTCCTTCTCTCTGTAAATTTCTTCCCTCTGCTTATTGAGTCCTACTCATCCTCAACGCCAACTTGCGTCTGAAACTTCCATGAGAGCCTCTTTGATTATTTTGTTCACACTAAGTTCTTCCTTCTCTGAATTCCCTTTTCCAGCAGGACCTCACAATTCAACACTCTTGATTCCTATAGATTACTTTATCTTCTAGCCAGACTGTGAATTCTTGAGGACAAGGGTCTTGTCTTTTCATCCCCCAGAGTGACTCATCGGACTGAGTACACGGTGGTTACCTGTGCTGCTTGGAACAGTAGCCAAGGTCACAGCCCAGGAATGGAGGGAGATGCCCTTCCTCCTTTCTTCTCATTCTGACCTCTCTTTTCCTCTCAGCTTTCTTTCCTCTTCCCCTTTCCTTGCTTTCAATTTTCTTTCCCTAAGCCTATGAATTTAGCCTAAATGGTGACCTTCACAACTAAGCTGAGCATTTTTTAGCCTTTACTATTCACTCTTTGGCAAGATTATAAATAGCTGTTCGAGCAAGGCTGAAGAAAACTGGTGCATGCAGGTAGGTAACAATTCCTCAGTGCCCAAGCTACCTCTGTATATCTCTATCTCTAGTTTAGTTCTCAGGGTTTTTTTCCCAGTACATTTGAAAAGTTTCCCCAAGTAAGGTCTCCAATAAATTGTTAATAAATTGGTCATTTCCTTCATGCAATAAATCACTAAGTTTTATTCTGCATGCCAAACTCCTGGTCTGAAATTTTTTGAGGCTTTTTGAGGTAGTACGATGCTTAGGAAATTGGGCTTATCTACAGAAAAATATTACAGAGTGGGAAGAAAACTGTTAAATGAAATTTGATGTAGGCAATATATATAATAAAGTTAGAAAGCAAAATCAGCTTATTAGATGATAAGTTCTAAGCCATCATTTATGACCCAGAAAAAATATTCTGAACTCTTACATATTGTTTCCTATAGCAATGATCCCTAACCTCTGTGTTCATGGAACACTTGATTACTAGATAATTTGGTGGCATGTTTAAGAGGATTAAAAGACTGAAAAAGACTCCACACAGCTCAGCAATAATTATGGTATACCTATGGCACAGCGATGCTCATAGCCTGAGAGTATCCATGGTCACACTGTTTCATGATTGCTCTTTAGCATCAAGACACTGAGAGAACAATTTACGTCTTTGATCTCACTCTTTTATATACTCTCAAAACAACATTCTCACATAAACAGTCTTCCCTAATACGGTACTGCGCCTCTTAACTCACGTTGGTGGAAGCATAGCCTCCCTTAAGCAGCACCGCACAAATGATAGCAGCACTGATATTCACCTGAAGCCAGAACGCATGGCGCACAGGGGCTAAGGTCAGCAGCGCTCCTGTGAAGAGCTGCCGCGGCACACCGGTTGGGAACCTCCGGCTTAAACAGGTGTGCTCATTCTGTCCAGAGGCCAGCGGAGTTTGGGGCATTGCGCAGAGCTGTGGGGCTTCTGTACCTGAGGTTTTGTCCTGGTTGCTCCATCTCAAGAAAGATGAGCTGACGAAAGCAACTAAAGCGGTGAAGGGGGTCACTGCAGCTTTCCTGCAGCTGCAGATGCAGATGCGCGCTGCAGGATGGGTGGGGGGAGCTTTCCTGCAGATGCAGATAGCGCTGCAGAGTGGGTGGAGGGAGCTTTCCTGCAGATGCAGATGCAGCGCTGCAGAGTGGGTGGAGGGAGCTTTCCTGCAGATGCGCGCTGCAGAATGGGTGGGGGAGCTTTCCTGCAGATGCACGCTGCAGAATGGGTGGGGGAGCTTTCCTGCAGATGCGCGCTGCAGGATGGGTGGGGGAGCTTTCCTGCAGATGCGCGCTGCAGGATGGGTGGGGGGGAGCTTTCCTGCAGATGCGCGCTGCAGAATGGGTGGGGGAGCTTTCCTGCAGATGCGCGCTGCAGAATGGGTGGGGGAGCTTTCCTGCAGATGCGCGCTGCAGAATGGGTGGGGGGAGCTTTCCTGCAGATGCGCGCTGCAGAATGGGTGGGGGAGCTTTCCTGCAGATGCGCGCTGCAGAATGGGTGGAGGGTGTTAACAAGCTGTGTGACCTAACACGCTAGACCCGTAAAGAATTACTATATTTGAATAGAAGACGCTTGTGCCTTGGAAGAAAAGCTGTGACAAACCTAGAGAGTATGAAAAGCGGAGACATCACTTTGCCAACAAAGGTCCATATGGTCAAAGCTATGGTTTTTCCAGTAGTCATCTAAGGATATGAGAGTTGGACCATAAAGAAGATTGAGTGCCAGAGAACTGATGCTTTAGATTGTGGTGTTAGAGAAGGCTCGTGAGAGTCCCTTGGACTGCACGGAGATCCAACCAGTAATCTTAAAGGAAATCAACCCTGAATATCCATTAGAATGACTAATGCTGAAGCTGAAGCTCCAGTATTCTGGCCACCTGATGTGAAGAGCCAGCTTGTTGGAACAGACCCTGATGCTGGGAAAGATTGAGGGCAGGAGGAGAAGGGGGGTGACAGAGGATGAGATGGTTGGATGGCATTGCTGACTCAATGGACATGAATGTGAGCAAACTCCAGCAGATGGTGAAGGACAGGAAAGCATGGCATGCTGCAGTCCATGGAGTTGCAGAGAGTCGGACGCAACTGACAGCACGACACAGATCTTGCCCTTTCGCCGTCTGGTTTTCTTTGGGACTATCAGAGGTCAACACCACTTTCAATAGACCATTTCAGGAACTGAAATACGGAGGGTCCCTGTTTCTAGCCACAATATACTTTTGGAGACATTTTTAATTCTGTAAGATGAAATCCAATTGAGTGTGAACTGTTTCCTGGCTGACTACTTATTCATTCAGCAAGGATTAATTAGGTTCCACTTATGTGTCTGACACACAGGAATTAATGGGATAGACAAGGTCCCTGCTGTCTGGAAGCTTACATTAAGCTTATCAAGGAGGATAAACAATAAACAAGTAAACAAAAGTTAGCAACAGCTTCAGATACATCATAAAGCTATGAAAATAAAAGAAGGTGGTATGCTGGGGAGTGCTAAGTGGGAATGGAGGAAAAAAGATTGGAGTGCAGTCTCTGGAAGGTCTCCCTGAGGGGCCACTGTTTGAGCTGAGACTCAGTGGCCAGAAGAGCTGCCCTGTGCAGGCTTGTGAAAGGCAACTGGCATGGGACTGGCATACAATACAGGAGCTAACGCTGCAGAGGTCCGAGTCGGACCCCAGCTCTGCTGCTCACTAGCTTCATCTGTAATGGTGCGGTGCCTGCTCCCAGTCTGGCTGTGTGTAGAGCATTTAGGGAAGTGCCCAAGTATGATTACTATCATCAACTGGAGACAACATACCCCAGAGGGCAGCTGTCTGAAGGTAGGAAGGCATCTTGTATGTTCATGGACAGTGAGGCTGCCCTGGGCCTCGAGCTGGGTGAGTTGGGTGGAAGGAAGAGGCAAGAGAGAAGGTCAGAGAGGTTGGCAGGGCACAGATGAGTCAGGCCAGTGGACCAAGGTAAACCGGATTTTATCCTGAGGGCAGTGGGAGCCCTCAGGATTAACAAAGGAGCGACACGGTCTGATTTGCATTTTCCAGACTCTTTTTGGCCACAGAACAGAGAATGAATTTGGAGGAGGAGGAATAGTTTGGAAGCAAGCAGGTCAGATGGAAAGAGCTGGTCTTGGCTTGGATGGGGTGAAGAGAACCAGATGGCCTGGGGATGCGCTTTGGAGACAGGCCTGAAAAGTCTTGCCAGTGAGTTGGAACATGGAGGGAGAATGAAAGGCTGTATATGTTGCTGCTGTTCTGATCCATGTGGATACATTCAGTATGATTAATAGAACCCATTGGTGAGCAGCTTAAAGGCTCATCTTTATTAGGCAACACATTAATCTGAAAAGCAGGAGAATGTTTTATGAGGTGCTAAGAAGAGGCTAGTGCCTGCTGTAAATGCACCTTCTTTGATCAATCAGACACAGATTGAAGTTATTAAGGATGAGCATCTTCTGTAAAACAATTGGACTTCCCTGGTGGCTCAGACGGTAAAGAGTCTGCCTGTGATGCAGGAGACCTGGGTTCAATTCCTGGGTCAGGAAGATCCCCTGGAGAAGGGAATGGCTACCCCTCCAGTATTCTTGCCTGGAGAATTCCGTGGAGCTAGAATTCCATGCAGCCTGGTGGGTTGCAGTCCCTGGGGTCGCAAAGAATCAGATACAACTAACACACACAGTGTAAAACAATTACAAACAGGACTTTTTTTATCAGTTGCCCTACAGACTAAAGTGTCAATTTTTTTATCAACCACTAAGGATCTACTCTTGATACAATTAAAAGATAGCTTGGAGCATCAAAAAGCTAGAGCTGGTTGGGAAACAAGGGCGGGCAGGAAGAACAGGCATTGTTTAACTGACAGGGCAACTACACCCTCATCCACAAAGAAGGGTGTTGTGTATCTAGCCTGTCTGGAGGAAACCTGTTGCCGTAGGCTTCTCCAGTCTCATGCATCTCTCCTACTGGACTCACGAAGCAGCCTTCTGATCTTGGTTTGATTTCTCACATAGATTGTTTTGCTAGAAAAATTTTTTTCTCTTAAAATTAACTCCATTACAAATTAGTCTTTAAAGAAT
The DNA here is from genome assembly GCA_917880005.1 of Nanger dama. Classification (NCBI taxonomy): domain Eukaryota; kingdom Metazoa; phylum Chordata; class Mammalia; order Artiodactyla; family Bovidae; genus Nanger; species Nanger dama. Next base: position 2,226,125 of record CAKJTW010000122.1, on the reverse strand, counting down.
GTAAGCAGCATAAGCCAGAACTCGCTGACTCTGATTAATGGGACACTAAATCTCAGACAGAAACAGGTAACAAGAACGTTGTGATTTTTTCCTCATCAATCTAACATCCCCATTCCCGCACTGTCAAGGAACAAAACACCAAAATGATGAAGGAAGACTCTTTTTTTGTGTTCTGACTTAAACTCACAGCCTTTGCCTGTCTGTCTTCAGTGTCTTCTCCAGCTCTGGATAGATTGTGCTGTTGACTCTCTAGCAATGAAGGGGTTGGGGTGGCGGCCCCATGCAGTAGAAGGCCATGCGTAATTCATGGCAGGCCCTCCTTGCACAGAGTTCCTCTGTATCCTTGGTTCTGCCTCTGGATTCAACAATCACCTATCACATTCAGCTGTAGTATTTACTATTGAACAAAAATCCATGTGTAAGTGGGCCTGCATGGTTCAAACCTGTGTTGTTCAAGAGTCAACTGTATGTGTATCTGGGTCGAATGTTGGCTTCAACTGCTAGGCGATCATTTTATTTTAAATGGACTACGTCTCTCATGAGGAAATCTATCCCTCTCTATTTCTAGCTTATTTATTTATGTTTGTCTCTATTTATAGCTAGCAGATAGCAGTGGTTTCTAGTTTTTAGTGCAAGATCACGAAAGTAAAAAAAAAAAAAAGATCTGACACCACAGACTCTGGCTCTTCTTCAAATCTTCCTAGCTTACCTGCTGCCATCGTAGTCTTCCCTGAATCACTACCATCTTAATTACTCTCATGGTTCCCACTTCTCTGAAATCTTAAAATAGCCAAGGTGATCTTTAAAAAGTGCAAATCACTCCCATGCTCAATACCACTCACCATTCACTTCCTGTTTACTTGGAATAAAGTCCAAGCCTCTTAGTTACAAGGCACCACAACTTCCTCTACAGCCTCATCTCCTCCACTCTCCCCTTTGCTCACTCATCATCAGCCACTTGGCCTCCTCTGTGGTCCCGAAGGAGGCTTCTCCCCTCCTCTGGAGCGTGAGCCTCGCTGCTGCTGCTGCCTGGGGTGCCCCGGGCTCCCCCATCTGCGCAGGGCTGACCCTTGTCAGGAGGCTCAGCGCAAACATCGCCTGACCAGCGAGGGCTCCCTTGGCCCTTCCCGGCCCAGCCAGCACCGCGCCCTCGCGTCCTGTCACAGGCCGCGCTTCATGTTGTCCACAGCACTTATCACTACCTGAAATTGCTATTCGTTCACTTATTTACTAGCCATTTCTCCACCAGTCTGGATCCTCCAGAAAAACAGGGGCCTTTTCTGTCATGCGCACCACAGTGACTCCAGTGCTGACCCAAAGCAGACATTCAGTAAATATCTGCGCCATGAATGAAGGGCTTCTTAGCTGGTTCCACTGTTACTGACCAAAGCCAGGCCAGACACTTGCCTCTGGACTTTAATTTCTCCAGCTTTAAAGCAGTAACAGTAGGCCATGCCATCTAACTCATTTTTAGCTTAGAGGAGAAAAACTGTTACCTTTTTATCTGGAGCTATCACTCCTGAATAATGTCATGCTATAAAACTGGTATGTAGGAGGTATAGAAGGTAAACAGTGAAGGTGTATACTTTTACTAGATAAGAAAACACCTGTAACACCTGATAGGTAACACCTGTTATTAGATAAGAAAATCCAGAGATTTTCTGAAAGTAACTTCTTTCTTTCTTCCCTTTGATATTTCTAGAAAGTGACTGAGATATACCAGTTCAAATTCAAATACACAAAAGAAGGAGCCACTATGGATTTTGACAGGTAGAATCTCTTTAATGAACATAAGAAATACATAGGAGTGAGGTGAACATGTACCTCTTGAAGCCAGAGATAGGCCTTATACTTCCTTGTAACCTCCCCAATAATCTTACAAAAAACTTGCTATTATAAAAGGGAATGTAATAACTGTTTAAATTTCTGAAGCATCCGTGTATGAAGGTGGTGGGAGAAGAGGCTTCCCTTGCTTCTTTCCCTCTTCTCCTTGGAGGTGATATTAGTGGGCCTAAAGGCAGTTGAGTTTAGTGGTCAAGAGTCCTCACTCTTAAGACAGAAAGATCTAGCTTGGATCCCCAGCTCTGACATTTCTGGTCTTAGAATTTTGGACAGAATACTCAGCCTCCCCAGATGTTAGCATTCTCGTCCGCACAGTGGAATTAATAATATCTACTTCATATGGTTGCTGTGATTGTTAAATTATGATGCATAGGCAAAGCTTTACCCGCCCCTGGCAGGTAAGAAGCACACAGTGAATGGTACCGAGTGGTCACGGTGGCGATGGTGGGGCCTTTGTGGTGGCTGGTGGGTAGCACAGCAGTAGAAGTTATATTGATGGGGCTGTGCATGTGGTGTTGATTGAGGAACTCTGTGAGGCTCTATCTAACCATTAACCCAAAGCTTCTGAATTGCTATGCCAAGAAAGCGATCCTTTCTACCCTCAGAACAGCCGGACGGGGACTGGGATAGGCAAGGCCCCTGCTCTATTTACCTACAGACACAAATATTCTCATCTGCTTAGCCCCGTATGTCATACGAATATAACCATCTATATTGTAACCTTGTATGGAAAAGACTGGAAAGCACTGCATTTTCCTATCAAGTCTGAAATTTTAAGTTTTAGATATGCTAGTGGACTGAATAGCAAGGACAAGGACAGTTGCTTCAGAAGGTCCTCAGTTTGTATGGAGATGTTTTATTCCCCTCCCAGCTTTTGGATTCAGATAGAGCTGAGTGTCCCTAATGAGATGGAATAGAAATGGGGCGGGTGGAGGCTGGAGAAAAGTCCTGGGTGGTAGAGAGCTCCACCTCAGAGGCATGAGTCTCTCTGAGAGGAATGACTCTGAAGAAAAATGTGGCCTCATTCTCAATCTTCCATACGATGAGTTCTCTCATCATTTACTACAAGTTTTACAATTTCTCTCCAAGATTCATACCCTTATAATCCTCTCCCTTGTGAAATTTCCAGACAGCACTAGGATGTGAAGAGGAAGTAGGTTCTAGGAATAAGAACTAAGGTACTAAACATCATTAGCTAACATCTGTATAATACAGTACAGAGTGTTCAGAGCTTTCCATATATATTCTCTTACATAAAACAGCTGCCTTTTGCTCTCTCAAATTCAAATCTAAGTGCCACTGACAACCAGATTAATCTCTTTTGTCGTGAAGGTGCATATATCTAGAGGTGAGCAGTATAACAGAAAAGGCCAAATCTTTCTGCTACTCAGGGGAAGAGAAGGTAATGCATACTAGACCAAAGCTGGGCCTTTGTTCGGGTGACTGTTCATAGAAAATTACCTTATCACCTCTTACATAGTAAAGATGATTTTCCTTTTAAAAAACAGTACAAGGAGTCCTTGAGTATGATCTTACATGAAACGATTTCATGACTATGATGCAGACTGGAGGATCCCATGAACTTCATGGCTACCACCCTTCCCCTGGTTACTTATTTCAAACTGGCTAGATCCTGGCAGACAAAACTTTAAGTTGTTCAAAACTGAAAAAGGAGCAAATGTGTTTACTTAATAATGTTTGTTTTATGCATTCACACTGCCTCTAGTAGTTCAGTTACTAAGGATTATTTCTCAGTATTGCGCACTTACTGCGTGAAAGCCATTGTGCAAATATACTGCAGTCACAGTCCTTCCTGGAAACTACTCAAATGCGAGACTAATCGGGGCACATTTTTGGAGAGAAATAAAAATGTTTAGAGTTGAAAGGTAATTTAGCCCAATTTGTTCATTCACTCAATACAACAAATGTTTATTGAGTACTTACTGGGGTTGGGCACCAAACTTAGTACTGTGGAGATGAAAAATACAGCCACTCAGTCTAGAGGGTGCATACGGTTATACATGGGGGTGCAGGGTGGGCACGGCCAGAGAAGACCTCCTGAAGAGATGACACGTGAGTGTCACGGAGACAAGTGGGAAAAGCTCAGTGTAAGCAGAACAGCATACACAAATGCACAGGCGTAGGGAAGGAATCGGGGACTGGTTACAGCTGAAGCTGGAGGTGAGGGTGTGGCTGGTGAAAGGCCATTGTACACACACTGTTCTCGGATTTCACTGAAAAGTAGTAGATACAATGTAAGAAACTTAAGAGAGTTGATGTGAGTGGATTTTCCTTTTAGGAATATGTATTAGGAGTGGTGTGGAGAATGTTTTGCAGTATGAACAAGAAGGAAAACAGGAAGAATAGTTAGTAATGGTGATAATCCATGCAAGAGTGAGAAGGGGATGCCTCTGAGAGATACCCAGATGGTACAAAGGCCAGAGATGACGACTGATTTAATTTGGAGAGATATAGAAACGTGTAAGCTTATCTTACAATGGAGTTAACTGACCTGGTGTGTCTAAGTGACTTGACCGGAGTCATTCAGCTAGTTAGCAACACAGCCAATATTAAATGTCAAGTCCATTGTTCTCAGTATTAAATTATGCGGTCATTTATAAATGAAATTTTTAAAAATGAGGTCACATTTAAAATGCCTTAAGGGAACTTGCTACTTAAGAACCCCTTTGAACATACATTGCAAAAAGTACAATAACTCCTTTAATTTACATTCTAAAATAGTCTCAAGAGTGTCCTGCGTTTAGTTTATATTTATCTGCTCATACAGTAAAAATTTTTGTTCTTTTGAAATAGATTTTCAATATTACATGTGATTGAAAAGTGTGCTGTTTTCTTATGTGGTTATAGCAGTAACACAAGCTTTGAAAGTGGGACAAATAGTGAAGATATTAAGAAAGCCAGTGTTATGCTGATCCGTAAACTGTACATGCTGATGCAGAACCTTGGACCCCTTCCTAACGATGTTATACTGACTATGACTCTCCACTACTACAATGCAGGTAGGTGGAGACCTCTAGTCAAATCCCTCTTCAGTGCTGAAGTAGTATTTTGGATCAACAGAAGGATTTTGGCAAGCTTTTGAAAAAGACGGCTGTTGTTACACATGAAAGACTAACCTAGTCTTGTTCTCCTGAAACTCACAGTTTTCTTGGTTTTCTGCCCTCTCCATTTTGCAGTGACCCCAAACGATTACCAGCCCCCTGGCTTTAAAGAAGGAGTAAGCTCGCACTTCCTGCTGTTCGAAGGGGAGCCTGTAAACCTGCAAGTGGGAATGGTCTCCACTGGCTTTCACAGCATGAAAGTAAAAGTCACAGCCGAAGCCGCCAGAGCGTCTGATCTGGACAGCAGCCTCTTCCAGGAGAGCGACGCGACCGAGATCGCCCACCAGGGCCTCGACTGCGAGGAGGAGGAGGAGGAGGAGGAGCGCAGTGCTGACGTAAGGCCCTCCGCTGCTCCCGGCACAGCTCGTGCCAAGCATAGCCGTCCAGTGGAGTGGGCTGGGTATAAAAGCGAAAACAAAACTAGCCCCTGACCTCGAGTCTTTACTCTACAAAAGCACTATCTTCAAGAAGGAGATATACTTTGTTAAATGAAACTGTCCATGGCTAGGAGGGGAAAATAGACCTTCTGTTGGGTTGGCCAAAGATTTTGTTTGGGTTTTTCCATAGCACCTTACGCAAAACCCACACAAACTTTCTGGCCAACCCAATAATATACTTCTTTTTACAAAAGGTACCCATGAAGTTAGGAAATTTGGGATTTTCTTTAACTTAAAAGAGCATATTAAACATTTTAAAATATTCTAAGTGTTTAATCATACTCACTGGAAGTGTAATTAAGTTCTTGATGACCAGGGAACAAGTGTTATGGATAACCCTAAGTCAGAGCGCATTCATTCCACTGCTGTAGGATAGTCTACTCTTGATAGACATTCTTTCTCTTCGTTATAAACAGTCATGTATACACCTCCTTGTACACATATGTAAGAGTGTCTCTGAGGACTATTCCAAAGAGTCCTAGGGCTTGCACATTTTCAACTTTCTTTGGAAAACAGTGAAAAACTGTTTTCCAAAATGGTTCTACCGGTTTGTGCTCCAGTACCAGTGGAGGGGGTGCTTGCCATCCTTGACAACACTTAGTGTTACCACGTTTATGGTTTCTGCCTAACTGCTGGATGTAAATGGTAATGCCTCATGATTTGATTTTGATTTGCATTTCCCTGATTATTAATGAGTTTAAGCATCTTTTCATGTGTATTGGCTGTTGTGGTTTTCTATGTATATGAAGTAACTATTTAAGACTTTTATGCATTTTTCTATTGGGTTATTTATCTTTTCCTCATTGATTTAAAAATATATCCTAGATAATAACTTGTTTCCATTATTTATGTTACAGTATTTTTTTTTTTTTTAGGTTTGTGGCTTGTCTCTTCACTTTCTTTAAACTCCTTTTTGCTAAAGAGATGTTCTTAATTTTAACACAGTCAAACCTTTCCTCTAACAGGTGCTTTTGGATATTAAGAAATCCTTCCTTATCTGAGGTCATTTATGATACTTTCCTTTTTTTGTTATAAAAGTTTAAGGTTTTTCTTTTATAGTTAAATTTTTATTCCACTTGGAGTTATTTTTTATTTGTGGGGTAAGGTAGACCAGACTCCTTTTACATTTTAAAATCCAAGTATAATACACATACAGAAAACAACATACATCACAATATATATCTTGCACATGTGCTCAGTCATATCTGACTCTTTGCAACCCCATGGACTCTAGCCCACCAGGCTACTCTGTCCATGCCATTCTCCAGGCAAGAATGCTGGAGTGGGTTGCTGTGCCCTCCTCCAGGGGATCTTCCCGACCCAGGGATCAAACCTGCATTTCTTTATGTCTCCTGCATGGGCAGACACATTCTTTACCACTAGTACCACCAGGGAAGCCCATATATCATAGTGATATAGCTCAATAAATATTCACAAACTGAACCCAAGGACCGGGATGGGAGGTAAGAGAGAGCGCCACCTTCAGTAAGCTGCCTAGGCATCTTGCTTGCCTCACCCTGTTCCAGCCCTACTGAATACACATGTGAAATCAGCACCCGGATCAAGAAACACCATAGTACCAGCACTCTGAGAAAACTCAGTTCTGCTTTGCAGTCACTGTTCTATTCAACAGGACTATCTCTCTCCTGGCTTCTGTTAGAATCTATTAGTTTCTCTTGTTTTTTATTTTATAGATGTGGGAGCATGGAATGTGAAACATTTTTTCACTTCTTCAAGTATTCTGAACATGTTTTTAGTAAAATACACACATTTCTGGTAGGAGTAGAATTGCTGGGCCACAGGATATGAGTAGCTTTAATAGATACTACAAAACACCTTCCAAGTGCTTGTGTCAACTTACACTTCCATCAGCAGGTTTTGGTTGCTCCACATCCTCACCAGCCATTGGCATTTTCCATCTTTTTAATTTTAGCCATTCTGGTGGGTGTGTAGTGGTATGTCACTGTGGTTTTAATTTGCAGTTTCCTGATGACTAAGGAAGATGAGCACCTTTTCATATGTTTCTTGGCCATGCTGGCCATTTCTTTTTAAGGCTTTTGTCATTTTTCTGTTGGGTTCTGTTGGGTTTGTCTTTCATTCTTATGAATTTGTAGGAGTTCTGACTATATATTCTACATAAGTCCTTTGTCAGATACATGTATTGTGAATATCTCTTCAACTTTATGAGTTGCCTTTTCACTCTCTTAATAGTATGTTGTGATGGACAGAATATTAATTTTAGCATAGTTCAACTTATCAGTCTTTTCAGCTATCTTTGGCAGCTTTTTTTTAAAATTTTTTTCCACGCTAAAGTTTACAGAGATGTACTCTATATTTTTCCTCTAACAAGGAGAAATAGCTACAGAAACAGAGGTGAATTTTAAAATTATAAGATACCTCCATGAATAACATCACACAAAAAATATAAATAACTCACCTTTCTCTCCCCTGTCTTCAGGTATTCATATTTTAGTATATTATTCAGGGAGGTCTAAGAATTTAAAAATCACTTCTGCTTCTGTAGTTATTTCCCTGTTTTTATATCTGGTATTTATTTGTGCCTCATTTGTTTTTATTGGGTTATACTGGCCCAAATCAGCACGTTTTTACTTCTTTCTTCACAATCATCTTTGGGTTGTGCTGGTCTCTTCTGTGGCTCTGTTTTTCTATTTTGCTCATGTTTTGCTTTCATCTTTGTTTTCTTCTATTTCTCTGGTTTAGTTTTGTCTCCCTATTCCAAATTGACCATCAATATGTAGACATATTTATTATATGAACACCTCAAATTCAGCATCAAATGGAATTTCAACTTCTAACCAAACATGCTCTTCCTCCTCCCAGGTTCCTTATCTTTGTATTGCATTAAATCTTTACCAAACAGCCTGATCAGGAGTGTGTTCAGCTCCTATTTTCTTCTCACGTCTCACATCCTTTTGGTTACCATTTCTGTTTTGTGTCTGAAATACTTCAGACCATCATTTGGTCGTGGATCAGAAATGATGAACAGAGACAAACTTGAAATTTAAAAATTCTTAAATGATAAGAATTCGTAAAACCAAACTCCACTTGAGAAACAGGACACAGAACCCAAGTAAAGAGACCAAGGAATCCCAGGACAAAACAGGTTTATGTGGCACTGCCTGAAAAATCCTATTCTAACTGTGTCCTTATCATTCCATCTACATGCCAGCCACATCTTCAGGACAGGCCTTCCTTCCTCGTAGGGTGTTTTCAGCTTTAGGCCTTAGGTAATAAGGCCCACAACACAGTGTCTGTCCCCTCACAGTGCTCTGTGAAGTGGGGCCTGTTTTCTCTGTTGCAGTCAGCTGGGTAGATAACAATAGTCATGTACCCTAGAGAGAGACTCTTGGACAAGCTGCTTCTTTAAAGAACTCATCTCTATGGTGACAGTAACCTGTGGATATAGAATTTTTAAAAATTTTTATGCTAAGTTTAAATCCTGAGGGAAAAGTACTTCTAATACAGGTAGTTAACCCAGGCTTCTTAAATGACTCTAGTAATTACTAACACATCCAGACAGCTATAAAAAGATGGCCAGCTAATGTTGCACCATGTCAGTTGGAGAGACTGATGTTCTTAGTTTATTAAGCCATTAAAGCTTTTGGGAAGAGGGTGTTTGCTATGACCAGTGCATTCTCTTGGCAAAACTCCATTAGTCTTTGCACTGCTTCATTCCATATTCCAAGGCCAAATTTGCCTTTTACTCCAGGTGTTTCTGGATTTCCTACTTTTGCATTCCAGTCCTCTATAATGAAAAGGATATCTTTTGGGAGTGTTAGTTCTAAAAGGTCTTGTAGGTCTTCATAGAACTGTTCAACTTCAGCTTCTTCAGCGTTACTGGTCGGGGCATAGACTTAGATTACTGTGATATTGAATGGTTTGCCTTGGAAACGAACAGAGATCATTCTGTTGTTTTTGAGATTGCATCCAAGTACTGCATTTCGGACTCTTTTTTGACCATGATGGCTACTCCATTTCTTCTGCGGGATTCCTGCCCGCAGTAGTAGATATAATGGTCATCTGAGTTAAATTCACCCATTCCAGTCCATTTTAGTTTACTGACTTCTAGAATGCCAACGTTCACTCTTGCCATCTCCTGTTTGACCACTTCCAATTTGCCTTGATTCATGGACCTGACATTCCAGGTTCCTATGCAATATTGCTCTTTACAGCATCAGATCTTGCTTCTATCACCAGTCACATGCACAGCTGGGTATTGTTTTTGCTTTAGCTCCATCCCTTCTTTCTTTCTGGAGTTATTTCTCCACTGATCTCCAGTAGAGTTTTGGGCACCTACTGACCTGGGGAGTTGCTCTTTCAGTATCCTATCATTTTGCCTTTTCACACTGTTCATGGGGTTCTCAAGGCAAGAATACTGAAGTGGTTTGCCATTCCCTTTTCCAAAAGACCTTCATGACCAAGATAATCACGATGGTGTCATCACTCACCTAGAGCCAGACATCCTGGAATGTGAAGTCAAGTGGGCCTTAGGAAGCATCAATACGAACACAGCTAGTGGAGGTGATGGAATTCCAGTTGAGCTATTTCAAATCCTGAAAGATAATGCTGTGAAAGTGCTGCACTCAATATGCCAGCAAATTTGGAAAACTCAGCAGTGGCCACAGGACTGGAAAAGGTCAATTTTCATTCCAACCTCAAAGAAAGGCAATGCCAAAGAATGCTCAAACTACCGCACAGTTGCACTCATCTCACACGCTAGTAAAGTAATGCTCAAAATTCTCCAAGCCAGGCTTCAGCAATATGTTCAAGCTGGTTTTAGAAAAGGCAGAGGAACCAGAGATCAAATTACCAACATCCGCTGGATGATCAAAAAAGCAAGAGAGTTCCAGAAAAACATCTGTTTCTGCTTTATTGACTATGCCAAAACCTTGACTCTGTGGATCACAATAAACTGTGGAAAATTCTGAAAGAGATGGGAATACCAGGCCACCTGACCTGCCTCTTGAGAAACCTATATTCAAGTCAGGAAGCAACAGTTAGAACTAGACATGGAACAACAGACTGGTTCCAAATAGGAAAAGGAGTACATCAAGGCTGTATATATTGTCACCCTGCTTATTTAACTTGTATGCAGAGTACATCGTGAGAAACACTGGACTGGAAGAAGCACAAGCTGGAATCAAGATTGCTGGGAGAAATATCAGTAACCTCAGATATGCAGATGACACCACCCTTATGGCAGAAAGTGAAGAGGAACTAAAGAGCCTCTTGATGAAAGTGAAAGTAGAGAGTGAAAAAGTTGGTTTAAAGCTCAACATTAAAAAAAAACGAAGATCATGGCATCTGGTCCCATCACTTCATGGCAAATAGATGGGGAAACAGTGGCAGACTTTATTTTGGGGGCTCCAAAATCACTGCTGATGGTGATTGCAGCCATGAAATTAAAAGACGCTTACTCCTTGGAAGAAAAGTTATGACCAACCTAGATAGCATGTTAAAAAGCAGACATTACTTTGCCAACAAAGGTCCGTCTAGTCAAGACTATGGTTTTTCCAGTGGTCATGTATGGATGTGAGAGTTGGACTGTGAAGAAAGCTGAGCGCCAAAGAATTGATGCTTTTGAACTGTGGTGTTGGAGAAGACTCGAGCGTCCCTTGGACTGCAAGGAGATCCAGCCAGTCCATTCTGAAGGAGATCAGTTCTGGGATTTCTTTGGAAGGAATGATGCTAAAGCTGAAACTCCAGTGCTTTGGCCACCTCATGCGAAGAGTTGACTCATTGGGAAAGACTCTTGATGCTGGGAGGGATTGGGGGCAGGAGGAGAAGGGGACGACAGAGGATGAAGATGGCTAGATGGCATCACCAACTCGATGGACGTGAGTCTGAGTGAACTGAGTTGGTGATGGACACGGAGGCCTGGCGTGCTGCGATTCATGGGGTCGTGAAGAGTCAGACACGACTGAGCGACTGAACTGAAAGCTTTTGGGGGCTTCCCTGGTGATTCAGATGGTAAAGAATCTGCCTGCGATGCAGGAGACCTGGTTCAATTCCTGGGAAGGGAATGGCAACCCACTCCAGTAGTCTTGCCTGAAGAATCCCATGGACACAGGAGCCTGGCGGGCCATAGTCCATGGGGTTTAAAAGAGTCAGACATGACTGAGTAACTAACACTGGTGGCTCATTGGTAAAGAATCCACCTGCCAATGCAGGATACACGGGCTCCATCCCTGGTCAGGGAAGATTCCACATGCCGTGGAGCAGCTAAGCCCGTGTGCCATGACTGCTGAAGCCCACTCTAGGACCTGTGCTCTGCAACAAGAGAAGTCACCGCAACCAGAAGTCTGTGCATCGCAACTAGAGAGAAGCCCCCACTCGCCTCAGCGTGAGAAAAGCCCCAGCAGCAATGAAGATCCAGCACAGCCAAAACTAAATAATTTCAAAAGGAAAGCTCTTTGGGAATTTGTATTTTTATCAATTGTTAAGTGGGGATCCACAGGCGGTAATTTTCTAATTTTGTGAGCTCTTTATGAGTCTTTGTTCCCTTAGAAGGGGTTGTTTTTTTCTTATTGATGAATTCCAGAAAAGAATACACATAACAATATATGGCTTACCTGAATGCATATTTTTTCCCTGTGTGAAGGCCATTTCTTACCTTCTGTGCTAACACATTGGATTTAAGTATAAATGATTTGTTTTTGAGAAATTAGAATGTAAAGTATATTAGCGCCCAAGTAAATGGTAACACTTAAATGTGGACTAGAAAGATATTTTCTGAAATTCCTCAGAATTCCTATGTATTCTAGTCAGTGGATTAAAACAAGAGCCTTTTCACTCAAAACCCTATTTTCTCCCACTAAACTCTGAAGTTTTGAATTTTTGAGGTATAGGCTGGTGATTTTCATATCATTACATCTCATGAAGCATATATGCCTTGTCTGATACAATGTAGTGTTGGCAAGAATATCTTAGATTCTTGGAAATGGAGTTGATTATTGAAAACGTTGGAGAGGCTCATTATCTACAGAAAATATTCAGACTTCAAAACCACACATCATTCTCTTTATCACAGGGCTGTAGTCCTTTTCACAAAGTTTCTTTTTGTCTAATAGGACTTTTTTTCAACTAAATTTTCTGTTCTGCATTACAGAATATAATTGTTATCCTCTGTTAACCATGAAAAGGAATGAAAGTTGGTTGACTTTCCCATCAGTCATATAAGTCATCTTTTTTCATATATGAATCACTTTTTAACATATCAGAGAATTATTTCCTTCCTGTTGTGAGTAGGAATAGCCACTCTGATGAGCTGTGTATGTATCACTTTTACATAAAGAAAAAAAGAGTGTATTGATAGATGGTGTTTAGTCTCTAAGTCATGTCTGACTCTTTTGAGACCCCATGGACTGTTGCCCGCCAGGCTCTTTTGTCCATGGGATTTCCTAGACAAGAATAGTAGAGTGGGTTGCCCTTTTTTCTCCAGGGAATCTTCACAACCAGGGATCGAACCAGCTCCTGCATTGGCAGGCGGATTCTTTACCACTGAGACACTTAGGAAGTCCATATTGATATATATGGGGGGGGTGTGTACGTGTGTATAATAGCAGAAGAAAAGCATAGTGAGTAGTCTTAGGTAGTAACACTTTGGATTCTACTATTACTAAAGCCTACCATTTTTCACTTTCATGCACTGGAGAAGGCAATGGCAACCCACTCCAGTGTTCTTGCCTGGAGAATCCCAGGGAGGGGGGAGCCTGGCGGGCTGCCGTCTATGGGGTCGCACAGGGTCGGACACGACTGAAACGACTCAGCAGCAGCAGCAGCAGCCTAAAAGAAGTAAGCTTTGTTGCTGTTGTTGTTTTTACAGGAGTAAGACTGAGAGTGTTGTTGGTTTAAGCAAAGCGCCTGTAATAGCCTGAAGTAGTGCAATGTCACCGTCACACTGAGGCCGGTGTCACATGAGGTCAGGAGCAATCTTCTGCTGTTTGGGAAAGTTTGCGAAGAGTTGGCGTTAATTCTTTGAATTAAAGTAAGCCACCTGGGTCTAGGCTTTTCTTCGTAGGTAATTTTAAACTTCTATTAATTCAGTCTCTTCAGCTATATAGATCTATTTAGATTTTCTATTACTTCTTGAGCCAGTTTTGGTAGTTTGTGTCTTTCTAGGCATTTATTATTTCATTTATGTTATCTCTATGGATATATGCAGCAAATGACAAGGGATTTATATAGTACCTCTTTATAATGCTTTCTTACATTTTTGTAAAGTCAGTAGTAATTTTTGCTGTTCTAATTCAATGGCTTCCCTGGTGGGTCAGATGGTAAAGAATCTGCCTGCAATGCAGGAGACCTAGGTTTGATCCCTGGGTCAGGAAGATTCCCTGGAGAAAGAAATGGCTACTCACTCCAGTATTCTTGCCTGGAGAATCCCATAATTTGAGTCTTCTCTCATTTTCTTGGCTATAGGTTTGTCGATATTGTTGATCTTTCAAAGAAGCAATTTATGGATTCATCAATTTTCTCTATATTTGTTTTTGTATTCTCCATTTCACAAATTTCCAATATAGTCTTTATCTCCTTTCTTCTGCTTGTTTTTGGGTTTAGTTTGTACTTTTCCAGTGTCTTCCGTTGGAAATTTAGGTTCTTTGAGGCACTTAGACCTATAAACTTCCCTCTAAGCACTGCTTTAGCAATATTTTTCTTCTGTTGCATCTTCAGTGACTAAGCACAGCACATGGTTGCTTTACAATGCTGTAGAATGGCACCCCACACCAGTACTCTTGCCTGGGAAATCCCATGGACAGAGAAGCCTGGTAGGCTGCAGTCCATGGGGTCGCGAAGAGTTGGACACGACTGAAGCGACTTAGCAGCAGTAGCAGCAGCAGAAGAAAGTGAACTTGCTGTATGTATGTATATATGTATACCCTGTCTTTTTCCTTCCTCCCATCCTACCCACATTCCACCATCTTGGTCACCACAGAGCACAGAACTGGGCTCCTGTCTTACACGTACAGGAGCACATACATCAATCCCCATCTCCCAGTTCATCCCACCTCTTCCCCTGCAGCCCAGGGCCACACGTCTGTTCTCCGCATCTGCATCTCTGTTCCTGCCCTGCACCTAGGTTTATCTGTACCATTTTTCTAGATTCCACATATTCATTAATATATGATGTTTTTCTCTTCCTGATTTCTACAGCAAGGTCTTTTTGACCCAAATCCTAGAGTAATGAAAATAAAAACAAAAGTACACAAATAGGATCTAATTAAACTTAAAAGCTTTTGCACAGCAAAGGAAACCATAAATAAGACCAAAAGACAATCTTCAGAATGGGAGAAAATATTTGCAAACGAAGCAAATGACAAGGGATTTATCTGCAAAATATACAAAGAGCTCATGAAGCTTAGTATCAAAAAAAAACAACCCAATAAAAAAATGGGTGTATCTTCTTTTTTATTCATCTCAGATAATCTTCTGACTTCTCTTTTGATTTCTTCTTTGACCTCTTGGTTACTTAGGAGTATGTTGTTTAATTTTGTGAGTTACCCAATTTTATTCTGTTCTTTTTTCTAATTTTATACCACCGTGGTCAGAGCTAAAACTATAAAACTTCCAGGAGGAAGCAAAATGTCCAACACAATGTTTTTAAGCAGCTCCCTGAAAACACTAACAATAAAAGGAAAAATACTGATATATTGAGCTTTATCAAAATTTAAAACCTCTCTTCCAGAAAGATATTGTTGAGAAAACAAAAAGGCAAGCTAAAAACTGAGTGAAAATAGTCTTTCTACATAAAAATCTGTCAAAGAATTTGTATTCAGAATGTATGACGTTTATATGTACAGATTATATTTATACAGATTATTTTCAACTCAAGAAGACCAACCCCATTTAAAAACATGCCCAAGAATATGAACAGACACTTTACCAAAAAATATGTACCAATAGCCAAATAAGACATAAAAAGATACTTTATGTCATTAGTCATCCAGGAAATGCAAATTTAAAACCAAAATGTGATACTAGTCTGCATTCACTAGAAGGACTAAAATTAAAATTGAGAATACCAAGTGTTTTCAAGGATGTGGATCTTTTGGAATTTTCATATCTTGCTCATGGGTATGTTAAATGGTACAGCCACTTTGGAGAAGAACATTTTGTCAGTTTCCTATAAAGTTAAATATATGCTTACTATGTGGTACAGCAATCTCACTCCTAGTTATTCAAGAAATGAAAACATATAATCACAAGAATATTGGGACACAGATGTTCACAGCAGCTTTATTCATAGTAACTCCTAACTGGAAACAACCCAGATACCCAACAACAGGTCAAGGGACCAGTAAATTGTGGTATCTCAGCACAAAGGATTAGCAGTAGCAATAAGAAGAGTAAAGAATAAGCAACTCTGCAAAACCGTGAACGAATTTTTAAAAGTCAGATAAGAGTACCCACTATATGATTTCATTTGCGTGAAATTCTAGATGCAAAACTAATCTAAAATGAGAGGAAACAAACTGATGTTTCGCTAGGTGTGGGGGTTGGATGGGGATTTAGCGCAAAGAAGCATAAAGAAAGTTTAAGGTGATGAAATGTTCTCTACTTTGATTGTAGTGTGGTCCAAGGATATGTGCATTTATCAAGGCTCCTAGAAATGTATAATGCACTTAAAATAGACGCAGCAGCATATGTGTGCTGTGTGTGCTAAGTCATTTCAGTCATGTCCAACTCCGTGCAGCCTGGACTGTATCTCTCCAGGCTCCTCTGCTCATGGGATACTCCAGGCAAAAATACTGGAGTGGGCTGCCATTTCCTTCTCCAGGGGATCAACAGTATATATAATAGTATATAAACTTTGCCTCGTTACAGTTAAATTTTGAAAAGCAGTGATCCGTGGTATTAATTATTACCATGAAGCCCTGCTGGTAACTGTTCCATGTTGGAAAGAACCTAAGTGTCCCTCACTGAAAGACTGGCTCACTAAGCTGTGGTAGGCCAAGCAAATGAGGCGCTACATGGCCATTAAGAGCGCGGCAGAGGAGGAAAGGGCTTCCCGGCCAGTGCTCATGGTGAAGAACCCACCCGCCAGTGCAGGAGACAGAAGAGACGCAGCCTCCAGCCCCTGGTCAGGAACGGCTCCTGGAGGAGGGCGTGGCAACCCATGCTAGGATTCTTGCCTAGAGAATCCCATGGACTGAGGAGCCTGGCAGGCACGGTCCATAGGGTCACAGAAGGTCAGACAGCAGCTGTAGCGACCTAGCACAAATGCAGAGAAATGAAATTGTTGATCTGGAGAAAGTGCTTGTACCTTGTTTGGTAAGTGAAAGTAAGATAAAGCAAGCCACCTAATACTTTCCCAATATGTAATATAATTTGGGTTATATCATTAATTTGCAGTAGATTCTTTCATCTATATAATTCTACAACAAGCCGAGTTATGCAGTAGGTCATGATTGCTTTTCTTGCATAAATGTTTGCTTTTCCTGCAGTTAATAATTGTTCATTTGCTTAGCTCTCTACTTATTCCTAATTAAATTCCAAACTTTCTGCAAATCATCTAGACCTGCACTGTCCAAAATGGTAGCCGCTCATCACATGTGGCTATCGAAATTTTAATTAAATAAGTTCAGCTGCTCAGTCGCCCACTGCCGGTGCTCTGGCTAGTGACTGCTGTCTCGGGCAGCACAAATGTGGACATTCCATCCCCACAGAAAGGCCCGCTGACAGGGCTGCTCTAAGGCCCCTCTCGGATATTCAGATGCAAGACCTCCGTCCTCACTGAGAGATTTCTCCTGGAGCTTTTCACCTTTGACCAAATCTGCGTGACTGCTCTGCCTGGTGCCTGCCTCTCATAATGAAGTCTCCCTTCCATAGCTTCTGGGGAATTCTCTGCCTCTCCTGTCTTAGACCTTTCGTTTCCTGATTTGTTTTTCTCCCTTGTTTCTGTGGAGCTTGTCCTTTAATAACTTCCTTAGAGAGGGGTGATCGGTGACAAGTTTTTGAGATCCTTCAAGCCCTAAAAATATTATTTTACTGTTATATTTGTTTGTCCAGAAATAAAGGTCTAGGGGACAGTTTTTTTCGTGAGGGTTCTGAGGCATTGTTCCTCAAAGTATTATAGTTTCTGGTGTTTCTGTTAAGAATTTCCAAGTCATTCTGATTTTGAGCTTTTGTTTATTTTCTGTTTTTGTTTTTGTTTTTTCCTGTCTGGAAGCTGTTTCCTCAGATTTCTGAAATTTTATTAATTATTTATGTTTGTCACTCCGGCCAGTTTGAGTCTGGTAACCTGGGTGCTCCTTCGGTTCTGGGAAATTGCTCTTGAATTATTTCCTTGATGAAAATTATGTCTGCTCAAAACTCTCTACTCTTTCTTTCTGGATCTCCTAGTATGATACTCAGATAGCAGACCTCCTGTATATAGTTATTCTACTTAAAAAAATCTTTCCTGTGCCATTTCCGTATCCCTGTGCCTTCATTCTGTGCCCTTGGGGATAACTCCTAACATGCTAACAGGACCCTGTTCTTCTGTTGAGTCTTTGTTTGTGCAGTTGTGTTTCTGTTTCCAAGAGCCTTTTGTTGCTGTTCTCTGGGTGCTCCTTCTCACGGCTACGGTGCCCTGCTCTTGCTCACGCTCGCAGAGTGGTCTCCTGTCTCAGGATGTTGATTCTCCAGATGCATTCCTTCCCTCTGCATGTCTTTGTTTCTTCTGCTGGTTTGCTGTTTCCTCCTCCACCCTTGTTCGCCTCCCCCGACCTCTCTCCCCTCAGAGGCCAAAGACGGCTGGCGGTCCTTGGTTGGCTGCTTGTGCTTAACAGTGCAAGGACTAGAAAGCTCTGAGCTCGTGGGCCTTCGCTGCAGAGCGCCACGATCCCGCCTCTGGGGGAGCACTCAACGTCTGCACTTTCAGATGCCTCCTCCTGGCCACTGTGCCCACTCTGTGTTGGGCTCCGCTGTTTTGGGAGCCAAGCAGAGACAGAGGGCTGAGGCTCTGCACATTCACTGTGCATACTTTCACTGAATCCCCCTGTTTGCGGCGCCACAACCCTGCCTCGACTGTGATCTAGATCTCACTACCTTCTGCAACCTTCTTCAGGGAATTTCCAGTTTTATGCCTGGGTGGGCAACTGTTTGGTTTTGCAAAGTTGAAGAAGGGGTCTGAGGAATCCAACTGCTTCATAAATGTCTTTTACTAGGTCTTTAGTTAGCTGCAGGCTTCCCTCATAGCTCAGTTGGTAAAGAATCCACCTATAATGCAGGAGGCCCTGGTTCGATTCCTGGATAGGGAAGATCCGCTTGAGAAGGGATAGGCCACCCACTCCAGTATTCTTGGGCTTCCCTTGTGGTTCAGCTGGTAAAGAATCCACCTGCAATGTGGGAGACCTGGGTTCGATCCCTGGGTTGGGAAGATTCCCCGGAGAAGGGAAAGACTACCCACTCCAGTACTCTGGCCTGGAGAATTCCATGGACTGTATAGTCCATGAGGTCATAGAGTCAGACACGATTGAGCAGCTTGCACTTTCTTTAGTTAGCTCCAGGTGGCGCTAGTGGTGAAGGGCCCACCTGCCAATGCAAGAGACAAAAGGAAAGCGGGTTTGATCCCTGGGTTGGGAAGATCCCCTGGAGGAGGGCATGGCAACTTATTCCAGTATTTTTGCCTGGAGAACCCCCACGGACAGAGGAGCCTGGCAGGCTCCAGTCCATGGGATCTCAAAAAGTCGGACACCACTGAGCAGCTAACACTTTCACTACCCACCCTTCTCATTCCTTATTCCAGAAGCACCTGATGCTGAAACTCTTTAGACCCCTGTACATGTGGGTAGTTCTCGGTTTGCCCCACTGCTGGCTTAAGTTACCAGCAACACTAGTTACCTCTTATCTGTCTGCTTTCCAGCTTCCAAACTCTCATTGCTGTTGTTTTCTCTCTCATTCTTCCAGTCCTTTGGGGTTTCTACTCTTAAATCTCTTTACTGTCACTCTAGTGAAGTTTGGGGAGGAAACTAAATAAATATTGATGGAGTGTCAATGTACAGTTTCACCCAGAAACCAGTAAATGTACTCCTCAAAACATAAATATTTCAAGAATTAATTTTTAGGACCAGCAATGCATTTTTTTTCCTTTAAGCATTTTGGTTTGAAGAATAATGGTTTGGTCTAACTTGCTTTAGACAGGACTTCTCAGAATTGGTGAAATATTGCTTAACAATTTTAACATTAAAAACACTTCATAATACTATAAAGCTACTTTAAAATCACATTTAAAGTATTTAAGTCTGAATGGTCTTAAGAAGAGAATATATCTCAGATGTGTAGAAGGCCACTGAATATAATAATAATATTATCTTAAAATATTTGCATGTTTTAAATTTGTCATGCATACTCTGTCTTTTTGGAGCTTCTTGCCAGGACATCCATAGTCTCAATTTAGGGGAAAAATATTAAAGAATAGTTTGAAAGTCCACCAAGACACTTTCCCATTAACTTAGAAGAATACACAGAGATAAAGCCTTCCACTTGGTGTTGGGAGCTTTGTGTCACAATCCTGACTCTGTTCAAAAGCAGGACTTAGACATTCTTGTAGTAGAAGGTGAGGTGGAAAATTTGGATGAAGCTGTTCAGACATTAGGTAGAAGAAAGCTTCACGTGATCCTGCTCATCCTTCTAGTTAACTGTGCTCTTTCCATACGCAGTCTTTCACGAGATGCTGTCCATTTTCTGCACCCCTTCTCACCTGCTCATTGAATCAGAAAGTGCGCTTTCTCCCTCTTCTTCACCTTCCTTCACTTTTTCTAATAATGCCTTTTCCAATAAGAGATCTCACAGTCTTTCCTCTTTTAGTTTTCATTCTTCTTGACCTGTTTTATGACGTTGACTGTCTGTTCTCTTTTAAATGTTCCTTCTCATTCCCGTGACACCATACTGTTCTCACTCTCTTCCACTCTCCTGAGCTGTCATTCATTTCTGTTACTTTTGCTCCTTCTCCTGCCTCTAACTGTGGGCAAACCCCAACCTGTCCAAGGTCCTGACTCCATACTCTTCGATGTCTACATACGTTACTCGGGAGGATTCGTCCATTCTCAGGCTTTTGATCACCACATGTATACTGTTGGCTCCCAAATGTCTCATCTTGTGCCCTGACCGTGAGAACTGAACAGAGCTCCAGTTCTGTATCTTTAATCTGCTATTTGGCATTTCCACCTGATGTCCCACTATCGTGTCAAAGCCAGGATGCGCGTCTTTTTATTCCTCACTGCCCTCTCCTTCCCACACCCAAAACAGACTTCTTTATCCAGTTTCCTGCCTCTCAGCATCATCTTCATCCTCTTAGGTACAGAATCTTGAGATCATTTTTTTAGTCGGGTATCAAAATTTCCCCAAGCTTTCCTTTTCCAGTCTGTTCTTACTGCCAGAACTTGAGTCCAGGCCTTCATCCCCTGGCACCTGAATTGCTGCCACAGCCTTCAAGCTCTCCCACCGCCTCCTGCTCTGCCCCACATCTTTAAATGCAACTCTCATCATATCACTCCCTTAATCAAAATATCTCATGATTCCCATTTCCTACTACGTCAAGTCTAAACACCTCTACCTGGCTTCCGGCTGCTCATGGTCTGCCTCCCATTGCCTGTCCTCTTTCCCACTATCACCGAACCCGTTCCCCCTTCCGGAGTCAGTTTTCTCACTGTCACGAGAACAAGCCAAGTTCGTTTCTGCCTCCTTAACTTAACAAGTGATCTTCTCTAGCTTGGAATGCCTTTCTTCTTTCCATTGACCTAAATCACATCCACCGTGCAAGAGACCTGCCTGCACTTGCTGTGCCCACCCCCCTTCCTCTTCTCTCTGCACGCCACAGCCATCAGGCCTTCATCCCCACTCCTCCTCCACCGTCCAAGACACAATTATTCTCCTAACGTGAAATCTGTGAATTCACAGCTCTACCACGAGTTCCCCTCTAATCCCATAGAAATTCTGGTTTTATCTCTTTCCATATTTGTAACTTCTTTCTCCATCAGTGAGAAACCTGGCCCCCATTATACTTAACATATTACTTATGGTATCCATCCCCTCAAATGTAACCAAGCTCCCATTCTCGCCATCTTCCCCACACACGCATAGGGACCCATGTCACTCTGTTCCGGCTCTGTTGCCCCAGGAGTCTCCCATACCTGTGAGCCCTCCCTGCTCCATTCAGCCTCTGACTCCTCGCGCCAGGCCTGTCCTCCATGGGGACACCCTCCTCACCCTGCCCAGGCCCTGACACCCCCATGCACGAGCCTCTCTGGCTCTGCTACACCGACACGGGCGTGAGGACTGAACTGCTCATCAAGGAAGAACCACTAGGGTCAATATTTTATTTAGAAAAAGCTTTTCAATTTGTTTCTGTTTCTTTTCTCCTAAAAAGCACCTATTGTCAGTATCAATCAGTCTGAAATACCACAGAAAGCAGTGGACAGAGAAACCAAATCATTTCTAAAAGAATATGCAACCTACATCAATGTAGAAGCAAAACATCCAGCTTTAAAAAAAAGAAATATTTCTTCACATTCTCCATCTCTTGCTCAAATAGTTTGATATTATGGCCACAGCCTCAGAATCGCTATCAAGTGCCAGGGCTTTTGGTAAATTCATGAACTTTACATTTTTTGAAGATGGTGGTTTCTGATGCCCGAGGTGCAAAATTAACTTTATCTTTTAAAACTGAGAAATGAAGATATTTCGTCACCTTACTGTCATTCAGTTAGACCTCTGCAAGATCACCCTTGATAACCAGTTCACAGAGACGAAGCACTGACGAGGAGACAGAAAGCAGTCATCAAAGAGCCTGCAGACAGTCCCTGGAGACCACAGCTTTCCCAGGACAGAAATACCCAAGTCTGCCTCCAAACCCTTTAAAGACATAAACTAACCATTCCAAGAGGCAGCTTTCTCATTCCTACTCTTAATCCCAATTTTCTTTGTCTGAGAAAGGCAAATTTAGCCCTTCTTCTAAATCAAGATACAATATGACTGGACTTTTGTTTAATTCTAAGCCAAAGCATTCCCAAGCTCCCCCTGCATTCCTGGGAAGCCCTGCCTGCTGCTGGAGTGCTCCCCCGGCCACGCCTTGCCCCTTCAGGGAGTCGGGCGCTGCATCTGCGCCCCTCAGGGGCCGTGGGGAGGGGCGCGGCCTCCGTGGTGCTCCCGCCGGGTGGGTCCAGATTAGCTCTGTGGCCCACTCATGAGGACGTGAACAAGGCTCCTCTGTGGGTGTCTGAGCACACGTTACCAAACTGCTGGTGGCCTCATGAGCCAGAGAAAGCAGGGCTCGCATTGTGGACTAAGCCTAAATATTGATGCTGCTTTATGTTTATGTAGCGTCTTTTTTCCATGGAGCTCCAGCCTCTTTACAGACATTATGTCATTAATCCTCAAAGCATTGCTGTTTGGCCCATGGCAAATATGATCCCCCTCCCTTTTTTATTTTTACTGTGATGGAAACTTGCGAGTCAGTGATGGAGCCCAGCCCCTAGTTCTCAGTCTTTGCACTATGCCGTGAAAATAAGCAGATGAACAACCTCTCAAGCGCACCCCTGGCATCCTGGTGGGATCCGAGGGGACGGCTCCATCTGTGCTTTCCAGTTCCCAGTCCCGCTGCTGCGCTTACAGGAGCACTGCAGGTGTGCAGCCGAAATTTGAAGTGCAGGACTATTATTAAATACATAATTTCACTTATCACTTGGAGATCCTGTACACTTCTCGTACCCCAAGAGAAGGTAGATTTTTAAAAAGTGGTACAGCAGTTTAGGGCACATTTCATCCATAGCAACCACATAGTCACCAAAAGCAGGCAAAATCAGGCAACTAGACACAATCAATTTGTATTGAGTGATTAACATGTACCAGATACTGTGCCAAACTTTTTCAAATCCATGATCTTATTTTACGTATATAATATTCCATGAGAACCTGTTAGATTAAGTCATGTGTATGGAAACACTCTGAGTGGGGCAAGAAAAAAAAAGGGCACTAATAGAAATATGGCCTTAGCTGCTATATCCCTTCCATCATCCCCCCCAACACACATACCCCAAAGAGCTCTATTAACTCTAATTCCCTTAGTGGAAATCCCCAGCGTAAATATTTCCACAAAAAGGGAAAATGTGGGTAAACTCTAAAAACCACTAGGAATTAGCTCAATACCTACCCACCAAAAAAAAAAAAAAAACCCAGCCCCAACAACTTTAAAAAGATCAGTACCTGCATATGCAACAATTAATGCAAAGCACAGAGAACAGAACGCAACTGTGTCTAACGATGACAGATATTTCTTGATTTCACTTGGCTAGATGCTTCCTAACCAGGAACATTCGAACCAGGAATGATGAACCATGCTGGCATAACTTTCAACACGCATAGGAACTTGTTCCACACTGTTGTTTTATTTTCACACGTGACCCACCGTCATAGTGATTCTCAAATGGGTAGACGTCTTTTCCCCGCTGGATTTGACAATGGCTGTGAAAAGAGACATACTGAGGGGAAATCAGGAAAACTCTCCTTGTGAAACTTTCAACTTTGAATCATAAAACCTAAAAGCCTCAGAATGACAATGTATGTGCCAGACACCCTGCAACAATAATACCATTCCACACTGTTCTCTGGCTGACTTGGTTTGAAATAGCCTTACATTTCTGAATAAAGAATATTTGAAACCGAGCAGCCCTGCCCCTCATGGAGAATCTTTGTGCACACTATGCCATATTTCAGGCATATGGTCTAGCCACATTCTGCAGCATAGCTGCACTGCGGTTTATACTCAACAAACTTGCAGTTTTAAAGCATACTCATATTTCTGTATATCTGATTTCTTATCATAGAAAATATTAGCCCAAAGGAAAATCTTGTATCCCAAGTAAAAATGTAGTGATGGGGAAACTTAGGAAGTGGTCACGCAAAAAGTGACGTTTGTTCTCATAGGGTTGCCACGCTGGCACGGTTATGCCCACAGCGTCGCGCAATTCCAGGGGCTACCAAAGTCATGGGCAGCGGCGTGAGTGGCGCCCCCTGGAGGCGAGCAGCGCCCGGCGGCCTCGATTTTAATTAATTAGGAAAGCTTTTGAAAAGGAGTGTTTCGTTTTGGTTCTGAGTGGTAAGCTGCGGGGGACTTATTATTAATCCCTACATTTTTGTGTGTGTGCAAGTTCTGAGTGCTTCCTCCCCATATTGGTTTTTAAAGGCTTCCCTACTGACTGAGCTTCAGCACATGGGTCTGGCATTCTCCCAGCTCTGAGTCAGGGAAAAACGTGTGCTGTTTTGAGAAGACGCTCATCAGACCTGCTCAAGCAGCCCTGGGCTGATTGATGAAGCCCCTCCGCCATTCCCCTTCTCCCTCTGTGTACCTACAGCATCCTGCTTGCGTCTTGATTTAGCCCTCACTTCATCCTACCGGTGGGAGATACTGGTGAGAGCTCATTGTCCCACGCCAGTGTTCCTCACGACTGTGCAGCGCTCTGCTGCCCAGGCCTCTGGCATCACCACCTGAACGCCTGGGACCAGAATCTGGTACTCAGCCTGCTACCTGAGCCTCCGCTTGCCCCACCCTCATCCTACCCTCATACAGTCTGGTTCTCTCACTTCCTTTAGTCCATGTTTAGGAGGAAAACATGGGGTCTCCAGATGGGGAAGATAACTGATAACTGGGGGCGGCGGGAAGAAAGCCCACCTTCACATGCTGAGACCAGGCGTGACCCTGTGACTTGGTCACAGCCCTTCACTTCCTCCTTGGTCCAGGCCTGATCCAGCTCTAGTGAAACAACTTGAAGAGGATGATACTGCGAACTGTTTTCTAGCAGTTTTAAGCTTTTTAGCATTACACGCGTGCTAAGTTGCCTCAGTCGTGTCCAGCTCTTAGCGACCCCATGGACTGTAGCCCCTCAGGCTCCCTGTCCGTGGGATTTTCCAGGCAACAACATTGGAGTAAGTTGCCATGCTCTCTTCCAGGGGATCTTCCCAACCCAGGGACTGAACCCGCATCTCCTTGGCTCCTGCACTGGCAGGCAGGTTCTTCACCACTAGCGCCGCCTGTACAGTTAATTTCAGAATGGAAACAGAACAGTTTCTGGGAAGTTGTCCAAGAAACTGGTGGAGGTTACCTTCTAGGCAGGGCACTGAGTGGCAGGAAGAAGCTCACTCTCTGCCTTTATTTTGCATTTTGAATTTCATCCCATGTGACTGTACCAGTTACTGCGAGAGAGAAAATCCAGGAAAAGGAATCAGGCAGTCAAATAACTAGATGTGAACTGAACTGATGCCAGGCAAAGTTCTGTTAATTATAGGAAAGGATTCAAATATATTAGTAAATAAAAGTAGATCAGAAAGAGAAGTATGATTATTTTCATTTTCTGTTTAAAATTAGAAAATGTTCACTGTTTGCTGAACAAGCAAAATACAACTTAAGGTTAGGTGTCTATCCCTCATATAAACCTATCCACACTCTAAACACTCAACTACTTCTTTTTAGTTGTTTTTCCCCCATTGTTTCTTCAAGTGAACTTAGGGCCAGTTTAAAGTGAAAATCTGACTTCTGGATCTTTGCCATTCTGCCTCCACCTTGTATGCAAGAACTCTTTCGGGGTGCCAGAGCTCCTGAGTGTCACCTCTTTCCTGCCAGCGGGAGCAGGCAGTCACGACCCAAGGTCCGGCCATCACGCCGCCAGGTGCTCCCCCAGCTCAGGCGGCCCCGCGCCACCGAGGCCCTGCTCTGCGGGGCCCGTCTCTAGAGTCATTCCTGTACCCACAGTTACACTCTGTTCCTTTTTAACACCTGCTGAAGCGCTTTTCAGAGACTCAGACTCGAGCAAATGACCTTCATAGCACGTCTATGAGAAGCGGGTATCATTTCCAATTCTGCATCTATTATCTGTTCATCTCATTTTTGAAGAATCAGCAAACCTATGGCAAGTTTAGCACATCTAATAACATCATCACGTCGTCACCTGTGCGTTTCCTCCTACATGCCGCAAACTGAAAACAACTGTTTCATTTTCAGAATCACTTCAAGTATGTGCTTGAATGTGTTTATATGTGTTTTATATTTCTACTTTAGTTACCACAGAATTAATAGTTTATTACTCAGGCATGTGGAAGTAGGAAAGTAGCTGACATTTTTCTATTGAAAAGTGTCTAATAATAGTTTAGAATATTTTATAATTGTAAAAGGTAAACCACAAAAATTTTAAGGCTTTTAATGTTCTTTTATGACTTTCCCAGTTTATGAATTAAAATAATGTAATAAAACTTTCATCACATTGAAATAAAGGAAAACAAAGAGATAAAGACTGTTGATTATAAACATAGCTATTAATAAAAGATATAGTTTTAACAGGATAAACAAATACAGAACTTCAAATTTTTAATGCAACTAATTATATTGGGTTGGCCAAAAAGTTTGTTTGGGCTTTTCTGTAAGATGTTTCAAAAACTCAAATGAATGTTTTTGGTCAACCCAATACAATTTACACATGAATACATTCTCACAGATAATTTTAAAACCACCAATAAGGATAATGCATATCACTGGCTTTGAATTGAAAACACACGAGATGTGCTGTCCAGCATGGCGGCCAGGAGCCGCAGGTGGCTGTAAGCCACTTGGAATGTGGCTAACTTGAGGTGAAATGTGCTGTACGTGGAAAAAACATACCAGACTGTAAAGACATAGTATAAAAAAATGCAAAATATCTCAATTTTATATTGATTACATATTGAAATAATATTTTTATATACAGGATCAAATAATTATTAAAAGTTAATTTCATCTGTTTCCTTTTACTTTTTTCAGTGTACCTACTAGAAAATTTAAAATTTTATGTGTGGCTTGTAATGGTGTCTTGCATCTATTTCTACTGGATAGCACTGTATGCACGTATAGGAATGTATGCATATGTGGTATATATGCATACACATATATACACACATATATGCATATACTTATGGATATTTTAAAAGCATAAATGGGATAATGGCATCTTTTCCTGAAACTTGCTTTCTTCACTTAACATATGTCTTAGAGATTTCTCCTTGTTAGTCTATTTAGAAAATCCATGTAACACCAGTTGTCCTTTTGTGACTGGCTTCTCTCACTTAGCGAATGTCTTCCGTGTTGTAGGTTCATCCGTGTTGTAGCCTGTGTCAGAATTTCCATCCTTTTAAGACTAAACAATATTCCATTGTTTGTATGCACTGCATTTTGTTTACCCATTCATCCACCTCTGGACATTGAGACTGCCCCCACTTTTTGGCTGCTGTGAATTATGCTGCCATTAACATGAGTGTAGAAATATCTGTTCAAGTTCACACTTTGAGTTCTTTCGGACATATACCTGGAAGTGAAATTGTGGGGTCATGTGGTGATTACATGTTTTCTTACGTGAGGAGCTGCCATGCTGTCTTCCTTAGCAGCTGCACCGTTTTACACTCCCAGTAGCAATGCATGAGGGTTCCAGTTTCTCCACATTGTCCCTAATACTTGTTATTTTCTTATTTTTTACTAATAGCCATCCTAATGAGTATGAAGTGATATTTCACTGTAGTTTTGATTTGCACTTCCCTAATGATTAGTGAGGAGAAGACAATGGCACCCCACTCCAGTGCTCTTGCCTGGCAAATCCCATGGACAGAGGAGCCTGGTGGGCTGCAGTCCGTGGGGTTGCTAAGAGTCAGACACGACTGAGCGACTTCACTTTCCCTTTTCACTTTCATGCATTGGAGAAGGAAATGGCAACCCACTCCAGTGTTCTTGCCTGGAGAATCCCAGGACGGCGGAGCCTGGTGGGCTGCCGTCTATGGGGTCGCACAGGATCAGACACGATTGAAGTGACTTAGCAGCAGCAGCAGCAGTGATTAGTGATGTTGAGAATCTTTTTCATTTGCTTTTGTGCCACTTGTATATTTTCTTTTTCGCTCACTTTTTAATCAGATTGTTTTGTTGGAATTGTAGTTTTTCATATATTCTGGATGCTAATATCTTATAAGATATGACTTGCAAATATTTCCTCTTATTCCATGGGTTGTCTAGTCCGTCTCTTGGTAGTGTCCTCTGGTGCACAAAAGTTTTTAAATGTGATGAAGTTAAATTTATCTGTTTTTTTCTTTTGTTGCTTGTGTTTTTGGAGTCATGTCCAAGAAAGTCTTGCCCAATCCAATGTCACAAGACTTCCCCCTTCATTTTCTTCTATGGGTTTTATGGTTTTAGCTCTTATGTTTAGGTCTGCAGTTCATTTTGAGTTAATATTTGTATATGGTACAAGGGTCCAACTTCATTATTTTATACATGGATATCCAGGTCTACCAACATCATTTCTTGAAAAGACTTTCCTTTCCCCACTGGGCATCCCCTCTTGTCAAAAATCAGTCTCCACTGGGCATCCCCTCTGGACATCCTTGTCAAACATCATGTGACTATATATGTGAGGGTTTGTTTCTGGGCTCTATTCTGTGTCTTGGTCTGCATGTCTGTCTTTGGGCCAACACAACATTTTGATCATTGTAGCTTTGTAGTTGTTTTGAAATCAAAAGTGTGAGGCCTATACCTTTGTTCTTCTTTTTACAGGTTGTTTTGGCAATTCAGGGTCCCTTGAGATTTCATATGAATTCTAGAATGAAGTTTTCTATTTCTGAGGAAAAAAAAATCACTAGGATTTTGACAGGGATTATATTGAATCTGTAGATTGTTTGGGGTAATATTGACAGCTTAACAACATTAGGTCTTCCAATTTAGGAATACGGGACAACTCTCCATGGTTTTACCATTTTATATCTTGCTTAAAAATGTCTTTGGAGGAACCTCCCTGGTGGTCCAGTGACTGGGGCTCTGTGCCCCTAAGGGGCTCAGGTTCAGTCCCCCATCAGGGGACTAGAGTCCACACGCAGCAACTAAGGCCCGGTACAGCCAAATAGATAAACATTCTTAAAAAGGTTTTTGCAGTGCTAAAGCTATAAATGTGTTTTTCCATATTTTCTTCTAAGAAGTTTTTCTATTGATACATTTTCTTCTAATAAACTATTTTAGTTTTTATGTTTGGTTCCCTAAGCTAGCTGGATTTTGTTTTTCCTGGTGCGAGAGAGTCTTCCCATTGTGTTGGTGTTGAATTGCTACCCTTTCCCTGCTAATCTGAATGCTACTTCTATCATAAATTAAAAACCCTAGTTTGTTTTTAGACTTGCTGTTGTATTTTACTGTATTGATTCATATGTGTATTCTTATTGCTATTGTGTTTTAATTACGCTGTGTTTGCAGTCCGGAAAACCAACTCTTTCCTCCACCTCATAGTTCTTTTTAGTATTTTAAAGATTTTTCTGTATATTTTCACTTTTAGACAACCATTAGAATCATTTTCAGTTCCAAAAGACATATTAATGGGATATTGATTGGGATTGCATTGATTTGATAAAGTAATCTTGGCAAATTGTGACTTTATTACAATAATGGTTCTTTGCGTTTTGAGGAAAATTTATTTCTAATTTCACTACTGTTACCAGGGTCCCTAGGAAACTTGTCTGCTTGGATTAGTCACAGATTGCCTCCGTGAAGCAGCTCTGTGCAGGAGAACGTCACCGGCAATGCCAGCGTTCTGTATCTGTGATGCCTGATGCGTGGTTATTCTGCACTTGAACTGAGCACCCACAGGTGGCTTTTGAACACTTGAAATGTGACTAAGGCAACTGAGGAACCGAATTCTAAATTTTAATTAATTTTGGCTAAATTTAAGTCGTCACGCATGTTGACGGTGCAGCTTTAGGATGTGTGAATAGCTCTGTAATTGGACACTTTTGTAAGTGGTTCAGATAGATGGCAGGAGAGCTGCTGGTGTGTGTGAGAGACACCACATAAAGCATCGCAGGGTCTAAAAATCATATTAATGCAAACTAATTCCTAAAGAACTTAAAACCCTGTTCCAGGTAAAGGACAAATTGTTTACAAATATTAATGTTGTCAGGAAAACATAATCACAAAAAGTGTGCTGTGGGCATTTGCTCAAGAAAGAAAATTCATATCAGATCAAAGAAGCAAGAAAGCCTTTGTGGATGAAATACTTTTAGAGGTTGACCTTGAAAGAATTATTCAAAACCTAAGAGAGTAAGCATTAATAACAGAAGATTTCTGTCTTCTGAAACGTGGAAGAAATAGAGAAGAGGGGAGAGAAGGAGGTGTTTTGGGGGAATAACTGTGTTAGATTCCTAGGGCTGCTGTAATAAATGACCACAAATCTTGTGGCTTAAAGCATCAGAAATGCACTCTCTCACTAGAGGCCAGAAATCCCAGACTCAGTTACTGGCCAAAAGCAATCCACACTCGTCTCAATGTAGGGACCCTGGCGTCCCTTGGCTTATGGCCACGTCACTCCAGTTTCTGCCTCAGGGATCACACAGTCAGTGTCCCAGGCTCCCTCTTCTTCCCTCTTATAAGGATACACGTGCTCTTGGGTAGCGTCACCTGGATAATCCAGGATAACCTCTTCATCTTGAGACCCTCAGGCACACCTGCAGAGACCGCCCCCCGCCGTGCCTTTTTTGCCATATAAGGTATTGTTCACAGGCTCCAGGGACTCGGACATGGACGTCTTTTGGTGGCCTTTCTCAGCCTACCGCAGGGATCCAGTCTGGCTGGAGTAGCAATGACGAGAGCCATCAGGCGCTGAAGGACTTGCACGTGGGAGATGGACCAGGCGCTCCATCTGTGCTGTTTCACGTACTCATTGCAAGAGCGCTGCGTAGGCATTAGGAAATGAGAGAGGAATCTAGGTGGACTGTGTTTTCCACCTTTGATGACTGGGAAATGGTGATTAACAGACACTGAAAAGTCAGAAGGAAAACTTGGTTCCAAAGGAAGATTAATGATCTCAGCTTTGGCTTTTCATTTGAGGTCCCAGCAGGCTGCACCCAACAATGGTCAGCCTCAGACAGAAACCGAGGAGCCCTACCCAGAGTTCTGATGGCTGGCTCTCCTATCTTTGTTTCCCTTTTGGGTTGAAAACAGATTATAAAAAGTTCTGAATTTGAAGTCAGGAGACCTATGTTCAAGACTTCCACTTACTAAATGTGTGAAGTGGACAAGTCATTTCATTTCTCTGAGCTTCAGTTTTTACATCTGTAACAGAGGAATAAAAAGCCCTTCTCTGTCCTCACATAGTTGTTGCAAGGAATAAATGAGATAACATTTGTGATGTTCTTAGCAAGTCTATTGTAAGCATTCAAATGGTTGTAAAAAGAAGAGCAAAATGTTTAATATGTCAAAGTCACATTTTTTCACTTGAAGGTGCTGTATCTTAGTTACTGGACCCTCAGCAGTAACTATTAGTTTTGAAGGCCCATCAGTGGCTCCTTCCCCTCTCTCCATGTCTACAGCATGTAAGTGTCTGCAGCGCCGCCCAAGACAGTTGACTCCCTTGCTAAACAGATGACCTGAACTCTACTTCATAGAAATGACTAAGCCCAGCAGGAACGAATCATTCAACCTCCTGCCCCCTGTTTAAAGAGGTACCCATACCTCCAGCCACTTCACCCACCTTCCCGCCCGGAGCTCGGGTAAAGGCCCGTCTTTGATGTGAAGTGAATACACCCTCCCCGTGCTCCTGACACGGTGCCCTCCCCTCCTCCTGGGCTCCAGATCACCGAGCCGAGCCGAGGCCCTGGGGGACATCTACATTTGGATGTCCTCGCCTCTAACGCAGAATCTGAACCAGAGTCAGTTACTTCTCCGCCCACCCTCCCCACCTTGCTTCTAGCACCCACACCCCTCAGCTTCCTCTATTTCCCATTTGATTATTTATTATTTTATTACATTATTATTACTATGTTATTATTATGGCATCATTGATAATTTTTGTCATTTTGTTTTACTCCTTTCTTTCCTTTGCCACGTCTGTGCCCATCAGAGTGAATGGCAAGGATGTGTCCGGGTCCAGGTCCAGACCCTCACTCTCTCTCTCTGCCCTCTGCCCCCACCGCCCACCCTGGTCTAGCCTCACTGCGGCCCTTGTTCTCCCCTGGCTCAGCTCTCGTGCAGTAACCTTCCTGCTCCTCGTCTCACTGCCCCCGGCTCACCCCTACACGGCAGCCAGCGGGACCTTTCCACAGCACACCTGCTCTGAGAACTCTCGGGAGGCACTCCACGGCAGCACAGAAAGTCCAGACTTGGGAGGACGACACTGTCTGACCCAGCCCACCACCCTATGCCCTTCCTGTTGGTGCCACTGAGCGAGTCCCAGTCCTCCAGGGCTATGCTGCTTTCTATCCCATCCCTGTGCTGCTTTTGTCTAGAATGTTCTCTCTAATGCCATCTGCCTGGTGAATGTCTGCTCATCTCACCATTCTTAGTTCGGGTTTCACATGCTCTCTGAAGCCTTGCCAGGCCTCCCCAGGAAGAGCTGATAAGATCTCTTTGGAACCTTCAGCGTGCCCCACACAGGACTCTATCATTTCATCTGAGCCAGTTGGTTTCCCCACCGTAATCTCTTGGAGGACATGAAGTATGTCTTGATCAGCTTTGTGTCTTTCGTGCTCAGCACAATATCTGACACAGAGAAGATGCCCCAAATATTGGCTGAGTAAATGAATTCATTATGGAACTTTTAAAGCCACATGATGCATTAGGAAATGTACAGGAAGGAAGAACTGATAGAATAAACTCTAGAGATTAATGGAAATATGTGATTTCTAAGGAGACTACATATTTACCTCCCAAAGAGAGATAAACGTGGTCCAGAACCCTAAGACAGTGGGCAAACTCTTCATAAATCCCAGGAAAATGCGAGACAGTTCCCAGCTCATCAGAGAGCTCACAGCTCCAGTGGAGCTGGAGGTCAGCATCCCCTTTAAGCGTGTGGTTTCTTAAGCACTCATTCATCACAATGTTAGCAACAAGCTCCATTCATGTTAGCAACAAGCTCCATTCATGCAAATAGCATTTATTGGACAATCACTGTTGATCTACCTTTCACTGTGCAAAAAAGATACATTTTAAGGGAGAGGATTTGAAACTAACATCATGGCTCTTAGTTATAAGAGCACAAACCCTCTCTGAACCATAAATGTCCTTGATCTGGGAACTTCTAAGTCCAGCGATTCCATGCTTCACACTTGATTATATACACATCTATCCTGGCAAGGACTGACTTTCTAAACAGAAAACATTTTGCCAGATCTGACCTGGCAGATAGTTTTGAAGTAATAAGCAAATTCTCTGCACTGTCACCCCAGGCACAGAAAGTTCTCACGGTATTTCCTGGCTGTCTGGGGCTGCCCACCCGCTCTGTTCCCCAGACAGATCGACCTCGTAATGCAAAGCACGGCTCCCTGACTGCTCTTTCTGTGTTGATACTTATCTGTCTTCTTCCCAAAGCTTGTGAAGAGACCATTTGATAAGTTGACTTACTCTAATATCATACTGAGTGATACTTAGAGGGGAATTTACATTTTTAGCAGGAGAGTGTTGATGTGCAGCGCCTCACCCTAAGGGCCAATCAAATGAAGGGACATTTCTCACTGCTGCACGTCCCTTCCATGTCTCTTCATACGTCAGTGCTTTAAACATGCTGAATGAACCTTCCACCTAGAATGACCTCTCTTACCCACTTTCCCCGTCTCCAGTGCAGTGAACCCATACTTTAAGACCCATCTCAATGTTCCTCTTATGCTTAGGGGCCTTCTCTAAATTCCCCAGGCTGAGCTGGTGACTCCTTCTTGACTTTTGATAAAACTTTGCATACTTGCTGTCTCAGTGTCTGATTTTTTTATGCATTCTTCAACTGACTTCAAGGTGATGTCTGCCCCCCAAACTCCAATGCAGCTAGTAACTTCCCTGTCTCAATCAAATAGACATATTTCAGTCCTTATCATCCTTAACTTCTCAGCAACCCCTGACACTTCAGAAAAAAAAAAGGCTTCATCGCGTTTATTTTCTCCATTCCCTCTCCTTAAACCTCTCTTCCCTTGGCTTTCTTTGTAGGACAATCTAGACTTCTCCGTCTCTTTCTCACCCTTCTTTGTTGGCTCTCTTTCACCTAATCTCTAAGTGCTGGAGTTCCTTATGGCTGTATCCTGGCCTCCTTTCCCTTCTCACGCTCCGATCTCTCAATAAGCAGACTCTTCCACACCCACTGCATTAATCAGCCTCCATATGCTGATGACTCTCACATTTACACATCCAACCCAGACTTCCATCCTGAGCTCCAGTCCATACATAGCTGCCGATCCCCTATGTCTACCTGGGGTTTCGCAAGTACTCCAAACACAGCAGGTTAAAAACCCTCATTGTTCTCTCAGGCAGAGAACAATCCCTCCATCCCTGAAGTTAGCTGAACCAGAAACGGGGAGTCACTGTTTACCTGCCCACCTCTCCTTTACCACTCTGTCCAGCTGATGATGCTACTGACTCGGCCTTCTCAGTGCTTCTCTCACTGTTGGCGTCTCTCCGGCACTGGTACCCAGGGTTATCACGTGACGACTCCGGTAGCGTGACTCACCACCCTGCCTCCACACACCTTTCTGTATAGCAGGCAGTGTTGTCTGAGGCTTCGTTTGTTCATTCATAGGAAAAAAAAATGTATTCAGGCCCCACTATATGCTAGCTGCGACCAAGACAGGCAAGTGCGTAATCTCCTGCGACTCTATTAGCAGCATATGATTGGGGTACCTACCTAAATAGGAATAGGGTAGGGAAAGCTTTTTGAGGAAATAATGTTTCATCTGCAGAAAGAGTAGGAATTAATCAGGCCAAAATAGGACTGGTGGAGGAGAAAGAGCTTGTTGAACAGACGAAACAATGTGTGCAGAGGCCCAGAATCAGGACAAAGCTTTCGGCCTAATGGTTTCCTATGGCCTCTCAACACTTTTAGGCAAAGTCCAGAGTGCCTGCCCTGGCTTTTCATACACCATCAGTGCTTCTGGGGAAAAGAGGGGCCACAGAGGGGCTCTAAGACCCTGACGGCAGCTCTGCACTCACTCCTTAGGAAAATGCTCCTGCCCCAACTCTCTCTCTCTCTCTCTTTCTCTCTCTCACACACACACACATGCACACACACGCATCCACTGTCTGATGGGCCATTTGCCATTTGTTGGGGCTGAGAAAACTGAGCGGGCAGTGACAGAGGAGAGGAGATGCGGCGAGTACTGCTGGGCACAGCCAGGCCCTGGCAGGCGGCGACTCGAGCTGGGGGTGTTCAGGGGGTAGCAGCCCCCACAAATAGCAGATGGCCCACCACAGCGGATGCGTGTGTGAGTTGCAGGGAGGAGCATTTTCCTAAGGGATGAGCGCAGAGCTGCCGTCAGGGTCTTAGAGCCCCTCTGTGGCCCCTGCCTTTCCCAGAACCACCGATGGTGTGCAAAAAGCCAAGGCAGGCACTCTGGACTCTGCCTAAAAGTGGTGCGAGGCCATAGGAAACTGGTAAGCCAAAAAGGAACACGGCCGGATTGTAAAGTCTACGGGGCAAGGAGTTTATCTCGTTTGTTCACTAATGTGCCCCGAGCACCCAGAACAATAACACGCACAGAGCTGGCACTCCATTAGTAATTGCTGAATGAATGAATGAATGTCTGTTATGTTGTACTGCCTTATTTTGCAGTCATGTGCTGAATGTCTGTTCCTTACAAGATTCAATCCTTGAAAACAGCTGTGTCTTATGCACTTCTGCATCACCAGGGACACGGCATTAGTGCCAGCACAGAACACACTCACTCATTCAGCCAATAATTCCCAGCACCCGGTGACAGAGCAGGAGCAGAGTGTGGAGCAGACACGAGGCCAGGTCCAGAGCGGGGCGAGCGGGGGCCACGTGAGAGCTGCAAGTGGCCAAGGAAGTTTAGAGCGAGGTGGAGCTGCAGGGATGGGCCAGGCATAGCGAGTGCGGGCTTTGTCTTGAGAACAGCAGGAAGCCACTGACATGGGTGATGAATCAGGAGAGCCACGTGATCAGGTTTAACCAGAGCCTACTTAGGCTCCGGACTGGGGAGTGGATTGGAGAGGCAGGAAGAGTGGGAGTTTGAGATCCAGGAGTTGGGAGATGATACTGGCCTATGGCAGACCCAAGGCAGGGCAAGAGAGAAAAATGGATGGATCTGAAAGATACTAAGGAGGTAGGGCTCAACTGGAATTAGTGATTAGTTAGACTTCAGGGTGAGGATAATGGAGTAGCCGTGGATGAATCCCAGGTTTTTAACTTGGACACCTCCAGTGGAATGCTTGCCTGGGTGGCTTTGGCACCAACGATGCAAACTCAGCGAGTTGGAGCACACCTGAAAGATGTCTCTCAAATGTTGCCCTGCATGGGTAAAATTTGTGGGTTTATATAGTTCAGAACATGGACGATTTATCGATGTTAGGAAGCATCCCAACTGATCACAGGCCTGCTTTTGAGCTCACTAGTTTCCTGTGAGCCACTGGGCTGCCCAGACCGCACTAGCTGCCTTGTATACGTTATGGAGATGTTTCAGTGAGCTTGCTGCGATAAAGGGAAAGCTCTGAAGCTTGTAACAGAACTCTGGTTGACTCGAGGAAAGAAGGAAAAGAGGACAAAACCATGACCGTCAGGCCGCCTCGCACACCCATCTTCTCTTCTCCCGGTGTGACCTGACTTGATAGAAGTGCGGATAATTTCATTTGAATGGAAAGCACACCCAAGCAGCATTTTTAGAAAAGCTAGATTTTACCAAGTAGTTTTTCTTACAGCTACACTGAAACAAATTCACCTCCCAGATAAAGAAGTCGGTTTTTGTGCTTTGGGTTTTTATGTTGCTATTTCCCTACCTTTAGAGCAGACCTTTCAAACTTTTGTATATCTAAGCAAACCAGTTACTTGATGAGCAGCTCTACTTATTTTCTGAGGGTTTTACTGTTCCATATAGCCAATGTCTTGGTTTAAGCCAAAGGGAACATGTGGTTTCTGAGATCAGAAATTCAACTACTTTCTAAAATGCAAAACTGGTGATGAAATTAGGTGTTTGTAGAACCAATTGTTGGTTCTAAATGGTACTTAGCTGCTTTACTGCTACTTCCACTATTTTGTAGTAAAAGCATGTCAACAATAATAACCTATACCTATAACAAAAGAAAAAAAATAATGTTGGAACTTCTACTAGATATTCTGACAAGTCTTGCTTAAAAATATGTATCTTATTCCATTTTCCTCCAAAGAAAGAACAGAGAACATGGAAAAACCTTTCCTCCCATCTAGTGGCTGGAAAATATAAAAATGTCCTCCATGCTGGTCTTGGAATTCCAGGCATTAGGGATTGTCTGACATCGAGTTGTTTGCTCCGTTAAGCAAAAATAAATTCTAAAATCTTTACCAAAGCTGAGCCCAGTGGGGAAATATATATCCATGATGATTCACTAACCAAATTCTCTTTAGTCAGTAACATAATTCTCATCAAGCAGAAAGAAGGTCATGGTCCCACCTTGTTAATCTGAACCTATAGTTTAAAAAAAGGTAAGACTGCATGATTCTGCTCACTGAAAAGGTGACTTGAGTTATATTTGCCTCTAAAGCTATCAGTGCCCTAGATCTCTCCTGACACTTAATGGCTCCTTGTTGGCTCCACCTCTTGACAGCTCTTTTTCTCAAGAGCTAGATGTGCTGAATTCACTAGAGAGAGCCAAGAAACTGTCCCCGAACCTGGCTGCCTCCAGGGGCCTCAGCTCCTGAAAACTGGAATGCCAGGCTTTGCTCCTGGCAGCAGGGCCCCCGAGCAGGGCTCGCCCAGCCTGCAGGAAGGCAGGTTTGGATCCGTTATGCCGCTCAGGGGATTAACACTTGGTCTGTGTTGTGTGTCTTGAGCAGATATCAGAATCTCTGCTGAACTGTGCCTCTCTCTGGTGATTCTCACAGATTCAAAAGATGAATTTTGTGTGCAGTCAGCAAAGTTCTGAGAGATCCAGAAAGAAGAGGAAGGTCAGCGAACCAGTGAAAGTCTTCATCCCTGACAGAAAGTGAAACTTGGCTGCCTTTGCTACTTTTATTCTAAAATAAGTTCATTTTGCAACAAGTGTGCATGAAGTGTTTTAGTAGGAAAGTAAGTTTCTATCACCAAAACCCTTTCCTAAATGTGTTGCTCAACTTTCTGTGTTAATTCACTAAGTGCTGAATGACCGGGTAGGACATGGGTTCACTTGGCCACAAGGAAACAAGGTCACCAGCACTGCTTGGGGCCAGCAGTACTTTGAGGCGGAGTTAGAGATGAGACACCCTTTATAGCTGGAAAAGAACCACAGCAGCTTTTTGGAAGAGAAACAAGCTGTCCTTCTCAAAGGAAAGAGGATTTTCTTTGCATAATTCAACTCCCCAGGTACTCAGACAGCCACAAAAGGTTTTAACTTGTTGTAACCTGTGTGCTGGAATCCCTCTGCAGTTCATTAGAATTCCCACAGAATCGCATAGCTTGTGTGAGGCGGTGCTGATCCAGGTGTGACTTCTGGGTTAACGTCAATCACGAGGTTAATCAGCTAAGTGCTGGACTAAAGTGTAGTCTCCCTGTAGAGTTCCCCAAAGCCGGCCCTGCGCCCTCTTCTGCTGCCAGCCCGAGACAGGAACGGGCCGCAGTGCAGGAGCCGGTTCCCTCCCCGAGAGCCCCTGTGACACACTCCCCCCACCCCGAATTCCAGCTCATCAGTCTGTAACCTGCAGATGACGCCCCAGCCCTCCCGCCATTCTGGAAGAATTCTGATAGACTTAATGATTAGCATCAGATGAATAATAAATGTCAGTATTATTTGAATCATTCACATACCATGAATTCAATAGCAAATGGACAGGACCAGAAAGTTAACTGTTGTGTGTGTGCTTTCTAGTTAAATAAAATCAAAACACAAGGTATTTTTTGGCTCATCTAGTTTTCTTCATTCAGATCAGCGTAGTACGGATGGATATCAGGACCTGGAGTGCTTGTTAAAATGCAGACTACTAGGCCTGCCTCATTTCTGTTCATCAGAACTCCAGGGGGCCCCTCTGGAGCGCTCCCTGGGTTGAGAGGAGAGTCTCAGGGGCCAGACAGGCGCTCAAGCCAGCGGCAGCCTGCAGTTGTCACACTCCCCTTTGGGAGGCTCTCCAGCTTCTGACTGCCCACAGGCAGCCCCCCAGCTGGGGTCCTGAGTTGGGCTGTGGCCCCGAGGCCTGCCAGGGAGGAGCGAGTTCCCTTCCCCCAGCACGTGGAGTGTCCTCCCTTGAGCTTGCCCTGCCTCTAAGAGGAGGAGGAGGGGGAAGGTACGGGCTTATTATATCCTTGATAGGGCTGGAGCCTGAGTCACCCTAACTTCTCTTAAGAGAATCCTATGAAGAGATTAGCTGTCTAGTAGAGGGATTAGGTTTGTTCTGTGTCTCCAGAGCGCAGAGCGTAGACCAGACTGGCAAAGGCTAGAGGAGGCCATTCGCACTCAGTGCCAGGCGGAGCGGAACTCCACAGGCTGGCAAAGTCTGACGGGGACAGACCTGTGAGGCCGTGAGCCTGCCCCCGGAGCCTCAGGTGTCTGAGCACCAAGCAGCTTCGTCAGTGCCCCAGGAGGCTCTGACTCTCAGAGCAGACGAGTTATCCGCAGCAATTAGTCAATCTGGATTTCAGAGAGAACCATTTTGCTCAAAAGAGGAATTTAGCTCTCAATCTATAATCCTCATAACCCTAGCCTAAGGTGGGAGATCCTTTAAGTCAAAGTCTAGAGCCTGAATCTGTCTGGATAGTGTCTCAGTGCTTGTATTGTCTCTGTTAACACCCCTCTCCTCCTCCAGTGGATGCCAACAGGCGGGATGTGTGTGTCTGATGAAAACAGGGAGACAGACAGAGAGGGAGTGTGTGAGTCTGTGTCTCAGCAGCAGAGAGGCGCTGGACCTGTGCCCTGGCTGGGCACATCAAGGAGACGTGTTGTCAAGAGGATCTGAGAACCATGACAATGTGAGCTCACTGATTTGACATAGCAGAGCTCAGATGTTCAGCCAGCTATCAAGATGGGAGAGGGTTCAATTCTATTTACTGGATAATTTATTGGGATGGGGAGAGGGAAAAAAAAAACCCTTTTTGTAGCTTATTCATTTCTGTCCTTAATAATAACGGAATGAACAACCGCAAGTGCATCACGAAGCTAGAAGTTTGGTGAAAAGAAGGACAAGTCAGACCCCAGCTGGGGAGCCTAAACCGCAGTGCTCTAGCCAGTCCCTCACCCCAACAGCGCTGGCGCTTGCAAGATCTGCCGCAGGTCGCCTGGAAACTGGGACGTCGTTAAACTGAAATCTATGCAGGGGAAATTTGACTTGGGCTGCCTGCGGTTTTTCTGTCTTTACAGAAAATTGGTCTAGCTGGGAAGAGGGTTGGTGTAGCTCACGACTGCCACCAGCCTTTGAAGCCAGGCACCAAAGCCACACCTTCATTTCCCTTCTCAAAGGTCCCTCTGGCGTCAGGGAGCTTTCATTCTCCCGCTCACCTCTACCAAGAAGAGACTGGAAAGATTCACCAGTGTCAAAGCGACGCTCACACAAGTTCACAGTTGTGTATGTTTTGTTCCCTTTATTTTTAATGGGAGGATAAGTGCTTCACAGCGCTGTGTTGGTCTCTGCCGTTCACCACCGTGAATCAGCCACAGGTATACCTATGTTCCCGCCCTCTTGAACCTCCCTCCCACCCCATCCCACCCTCTAGCATACCACAGAGCACCAGGTTGAGCTCCCTCTGCTAAACAGCAACTGCCCACTAGCTATCTATTTTCCACGTGGTAATGTATATATTTCAATGTTACTCTCTCAGTTCATCCCACCTTCTTCCATCCCTGCTGTGTCTGTAAGTCTGTTCTCTATGTCTGAATCTCTACTCCTGCCCTGAAGACAGGTTTATCAGTACCATTTTTCTAGATTCCACATGTAGGTGTTAATATATAATATACAAATTAAAAAAAAAAAAACCACTATTAGAGCCAGCTCTCAGGGCGTCTTAACATTGTCAGTTCACGGGTTCAGACCCAGTAGTGCTGGCTCTTTAGAGATTCCCAGGAAGTTTCCGGATTTATAGTAAAAATAATTCTCAGTGGTGACGATCCTTGGTGAGAAGGAAGACCCAGATGATAAAATGAGGCCCACCCTCTACGCGTAAGAGTCAAGGCAAAGAGCAGCCCTCCCACGGCACGAGTCCGAGACTCTGTGCAAACAAGGAGATGCCTCTGTTTGTTCCAAATGTATCCACTCCAGAAATTATTAGCGCATATGTATATGTATTTTGTAAAGGTAATATTTTCAGTGTGGTTGTGTGTTTGTGTAATGAGGCCCTGGCTGAGACTTGCTATGGAGTTAGTAGTTTCCCGTTAGGATGAGGGCTTTAATTAGTGGGCTCTTTGGTTAGGCAATGGTAAAGCCAAAATCCTACCCAGAAATGGAAAGACCTGAGGTGCTAATCGACTCACATCACTTCCCCTGGGTGACTACATCTCTACAAACAGGGAGTGTCAAAGTCGTTGAGACTGACTCTTGGAGGTGGCGGACTCACGGTTACCAGTAGCCGACTGTAGGGGAGGCAGAGGGTCTACTGACCCCTACAGCCCAGCCGAAGTTGGACATGAGATCTGCTCAATAGGACCCCCTTGGGGACAAGTCTCCCTAAACACTTTCATCCTGTCCTAAATGTGCCATGAGGCTCAGCTGTAAAAGGTTTCCCGAGACAGGAGTGGTGAGGCAGCAGATTCAGAGAGCCGGAAACACCAGAGGCAGACTGGTGGGGCATGCGCCGTTCCTCAGGGACTGATACCTGGGGACAGAAAGCTGGCGGAAGAGTGGGGCTCCTCACTGGGGATTGCAGGACTCCTGAAGACTGGAGAAGTCTGGAGTCCGTCTGAATAATTATTGATCAGCTCCAGGGTAAGCAGACACATTTAGGTTCTCATCTTTCTTTGTGCAAGGTTAAGGAAAAGGCTAGGGTGTGGCTGCCAAGCCTGGCTGGCATTTTTAGATAGGCTATTTCCCTGCTCCAGCTCGGGTTATTCAGGGTAACAGTGGCACCTACCTAGTGACACACTTGTGAGGATTAAGCCAGGCGACCCAAGCTAAGTGTCCAGCATGTACACAGCTGGTGCTCAACAGGTGCTTATCGCTTGCCCTATTTTTAGCTCTTGGCCTGTCCCATTGCTTCATGTCAGGAGTTGAGGGTCCCAGTGCGCTTTTTGCCTACCGCCGAGACCCTGCTTCAACACCCGA
The DNA here is from genome assembly GCA_917880005.1 of Nanger dama. Classification (NCBI taxonomy): domain Eukaryota; kingdom Metazoa; phylum Chordata; class Mammalia; order Artiodactyla; family Bovidae; genus Nanger; species Nanger dama. The sequence continues at coordinate 2,183,555 of CAKJTW010000122.1, read as the reverse complement.
TCCACCCTCCCCTCTCCTTTCACAAATCGAGACTCTTTCCCGCAAGACAGTCTGATGGGAGGCAAGCTTCAGATGAAGCTCAATGGTGCCCTCCCCACCTCTGCATTTTAAAACGGAAGCTTGTTTGTACGAAAAGTGAATCTCACACTGGGAATGTGACATGAGAAGAGACTGAATAAACAGGGAGAAGAATGTCTAAAGAGAACTTCACAGCTGTCTGCAAACTGCGAGGCCAAGTCAGGAGATGAGGGAACCACAGACCCAATCTGGGTTGTTCCAAAGACAGAACACAGGCCCAGTAGGAAGAGGCTGCAGGGAGGCAGGTGTGGGCTCCACAGCGGGAAGACTTTCTCCTTCGTGCCCTAGAGTGGCGCCCGGCTCAAGGGTGTGATCTTTCCATTATTAAAACTGTCAGCCCATGACGGTTTCTGGCTGTAATGAGTTCCCCTCACTAGAAGTGTTCAAGTTGAGTTGACCAGGATGTTGCTCTTTGGCTAAGAATCAAATCAAATGAGGGGACTTCCCTTGGTGGTCCAGTGGGTAAGACTGTGCTCCCAAGGCAGGGTCCCCTGGTCGGGAAACTAGACCCCACACACTGCAACTTAAAGGTCCCGCACAGTGAAGACCCCACATGCCACAGCTATGAGCAGGTGCAGCCAAATAAATGAAAATAACTTTTCTAAAAGAGAAGAGTCAAGGAAACACATAATACTAAGGGCTCTCCAAGCTGCAAAATTCTATTCTGTGGCATTTTTATTAAAGGTGGAATTTCGACAGAGATGGAGCAAAGGAGCATGTTCTAAATGCTTTTCCCAGAAGACAGTAGATTGAAGTGGTTAAAGCTGAGGGTTCTGCTGCCATACATCCCAGCAATCCCACTGCTGGCCGTGCACACCAAGGAAACGAGAACTGAAAGAGACACGTGTGCCCCAGTGCTCATCGCAGCACTGTTTATAATAGCCAGGACATGGAAGCAACCTACATGTCCATCGGCAGACAAATGGGTAAGAAAGTTGTGGTACACATACACAATGGAATATTACTCAGCTATTAAAAACAACACATTTGAATCAGTTCTAATGATGTGGATGAAACTGGAGCCTATTATACAGAGTGAAATAAGTCAGAAAGAAAAACCCCAATACAGTATATTAACACATATATATGGAATTTAGAAAGATGGTAACAACGACCCTATATGTGAGACAGCAAGAGAGACACAGATGTAAAGAACAGGCTTTTGGACTCTGTGGGAGAAGGCGAGGGTGGGATGATTTGAGAGAATAGCCCTGAAACATGTATATTGTCATATATGAAATAGATCACCAGTTCAAGTTCGATGCATGAGACAGGGCACTCAAAGCTGGTGTGCTGGGACAACCCGGAGGGGGTGGGATGAGGAGCGAGGTGGGAGGGGGGTTTGGGACAGGGGACACATGTACACCGTGGCTGATTCACGTCAATGTACACCAAAAACCACCACAATACTGTAAAGGAATTAGCCTCCAATTAAATTAATTAATTTTAAAGAAAAAAAAAGCTGAGGGCTCTGGAGTTTAGACACTGCCTGGGTTCAAACCCTGGTCATCCTGTTTCCGAGCTGTGTGACCCTGGGCAAGCTGGCTGTGCCTTAATTTCCCCACATGTCAAAGTGGGGGCCATGATAGTGTCTCCCTTCAGAGTTATCATGAAAACTGAGTGAATTGATCCAAGTAAAGCCCTTAGGAGAATGCCTGGCACAAAGAGAGTTAATGCTTCAGACACATTAGGGACAAGGTACCATCCCATAGCCTTGCCACGCTGCAGCTTTCTGCGTCTTTTCAGTATGTGGAAGGAAGTCCCTTATACCGTAATTGACCCTGACCTTGTTTTTTCCCTGAATCATGTGCCAGCCTCGGCCACTGTAATTAACCCGGGCCCTTTCTATCTCCTGTAAGCAAGCTTGCAGGCTGAACAAGCACACAGGGCCTGTGACGCACCGTTTGTGAAGGGTCGCACGGGAGAGACAGCCCTGGGCACCTTCCTCTGCTGCCTGCCCGGCAAGCGGTGGCTGCCGGTAAACATTTGCTGCACGGACGGGTCCTTGTTATTGCCTACGTTTTATTTATTTTTTTGATTAGGTAATTCATTCACGGGATTGAACATTCAAAAGGAACAGAAGGCAACAGAGTGAGACACGTCCCTCCCGCCCCTGTCCCGCGGTCCCCTCCCCCACCGGTGGCTAAGATAAGCACTTTCTCGTGTGTCCTTCCAGCGCTATTTTAAGGCAAAAACAGGTGAACCAACTGGCATGTGCACGGCTGTTTCTTTCCCTCCTTTTAAACAAACGGCCACATACGCCGTGCCAGGTATGTTTATTGACACGGTCACAGGAGCAAGGGCGAATATGCGCACACAAAGGGGCGTTGGAGAAGAAATCGCTCAGAGACACAAGACCAGCCGGGCACACTGCAGCAACGCAGACGCCAAGCGGTTACACGGCCCGGGCCGATACGTGGAAGGGGGTGATCAGAGAAAGAACGGTCTGGGTTTGTTGTGGTTTTTTAAGTTTACACCAGGCTAACTGCCACCACAATCAAGATACAGAGCCTTTCTGTCACCCCCCAGAAGTCCCTTCAGGCCCCTTTGTAGCTGGGCCCCACCCTAGACCCACACACCCACTCCTCTGCTCTGTCAGAGGTTTTCGGCTTCTGGGGTTGAGGCCTGCGTGTGCGGTGCAGCCTCCACTCAGCCGAGCTAATCGCGGTATTAGTCGACTTTGGTGGGGCTCGCTCTGGGCTGGGCCTTCTGCTGAGCACCCCCCACTCAGGCTCATTCATTTAATCCCCCACAACCGAAGGAGGCAGGGCCTGCTGTCATCTCAATTTCAGACGAGGTGTCTAAGACACAGAGAAGCAGAACCACTTGCCCAAGGCCACACAGGCTTTGTCGTTCAGTCACTCAGTCGCATCCCACTCTGCACCCACATGGACTACAGCACGCCAGGCTTCCCTGTCCTTCACGATCTCCTAGAGCTTGCTCAAACTCATGTCCATTGAGTCAGTGATGCCATCCAACCATCTCATTCTCTGTCACCCCCTTCACCTCCTGCCTTCAATCTTTCCCAGCATCAGGGTCTTTTCTGAACCCAAAGCAATGTGAAAATAATCAAGAAAATACTCAGACTCCAGCAGAAAGACTTCATTATTTTTATATATATATATATATTTATGTATTTGGTTGCTCCAGGTCTTAGTGGCTCCATGTGGGATCTAGCTCCCTGACCGGGAGGTTGAACCCAGGGCCCGCTGTGTTGGGAGCATGGAGTGTTAGGCACCAGATCATCAGGGAAGTCCCAGGAAAGATTTCATTACTATTTAACAAGGTCAAGGCGTGGGTGGGGGGGACCCTGAATTTTACATTATTCTAGAACGGATTTGTCCAGCAGCCTCAAGTGTATTTTTAAGTGGCTGATGGGCCTTCTTCACAGGCATCAGTCGGCGCAGGCAGCGTGCACACTCACCACGCCGCTCTCTTCTAAGAAATTACAACATTGAGAACTATCTCTTAATGTTAAAGAGCTGGTGTGGTCAGGGTGTTACTGAGAAGACAACTATCTCTGACTATCTACAGGTCCAAGAGCACGCATGTCATTCTGAAACCACAAGGAATGTGGTTAAGTCCCCCGGTCACATCTCTCAACAAAGATTGATCTGTTTCACTATTGCCTCCAAGGGCTTTTCTCCTGGACTCAGATGTTAATTCATGATGAGGTCTGCTAATGGGCCTTCCCTAGAGAGGAGCCTATTAAAGGAATCAGTTACACTGCAGGGTCAGAAACCTGCTGGCACACCATGAAATGGCTCCCCAGCTGAGACAGTCCAGAAAGAGCCCCCGTTCTACATCCTGAGGCCAGTCCCTGTGAAGGGAGAGGCAAGCCTGCTGAGATAACTGCAGATCCTGGGAGAGACAGGATAGTGAGAATGTGAACAGTGAAACCAGTGTTCACTCACTGATGTGAGTGTGTGCCGAGTCGCTTCAGTCGTGCCCAATTCTTTCTGACCCCACGGACTGTAGCCATCGAGGCTCCTCTGTCCATGGGAATCTCCAGGCAAGACTGGAGTGGGTAGCCACTCCCTCCTCTAGGAGATCTTCCCAAACCAGGGATCAAACCCGAGTGCCCTGTCTCCTGCACTGGCAGGCTACTTCTTTACCGCTAGTGTTGCCTGGGAAGCCTTCACTCACTGATGGGGTTTCACTAAGTATAGACCATATTTTTCTAAAAATTTCTAGTTCTTTATTACCTCCTCTTGAGACCTATGTTTGCCACTTACAAATATTGCCAATTAACCTTACAATGCAATTTTAATGTGCTTTCTTTTTAATAAGAAAATAGTTCTCAGGACTCCTCTGGTGGTTCAGTGGCTAGGGTTCCCCACTCTCAATGCAGGGGACTCAGGTTCAAGGCCTGGTCAGGGAGCTAGATCCCGCATGCTGTGACTAAGACCCGGCACAGCCGAATAACTAGAAATAAATATTTTTTAAAACCCAGTTTTCTCCACGTAACATAGGATAAGCGATAGCGGACCTAGGATTGGGAGGATGGATTCATGTATATGTGTGGCTGAGTCCCTTTGCAGTCTACCTGAGACGGTTACAACATTGATATTCAGCTATGCTCCAAGGCAAAATAAAAGGTTTAATAAAAAGAGAGAGAGATGAAGAACTTAGGATGGATTACGTTTCATTCAAACACAAGAGAAGGTGGTAGAATTACCCGCTCTGGAAGTCTAGATAGGTTTCAGTGCAGCCTAAAGCCTGGGGAGACTGGATGACTTTCTGGTCTCTCATTCCTCTGTATGGCCTGTGTCACAGTCCAGATCTCCGGGAACAACAACAGCAGAAGAAGAGAGAACGGCAGATGAACGGCAGCGCTCTTTCTGATGAGCCGCCGTTCTGTTGGTTTCTAGGTAAACTGAGGGAGGGGCAGGGTAGCGTGATGTGCAGAACTGACTAGAGATCCTGTCAAAGTTGGTTTTCATCGTAATCTTGGATCTCCCTTTATTTCTGGACAAGGCCTTTCTCTCCTCTCTTTTTCTGTTCCATTAACAGCGAAAAGCAGACGGCACCCACCTAGGGCTTTGGACCACCGAGAGGCAGAAGCTCGGGGTGGTGACGGTCCACTCTAAACGCAGCCTGGCACCTGGGCGGAATTCCTCAGCCTGGCCTCGGGGCAGTTTGCGGGGAGGGAGGGCGAGCTCTCTTGGGATCCCAGCTGGAAAGATTGAGGGCAAAAGGAGAAGAGGGTGGCAGAGGATGAGATGGTTGGATGGCATCACTGACTCAATGGACACGAGTGTGAGGAAACTCCAGGAGATAGTGAAGGACAGGGAAGCCTGGTGTGCTGCCGTCCATGGGGTCACAGAGAGTCAGACATGACTTAGTGATTGACCGACTAGAGAAAGCGTGATCCTCACGAGTCAGAAGGGACCACACCAGTCCTCTGGCCCCTCCTCCAGAGATGGAGGTTACTGCTGAGCAAAAGTGAGATTTATCTGAACCTAGTCTGTGGTCAGCGGAAACATGGGCTTTACACGGAATGAACTCAGCCATAAGGATGGAGCCCAGGGGAAAGGGGTTTTTTTAAGTTATTATTGTGAATGAAACTTATTTACAATTACAATACAGAGAATGGTCATTTGCATGCTTTAAACTCTTTAGCAGATAATGGTGACACACTGTGTTAAGTGACTGAAAAGTTACAAGATGATTAAACACTGTCTGGCAATTGCTTGGATTTTTAAGTGTTTCTTAGAATGGGCAAGCTACATGAAACCTAACCAAGTTCCAGCTAAAAGTCTAACAGTTCTGATGGAAACTGTTACACCAATTCTGCAAAAAGAGACAAACAGCTTCAAACTGCCAGGTATCAGTATTATTGTAATATTCCCTTTATCAAAACCTATAACTGAAATTTATAGGTAAGAATTTACAGTAAGCAGCAGGTACTTGGAAACTTGTCAGTTAAGATTTCCCATTAGAGAAGAGATTCTCCTCTAAGCTTTTTAACCCTCTAATGTCAGAGGGAAAAAAAAAAACCTTTCACAATTAGTTTCTAAGGAAATTATATAAAAGTCATAATAAACTAAAAGGAAACGCTTTAGATTGTCATTTCCATTAGGACACAACCTTCTAAAGAAAACGCAGCCTTGTGGGTTGTTTTCAGAAGACTGCACATAAACAAAAATCAAAATCTACATTCTTTATATATTTCTAAAGAAAATAGTTAACAGAATCACCTTAAAGTGACTTCATTTCCTGCTGCTCTCCCAACCTCCTCAAAACTGAGAATGTAACAAATATTTGCATAGGTTTATTATTCACATTCAATCATGAATAATTCACTTTGTACAGACAGCTGGGTAAACAAGAGTTTTGGAGTTTCCTTTTCTAGAATATTTTCCCCTTGGCTGGAAGGAAACGGCTTCAGTGTGGTTTGACATGGTTTCCAGGGCCATCCTGTCCTGTCCCCTGAGCAGGAGGGACCCCTGTTTCAGGCATTTTCTTTTTTTTTCCCTTTCTTTCTTTCTGTCAGTCCTTAGGCTACAGTTCACAATCATACATATATATTATGATGATGATGATGATAAAATGAAAAATGAGCTCCGCCACTCAAGTCTGTGGTCAGCAAAACAAGTGAACGGTCACAGATGTGCTTCTGGGTGGGTCCTCTCCTGAGTGTTGGGAAAAGATCTCCCCAGCTCATTCTGCCTCGTCATTAGCTCCTTCACCTTCTCCTATCAGTTCATGAACAATTTCACAATTATTTGACTATCTGCCACAAAGCCGGCTCCCATTTCCCTCTGCTCCTCCCAGGCCTACGTGAGGCAGTGAAGCATGCACCAGTGTGCACAGGTTTACCCAGGGCATTTCAATCTGGGCAAGGGGGCATCATTTACCAAAGGTCAAGGATCCTTCCAGCTCTGTGGGCGTCACCAGCCAAACTGTGATAGTATAACTTGTGGTTTAGGAGACAATCAGGCTTGCCGTCACTCGGCTATGACCAAATGGGGGGCTGTGGTGGGGAGGGGGGCGTCACAGTATACCCTTGGGAAATCCCTGCTCTTTGTCACGACCTGGCAAATAGCTTTGAGACTCTTAGCCACCCAGCAAATGCCACGTGTCCACCCTAACTGTGTTAGTTGAGGGCAGACACAGGCCTAGGGGTATACGCACCCTCTCTTTAGCAGTCGGCGTCGTAAAGCATGAACACCATGGCCAAGAGCATTTCAGAGAAAATTAGCCACAATTCGACTAAATGACAAAAACGGTACTGTTGAAAAACTGACGAAGCTCTTCGCAGGGCAGCGACAGAGATGCAGACAGAGGGAGGGCGGGGCGGGGGCTGACTTGGGAGGGCGCAGACACAGTGCCAGGTGTGAATAGACGCCCGGAAGCTGCTGCAGGGAGCTCGGCCGCGCTCCGCGATGGCCCAGGACGGGAGGGTGGGGGGCGGGAGGGGGCGCTCCAGACAGAGGGGATAGTGTGTCCATCAGGGCGGATTCGCACTGTGGAATGGCAGAAGCGAACGCAACAGTGTAAAGCAATTATACTCCAATTAATATTTAAAAGAAAGTAAAAATTTTCTTCATTGAACAAATGTGCTAGACATGTTCTAAGCACTTTACACACATAAACTCTTGCATTGCTATGACCACCTTATATAATAGGTACAATCCTTACACCCACTTTACAGATGAGGAAAATGAGGCACAGAGAAATCAAGTAATTCACTGAACGTCACCACAGGAAGTGGGAGGGCCAGGACTCAAACCGGGCAGTGTGGCTCCAAAGTCTAAGCTTTCACTCACCATGCTCTGCTATGGGCATAAATCTCTGCTTATTTCCTGTGTGTGTGTGTACAAAACTTAGTGGAATTTCTCATCAACTCCCTCTTTCAATTTTCTGTATCTTATGAACATTGTCTCCCATGGAAAGATATTAATTTGATTGAACATTCCATTTCCTGAGTCTACTTTGTGAATACCCACCGAGTCAACTTTGGAAGCACTTATGACTGGAGGTGGGTGGGGGGCGGGGGGCCACCCAGGCGGCCCAGTGGGAAAGAATCCACCTGCCAGTGCAGGAGACACAAGAGAAGAGGGTTCGATCCCTGGGTCGGGAAGATCCCCTGGAGAAGGAAATGGCAGCCCACTCCAGTATTCTTGCCTGGAAAAGTCTATGGACAGAGGAGCCTGGCGGGCGACAGTCCAGGGGATCGCAGAGTTGGACACGGCTGAGCAACGGAGCACGCACACACACACATGACTAGGGGAGGGGAGCTCAGGGGCATCTGGTTGCGAAGAGACCTTATTTCCCCAAACGCAAAGAGCTTCTCTGAAAATGGACTCAGCGTGGTTTCTTTTAAGTGACCTCGGAAAAAAAAAAAAAAACGTGTTGTGTCTGGAAACATAGCGTGACTTTCCCTTCAAAGCGTTCCATGTGTGTCCACTTCATATTGTTCGGTTTCCTCAGGGGCGGGGCAGGGGGAGTGAGTCTGGGTGCACAGAGACATGTAGGCTAGTCAACAGGAAACCCAAAACCCCTGATACAGCAGTGGCCTCTAATCACAGCCTGGCCGTGCCGCTTTCTCTTTCTTTGGCAGGTGTTGCAAAAATAATAAATGCTCGAAAGGACCATTTGCCCAGTAAACAGGTGCTGTTATTAAAAACTGGCATCATATACCAAGACACTGAAGAGCAGTCTCGGAAGCCAAGACAGTACCGGCCACAGCTATGGCGCGGTGACAGCCTTTGGCCGAGTCACATGCCATCCGTCAACAGCCAGAGAAGTCAACATGCCATCCGTCAACAGCCAGAGAAGTCAACAGCACAGCGATGGGCCGACCTACCCTCAGGACCTCTCGGGAGCACCAGGAAACTGGCTTGTAAAGACCATTTCTCTTTCCCTCCCTCCTGTTAATTGAATTTCTAGCTCTAATTACAACAGCAGAAAGAGAAAACAATATTCTAAAGGGAAAGTCAAAGAATGACCCGCTTCTGAAAAAGACGAGTTTTTGGTTTTTGTTTTTTTTTTCAAAACACAGTTGCACCCACCCTCACGCTTTCCTTGAGCTGTTTTGCCCACTTACAGATGAGGCCGTCGAGAGCGGGGGCCCTGGGCCGGGATTTTCAGAGGGCCCTCACTGGGAATTACTCTCCCACGCACATACATTTCCCCAGTAAGCACCTTCTGGAGTTTGCACACGACGGAGTTAAATGCTTCAGAGCTTCCTGTCCAATGTTCTAACTTGAGTTGTGCAACCAGAAAATCAGGTAAGCATCTCAACTGCTAGGTCAGACTTGGCTTTTTCTGGAAACTAGATCTCACGAACTTGAGCCCCTAAACCCACCGCCCCGTCTTCCCTCTAAAAGACATTTTACCCATAGTCATTGGCCCTAGGTCCGCTTGGAGCTGTCTGAAATGTAAGCTGCAATACCAAGCAGCCAAAGCGAGAAAATGAAATTTTTCTTTGACCCCAAAACTCAGGTCAAATCTGCTTCCTCTTCCTTTCCGCTGCAAGTGCTTTGAAAACTAGTTCTACTTCTCTCGGTCTGAGTCTTCTCTTCCCAGGGGAATGACAAGGCACTGGGACAGGAAAGTAACCGTCAGCCTGGTAGGGATGGAGGGCTCCCACTTCTCCCAGATTCCACAGAGCCTCCTTCAGGGAGGGGCTGATCTGGGAGAAGTGAGAGGTGAGGACCAGACTAACAGCCTGTCCCTGGAGAGGACCTGAGCAGATAAAATAACCAAACCACAACTCAGGACCACACAGAACTCACCTTCTCATAGGATGTACGGAGTGCCTCTGACATCCATTGTTTCTTTGAAGTTCTTTCCGTAACTGTCTCGAGGTGGAGAACGACTGTCGCCTGCAGCCTGGAGAGGTTGTGTTGGCTGGTCTGGATCACAGCATCCACCTAGGACCAGGGTGTGGGGGGCTGCGGGGCCTACATTGGCCTTGCTTCCCCCACCCTCTGTCTGCTTGGTCCCCACCTTGTCCAGCTGAATGCAGCGCCTTCCCTACAGTTGAAGGCTGTCTTCTTAAAAATGTATATTCATCCATATCTGATAAGCATAAGCCTGGCTGTGCCGGCTTTTGGTCGTGGCACGCAGACTCTTAGCTGCAGCAGTCCGGGATCTTCTTCACTGACCAGGGATCGAACCCAGGCCCCCGGCACTGGGGGTGCAGAGTGTCAGTCACTGGACCCCCAGGGATGTCCCGAAGGCTGTCTGTCAGTAAGGCACACTGATTAATTAAATGACTCTGCTAAACCGTCAACATCTGATCTTGGTGGCTATCTACCCTATCCTGAAGGCCCCTCTGCTAGGATCCCGCAGGCAACACCACACCAGGCCCCCGTCCTGGACAACCACTTGGGCCATCAGCTCAGGCCTTTTCTCCCATGATTAAACCCACTCGGTCTGAGCCTCATCTCTCTAAGTCCCATGTAGGGGGCAATTTGTGCTAAGAGACTATAATGTCCTACTACCCCACTGGGAGGTTGGGACTGACGTATATACACTTCCACGTGTAAAACAGGTAGCTAGCGATAAGCTTCCATATAGTACAGGGAGCCCAGCGTGATGCTCTGTGATGACCTAGAGGGCTGGGATGGTCCGAGACGGAGGGGACTTATGTATACACATAGCTGACTCATTTTGTTGTACAGCAGAAACTAACACAACATTGCAAAGCAACTATATCCCAATTGAAAAAAAAATCCTGATTCCCCGAGCCCTTGCTGGCTGTGTGTGCCTGGACAAGCAACTCAGCAAGCAACCCCCTCCTCCCGAATGTCACCGGCAAAATGGAGATACTAGTTCTTTACAACTGAGGATCGAGTGAAGTCACAAGTCAACGGAATCCCTTCTCTTCCCCTCAGCCTGTCTTTCCCTCCTAAAGCGAATCTTGGAGCACTGCCCTCTCTCACTCAGATCACTATAGCATCCTCTGACTCGTCTGTCTCTGCTTCCAGACAAGGCCCTACCACGCATCCTCCACCCTGGCTGAGGCAATCCTGCCAGAGAATAAGTATGAACGGATTTACCCTTCCGAAAACCCCCAGCGGCACCCCAGGGCCCCAGAGTGAAGTCCGGGCTCCCAGCTCAGCCCACGCACCTGCAGCCTCGGCCCGTGTTCACCTCACCAGGGTCCTGTGCTCAGAGCCCAGCGGGGACACGCGCTCCTGTCTCCAGGGCTCCGAGCAGGCTGTTGGCCTACGACGTTCTCCCAGCGGCCTCTCTCATTCCGACCCCACTCTCAGCATCACTTCCTCAAGGAAGTCTCCCTGAGTGGCCTCTGACGCTTGCTTTCCCCGCCGTCCTCTCTGTCGCCCCGTCCCGGCATCCAGAACACACTGTCACTGCCTGACTGCTCACCCCTGGCTTGCTCGTAGCTGTCTGGGGGCCCCCAGCCCTTCTCCTGACCCAGAACAAGCAGGAGAGCAGTGCATATTCATCCTGGAAACTTCCCTGAAGCATGTGATTTCTTTTAAAAGTATTCTTCTCTTTCTTGAAAATATTTGCATTTCAAAATGCCCACCCTTTCCTTTGCATCTCAGAACACCCTCAGCCTTCAATGCCTTATGCCACATAAGAGAGTAACTTGGGAATATTAAGTCTAGCCAGTGAATATAGTACTTTTTATTCTAAAGGGAGAGGGGGCCTCATATAATAACACTATAGTAAGGTAAATTAGGGTTAATACTTCTACGCCGTGAGCTTCATAAAAGTGGTGCAGTGGTAAAGAATCCGCCTGCCGATGCAGGAGATGCAGGGTCAGGAAGATCCCCTGGAGGAGGAAATGGCAGCCCTCTCCAGTATTCTTGCCTGGAAAATCCCATGGACAAAAAAGCCTGGCAGACTACAGTCCATGGGATCTCAAGAAGTCAGATACAGCTGAGTAACTGAGTACGCACTTCTGTGGTGTATTCATACAAATATCTCAATTTATTCTTTAAAAAATTCTATGGATTGGATTCATCTGTTACAGGATATTTCAGTTATAATTCTGCAACTGCAAGTGGCAGGAACCACCCTCAGTTTGCTTAAGCAAAAAGAAAAAAAAAGGAATAAAAGGAGGAGAGTTTGTTTTATTTGTGCAGGGGTGGAACCCCAGGCTTACAGACAGAGCTTGGGAAGGAATTCTCAGGCTCCACTCCCAGAGACCAGATGCAAGGAGTCTGAGATCTTCCCAGGAAGCCCAGCCAGTTCTGATACAGGAGCTCCTCCAACACCCTTTCGCAGGAGCCACTGGGCCCAGGTCACTAGCTGCAGAGCCAAAACGGAGACCCAGGTTCCCTGATGTCCAAGTCACGGCTTTCCCCACCACACTCCACTGCCTCTTCAACTCTCTATTTGTTAAAAATAACAAACTTCACTACTTAAAAAAAAAATCAGAATCAAATGACAATAAAGGGCTAAACAGAATGTGGTCTATACATACAGCAGAGTATCATTCAGCCTTAAGAAGGAAAGAAATTCTGACATGCGCTATGACAGAGACAAACCCTAAGGATGCTATGCTAAGTGAAATAAGTCGATCACAAAAGGATGCATGCTGTATGATTCCACTCATACGAGGTACTTAGGGCTGTAAAAATCACAGAGGCAAAAAGTAGGTGGTCATTTTCAGGGGCTGCGAGAGAGGATGGAAGTCATTGTTCACTGGGCTTGGTTTCAGGTGGAAAGAAGAGAAAATTCTGGAGATGGGGGCTGGTGTTGGCCACGTGACGGTTGTGAATGTACTTACTGCCACAGAACTGTATACTCAAAAATGGTCAAGAGAGTAAAATTTTAGGTTCTGTGTAATTTTACCACAATTGAAAAAAAAAAAGAAGAAATCAAAATTTTCTCTGCCCTGCAAGCAGATTTCACTTTTGAGTCAGCCCAAAAGTTCACTCGCGTTTCTCTGTAAGGTGTTACATTTTGTGGATGGGAGACACACTGACGGGTCAGCTGGCTTCTGGGCCAACTGAAGGGAAGGCCAGACTCACAGAAGGCTGTTCATTTAGAAGGAAGCAACACTGAGGATCCACACAGCTTCCGGAATTGGTGTTCTATCGCCGAAAGCCTTATCAGTTCCGTAATTCAGTTAATCTACCAAGACAATGCTCTTATTTTGGTGTCAGTATTTCAATAAAGTTTTGATTAAGGGCAAAAAAAAAAAAAAATCAGCTGGCTTCTGGATATAGGTTCTGGATGTGAAGTTCACCCAACTGCTTTAATGTGCCTTCAGCAACCCCCAGAGCGGCCCTCTCTCACTGCTGACTCAGTGCTCCCACGAAGCTGCGGCAGCCCCGCCTCAGCCTGACACCTGCTCAGGCGGCAGCCACGGTCCTGGGGCCCCGGAGCCGCACAAGGGTCTTGAGAAACAAGGGAGGGAAAAGTGGGGGCTGGAAAGAAACTCCAGAAACGGTCACAGTGGTCCTGAGCGCGCATGAAGTGACAGCCAGGGAAAGCGCCAAGATGGGAAACTCTATGTGGGTCCTTTCGTGGGAACTGCTGCAGCTCTGCAGTGCCCTAGGAACATGGGTGACGGTGGGGAAGCCAGGAGTGAAGACCCCTGAAAACGGGCTTCCTCCTGATCTCAGAACGTCCCATCACAGAGGAGTTATGAGAGAGGCCAGGGCCTCCTTGATGGCTCAGCGGCAAAGGAGTCCACCCGGCACTGCAGGAGACCCGGGCTTGATTCCTGGTCGAGGAAGATCCCACATGCAGCGAACAACTAAGCCGTGAGTCTCAACTGATGAGCCTGTACGCCTGGGGCCCAGGAGCCCCAACTCCTGAGCCCACGTGCCCCAGGGCCCACGCTCTGCAGCAAGAGAAATCACCGCGATGAAAAGCCCACGCAGCATTGAAGACCCAACACAGCTAAAATGAATTTAAAACAAATTTTTAAGGGAGGTGGTGGGCAAAGCTGGAAATCCACATAAGTCCTTGTTGATAGCTGGGAACCCAAATTCCATTCTTTGTGGAAAAAGGGATGTGAATTGCCTTGAGCAAGAGAGAGTGAGGTAGGAGGGGGAAAGGAAGAGGGGAGAGGTCAGGGCTGACCCAGGGGTGAGTTTTCTCTCTGCCCGGAGTTCACATGGTGGTCGTAACCGTCGGGCAATTTCCCAAATATTTGGGGAAGTTACTCATGAAGGAGAAGCCACCTCCAGACAGCCAGTTGGGAAATGTGGAGAGTCAGTGCCTGGGTGGTTTTCATACTAATCCCAGATTTATTAAGGTCAGAAAGCAAGCAGCAGAAAGGGTTTGATAATCAGAGTCGTCAGTGTTTCGATAGAAAGGAAAATTTCTCTCTGGTCTGAGGGAGTTGGCCGTCTCAAAGGGCTGGGACGAGGGAGGGCTGCTTTAGTGACTGGAGGGCAGAATCGCTCCCTTCTAAGCCCCCTCCCTGAAGGGTACAAGGCAGGCGTTCCATTGCAGTTGAGAGGGAGTGGACTCAAAGATCTAAAACAGCTAACTCCCCCTCACCCCAACCTAGTCCCCAAGTATGGTGTGATGTGACATCAGCACCTTCACCAGATTCTTTCTTAAAATATTTATTTTTAATCTGTTTGACTGCGTGGGGTCTTAGCTGCACCATGCAAACTCTTAGTTGAGGCATGTGGAATCTAGTTCCCTGACCAGGGATCAAACCTGGGCCCCTGTGTTGGGAACACAGAGTCTTAGCCACTGGACCACCAGGGAGGTTCCCCTCTACCGGATTCTGATGGTGCTGCTGTTTGGGCGGGCGGGGGCAGTTTAAACAGGAGGATTTCATTTTAGAACATCGACTTTTTATTCCAAAGTTACATGGAAATTAAATTGTTTTAGATCTACAAAGATAGTTCAAGAAACCCTACTGGAAATCTTTTTGTAAATCTGTTTCTGAAAGGCGGCACGTATTTTGCATGTGGCTCTGACTTTTGATTCCTCTCCTTTGCCTGGGCAACATTCAGGATGTTCTAAGTGTTGTATTTTGACCGTCTGTGTCATGACCTAATCTTGATTTCCCAGACTGTCACGTCAGCCAGGTTGGTTTCCCTCAGTTGATGCTCCAGTAAGTCTATAGCTTCCTTGGGATTTTACAAGATACTACATTTTTATTCTTAAAAAAAAAGTTTTTTTTCAAACACTGGAAGACCACACCACCTGGCTCTAGAGCACAGCTCAGGCTGAAGTTCCAATAAAGGGCTAATCAGTAGGCATAAATGGAAGCTGGTTTTCAGTGGTCAACTCAAGCCATACACCGTGTTGGGAGAGGGCTTGGGGTGAGGCCAGGCTGAGCATCACGAGAGGAAGATCCGAAAGTCTGCCCAGGTGGCAGCAACAAGCCCCAAGGAGGGATGTGGTTAATGAATTCCACGAGGACCCAGAGCACAGAGAGACCTGGGATGCGGAGGGGGCCCCCTTCTAGCTAGATCTGGAAAGGAGGTCAGGGTTTAGATATCCAGAGCCGGACAGGGAAAACCTTTCCTACAGACGTGTGAGGATAGAGGTGTTACATTTGAGGACAGATAATGGACCCATGTGGCAGGGTTTCCAGGAAGGTTAGATCCTGGAAACGTTACAAAAGAAATTAAGAATTAAAGGTTTGCAAACACTTATGAGAGAACAGTAATCGTCAGGGATCACTGAGCATGGGTTCACTAGGAGCGAGCCATTTCCTGTTTTTCTAGGATCACCAGACTGGTGAACTAGAGGGTGTTGTCAAGGAGATTCTTGCCATTGGCTGGAAGTCTCTGTCGTCCTGGGCAGGAGTGGAACAGGAGGCCCGGAGTCCTAATGTGTATCTCATTTCAGCAGAGCACTTGACACAGCCAGGCTGAGTGAGATGCTTATCAAGAGTGGGGTTTGCATGAGAAAACATTCATTCCCAAAGGCAGCTGGTGCCAGACTGATGGCTGGATGGAGCACAGGCTGCAGTATGGTCAGGGGCTTCACATTTCACCCTTTCTCCCCGTCTCCATCAGTGTCTTCCAACAGCAGTAAGGAAACACACACAGGCTGATCCATCAGGAAAAATAAATGTATTCACCGATACATCAAAGAAAGGTCTTTGGGGATTAGAGCAACGTCTAAAACAAGCAGCAGAAATACAATAGGTATTCAGCATAAAATGCTGGGTCTGTGGCCAAAAAGCCAACTTCTTAAGAAGCAGATGGAGAAATACGTCTTAGGAAGAGTTGCTACAAGAAGAGACATGGGGCTTTTAGTTCAGGGCAAGTGAAACCAGTGTGATGTGCTTGGAAGGCTATGTTCAGGAAGCATCCAGCGTCTATACCGGGCTACCCTGATGGCACGGCTGGTAAAGACTCTGTCTGCAAAGCAGGACACACACGAGACGAGGCTTTGATCCCTGGGTCGGGCAGACACCCTGGAGGAGGAAATGGGCAACACATGCAATATTCCTTCCTGAAAAATCCCGTGGACAGAGGAGCCTGGTGGGCTGCATTCCAAAGCGTTGCCGAGTGGGACGCCACCGAGCGACCAAGCACACAGTGCCTATATATTCTCGGATTCAGCAAATCCTCATGTAGCCACGCAGCCTGTGCGTCAGGCACTGACCGAGCTGGGCAGCAAACACAGCAGAGGACCATTCAGGTGGGACACCTACCCGCACATGGTCTATAGTTTTCTAGGGCAAAGCAGCAAACGCACACAGATTTGCTGAAACTTGTGACAGGCCTAAGATGACAATAAATGAAGGCTGGAAAGAGTGTGATGAGGGACGTACTTTCCTGGGGTGGCCAGGCCAGACCTCTCTGGGAAAGCGGCACTGAAGCCAAGACCAGATGTAGGGGAAGGGGAGACAGGGAGATGGAGCACCCCCGGGCAGGACAGGGGGTGCACTGGCTGTGACCATGGACGGAGCTGGCCATCTTTCCAGAACTGAGAGCCCAAAGGCTTGTCCATATTCGTGGCTGCCAACGTCCATTCTCCCGTTCCTCCCTGGGGATGGTACCACCTTTCCCAGCCTCCCTTGCAGCTGAGAACCGTGGGCTGAGTTCTCAGCAGTGAGACGCTAAGAGGTGGTCTGTGTTGGGAGCTGGGGTCCTTACGAGGTGGACACACCTCCTCACTCTCTGGGTTTCCTCCTAGTTGCATCTGGGACCGGGCAGCCAGGCAGCCTGACCCCGCAGAACAGCTGGAAGGGGCCTGGGTCCCTGACCCTGCAGAGAGCCGGGTCACTTGCCGATACCTGGATCGCTCACCTCACCCAGGTACTCGAGACAGAGAAAAAACATCCCATATTCTTTAAGGCACTGAGTTGCTGTCAGATCTCTTACCTGACCTACTGCAGAAACACAGGAGGCGCCGCCACGGGTGCACGTTTAGAACACTGCATTTGGTTCAACGTCTCACTTTTTTTTTCTTAAGGGACGTTGACCATTTGAAGCATGTAAAGCACAACATTTAGGAATCCAAAAAGCATGTCAGCGAAAATCTGTTTAAGACACCACAGTTGTTTAGACTGGAAAAGAGGTTTCTCGGGGGTGGCGCATCTTCAAGCACTGTGAAAGAGGAATGAAGCTGAAATGGAGTGACTCCTACAGGGGCGATGGGCGGTTCGGATTTACTCCACGAGGCAGATTCTGAATCAACAGAGGGAAGACGTTCCTAATGATCAGGGATGATTCGGAAAAGGCCAGATGGCTTCAGGATCCGAGGTTTCTCCCTGCTGCTGCGTCCCGGCAGGGGGCCGGCTGCCCGCGGTGAGGAGGTGTTCACAGGACTGATTCTGGCATCACTGGGTTTCACAGCCCACACCGGTCACTCGGTGCTTGCATAGCATCGACGTGGCCATTTAAGGAAAGCCAAGAGTAAAGAATTCAGATTTTCATGACTTTATTCTTGAGATAATCCAAAAACTATTTGGGGACTAGCATTTTTTTTTTTAACTTATCTTTGGAGATGAATGATCCATTTAGCCCAAGGAACTCAAAGTACTTTACACCCTTGTCTCATTCAGGCTTGTTGCATATCTGAGCTGCTGTGTCAGGGGCAAGACCATCAAACCCTCCTCTCAGATAAGGAGAAGGACTCACAAAGAAGGTCAGTGAGTTGTCCAAGGTCACGGTGAGTCAGGGGCACGGTGGTAGGGCAGGCTCCTCACCCGAGGTCTCCCACGCTGCCCCAAGCCCACGCAAATGGGACCCTCAGCTAGGAAAGTCTCCCATGGACAGGAGGAACCAACCTAAACCAACAGTCTTTCCAGAGGTGGAAATGACCTGAGACATTTCAAGTTCAATCAATTTCATTTCGTAGGTGAAGAAACTGAGGCTTACATGAGGTCACCTGGACTAAGGCAGAGCTAGGACTTAAATCCAGTGCCCAGGATCACAGCCTGCCTACTCACAAATGGCCCGGGAACAGCCCCCTACACAATTACCTGGAGTCAACTGGGTCATCACCATTCGCTCTGCTGTCTGGAAATCTAAAGGCTCATATTGGCTTTGGCCACCAAAGAGAGGAAACAGTCTGCAATGCTGGAAGACTCACAGCGGAGGGGGCGGGGAGCATCATTTGTGCCTTGTATTACAAAGTCCAAAGACAAAACATATGTTTCCCATTTGTCCTGGGATGGGAAAGAAAAACTTTTCCTTTCGCTTAATCTTGGTTTAAACAAACAGAGAGACTGCCCTTTTTGTAAACTCACCCAACGTCAAATATTGTTCACTGGCCCAGCATCGGCTTACTAAGCCACTACACAGCGCCTTTGCCTCGTGTAATCCCCTTATGAGAAGGCACTTCAGCTCGAAGAGGGGGCAAGTAAGACAAGACACGTTTCCTCTGATGAAATGAACAAGAGTCAGCTGATGGGGAGTCAGGTTTCCAAATCCAGAACCTCTGGTTTCAGCCAGAGACCCGAGGCAATCCGGCTTCAGTTGTGACTCAGGGTTTGGGTAGTGAAAGCAAGCACGTCAAGTGATGTAAGAAAATTCCCCCTATTCCCCCTCCCCTGGCATCCTCCTCCCCCGGGAGCTGGGGGGTTCAGTCTGGGAGCCTCGGGCAGCTGCAGCCCAG
This sequence comes from Nanger dama, assembly GCA_917880005.1. NCBI lineage: Eukaryota > Metazoa > Chordata > Mammalia > Artiodactyla > Bovidae > Nanger > Nanger dama. Next base: position 2,164,499 of record CAKJTW010000122.1, on the reverse strand, counting down.
GCCCTGGGTCCCATCCCCATTGCAGTGGCAGAGGAAACACTCGGTTACAGTTACTTTCCTGCTGGCCTATGAGCTCGGACAATTGCTTTGCGATGTGTGTGTGTGAGAGAGAGAGAGCACGCCTCATAAAGTAAACCAAGAAACAGAAGGGCCAGGTCTGGCCTAGAGAGAAGTGTCAGGAGAGGGAGGGAGGCTGGTGATGCAAGCAGGCCTTTGAAGTCACTTTGTTTGTGAAAAGTCTGCTGTGCGCCTCTCTTAAGGAAACTCCGCTGGAATGAGGTTCCTGTGCATGTGGGGTTTAGGGCTATTGTTTTTGGCTCCAATGTTCACCTCAAGCCCTAGCTAGGACATGTATAAATCCCGTAACAACAGCCTGACATGAAATTGCTCACCCTCGCATTGCATCAGGGGACTTTTACTCAGGCGGAGTTTGAATGCCTCATTGTTTAATGGGACAGGAAGTTTACTCTTGATGCAAATGAAGAATCTCTTTTTTTCCTCCTTACCTCCTTGGAAGATTTTCACAGAGGCCTGTCCTGTCATCCCTCGCTCTTTCCATGGGAGCAGCTGTACCCAATTTCCTTCTCAGAGTCGGGTTTTCTTAGGACCGGAGGACCAGTTTGAGGCAGGCTTCTCCTTGAAGGGAACACTGGGAGATGGGCCAAGGGACCCCAGGAACACAGAAGGGTGGGGTCTTCTGAAAAGGGCTGGATGTTTCTCTCTTCAGTTTCCTTCATCCTGATCTCAACCTCAGTTGGTTTTTTTACATACAGAGACGGAAGCCCCATCCCCGAACCTTTTCAGGTTTTTATTTTCTCTCTCTTAAGCTTAAGCACCTGGTGACCAGCTCACACTGGGGTCATGGGGCTAGGACTCTGGCATCCACAAGAAGATGCCTTGTTCAGAACCATGACCCTCACCTTCCACTGCAGCAAATCCCTGAGATAGAAACTTCTAGAAAAAGCCTTTGGGGTTCCCCATCTCTGCATATTCTCTAGGCAAATTCTCCAAAAGGCATTAGAGGATCCCTCTTAACCTTCTGCTGATGCCCCCTGACCAAGAGACCGGCCAAGAGAGACCCTCAAAGAAAGAAAGGGTTTACTACTTTCAGTCAAAGGAAACCAGATCAGGATCATGACGGGTGAATGACAGGAACGCTGACCCAAAGCCCTAATTTACTTGGTTCCGTATTTTCAGAATCTTTTTTTTCCCTATACATCCAAAAAGAAATGGTTCATGGGAAGGAAGGAGGAAAGAAAGGAGAGAGAAGGGAAAAAAAAGAAAGAACTTGCAGGAGACATATGCGACACACGCTCGGGGGAGGCCCCAGGGAATCGCTTAAGGTCGCAATTCCACCGCAGTTGTCTTCAGCCCCCAAATTCATCAGCACATTCCCAAAAGTCACATGCCACCTGCTAACATACATGCTAGATTCTGCTTGCTTAAGGTAACAGGGCCTTTCCGTGTCCATGTGCACGTGTGCGGGCGTGTTTTCACTGCACCACATCAGGTGCAATTGAGCAAGGAGGAACCCTCTCACTCCTGGCCGAGCTCTGTTCTCTTGCTGGCTCTCCCCTTGGTGTCCCCTGCAGATCCTGATTTATTCAGGCAGTGCTGCAACCTGGAAGCAGATGTGTTTTTAAGCTCCCCAGGTCACTGCCAGGTGCATCCAGGGTGACCATCCACTGACTGCAGCCAGGCCCCGCGCAGCCTCCTGCACGGGCCCACAGTCAGCCACACGCCTTGCACAACTTCCCTCTTACTCAGGCACCGGCACTTCTCTCTGTGGTCCTCACCCTGGCTTCACCCCATCTGGGATCTGGCATCCCCTGTGACCATCAACCATGGCAAAAAAAAAAAGCTCTGGAAATGCCCGTGAGCATAATTTCACATTCGAAGTTACTGCTTCACACTCAATAAAAACGACCGTGTTTGTAACACATCTGGTCATTCCTCATGAGGAGGTGGGAAACACCAAGCTATGTTCGGTGGCACTTAACTGCCTGGCTGCACCCTTCCTTGGCAAGTGCATGCCCCAGCGTCCCTGGGAGGCAGTGAGAATCCATCCCGTGCAAGGAACACATCACGATCTGTCGCCAACCTTCTGGGCTCAGGGCCTGGCACATCAAAGAGGCTCAGCAAACTTCTGATGAAACAGACACGATTGAGTCTGCAGATTCTGGGTGCTTCCCCAACCTAATTTAGGTCTGGAAACTCAAACAACTGGGTTGAGAAAAGATGTCCTGGTGATTACAAAACCCCATCTCTGAGAGCACAGCAATGGGCAGAACCAGCCAGGGAAATGCAGCGGTGATCAGCAGATATGCAGAGATTTCTCCTCTCTGCTCTCTCCCTTTTCAAGCTCTTTCGGGGATGGGGTGGGAGGAAGAGCCTCTCCTATCTTCACAAGGCCTTCTTCCCCATGAGTGCGTCTGCACATCTCCAGATCTTTTGGTAAGGATGCCAGTCACTGAATCTGGGGCCCACCCTACCCTACCATGGGCTTCCCTGGTGGCTCAGATGGTAAAGAATCCATCTGCAACACAGGAGACCCGGGTTCGGTCCCTGGGTCCAGAAGATCCCCTGGAGAAGGAAAAAGGCAACCCACTCCAGTACTCTTGCCTGGGAAATCCCATGGACAGAGGAGCGTAGTGGGCTACAGTCCACGGCGTCATGAACAGTTGGAGCAACTGCGTGGCTAACAGCACTCCAGCAAGGCCATCTGACCGGGCGGCATCTGCAAAACCCCTACAAGTCACACTCACAGGTGCCAGGGGCTAGGGCTTTAACCTCCTACAACATCCAGTATGCGCACCTCTGATCAGGCTACACCCAGAATTTTGGGTCCAGCTCATGAGGCATATTTTAAGATGTCCAGTGTAAAAACTGCTTACATCTGTGTGATATGAGGAGCAGTTATGGGATCTATATTCAGTTTAGATCCAGGAAGCATTAAGAAGAGCACATGTCTAGAAAACCATAATTTGAAAAGATACAGGCACCCCAGTGTTCACTGCAGCATCATTTACAATAGCCAGGACGCGAAAGCCACTTAAATGTCCACTGGCAGAGGAAGGGACACAGAATACGTGGTCTATAATGGACTATTATGCAGTCATAAAAAGAAGGACCGAATGCCATCAGCAGCAACATGGATGTACCCAGAAATTGTCAGACTGCGTGAAGTCAGACAAATATCATATGATATTGCTTATATGTGCAATTTTTCAAAACAGTAGAAATGAATTTATCTAAAGAACAGAGACAGAATTACAGATGTAGAAAATTTATGGTTGCCAAAGGGTAACAGGTGGCGGGGGGGGTAAAGTGGGAAATTACTAATATATATACAGTAGGTAACTTGTAAGAACCTACTATATGACACAGGGAGCTCTACCCAATACTCTCTAATGGCTTATATGGGAAAAGAATGTTAAAAAGAGTGTATCTATGTATATGCATAACTGATTCATTTTGCTGAACACCTGAAACTAACATTACAAATCAACTGTACTCCAACAAAAATTTTAAAAAGAAAGAAAAATAGAAGAGTAAATGTTTGTGATCAAACCAGTCAATCAATCTTGAATATTCACTAGAAGGATCAAAGCTGAAGCTCCAATACTCTGATCACCTCATGCAAAGAGCTGACTCACTGGAAAAGACCCTGGTGCTGGGAAAGATTAAAGGCAAAAGAAGAGAGCCACAGAGGATGAATGGTTGGATGGCATCACTGACTCAACGGACTTTAGTTTGAGCAAACTCCAGGAGACAGTGGAGGACAGAGAGGCCTGGTGTGCTGCCGTCCATGGGGTTGCAAGGAGCCCGACTCAGCAACTCAACAACAGCGTGTTTGCTTTCATTTAGCTATGGCTTTTGTGGTACACCTAATCTGCATCGATTGAGGTAAATGCATTTTGGCTCAATAGAATTTTCTCAAATAGCCCAGTGATCTTTGGATGAAGGCCATCTATCTACCACAGGCTGTCTACCCAGCCATGAGTTACCGCATCCTTCATTCATCCGATAAACTTGTACCAAGGCCCATTATGCAGCCACACAGCAGGCTCCTGGCCAGACGTCTGGGGCAACGACAGGTCTTGCTCTCAGTAGGCTTACCGGCTAGCAACTCCAAAATGGTCCAGGCCACCTGAGCAGGCAGATGCTTAGGGCGTTCGTTACCCAGGAGGTTCTCTGCGGAGAGGGTGTGGACCACCGCATCCCCTCAGAGCTAAGGCACTGCACTCTTTATGATCCCGGAGAGGCGAAATAGAGGAAATTGAAGGTTTGGAGCCGGAGTGCGGGGGGCAGAATGATTGAAGAAAACCTTTTAAAGGGTTTCAGTGAGCCCAGAGCGGTTTTCCCTGGTGGAACACGTGCACAGAAGCGGGTTCCCTCGCACCATCACGCAGAGGAGGGTTTTTAATCTCACAAGCCGCAGGCTTCCTCTCTCCACCCACCCTAAGGAGCAGACACTCTGCAAACAGCCCAAACCTACCAGGGCTGCTAGAGCTCAGCAATGGATAAACTGAACCCCTCTGCCCACTCTCAGCAGACAGAACAGTCGGGGCCCTGGGTGCTTCCCCTCTGCCGGACTCCCAGCCCCGAGGGGCAGAGCGAGAAGCTCTAAGTCAAGTGTTTTTCAGCAAAACCGGGACCCCGGGGTGGGAGAGGCCTGCACTCTCTGCGGCTGCTCCTCCCTAATGAGCCTAGACAAAGCCGGTCCCAGGGAAGTTAATCTGGGCTGATATAGGGAGCCACGCCCGAGGTGGAGCGGGAGCCCTGGCCCGGCACGGCGGGCCCAGGCCCGCAGAGTCCAGCCGCTGGCAAAGGTAAACCTTCCTCTGCGATGCCCAGGGTGGGCGGGCCCAGCCCTCCAGGAAGAGAAACCCCTCTTTGCCTGCATGCTGCCCTTTGACCACGTGAAAAGATAAATACATTTATTTTTTTTTTAAGAAAAGAAAAAAAAAGATCTGTCCTCGGCGCTGGGAAGCGCCTGGTACAAAACACCAAGGAGGTCTCGCAAAACAAGGAAACCATCTGGTCGCCATTACAACGCTCCGCCCCGCACTGTCCATCTGCGCCCAGCTCCCCACGCACGCGCAGACGGCCTCACGTGTGTGCGCAGCCGCACTCGGAAGCACACGGCCTCACATATGTATGCATACGTACACATGGGCGCACACCAGCCTGCCAGCGTTCACCTTGTTTCACCCTGCCACACACATTGCCACACATATTCTCACACATTGCCACACATATTCTCAGACATATATGCATATCCTTCACACAGATATGCATATACATCCACACGGGTGTACACATACCCATCCTCACACAGAACACAGATGTGCACCGCCATATACAAACTTGTGTGCACGCACATCTTTGAACACAAGGCACCCGTGGCCTCACCATGCACACAGTGTATTCTCACACAACTGCACCCACAAACATCTACTGTGCACACACAGACTCTCAATCTTCATGCACGTCTGCCCACTTGTATTGCAAACACACCCTCACACATAAATGTACCTTTACACAGAAACACACATGTGGGTACACACTTTCATACCACAACATGTCCTCACATGCAGCAAAGGTTCACACCCATATGCGTTTCCCCGGACACACACACACACACACCCCTAATATAAACACACATCCTCTATTGTACAGTACAGGGAACTCTGCTCAGTGTCACTGGGCAGCCTGGATGGGAGGGGAGTCTGGGGGAGAATGGATACATGTGTATGTATGGCTGAGTCCCTCTTCGATGCACCTGAAACTGTCACAATGCAGTTAATCAATTATGCGTGCATGCTCAGTCACTCAGTCATGCGTGACTGTGACCCCATGGACTACAGCCCACCAGGCTCCTCTGTCCATGGGATTTCCCAGGCAAGAATACTGGAGTGGGTTGCCATGCCCTTCTCCAGGGGCTCTTTCCTATCCAAGGATCATACCCATGTCTCCTGCATTGGCAGGCGGATTCTTCACCACTGAGCAACCTGGGAAGCCTGTTAATCCGCTATTCTCCAATATAGAATAAAAAGTTTAAAAAGAAAAAAAAGTAATAAAGCGCGAAACAAGTTAACAAAAACAAAACACATCTTCACACCTGGATGCACACTCACACTCATATGCACACATCTGTCCTTTGCTGCTGCTTCCCGGGCCTCCAGCACATCCAGGGGAGGACCAATGAAATACTAGTACTGAAAGCAGGTCATGTTGTTGCTGGTAAAAGGGGCATTTTATGAGGTATCTGGCTATCCCCCGAAGTGGGGTGTCTCCCTTTGTGAAGTCTGGCCAGTTGGAGGAAAGAGAAGCTGCAGGAAAGGAGATCCAAAGGAGCGAGACCTGAAAGAGCTCCATGGCTGCTGCCTGAAACATCTGGAAACACGGGAACAGGCATGAGGAAGACAGCCCAGCGCCAAGCCACCTCCTGGCAGGGGCGCCAAGAGCCGCCCTGGGAGCTGGAGCTCCTTTCTGGAAGCCGCCCGGTGCAGGGGCTAAAACACTGAAACGTGCTCTGAATTCTCTTCCCGCCAGCCAACACTGCCTGGCCTGTTTCTCGGTCTTTAAGGCAAGAGACTCGGGGACAACGACCAAGCCCATGCTTCTGGGGAAAACATTGGAATAGCGTGAGTGCCAGGCACCCCGCTGTGCTCTGCACTCACATTCTCTGGTGGTTGTTAGCATGCCCATTTTACAGGTAGGATAACTGCTCAGAGAGGGTGTCTGCCTTGCCAAAGATCACAGAGCTGGCGAGGGACAGGGTGAGGATTCAAACCCAGAGCCACTTGTTGCCTAACCTCCGTGCTCTCCTGCCAAAGAGGCACGAGTGTTCATCTGGCCGGCTCTCTGCCGCCCACGGGAGCCAGGAAGCCCTAGGACTGAGCCGCCGGAAATGGATGACCTCAGCCAGCCTCCCTGTTTCACAGACATGGGGAAAGTGGAAAGGGCCAGGGACTGGCCCAAGGTCTCGTCCTGCGTCCCATCCTCATTCCCGGACTTCACTCTCCCCCGGCAGCCCCCGGAAGGAGCTGGGGAAAAACCTTCAGAGACATCCCTGGGGAAGACAGCTGGAAGGCAGGGCGCGCCAGGGCTGTAATGGTGTGGTGATGAGGTGGTGACGATGGGACTGTTTCCCCCTCGAGAAATGCTCTGGCGTCAGACAAGTCCTGGGGGCGGAGGTAGGAGGAATTTGGCAGGGTCTGGTTAGAAGGCATCTGGAGGCCGTGAGTACCAGAAAAGCCTCCGCGGGCCAGTGTGGGCTCATTCCTGAGCGTGTGCACAGCCCTCTGCTCCTGGAGGCTCTGGGGGACCGGGGAGAGTCAGAGAGTGGGGGCTCTACCCACGATCCCAGACCAGGCAGGGGCATGCTCCCCGCCTGTCTTGCAGCCTTCGTCCTGGAGGGCCAAGCGGGGCCCCACCGCGCACTTGCCTGCAGCCTGGAACCACCTCCCGTCATCGCCTTGAAGGGGTGGGGCGGGGGTGGTCCTAGCGCAAGTCGCCGTTGTTACGCAATTCTGAGCCGCGACTGTGGCCAGCGTCTCGCCCACATTCTCACTGCATCCTCACCACCTCGCAGCGGAGGTGGGACCAGCGGTGCCCTCCCGCCACCACCCCATTCCCACTCCAGGGCGCTGAGACCCAGAGGGGTTTCATGAGGCCTCCCAAAGTGACAGCGATGGGGCCAGAACTCAAATACTGAGGTGGCTGAGGTCCCGGCCCGAGTTCCTGGCCACGACGTCGCGCTGCACCTGTTTCACTATTTCCTGGCGCCTCGAGGGACACCTGAGCATCCCTTAAGCCAAAAAAAAAAAAAAAAGCTTGAATCCGGGCCATCGCCCCTCCCCACCCCCGCCCCACTTTCCCTTCTGAATTGAGGGGGGCCTGGTCAGAGGCAGACCCCAGGAGATTTCGCCCGTCCCCTCGCGTTGGCCTCGCTCACCCACGGATGAGTCAGCTGGAATTTTGGACACCCCGGGCTCACAGCCGCGGTACCAGGAGCTGTCAGGGGGCTGGAATGCAGGGAACGCGGCTCCCCGGGCTCCTGCGCGCCCCCGCCCGGCCCGCCCCGCCCCCAGGTCGGGAAGGTGAATGACACAGTGTTTGTCAAGGGCTTGGGACGGCAGGTGCACGCGAACATGAGGACAAAGACCAGTTCTTTTCCGCGGGGCTGCAGCCACAGTTTCACGTCCCTCCCACGCACGTCCGCGTTCCAGGCCCGGATGCTCCGCGCCCCGGGCTCCGGCGAAGGGCAAGAAGCCACTGATTAGGAAGCAAAAGGAAGAAAAAAACAAACAAAAAACGTCCTGGCTTCTCGAAAGACTGAATGTTCGACCTCTGCCGAAGTCTGACTCGGCCCTGCAACGCCACCAAATACACGACTTGGAGTTTGTCGCCTACCTGCTCACAGGCCTCGGCGCGCGTTAAGGTGGTGGAGAAGGCTGCCGCAGCCCTTCCCTCTCCAGCTTGCTTTCTAGAGGCAGGTTGAGAGAAGAAACGTGTGAGCATGTAATTACAGTATGGGATCAGGTGAGGAAGGAGGCACACCAGGTGCAGGATGGAAATGGGCAGGCGGTTCCTTTAAAATGAAATCTAACCCTTCAGGGCTGCAGCGGGCTGGCTAAATTTGTCACGTGTGTCTGAGGCCTTAACTCCTGCCAGCCACCCAGAGCCCTGTGGCCTGCCTGTCACTTTGCCGGGTGGATCCTGGGTCACCTTCTGAACTCTCTGCCTGCCTGGTGAGCCCCTTGAGAGCCAGGAAGCCTGGTCCTATCTCACACTCTGGAGACTCGTGGGAATTCCGTCTAACACATGTGGCCCAGATCCCTTTGATTTCGAAGCCAGTCACTGGGGAGACACATAAAGAATACTTCTTGAGTGGATGGGCGTCCCCACACTCCAGCTGACTGTAGGAAGGACAGGAGGAAGAGGGGCTGTGAGCAAAGGAGTCATGTTCAGGAAACCCTCCATGCCGCAAGTCAGCCGGGAGCCCCACTGAACTCAGAAAGGCCACATCACACACACAGGCTGGTTAGGAAAGACGAAGGGTTCAGGACAAAAAACTGACTGATCAGCCTCTCCTCCGGAAGTTCAGGCCCACAGATGTTGCCTTGATTACCTATCGCAAGGAAGAAATGCCAGAATTCACCCAGGCCCTTGCTGACGCAGGGCACTGGAGAGAGAGAAACCACTGGGCTGATTATCTTGGCTTTATCCTCCACATCTGTTTCAGCTCAGCATCTCTGCTTCTCGTCTTTAAAGAGATGGCTGCAAGGCTAGAGAATCTCAGAGCTGGAAAGGGTCTGAGAGACCTCACATCTCACCTCCTTCTTTTGGAGATAAGAGCCATGTCACTTGAGAGGCCGTGACTCACTCAAGGCCACACGGCATGGGGGATGGGGACTGGGGAGCTGGGATTGCAGCTTTCCCTTCCCAGGCCAGAGCTTTTCCCGGTTCTCCAAGCTGTCTCTCGGATCCCGCCAAGTCGTTCCCACGCTGGCCTGGTTTAGGCCTCATTAGTAAGAAAAGCTGGCTATGGTCCTTTCTCATTCCCCTCCCACTGCCTCTTGAAAAAGGAAGGAGATGCTCTTCCAGAACAGAGCCAGTGTGGTTTTGCTTGTCATCTGATGTCTGGGAGTGCCCATGCCAGGCTCCACTCCAGGGGTGCAGCTCCTTGCCCTCACATGGTGTCATAAAAGAATTCACCCTCCTGCCAACCTTGAGCATAGGAGGCCGTTTCTCAGCTGGGAATCAAGCCACCCTCAGGGCCGAGACATCGGAGAGACTGTGCTCAGCTATCACCAGCTGTGTGCCCCTTGGCCAAGGCCTCTCCTGGGAAGGCAGGTGCTCCCTAAGGAGTCCCAGCCTCATTTCCTGGCCAGTCACCTCCACCCAAGCCAAGCCGAGAGTCTCTCTGGAAGGTGCTCCACATCCATTCTGGAAGGGAGGATTAGTCCCACCTCCAGTCCTTTTTTATTTCCGGCCACACTTCCAGTGGTCATGTACGGATGTGAGAGTTGGACCGTAAAGAAAGCTGAGAGTCGAAGAATTGATGCTTTTGAACTGTGGTGCTGGAAAAGACTCTTGAGAGTCCCTTGGACTGCAAGGCGATCCAACCAGTCCACCCTAGAGGAAATCAGTCCTGAATATTCATTGGAAGGACTGATGCTAAAGCTAAAACTCCAGTACTTTGGCCGCTTGATGTGAAGAACTAACTCCTTGGGAAAGCCCCTGATGCTGGGAAAAATTGAAGGCGGGAGGAGAAGGGGACAACAGAGGATGAGATGGTTGGATGGCATCACCGACTCAAATGGACATGAGTTTGAGTAGGCCCCGGGAGTTGGTGATGGGCAGGGAGGCCTGGCGTGCTGCAGTCCTTGGGGTCCCAAAGAGTCAGACACGACTGAGCGGCTGGACTGACACTGCATGGCTTATGGGGTCTTAGTTCCCCTGTGTGCATGCCGAGTCGCTTCCGTTGGTTGGCTCTGCGACCCTATGGACAATTGCCCGCCAGGCTTCTCCGTCCATGGGCTTCTCCATCCATGGGATTATCCGTCCATGGGATTCTCCAGGCAACAGTACTGCAGTGAGTTGCTATGCCCTCCTCCAGGGACTCTTCCCACTCAGGGATGGAACTCCCATCTCTGTCACTGGCAGGTGGATTCTTCACCACTAGCGCCACCTGGGAAGCCCCTTAGTTCCCCTGCTGCTGCTGCTGCTGAGTCGCTTCAGTCGTGTCCGACTCTGTGCGACCCCATAGACGGCAGCCCACCAGGCTCCCCCGTCCCTGGGATTCTCCAGGCAAGAACACTGGAGTGGGTTGCCATTTCCTTCTCTTATGGAGGAAAGTGAAAAGTGAAAGTGAAGTCACTGAGTCGTGTCCAACTCTCAGCAACCCCGTGGACTGCAGCCCACCAGGCTCCTCCGTCCGAGGGAGTTTCCAGGCAAGAGCACTGGAGTGGGGGTGCCATTGCCTTCTCCCAGGGGTCAAAACCAGGCCCTTGGCAGTGAAAGCACTAACCACTGGAACACCAGGGAACTCCCCCTCCCTATTTTTTTTTTAACAGATGTGGCAATCCAGGTTACCTGCCCATGGTCACCCAGCTAGTGAGGGGCAGAGTCAGAATTTGAACTCTGGTTCAAGCCCATCTCTTTCTGTGGCACCCCTCCACTTGCCCCAAAGGAGCTCAAGGCATCTCAAGACACCCTTCCCATGCTCAGAAGTAGTCCCCCGTGGCTTGCCTGGGTGCCTGAAACACCCCCACTGGAGTCATCTGCTGCTGACCCCAGCCTTTTAAGCAGGAAAGGCCAGGGATAGACAGGGAGAGGGTTATACAAAGGTTTGATCGTGGTAGGACCAACCTGGGCCCCAGGGCTGAGGGCTTGGGGGTTGCAGGGGAAGTGGCCTGGGGAAGAAAAGGCTGACTGGGGGCGGGGCCCAGAGGCTGGCAGGACAGGGCGTGAGGGAGCACCGGTGGGGATGAGGGAGGCTCCCTCCAAACCCCACAGGGCCGGCTCTAGGGCAGGGCCTGGCTTTCGGGTGGAAGGGCCCAGCGTGACTGGGAGGCATTAGTCAGCGGGGGAGGCTTATGAAAGGAGGAATTGTCCAGAGCCTCCTTACTCACCAAGCCAACTGGGCTGTCCCCAGAGACCGGGAGCAGGGCCGGTATCAGAAGGGGACCGGGAACTCCGAGCTGCTCACTGACCAGGTTGAATGGCCCCAGGCATCGGGGGGCCACGCGCGGAGGCCCTGCCCGGCCTCACGGCCCGTGAGTCACAGCCCCTGGCTGGCGGGCTGAGTATCTCCATTGTCCTCTCGGCCAGGGGACAGCGGGGCCCGACTCCCTCCTCCGAGGAGAAAGGACACCCAGGGCTGATTCACCAGTTTATCACCCTGCTGCCCCCTCAGTCCCAGGCCCCCAGCATATTCACCTACCATCCCTTCTTCAGTCTTTCGTACAATCATTCTTTTTCTTATTGTTGTTTTGGGTCACTTCATTTTTCCAATTTGCAAAAGTAATCTATTGACTGTGACTCAGCCTTAAAAGGGAATGAAATACTGACCTCTGCCACAGCACGGATGAGCCTCAAGGACACTGTGCGAAGTGAACAAGCCGGCTGCAGAGGACAAATTCCGTATGAGTCCATGTGTGTGAGGCTCCTAGAATAGTCGAAATATTCAGGACAGAAGTTCGAGCAGAGGTTGACAGGGTCAAGGGAGAGGGCACCAGACTTTGTGCTTTAAAGGTGCAGAGTTTGAGTTAGGCCAGGTGGAAAGCGTTCTGGAGATGGACGGTGTTGATGGTTGCAAAACAGAACTGATGTACTGAGATCGTGTATGTTCATTTTTAAGTGAACATATACTTAAAAATGTCTAAAACCACAAAGTTTATATTTTGTAGATTTCATCACAAAAGCAAAAATAATCTATTGTTCAAAAGATACTGAAAAGTAGAAAAAGTAGAGACTTCCCTGTTCGCTAAGACTCCGAGCTCCCAGTGCAGGGGGCCTGGGTTCGATCTCTCGTCAGGGATCTAGATCCCACCTGCTGCAACTAGGAGTCTGCCTGCGTCGGTGGAGACTGAAGGTCCTGAGTGCCGAGACTAAGACCTGGCTCAGCCAAATAAGCACATGAATTAAAAATTTTTTTTAATGTTTTTAAAGTAAAAGGTAAATGTCCTCACCCCAGCCTCTGGAATATTTCAGACTTACTTCTGTTCCTGTACAATCATAGATGTGACTCTAACAAAAAGTCAGTGTGTGATGGGAAGGGTGCCCGCCACACTCCTGGTCTCTCTCCCTTTGAAGGACACACGCGTCTCACTAACCCCAGGTGCCGGCCCAGGGCTAGGTGGCAAGGTCGATAACCACCATCTGGTAAGAGCTCAGCAGTGTCTCCTGTGGGGCTTTAACCCTCACACACGTTAACTCACTTTGTCCTTCCACCAGCGTGGAGAGGAAGGGGTCATTCATGCCCTCCTCAAAGCCCAGTTCATAAATGAAGACTCAGAGTCTTTCAGAGTTGAGGATGTGCCCAGATTGCATCGCTAGAAGGAGGCAAAGCAGGAGGTCCTTCCCCCGTGAGCCATTAGGCTGTACTGCAGACAGAGATGGGCCACGAGCAGAGTGAGCTTTCACAGCAGGGGTCCCCAGCCTCCAGGATGAACTGGGTGGGGCTGAGGTCATGGCAACAGAAATGAAGTACCCGGTAAGCGTAAGGCACCTGCATCACCCCGAAACCCTCCTCCCCCACCCCGGGTACAACTTGTCTTCCACGAAACCGGTCCCTAGTGCCAAAAAGGCTGGGGCCGGCAGGTTTACAGCACATTTGCGCACTTCATAGTAATCCCTTAATTTCTGGCTTCCCTGGGGTAGGGCTCCTGTGGTCTCGCTCGCTAATTGGCCCTCCTCAAGCCCTGGAACACAGTAGGTGTTCAACAAATATTTGCAGAGAGACTAGTTCTCATTCATGTCTGTCTGATCATCCCCCACAGCCCTGTGAAGCAGATAATTAGGAAACCTGATGGCTGCCGGTATTACTCATCCGGCTAGCAGGCGAGATGGTCACACGGCCGGGCTGGGCCGCTAAGGTGGAGCCCTGGGCCTCTGGCTCCCTTCCCAGGCCTTTCCACCCGGGCTGTCAAGGCCTGGGCCCCTGATGTTACAGAACACGGATAATTAATTGGGAGCAGGAACACTTTGAGTCATAGCCAGCAATAATAATAATAATAATCTCAGTCACACTCATTGTGATCTTTAACTCGTGTAAACCTGTGTCAGCAGCACTGTTGATGAAGCACTAATGTTATCTCAGGGCTTCAGTTAGGCCTGGAAGTTCAGTGGTAAGTGCCTCACCATCACACACAGCTCAGAGGCGGCAGAGCTGGGATTCAGGCTCCATCCGGCTCCAGGGCCCGGAGGCCACACCCCACTAAACACTTGAGCGATTAGCATCGTCAGCTGGACCCATAGCACAGCCAGGCTGAACTTCGGAGAGGGATAGGGCCGAATCCCACCCTCATTCATTATATTGGTCAGCAAGCCTGTGCGGAGCCACACCCATGAGCTTGACCAAGTGTCTGTCCCCAGGACTTGACCTGACCGGGACAGAGGCTCGCCCCCACCTCTGCAGAGCCTTTGGCCTGGTGAGAGAAGCCGAAGTCATAATTACTCGGCTAACTGTCTCATTAGAGCAAAGATGAGCACTACTCAAAGGGTTTGGGTTCTGCCAGCCTCCTAGGGCACAGGCCTGGCCTGGGGACTGGGAACGGCTGCCCTGGCGGGGCTGACATCTCTGCTGAAATTTGAAGGGTGGGCCAGGATCAGCTGAGCAGAGTGGGGGAGCTTTCCAAGCAGAGAGGGCAGTGGCATGGCTCTGACTGGAACGAAACCAGCGTGGCTGGAGCTGGTGAGAGGATGGGAGGGGTGGGGTGGGGTTTGGGAGTGGGGGGCCAGCACCCGAGTCCCCCTAGCAGCTCGGGCTCCTGTAACCAGCTCACTGGCGCTGTCATCCTTAGAGAGCAAGTGTGAAAGGGAACATTAAAAATTCCCATTCCTCAGGTCTTCCCTGGTAGTCCAGTAGTTAAGAGTCTGCACGTCCACTGCAGGGGGCGCAGGATCGAGCCCTGGTCAGGAAACTAAGATCTCACCAAATAAAAAAAGGGTTGCCGTTCCTCCCCAGTTGGTGGGGCTGGATGGGCCCTCCCATAAGCACTGACTCCATTCCCCACTGCAGGTCCGCACCGCTGTTTGCACTGGACACCATGCTCTTGGCCCTGTTCAACCCTCGTGACCACGTGGAGAAAGCAAAGGTGGACAGGGTCCTTCCCCCATGCCACCCCTACCCAGCAGAGGAAATCTAGACAGGAAGAAGGGCCGTGCCTCTGGGTGGGCAAGGCAGGGGAAGCCCCGGGGGATGGACTCTCAGCTACACTTGGACCAAAGCTTGGCCCTCCCGGAAGGGAGAGCGGGCTGAGGACTTCCGGGAACACCTCAGATGGTTAGGTGGGTGTCCCCGGGGGCTGGGGCCGACGGAGCTGAGGCTGACGCGTTAGTGAGGGGATGGTGAGCGGGTGTGCAGGGGGATTGGGTCTAAGGACCACTGCCTGGTCAACACAGCCAGCACAGACACACACCACATCCTTCAGTGAGCCCACTGGAGCAGATCCTGGTGACGATAGCATTTGTTTGGAATTCTGTTCTAATTATACACACAAATGATGTACAATGTGGGAAAGAGCGGACGCAAACACACACCACGGGGAAAGTGTCCAAATCATTTGTAGCACACACACACCCCACCCCCACCCACCCGGATAGCCCTGGTCAGCCCAGCAGAGCACATCCTCCGAGCCTGCTGTTTGCAGGCCGAGTGCTGGGAGAGGGAAGCCTAGGGGAGGTGACGGCCTGGGGCCAGACTCCACGATGGCTTTGGGAAGAGGGTGAGGTTCAGATGGGCCCTGTAGGAGGGGCAGGGTCTGGAAAGACAGGGCTTCCAGGCCAGGGGACGGCACTGCTGAAGCACAGGGCTGAGGGGGCCAGGTAAGGCGCGTGAATAAACAGCACCTTCTCGCGTGCCGGCCTCTGCTCTCACGAGTATCATGTGTGACCTCACTGGATCTTCCCATACCCAGTGGGGAGGAGACAAGAGAAGCCCCATTTTTAGGGCGAGCAAATGGAAATATGGCCGTGGTCCTGACCCAGGGCTGGCTTGGTCTCGAGCCCAAGGAGCCAGGAAGGGGGTTGGAGATTTGCTGCGGGAAGAGACCCCCCTGAGCTCCACGCCTGGGACCCTGGGGTGCTGGCCGTCCTTATGGGGAAGGCAAGGGAGCTTAAGCACCCGGGGTGGTCGAGGCCAGGGAAGGCAGGGGCGGGAGGCACCCTTGGGTTGTCCTGTCCCGTGCCGCGGTGGCTTTATCAGGGCGCTGCAGGCCCTGATTATCACCCTGCCCATCTACAGTCCAGCTTCCCGAGCAGGGCCTGCGACCCTGGAGGTGATAAGGCAGCCCCGATCACGGGGCTCTAACCGTCAAGAAGCCGCTGCAGAGCCGACGGCCGGCTGGAAGGGAAGCCCCTCCAGGGTCTTCTGACCGTCTACCCAAGCGACGCCCCAACCCCCCGCAGGGACTGGGGCAGAACCCGAGAGGAAAACTGCAGTAAGAAGGATCCTCCGCACCCCTGCTGAGTGTGCCTTTGGTTCAGAAAGCGCTTCTACATCCCATTCTCAGCACGAAACAGAAGGGTAGGGCCTGGGAGCCGGGCTGGGGTGGTCTAGGCCTCAGTTCACCCCTTTGCTGGCCTGTGACGCCCGGACCTCACCTCTCTGAGCCTCAGTTTCCTCCTCTGCCCAGAGAAAGCAGCGACGCCATCTCTCCTTTCCTGTGGCTCATGGCCGCGTGTCCGGCCAGCCTGTGGCCACCTCGCTCCTGGCCCTGCCGCCTCCTTCCCCTCTGCCAGCGTGCTGCCTTTGCACCGCACCAGACACCCGGCCTTTGCCAGGCAGGGAGCTGACTCAGACCTCGGTCCACCAACGTGCTGCCGGGGTGGACGGGCCCAGACAGCCAGGGGATTCTTGTCCCGACTCCCCTCTGGCAGCCAGGCAGCGTTTGGCAGGCCCGGCTGGGGCCTGGGTGAGAAAGACGGAGGCAGGGAGGGGAGCCCCCGGTGGGAAGGCTCGGGTTTAGCCAGCGCAGGCTTTTGTGTTCTGAGATGCCAGGCCAGGGCAGTGAGCTCTGCCAGTGAGGAGACTGGCCTCCAACAATAATGTTTTTCCCTGGGTTTCCAGAAAGCATCAGCTGCTTTCTAATTCAAACCATCAGGAGGAGGTTCACATGTGCTGAGTCTCAAACCCCCGAGCAAGAACAGGGTTCCCCACTGCCAGACAAGAGCTGGCCTGGATGGGATGGGGGGGCATGGCCCAAGGGTCCCTGGATGCGAGACTGAGCACCTCCCTGGGCCCCGTGTGTCCAGCTCAGACCAGCAGCTGGGATCTCTCCAGCGCTGGCTTGTCACTGGCCACCCTACCCACATCCACAGGGGTCACTCACTCCCCCTTGGGCCAGAAACTGCAGGCATTGGAGTGGTCTCTGTAGCTGTTAACTGTGGCTCACACTGACCGAGCCCATGTCCACCAGCATTTGTGCCAGCTGCTTTCCAGCCACAGTTTCTGGGCCACCTGCTATTATTCCATTCTACAGACTAGAAAGATGTTAGTCCCAGCCAGGTGAAGTTCCCCAGCAGAAGTGAAGAGCCGGGCTTCCAGCCCTGGGTCTGCCTCCAGCGCTCCCCTGCCAGGCCTTGCTGCTCAGCACATAAAAGATGTAAGACTCACCACTTCACAACTACTAGGTTGGCAAGAGTCAGAAAGTCAGATAATAACAAGTGACGGCCAAGATGTGGAGAATTCCATCATTGCATGCTGCTGGTGGGAATGGAAAATGGTTCAGCCGCTTTGGATCACAGTCTGGCGGTTCCTCAAACAATTGAACATAGAGTTACCATATGACCCAGCAATGCCACTCCTGGGTATCTACCCAGGAGAAACCAAAACACATGTCCACACAAAGACTCATATGGGAAGACTCATAACAGCGTTATTCATAAAAGCCAAAACATGGAAACAAGCCAAAGGGATAAACACACTGTGGTCTGTCCGTAGAATGAAATATTATTCAGCCACACAAAGGGAGAAGCACTGACACGCGTCACGACATGGATGAGCCTTGAAAACACTGTGCTGAGTGGGAGGACCCAGTCGCAAGTCCACATGTTGTATGATTCCATTCATACGAAATATCTACACTAGGGAAATCCAGAGACACACAGGAGGTTAGTGTTTGCTCGGTGTCAGGGATTGGGGGTGGGCGACCATGTGGGGTGGGTGAGACAGCCAAAAGGTCCAGGCTCTATTTTTTTTTTGGTGGGGTGGTGGGTGATGATCAAAATGTCTTAAAATGGACTGTGATGGTGGTTGCCCAGCTCTGTGAATACACTAAAAATCATTTCAATGGAGTAATTGCATGGTGTGTAAATTCCATCTCAGTAAAAATGTTTAAGAAAGAAAGGATTTAAGGTGTAGCCTTTAAGGAGCTCACAGATGAGAGAGGAAAGCGATGAGAGAAACGCCTGCAATTCCACTCATGACCCTAGAAAACACAGGTCATTCCATCTGAGACCCTGAGGACATAGTGCTACGGGAAGAGAGGAGGAAGGTCTCTCAGCCCAGGGAGCTGGAGCAAACGGGGAGACAATCCAGAGAAGCTTCCTGGAGTAGGTGACACTGGATTGCCTCTTGAAGAATGAGTCGGACAAGAAAGTGATGGGGTGGGAAACGAAGTCCCAGGTGAGGGGGCAGAAGCATACCCAGAAAGTGTCCTGTGGGGCGACAGTTCGGTGTGAGCTGAGACAGGGTTTGGGCCTGGCACGGAGGGAAAGGCAGGGGACTCCCACCCGCCCCTTACTCATCCAGCGTTGCCCCAGACAAGCCCTTGTCTGTCCCTGGGCCTGGATTCCAACAGACACGCTCCTGTCTCTGAAGCTGTGAGTGGGTCTCAGAGCTGGAGATGGAAGAGGGCTGGAGACGACAGGTGGGGAGTCAGAGGGAGAGGAGGTGGCCGGATATCAGGGCCTGGAATCAGGGGGCCCACGCTTCCCAGCCTGATGGGTGGCTGCCCGCGGGCCCCAGCCCCCAGCCCCACCCTGACCTCCCCAGGAAACACGAGAAACAGGGGGCCTGAGGGGAACTCGAAACAGAAACGCAGGTGTCTCTCCCTGGGCAGATTCCAAGAAAGAAAAGAAAAGGGGCTGCTGAGGGAGAGAACCTGTGAGCTTTGAAGTGAGGAAGGAAGCAGGCCTGGAGAGGAAGTGGAAGAGGAGGGGGCGTGTGAAGGAGGGGCAGGTGCCCTGGGCACGGGTGCCCTCCACCCCGGCGCGGGTGAACCCGGCTCCGGGCAGCTTCAGAGGGGAAGCGAGCCGTGTGAGGGAGTGCATCCCAGAGCTGGCGCCGCAGCCCGGCGACTTCCACGCCGATGGGCGCCTCTGCCGCCCGGGCCGCTGGCTCTGCCCCTCGTGGTGCTGGCCAGATACCAGGGCTGCGTTTTTAGTTGAGATACGGCTGATGTGTGAGATTGTACAAGTTTCCGGTGTACAACACAGCGATTCACAACATTTAAAGTTTATACTGCATTTGTAGTCATTAAACTATGGGCTATGCTCCTCGTGTTGAACAATATAGCCTTGTAGCTTAATTTATTTTTCAATCTATTTATTTATCTGGCTGTGCCGGGTCTTCAGGAGGAGAGCTGAAGCATGTGGGATCTAGCTCCACAACCAGGCATGGAACCCAGGCCCCCTGCACTGGGACCTCGGAGTCTTAGCCACTGGGCCGCCAAGGAAGTCCGCATTGTGGCTTATGTTCTATATAACAGTTTGTACTTCTTTATCTCCTACACCTATCTTGCCCTTCCTCCCTTTTGTCTCTCCACTGGTAACCACTAACTTATTCTCTATGAGCCTGTTTGGTTTGCTATATTCACTAGTTTATTTTTTAGGTCCACATAGAAGTGATATCATATTTATCCTCATCTGACTTATTTAGCTTAGTGTGATACCCTCCAAGCCCATCCATGTTTTTGCAAATGGCAAGTTTTCATTTTTTAGGGCTGATCATTGAACAGTATCCCACTGCAGGGCTCTACTGCTTCTTCTGTATCCATTCATCTGTTAATGGACACTTAGGTTCTTGCCGGGTCTTAACTGCGGTCTCTGCTCCCTCAGTTTACTCCTCTGTGAAATGGGATGATGACGGCAGCTCTCCCTCTGCTATCAGGGAACAGGAAGACCATCACATATGTGAAGATACCCGGCCCACAGTGGTAGCCTCCTATCCTGTTCTGGGCAGAGTCTTCTCCTTTCTAAATCTTCCCACCTACCGTCGCCATTGAGCATCGTGGCACTAAGGGCGAAAAGGCTAGGCTGTCTTCCTACCCACTTGACAGGAGACAAGACTGAGGCTCAGAGAAGCCACATGACCAAGAGCATCAAGTGGCAGCAGGAGAACCAAGGGATATGGGGCTCCTTGGCTCTGACTTCACCACCAGCGGGCCCCGCTCTCTGCCAGCCCCTCTGGCTCCCAAGCTGGGGTGCTGAGATCCTTCTGCTTTTCATAGAGCTAGGAGACCACCCCGCACCCCCAGGTCAAGCCTCGTGATCACGTGGAGGGGCCTGAAACAGGGAAGATTCACAAACATTTGAAGGCGTCTCAAGCTGGTGCTCACTTCCCAGGTGGCTCAGTGGTGAAGAACGCACCTGCCAAGCAGGACACCCGCACTCGATCACTCGGGAAGATCCCCTGGAGAAGGGAATGGCCACCCACTCCAGTGTTCTTGCCTGGGGAAATTCCATGGACAGAGGAGCCTGGCGGGGTACAGTCCATGGGGTCACAGAAGAATCAGACAGGACTGAGCGACTGATTCAGCAGCAGCAAGCCGATGCTTGGTTTGAGCTAGCTCTGAGGTGGGAACTAGAAAAATGCTTGCAGGTTAAAGGAACTTGAGAAGGATTTCAAATCACAGTGAAAAGGGGCACCGCGGATACACTGAGCTCAGGGACCGGAGCAGCCTCCCTGGCGGTAGCGAGCTCCCCGCCCTGGGGGTGCTCCAGTGCAGGCCTGACAGTCAGCTGGTGGAGCTGGTTCAGAGAGCAGGGGATTTTGAGGGAGATGGACTTAGAGCCGGGCTTCTCAACCTTGGTGCTGCTGACATTCTTTGAGGTGAGGGCTGTCCTTACCACCTGTACAACATTCAGCAACATCTCTGCCCTTTATCCCTAATGCCAGCGGCATCGCCCTCCCCGATTTTTGTGACAATCCAAAATGTCTCCAGACATTGCCGAATGTCCTCTGGGGCAAAGTCATGCCCCCATTGCCCCCTTCCTGGTTGAGACGCGTTGGCTTAATTATTTTTATTCTTTTTTTTTTTTTTTTGGCCACACCACGCAGCATGTGGGACCTTATTTCCCCTGCCAGGGACTGAACTCACACCCCTGCAGCAGAAGGGTAGAGTCTTAACCACTGGGCCACCAGGCATGTTCTCTGAGCAGCACTGGCTTAGATGACCTTTAAGATCTCCCGGGAGCCCATGATTCCATCATTCTGGACAAGGAGCCGCAAGAGTCACTTATTTTCAGGGCCCCCTGCGGCTGCATTATTGTGAGCACCTTACACGCATCATCGTGTTGTAATCAGCCGTGGTCATGCTGCTTTCTTACGTCGTCCTCCCCCGCTCCTCTGCCTGGCTGACTCCCGTCCTCCCAGATTCAGCGGCGTTCTCCCTGGAGTCCCTCCCCGCCCCCTCATCTCATCTATGGCCCTCTTCAGGGTTTCAGTCCAGCTCCCCACTGCTCCCCTAAATAGCGTCCGAGTGCCCCACCTCTGTCTTCCCTCTGGACAGGGGGTCCTGGAGAGTCACCGAGTCTTGCTCACCTCGAGACCGCACATGGCATGGGCTCGACACGCGCACTCCTAGGGAGAGAAGCTGAGTGTCAACTCGGCGCCTCAGTAAGCCACTCCTGCCAGTGGCCAGCGGGGCTTCTGGGACCACCCTGTGCTGCTCTCAGGAGCCCCGGACTCCCACTCAGGACACTGCCAGGCCCTTTCCTTCAAAGCTGGAGGGAGGTCCGTCTGGGATGCCCGGGGAAGCCAAGCTAGGTCCCATCCGGGGGTGGGCAGGGCAGGGCAGGTCACCACTGTGGGCTGGGTATTTCCACGTATGCGGCGGTCTTCCTATTCCCTGATAGCAGAGGGAGAGCCACCATCACTCCCGATTAGGTGGGCATCGAGGTGCAGGATGGTGGGAAGCCCACGGCCCTCCATGGGCCTGGGCCAGGCCTGGGGGTCCAGGGATCAGAGTGCAGGCGCCAGGTGGCCTCAGCGAAGGTTAGGGCCCCAGAGCTGTCCTTTGTCAAGGGAGGAAGATTTGAACTATGTTGGTGGTTTCTGACCTTTTACAGGTGGTTTCATTTTGTTTTTAGCAAAAGAATCCCCCTCCCTAAGGAAAATCTCACATAATGGCCCGATAGATAAGACCCTGAGCTCTGCCTTCTCGGTGTACCCAGTTCCCCCTCCCCCGAAACAGCCCTGGGTCACTTCCCTGCCCCCACCAGGGCTTCTCGGGGCCCAGTTTGAAGCCCACCAGGGTTTCTCTGAGGTCTTTCTAGCTCCCGTGGTCTGGGGCTCTATAACTGGCCCCACCAAATGGTGAAACTCAACCAAATGTGCCAGGGACAGGGGTGGGGGAACGTGATGGCCCCTCGGGGGTGTCTCGGGGCCCAGGGGATGGCCTGGGATCGGCGCTATCCTCCAACATGCTGAGATGGAAAATTCCGGTCATCTGAGTACGGTGTTTACTTCTGTGGGTCTCGGGATAAACAGGAATGCACAGTACCCAGCAAGATAAACGTATGGAACTCATTACCCCAGAGAGGGTGACAGGCCGAGGACGTGAGCACACCCAGGCAGGCCCCACTGTCTCTGGATGACAGACACCCAGGGCTGGCCCAGCCTGGGCAGCAGCCACGGCCCCAGACAACAGCTGTCAGGGGGCCTGGAGGCCGAAACTCCCTGTGAGATGCTGCACAAGCACTTTCTCAGCCCTTTGAGGTTTGCTGCACACTCTCCCCCACCCCCATTTTTTTAACTGATTAAGAAACCAAAGTTCAGGGAAGTAGCATCTCTTGCAAGTGGCTGAAGCCAGAGTTCTCACCTCCTTGACTGGAGGAGGTCGAGGGCCTCCTCCAAGTGCCCCGGAGCAAACCCGGGCTTGGTCTCCTAACCCAGACACTGGGGGTTGCTTGACGGGAAGGCATTTGGCTTCCCACGAGCACAAGTGATTGCTCGGGTGGGGATTGAGTGAGGCGCTAATGACAGAGAAATGAAAAGATGTGGCCCCTGCTTCATCAGAAGGAAGAGGGGCTGAGGCTTTACTGTGCCAGGCAGCTGGGGTGGGGGGCTGAGCGTTTGGAGAAGGTTTCATGAAGATGGGGGTGTCTGAGCTCATCGAGACACTGAGTAGTCAAGCGGCAGATGGAGATAGTCGGGACAGTATGCCCCCACTGGACCGCCACGGAAGCCCCACTAGGCGAGTGTTTCTTAGCACAAGCCAGATACTGTTCTATCTCGCCCACCTGTAGAAGAGGGGAGAAGCACAGAGAGGTCCAGGAACTTGCCCAAAGCCACACAGCCAGTCTGTGGTCCTACACTCCCCTGCTGGGGATGCCATGTGTCTCCTGATACACGGGAGTCAGTACACACTTGTGAGTGCAGGCCATGGAATAGTCCTGTGTGCAGCTCTGATAACGCCAGGATAGGACAGGGCCTCAGAGACACACATGAGTGTTGGGGAGGGCTTCCCTAGCAGCTCAGTGGGAAAGAATCCCCAGTGCAGGAGACATGGGTTCGATCCCTGATCCAGGAAGATCCCACGTGCTGCAGCGTAGCAAAGCCCTTCGCCACACCTACTGAAGCCCATACACCCTAGAGGCCATGCTCAACAACCAGAGAGCACCCCGTCCACAGCTGGAGAGCAGCCCATGCACAGCACCGCCAAAGATACATAAGTAAATGAAAATCTGAAAATAGAATGCTGGGGAGACACCAGCTTGGGGGTACAGGGGAAATGCTCACAGGAGAAGAGGCTCAAGTAGGAGTCCCAGTCAGGGGGAATGATGTCATAGAGAGATAAAAGAACTCGAAGGATGCTTCAGGCAAGGAGCATGGAATGCTGGACGCACGCAGACAGGGAAGCAGGGATAAGCACGGCCGGTCCTGGAAGCACAGGCGATTTGGTCTTGCTGGAGCGTGAAGCAGGTGATGGGGACTGAGGCTTGGGGAGGGCGGAGCACAAGCTGAGGCCGCGGACTTGATCCTGAGGGTACCAGGGAGCCACCGAGGGCTTTAAGCAGAAGTTGCGTGGCCCCAGCCTTGGTTCAGGGCGCCGGGGCCAGGCCTACTGCGTCTGGGGGCATCTCTACAGGGACCCTTTGCAATGGCGCCATGTGCCTGCCCCGGAGGTGGGCTCCGGTCCCTGGCTTAGCAGGTGGGAGACCAAACTGAGACTTGGGGCAGAAGGACCTGTGCCTGGCTGGCCCCCTCTGTCTTCCTTTCTGCTCAGGAAGCCCAGGTCGTGTGGGAAGTTTGGGGAAGTGGAAGAAAAGAGGCTGCAGACAGAATCCATGTGGGGGAGGCAGGCGGAGGCCTCCAGGAAAGATGCCTTAAGGACGCTCAAGGAAGTGGGCAGCTCAGGGCTCCCCAGACTGTGTCCATGGAATACAGTTCTAGAAGATCGATAGGATGGTGCACACACCCTTCCCACCTGACCTAAAGGCTCTGAGGAGTCCTGCAACAAAGTCATCTTTTCGATTTTGTTTAATACAGTGTTTCCCAAAGTTTTTGATGTGACGTCCCTTCATTCTCTGAACACCAGTGTGCATCCCCTGAGGTGAAGAGCAGCAGCCTTCACCCATCCTCCTCCGCCCCGGGCCACACAGGTCCCTTGCAGGGACACCCACCACATCTCAGCCTCCTCACCGTCTCCTTTTGAGCAGTTGTCTTCTGTAGTATGAGCTTCCAGCTGGCGCTAGTGGTGAAGAAGGCACCTGCCAGTGCAGGCGACGAGAGATACATGGGTTGCATCCCTGAGTCGGGAAGATCCCCTGGAGGAGGGCAGGGCAACCCACTCCAGTATTCTTGCCTGGAGAGTCCCGTGGACAGAGGAGCCTGGCGGGCTACAGTCCATGGGGTCGCACAGAGTCAGACACGACTAAAGTGGCTCAGCACACATGCACGCTTCTCTATCACGGTGTGTGGTATATCTTCTGTGCTACATGGCCTTTTAAATGGGATCTTGTTTTTATTTATTTATGTATTTTTCAGTATTTGTTTATTTGCTGCAGTGGGTCTTAGTGGCGGGATGTGGGCTCCAGCTCCCCAACCGGGGATCGAACCTGGGCCCCCTGCGTGGGGAGCTCGGAGTCACAGCCCCTGGACCACCAGGGGAGTCCCTAAAAGGGATCCTGTGTTTTCACACCCCACCCCACCCCACCCCTGGGCTTCTAGTACCCGGCACAGAGCCAGGCGTTGAATAAATGCATGAATGAGAGTCTCACATGAGACCTGACTCTTCATTCGGGCTATTAGGAAATTAAGCAAATGAATGCCTATGAGATGAGTTTTACATTAGTAAACTTTATAGCCCTGCTCACCTGTAAGGAACTAGCTTTTCATACACACTGTAATCCAAGGGTCTTACCCCCTACAGACTTGCCATGTGTCTAAAATTCCACCATTAGTCACTCGTTTGCCTTAGGGCGCCAGAGACCCCAATTAAAATGTAAACGTGTTACTGAAGTGTCTCCACTGAGCCGCCAGCACCCCTTGGCACAGCATCGCACCATCATCATTAGCCACTCGTGCATCAGATCGATCCAGCAAAAAACCAATCCAAGTGAAAGAACTCAGAACTGAGAGGCTCCTCAATGGAAAAGGGAATAAAGCCATGTTTCTGGAGATTCTGGGGGTGCAGGGAGCACGGGTGGGGGCTGCCTGGCAGGTTTGATGGCTGTCACACCCCCTCCCCCGTCAACCACCGCCCCCTCCAGACGGGGATGGGCTGGGTTCCTGACCTCCTAGGGTGTCCAGGCCTGGCCTTTGGAGGGGGACAAGCCAAGGCTGAGAGGAGCCTCTGGGCCACTCTGCCTGGGGCTGCGGGCCAGCCCAGGGGGTCTGAGCTACGCTCTGCAGGAACCCCTCTTAGTGGAGCCCTGCTGGTCCCTGGCCTGAGCCCAGCTTGGCCAGCCACGGGCTCGGGACAGGACACTCCTGGGAATGGGTGCAGGAAACCAGGAAGAGGGTAGCTGCTGGCCACGGTCAGAATTCGGGCCTTCCCCCATTCCCCCGGTCCCCGACTCACCCCACTCCCCGAGGGGGCAGCCCTGCTGGCCGGGAGCTTTCTCCAGACCAGAGGAGAATGTGACAGGTCCCCCTCTTAGGGTTCTGATGCAAAGAGGCTTAAGAAAACGTGGCCTCTTGGCCAGAGCCGATCCCTTCCTGCCCTCAGTGGCCCCCAGGAGGCAGCAGGTGGGGAAATCGGGGCTCCTCCCCCATCATGGTCTCCACTCACGCATCTCCTCCCATCCCCAGGTCTGCTACAGCTGCCTCGTCCTCACCTCTCCTGCTGAGGCCAGCCTGAGGACATGTGGGTTTGATCATCCTCTCTCACCCGGGAGAGCAGGGGCGCGGGTCCAGTGGCATCTGCGCCTGCAGGCAGCTCATGTTTAGTGACCGGCCGAGGAGCAAAGGAAGGAAGCAAGAACTGGGCCCAGTGGGGGCGCCTGGCCGGCCGGTGGCTAGGACTCCGAGCTTCCAAGGCAAGGGGGCAGAGGGTCGCCCACTGGTTGGGAAACCAACATCCCGCAAGCCGTGAGGCTTGGGCCTGGGCCCAGAGCAGGGAAGGGCCTTTGCCAAGGTCACTTGAAAGTCAGCAGAGGGCCAGGTACAGCACCCTGGCCTCTGTTCCCTGAGGCCAAGCTCTCTCTGATTTCTTGCAGGTTGTGGCCACAGGGTAAATGAAAGGGCCCACCTTCCTCCGCATCCCCCTTCGCACACTGCTCAGAAAGGGGAGCAGTCCCTTCACGGGCTCTAGACACACTCCCACTGCCCTGAAGCAATCATTTCCCAACTTAGGCCAGGGTTCAGCATGCTTTTTCATTAAAGGATCAGATACTAACTATTTTAGGCTTTGCAGACCATTCAGGTCTCTGACTCTTATTATAGCACAAAAAGCAGCCCAAGATGATGTGTCAATGAACAGGCAAAGCTGTGTCCCAATAAATCTTTATTTGCAAAAGCAGGCAGCGGGCCAGAGTTAGCAAATAAAAGTACAGGACATCCGGTTAAGTTTGAATTTCCGTGTGCTGGATTTAATCTGCAACCCCAGGCTGCTGGGTTGCAGCGTGCCGGCCCTGGCAGAGATTCTGGGTCAGCGTGAACCTCGGAAGTGACAAAGGGCGCCATCAAGAAGTGCCTGCCACGAGGTAGCAGTGGGCTGGGAGGCGCCTTCTGTGTACTATCTCCTTTCATCTTCCCAGCAGCCCTCTGAGACAGGATGTGGGGTCCCCACTTTACATACGAGGAAATGGGACTCAAGAAAAGTAGTGAGCCCAGGTTCCCATAGCTGGTGAGGAAGAGAGCCAGGATCCGATCTCACGGCGGTCTGGCTGAAAGCCTGCGCTCCCAAGCCAATCTCTCTGATGCGAAAACCAAGGCTCAGAGAGGAAAGAGGGCAGGTCCGGGGCACACAGAACCAGGACGAAGGCCTGCTGGCACCCATCCTCGTAGCTGCCCAGCACTTCTGTGTGCGGACTCATCTTGTTGTTGCCCTCTTGGATCACTTCCTATGTGTTTGCCTACCTGCATGCGCTCACACAACACGAGGCCTGAAGCCACGGTCAGTTTTGGGGGCTGCATCTTGTCCAGGAGCAGATGAGATGCCGAGAGACGAGGGGTTTATTTGATGGAGGCATTTTGAACTGGGCTGAGCCTCTGCGCGTTTGACACTGGGGCCCATGAGCCCTGCGATGGGGGCCATCCTATGGTTTATAGGATGTTTAGCCACAAGCCTGGCCTCTACTCACCCAGCTGTGTGTGACAACCAGCAATTCTCCAGGTGTTGCCGAACATCCTGGGGCCGTGGGCAGGGGAGGGTTGGGATGAAATCATCCCAGCTGAGAACTACTGATCTTGACTAACTCTGAGATACATGTGTGTGTGCTAAGTCGCTTCAGGAATCACGTCAGACTCCGTGATCCCATGGACTTCAGTCTGCCAGGCTCCTCTGTCCGTGGGATACTCCAGGCAAGAATACTGGAGTACGTTGCCATTTCCTCCCCCAGAGGATCTTTCTGGCCCAGGGATCGAACCCACGTCTCTTGCATCTCTTGTGTAAGCAGGCGGATTCTTCACCACTAGCGCCACCTGGGAAGCTCCAACTCTGAGATTTGAACCTCCTCGAAAGTCTCCTGAGGTTCACTGTGCAAACCCATCCTCCAGAGGCCCACGAACTCCCCCAGGCCTTTGGCAGAAACATTCTGGCTGTCCCGACCAGTGTGATGGGGAAACCTTAGGAACCGGGAGAGAGACTTTATCTTGACCAAGCTGTGGGCACAGAATCAGCCCAGCCAATGCAGGCCAGGTTCTGGAGGCAGCAAATGACGCCTGGAGCTGGGGGCTCTGGGCCCTGTCTGTGCCCCGAGCACCTTAAGCTTGTTCAAAGGCCCACTCTGGGCCTGTCCGCATGGACCCACTCAGACGCTGAAAGGTGGTCTAGGAGGGGTTCTGTCCCGTGTTTCCACTCGGCCCACCCAGGTCCATGCCTCCAACAGGTGTTTGGGGGCCGCTCCTGTGGGCCCCTTGGAGGGCGGGGAGTGGAGGGGAGTCGGGGGCCCAAGGGCTGCCAAGGGAGGAGGCCTGGACGGGGGACTCCAGGATGGGGAGTGTGGGAACCCTGCCACGTGGGTGGTGCTTCTCTGCCTTGGGCTGGTCTGGTGGAGAGAATGACCTCACCTGCTTGGAAGAGGCCTCGCTGGTTGCTTGGATCTGGGGTCGGGGAGGGGTCCTCAGGGCGAGACGGAGAGGATGTGGGGGGCTGAGAACGCCTCCCCAGGCCTGGCAGTGGCCCAGCGTGGCTGCCTGTGGTCTGGCCCTGGAGCAGCATCCACTCAGCGGCCTCTTCCAGGGAAAGTGAGAGGGGCTGACGTGGGGGGCTGACCTCATGCCCAGCCCCCCACCCCCGCTCCAGTGCTTGCCTGGGGGTTCACTGCTGCTAGGAAGCAGGACCTCCCCAGGGGAGGAGGTCCCTTGGGGGAGGGGCAGTGACTGGAGGGTGCAGCAGGCTGCACTGAGTGGGGAGCTCCTGGGGTCCTTGCACGGGCCAGGGGTAGGAGGGGGGAAGATGAAAAGGCCCCCTTGCACCCCAGTACCACCTCTGCAGCCTCCCAGGACAGCCGAGGTTTCCCTCAGGAGGGTCACCGTGGCGGGGGGGCTTTCAGAAGGTCTGGAAGTCAACCCAGAGCAGAAGTCCTTGTGGTCAGGACAGGAGGAGGCGGCTGGACCCAGATAATCAGACGCTACCTGACTGGCCCGCCCTGTGTGCAGAGCATCGCGGCCTCTATCACTCGCAAAGGCTGTCGGAGAGTCACGAGACAGAGGAGGAACGTGAGGCCCAGCGGATGGCAGAAACTTGCCTGAGGTCCCCCAGCTGGAAAGGGCTGAGCCAGGATTCAAACCCAGGGTGTCAGGAGTCCTGGCCCCATGCTGGGCGCTGCAGGTCAGCCCTTCTCAGACTCCAGTGAGTGGGATCCTCAGAGACCTGCACGGAATGCAGCTTCCAGTGGGCTTGTCCAAGGTGGGGCCACGACTCTGTGTGGCTGGCGTTCACTGGGCTTCGCGGGGTCTTACTTGCGGCACGCAGCATCCCTAGTTGCGACGTGTGGGATCTAGCTCCCTGACCAGGGATCGATCCTGGGCCACCTGCATTGGGAGTGTGGAGTCTCAACCGCTGGGCTGCCAGGGAAGTTCCAAGATTCTGTATTTCTTAGCTCCCAAGAGCTGTGGACATGGCTGGTCTCACTTTACATAGTGTAACATGGTTAAGTGCCCAGCACGGGCCTATTATGTTTATTATCCATGTAAAGGTATCATTATCCTTGTGAAACATGGTCATATAAAGGAAGAGTTTGGTGAATTCTAGAGCCCTGTGTGAATATACGATTGGAGCTAAAATGGACTTAGGACCGTCAAACTGAAGGAGTCAAGGAAGACTTCATGGAAGAGGTGACATTTGAGCTGGGCCTTGGAGGACCAGAATTTCCCACATAGCAAAGGAGGAAGGGCGTTCTCGACAAAGGCAAGAGCCAGAACAAAGGTGTCCTGTGGTGATCAGATGGGACCTTTAACAGACCACCACACCACTTGGCCAGAGGAAGGGAGGCGGCCGCATTGGGGAGGTCAGCGGAGAAGGTGAAGTCGGCAGGGCCGGCTCCTTCGAGGGGGTAGGCGGGTGTGTGAGTGTGCTGGGGCAGCTGTAACGTTCCCACAAACTGGGTGGCTTGAACAGTTTCCTCTCTCACAGTTCTGGAGGCTGAAAGTCCTAAATCAAGGGTTGGCAAGCCTGAGCTCCCTCTGAGGCTCCAGCGGAGGATCCGCCCGCCTCCTCCAGCTTCTGGTGGCCCCAGGCGTTCCTTGGCGTGCGGCTGCATCTGCCTTCGCCTGGGTCTCCCTCTCCTGTCCTCTGTGTGTCTCGTATAAGAGCTTGTCCTCGCGCTGCAGGCTCACTTGAAAAGTCCCGAGATGAGCTCACCTCGATATCCCTAACTCAGTGACATCCGCGAAGATTCTTTTCCCAAATACGGACACGCCTGCCAGGTTCCAGGGATTCCAACGTGGACGTGTGTTCCTGGGGGTTGGGGGGCGCCATTAAACCCCCTGCCGCGGGTGATGTCCCCTCTCCAAGGCGGTGGAGAGCAGAGCAGGTGGACATGGAGGGCTGCCCGCATCTGCTCTTGGCTGGTGAATCACTCCTCTTTGAAGAGCCGTCCTCCTGGGGAGCTGGAGTATTCCAGCTGGCCTGGTGGGGCTGGAGAGGTGGGGCCCCGGTGAGCGGTGGGGCCAGGAGAAAACCTGCTGACAGGTAGGGGCTCCCCCGGGCTTTGATTCATTGACCGTCTGGGCAGGAGCTGGACGAAGCCTCTTGGAATTGCAAGAATGCCTCACACATATTTTCCTCCCAGCCAGCGGTTTTGTTCTCAGCCAGCGGAGAGGGCCTGTCTGCTCAGTCTCTCGTCCCCTCTCCCGTCTGCGGCTCCCCCCGCACGCCGCCCACCGCTCCCGCCGGGGACATCCTCTCCTCGCCGCCGTCACTGAGGCTGGAGTGGGCAGGGCCTGACCGCGTTCTCATAATTGAAATATTTGGCCCCTGAAGCCCGGCCAGGGCAGGGCGGTGCTTCCCCCAAGTCAAAGTGACAGATTCAAGCTGGGCTCTGCTCGGGCTGGAGGGTGCACGGGAAGTGTCCTGGATGCTGAGGCCGGAGGCCTTGGAAGGAAGTGGGGAGAGAGGCTGGAGGCCCACGGACCCCCAGACGCCCGTCTTCATCACAGCGTCTCCGTCCCGCCCCGTCTTCTCATGCACACCTGGCATCACTCTGGCCTCACAGAATCCTCCAGAAGGAAGGAACTCATCTGAGGGCC
This sequence comes from Nanger dama, assembly GCA_917880005.1. Taxonomy (NCBI): domain Eukaryota; kingdom Metazoa; phylum Chordata; class Mammalia; order Artiodactyla; family Bovidae; genus Nanger; species Nanger dama. The sequence goes on along the minus strand of CAKJTW010000122.1, from coordinate 2,133,184 downwards.
CTTAGATGATGTGGGCATGTGACACAATAAAATGTTTTGGGGATTCTGGGGATGGGGAAACTTCTGAGGCACGCTCAGCACTCTTGGGACCCAGCAGCTCACTCCTGGCATCAGGTCAGGGCTGCGGTCTGTGCCTGTGCCGTCCAGAACTCTCACCAAACCCCATCACTGGATTTGTAGTGGATACTGAGCCTTTGCTTTCGCAAAGAGCAATGCAGAAACAGCCCCCAGGAATTCACTCGCTGCAGCTGGGACCCATCACATCACCCCCTACACCTGTGGGGCTCCAGGGAGGAAGCCCCTGCAGAACACAGTCCCAGGACAGGCTGTTTTCCGTGAGGCTCAAAAAGCCTCCTCCTTTGTCACGATGAGAATTGCATAACAGATCGCATTTCCCTTTTTCCTTCAGCTGCCAGGAGTCTCAGAGCCAACTCTGAGACCCAGCCATGGTCATTATGCAGCCCCTCGTGATGGGAAACATGTGCTTTCTTCGTCTCTGCAGACTTTGTTTTCTCTCTCTGTCTTCTCCGACGTCGATCCTCTTTATCAGTGTTTTTATGACGTGCCTTCTGGTGTGAGATGCTTTCTGTGCTCTTTAGGACAAAGAGGACCATAAATAAGGAAATAAATATTAACTGTTTCCATTATGACATTAATTTTATGGCTGAAAATGTGGTTGCTTAGCATGATAACATGGGCCCCTTACCGCCTAGTCTGAATTTAGGGCAGAGGTGACTGGGGAAAGCCTTTTTTCTTTTTTTACTGTGAATATGAAACATACTATATTAACCATATTTAACTGTACACTTCAGTGGCCCTGAGTCCATTCACGTTGTCGTGCAACTGTCACCATCATCCATCTGACCTGGGAAAATCTTCCACCCCTAACCCTCGATCTCCTTGGGTATATAGCCTTGGCCTGTAGAGTCTTCACCAGGTGAGTGGACAGATGATGATCCTAAGGATGAGCAAATATAAAAAGCCTCTCTCAACAAGCTGTCTTCTCTGTCCCTTTGCCTCCTGGGGCCTCAGTTTCCCCATCTGTAAAATGGACTTGTTATCTAGTCCCATCCACAGAATGGTTGGGAGGATCTCCTGATGGGTAAGAAAATGCACTGTAAGCTGTGAAGTGCAGGGCCATCACAGAGCCTGTGGGACTGCGCCTCCAGCAGCCTCTCGGGATGAGAGGAGAGGGTCTCTCCTGTTGACCTCCTGAGAGCCAGGATGGGAGAAAGCTCTGGGCACCCAGGCTGCCCTGGCTCCTCTCTGGGCAGGTCTCCTCCAGGCCTGTGGCTCAGGGTAGCATCGGAGGACCGATCCCATGAAAGTTTTTCTGCCCTGCTCCCCTCACTTCCTCAGCCTGGTCCCCAGCCTGGGACTCAGCGTTATCATTCACCCCTGCCCTCCCTGGGGCGAGGACACTCCTCTCCCCCGCAGAGATGGCCCCAGGGTCTGAGCTGGGTTCTCTTTTCTCCATCCCCTCCCACGGATTCATCAGGTTCATCGCAGCACCTCTAGCTCCCTGCCCACGGGTGCCTTTTGGCAGCCTGCAAAGTCGATAGAGAGACGACATCGGTTGCTGTCCCTCTTGCAGTTTCACAGATAAGAGAGCTGAGCTCAGGCGGGAGGTCACAGGACCGCATGCAGGCAGCAGCACCACAAGGACTCGGGCCTCAGGGCATGGCCTTCCCAGCAGAGCGGGGGCAGAGGAGGGTGCTTTCTTTCTCCCTTCCACCAGCTGTTTCATCTTTCACGGGAGGGAGGGTCATTGATGACCAGTTAACCATCTTTGGTTCCTCTGGCCAGGATGGGGCACGGCAGGGCAGAGAACAGAAAACCTGCCCTCTCCTGGGGTGAGAACTCCCCTCAGAGGCGAGGACAGACTCTGGGGCCAGGCCCAGCCAGCCCCCAAGATGGCACCGAGGGCCTGATGCCCCTGCACCTCCCTCCTGTCTGGGCTCTAGCGTTCACTACGTTTCTCTCTAGTAAAGGTTTCTTTCCAAAAGCTTCAACCTTGCCTTCCGCAAGAGGAGGAGAGCTGGGGGACACTGAGGGCTGTGGCCTGGGGAGGGATTCCGCCAACCCCTTGCCCCTACCAGAAGTTTTAGGAGGAATACCCACAAACGGCACGGGTTTGGGGGCTCTCAGGGGCCCCAGCCTCTCCCTCCCGGGCAGACCCCTCCCTGTGGCCCCTGGAGATTCACACTTGGTGTCTTGGTGTCCTGGTGGGCTCAGGAGGAGGGAGAGGTGGAGGAGGGGTAGGGGCAGCCCTTCCTGGCCTTTAAGGTACACTTGCATCACCTGGGCTCTTTTTCAAGGGCAGATTTCAATTTGGCAAGAATCTGCACCCTCCCCACCCAGATTTGCCAAATTGAAACCTGCCCTTTAACAAGGAGCGGAGACGAGGCCTTCATGATCCCCGCCAGGCGAGGCCAGTGCGGCTGCGAGGCCAGGCCTTTTACTGCACACAGCAGCAGAGAGCAGGGGGTCTCTACCTTTCTCAGGGCCTTCTCTGTGCCATTTCCATCAGTGAGCATGTGCGCGCGTGCGCACACACACACACACACTCAGTCACTGTCCCACTGGGCTGGGAGCACACACACACACACTCACCCACGCTCAGTTACTGTTCTACTGGGCTCGGAGCTTCCAGAGACATGAACTCTGTGCTACGCACCTTTGGAAACCTACCCGTGACCTGCTGTTGATAAACATCCCTGAAAGAGCATGTAGGTGGCTCTCAGAAAACTGCCCACATCCCTAAAGGAATCTCAGCTGGGGAGCCCTGGACCCAAACCCCTGAGCAAAGGACCAAGAGACACCTGGGGGCTTCTCCGGGGCCCCCAAATCTGTGGCCATCCGGTTCCAGACTCTCTTGTTCCCTAAGGAAGGGGTTCCAGGCGGCTAGGAAGAAGGTTACAGAGAAAGAGGTTCCCCAGGGGTGAGGCAGGGACAGGGGTGCCAGTGGGAGAGCCAGACAGGGCCTCCGGGCAACGCCCACTTTGTCCTGACTGTGCCTACAATCTGCCTACCCTGCCCCCAGCCTCGCGGACACCCTGGCTCAGTGGAAGCACCCCCTCTTCCCACCGGCCGGTCCACCCCGTCTCCTCACAAGAATACAATCCAGAAAGCTTGCCAAGAGCAGATTCTTTATTAATTTCTCTTTTTTTCTTAAAAAAAGTATTTCTTCAGTATAAAAAATAAATATTTTAAATATGGACATTGAATAAATAAAAATAATCTGTCAGTATGAAACATTCCCACAGGGCACATTCATCAGAGAGGGATTTGTCCCCAAGGCCAAGTCCTCTCCAGCAGAAAGGAGGGAGGGAAGCAGGGAAGGACGCGCAGAGCTCGCTGTGTGGGTGGGAGCGATGCCCAGGCATGGGGTGGGGGGACGGGATATGCAGAGGTGGGGGACCCAGAAGTAAAAGGCATCTGTACCATCTGAAGGGCAGCTGATTTCTCGCTTGGTTCTGGCCTACAGCCCCACGCACGATGTCTATTGTGGAGAGCCCCAGGGCAGAGCTGGACTTCTCTCTGGGGGCACGTCCCCAGGGAGGGGACAAGAAGAGGGGGACAAGGATGAGGAGGAGGAGAGGCAAATAAATAGTGGTGCTTTCTCATTAAAAATTTTTTTTAAAATAAATAAGGTCCCCAATACCATTTTTTCAATCAACTGCAAAAAAAAACAAAAATGACAGTCCCACCTGCTGCCCTCTCCTCTTTGGGCTGGGGTCGTGACCCAGGATACAGGTGCCGGTCAAAACCAGCAGATGAAATAAGGGAGGAAGTGGACAGCTTCCTGCCCTGCCAAGCTTTTCCCACACAAAGGCTCCAAAATTCAGAGATGCTGTGCAAAGTGGGTGCCCCTCTGCCAGAGCACTGCCAGAGCTCTGCAAAGAGCACTGAGGCTGGGGTGGCGGGTGAGAGGCAGAGCCGGGGCCAGGCCTGGGGAGGGGTGAGAGTGGGGTGAATTGCTGGTCCCCTGAGCCTCGGAGGCTGTCCAGGTGGGCCCGGCGCTGGGAGTCTGTGTCCAGCGGTGATGAGATGACGGGAGGCCAGGCGGTCCCAAGCCTTTAGAACAACGTTCACGGGAGGAGCAGAGAGATGGAGGGGGACGGCAGGCTGAGATCCTGGGCAAGGCTGGGGGTGACCCTCGTTAAGACGGTGTCGGAAAACACGCAACCCATTGTGGTCTGCTCTGCCACCCGCCGCAAAAGTTTTGCCAATGGGACGGGCAACTCCCACCTCCAACCCCAACCCCGGGTCTTGGGTCCTGCCTGCCGCCTGCCCACCTTGCCATCCCGAGGGGCACTGGGCACAGGTAAAGTGCTTAGAGGTGACAGAGAGGTGCAAAGTGAGTGCAAAAGTACCATAATTGCGCTGGCTGAACGGCTAGGCTCGCTGCCCCGCTCAGGGTTTGAGAAGAAGCCAGAACCCTGATCTTAGCAGCTGCCCCAGCTCCCAGACCGGAGGGCGTTGCTCGGCGCGCCTGGCCCCGGCACAAAGGAACAGGATCGGGTTCCCTGCCTGGGAACCCAGACATGGGGTGGGGGTGTGGGGGAGGTGGGGCAGGAGGGACCACAGCTTCCTGGTCTGCGTCCCAGGGCCTCCCTCGTCCTCCTCCCCAGAGCAGGGGCCTCCTCCCGGGGCCGCCCCAGCTTCCCGAGAGGCAGCCAGGCCCCCTTGCCCTCTGTGGGTGTTCGGGCCACCGCAGAAGGCGCCTCTCACTGGGTGCTGGTCAGGATGGTTCCGGGGCCCCTCGACTGCTGGTCTAGAGGTGGCCAGGGCAAGAGAAACAGCGGCAGCTTGCCTTGCCCAGGGCTTTGTCTCCGCCATGAAGGTCGCCTCCAGCAGCACAGTCCCAGGGGCACCGAGAACGCAGTGTTGAATGAGCCCCTTGGAGCTGGTCACAGCTGCAGTGGGGGTTGCCGTCGGGCCCCCTGCCCGCCCCCCACCCAGACCGACCAGTACTCTCAGCTCCTAACCGTTCTCTGAGCTTCACTCGTAAGGCTCACCCTACCTTGTAACATCTTTGACTTCCAGACCAGGTCCTGCGAAGGCCTGGCCCCCAGCTCCCATAGGAGGAGCCGTCATATTATTTCCGTTGGAGAAAGGGAAGCAGGGAAAGGGGGGTGAACTTTTGCCATTTGAAGCACCAATAAGTTAATATAAATAGGACATCAAAATAAATAGACAATCATGCTGAGTCAGGCGCATGGCACTCTCGGCTCTCAGGCTTCCTGAGACCCTGACCCCAACTGCCACCATCTGCCTGCTCCAGGGACCAGTGGCAGATGGCCTCTGGTGCCCCTGGCGTAACTCTGTGACCTCACGGGGCCTCGGTGGGCCTCAGACAGGAGCTGCCACTCTGACCTACTCCGTCCGCACACCCTCGCCCACAAGACTCTGGATCCCCTCAGAACCTCCTCACCTGACTTTGCAACCTGCCCGCTCCTACACGCCCCACCTCCAGGTCCAGCCCCTAGACCCCTCGGCCAGCGAGGACGGCAGGACAGACTTTGGGCTCAAGGAAGGGGAGCCCGTCAAGCCTTTCATGGGCCTCTCTTCCTTCCCTGGCCTGCATGTGGCTTCTCTCTGCCTCCCCGAGAGCCTGGAGGGCTAAGTGGCCTCCTTCTGGAACCTCCCACCTGAGAGCCATAGGCCTGAACTCCCCAGTCTCACCCAAGTAAGGCAGCATCTCAAACCACAGCTCCCGTTCTAGACTTCCAACTTGCCATACCTGTAGGAGCCAAGGGTCCTTCCGGATCCCAGCCCCTCTGGGCTGCCTGAGCTCCAACCAGACCTTTTAAGGTCAGCCAAGGCACTGATGGTGGTCATTCTGCTTGTGGGGGCGGGGGGGGTGCGGGTTAGTGCCTCGACCCCCTGTTGTCTTGTCCCGTGGTCAGGGTCGCCAGAGACAACTTGTACGGTTTGCTCACAAAGACCCTGGCCGAGGGGACAAGCCGGGGGTCGAAACCCAGCCCGACACCGTGTGCCTGGCTGCAGTCTCCCAGAAGAAGGGGCGCCTTCCTTTCTAGTTGGCGCCACATATAGACTCTGCCTCTGGGATTTCCAGCTCTGCTCGGCATCGTGGCGGCCCACCCTGGAGGGGCATGGACCGGCCAGGAACCCCCCGGGGTCTGCCAGCGGCCCCCACTCGGGTCTGGCGGTGCTCTGGAGAGTCCCCTACTATCTAAGACCTCCCGTCTAGAAGGCCTGCGCCAGCACGGCGATGACCTGCTTGTACTTCCCCAGGAGCTGACAGCCCAGCTTCTTCTTCTGGAAGACGTCCTTGCCCGAGGTGTCGGGGCCGTAGGTCACGTCCACGTGGCTCACGTGGTACTTGCTGCATAAGCGGCAGAGCACGTTGCTGAGCAGGCCCCGCAGGACATCGGCCGTGGCGTTCAGCTTGCTGTGCAGGCCGTGGGCGTAGGGGTTGAGGACCTTCTGGTCCCGCGTGATGTTGCCCAGGGAGGTGCCCAGGTACGCAATGATGCGGTACAGCTCCACCAGCCGGGCCTTCTCCGTGCCGTTGGCGTGGAAGGGCGGGAAGTCGGTCACGTTGGGGCTGCACAGCTTGTCCAGGTTGTTGGGGAAGGGCTCCCCCTGGGCCGTGTACTGAGGAGCAGAGGGGCGGAGGGGGTGGTGAAGTGGGAGGAAGGGACGGCTGCCCCAGCCCTGCTGCCCAGCCTGTGGTCAGCCCTTGGGCGTCAGTGCCGCGGCACCCCCCACCCCAGTACACACACACACACACACACACACACACACACACACAGGCTTGAGAGCCCAATCACTTGCCCTGCAGGCATCTCGGGACTGTCCCAAGAGCCAGAAGTAGCCGTGGGCGTGAATGCACTTGGTAAAGCATCCAGCCTCTGTCCCACGCAAGGAGGCAGCCTCCTCATCACCCTCATCAGGACCACAAGGGAGAGGAGGGAAACACCCGGTCTCACGGTCTCACCTCCAGCCGTGTGCACCACACACACTTGCCCTTTCACCCACCGCACTCACCCTCTTCCTGGGCGGCTCCGCACCTCGTCACCCACAGCCCGCCGCCTCTCAACACCACCTCCCAGTCTCTTCCACCGCCGCCCTCTGTCTCTCATCTGCCTCCCTCCACCAGGTGGACAAAGCCCTGCCTGCCGCCTCTTCTCCAGGCGCCTCTGTCCCCTGCCCCCCCATCTACCTTGGCACCCAAGGAAAGAGGCCGGGCCTCGGCCGAGGGATGGGGAGGAAGCTGGGGGATCTGGGTGCGGTGGGACAAAACCCCACACCCTTCCCTTCTCTGACCAGCCGCACCAGCCCAGGTCCCTGCTTGCAGACCCGAGCCCCTCCCTGCCGCGCTCCTCGGCGCCCCGAGGGGAGACTCACATAGAGGGTAAAGAGGCTGTTGGCACTGCTGTTGAGTTGTCCCAGCTGGTTTCTGATCTGGTTCATGAGGTTGCTGGGACAGGGATGGCGGGTGGTGCAGGTGGCATTGACCGGGGTGATGGGAAGGGGGCTCCCGGCCCCGTGTTTCCAGTGCAGAACCAGCAGCAGGGGCACGACTCCTGTGGACAAGAGGTGGAGAGCCATGAGCAGGGAGCAGTGGGTGGCAGGCAGCAGTGGGCAAGCCAGCTTAGGGGAGAAGCTGCAACTCTGGTCCTGCGGAGATCTTCCCCTCTCAGGCTCCAGCTCTCTCTCCTCCAAACCTGGTGGTTTCTGATTTTCGCGATGTCCCTGTATCTACCTCCCCAGATCGCTAAATCTCCCTGTTTATCACTCCCTGTTGTCTCCTGAGGGGACAAGACATGAGCCGTTCCTATCAGCTGGGAACCGGGTTCAGAGTGACACCAACCCCCCAGGCCTCTGCCAGGAGGGGGACAACACCCCAGGTCTCAAGGGAAAAATCAGTCCTTATCTCCCGGGAAGGTCCAGATTCCTAAGTGTTACTTCATGCTCCTGTTTCCCAGTGCGGGCTCTCCCCAGGCCCCCAGGGAGCGGGAGTTTCTGCTGACCCTCATCTCCCGAACTTGTCTCGGTGATGTGGGCTCACTGGGCCCTTTACCCGGATCCTGTCACCTTTCCCCAGCTTCTCTGTGGTCCTCCTCCTCCAGATATGGCCAGTCTCCTATCTGGGACCCTGGACTCCACCCCAGGGCTGCAACTGTGCCCCCTTCTCCAGAGCCAGGGCATCCTTCAGAACTTCCCTTCCTGGCTGCTCGCTGCTCCTGGCCTCCGCGCCCACTCCCCACCCTCTTGTTCACTGGTCCCCGTCCCAGCTTGCGGGTTAGGACAAGGAGAATCCTGGGGTTCCACAGACGCCCCCAGAGCCTTCGAGAGGGAGAGGGAATGGTGCAACCAGGAAAGGAAAAAGGGAAAGGTTGCAGGCGGCCAGGTGGGCGGGGGGAGGGAGGGAAGTGAAAGGTGAGAGGAAGAGGGGAGAGCTGTCCAGGCCTGTCCAGGAGCACCCCTCCCCCGCCAGGGAGGGCAGGGGAGCCCTGCTTGCCACCCACCCCACTCTGTGTTCCAGATGACCCTGCAGCAAGGGCTGGGGTCGGGGGACCTGTGCGAGTTGGAGAAGCGAGGAGACTGGAGGAAAGGGAGGCGCTCTGGGGAACGTTCCTCGGCGGGACAGTGCAGCTTCGACTTCACTTCTGGGTCCCCTGTGCCTCCCAGCATCTCCAGGCAGGGCTCAGGCCCCAGGATGGCTGGCAGGGGGCGGGGGTGCCCCACACCCCGGCCTCACCTAGGGCAGACCGCAGCTTTCCGGGCTCTAGCAGATGGAGGCGGCACCTGCTCCCGTGCCGGGCCGGAGTTTGCGAGCTGCTCGGGCGGCCGGCGCCCCTCCCAGGGAGCAGCCGGGGACGCGGTTGGAAAAGAAAGCGGAAAGAAAAGAAAGAGGGAGGGTGAATCCCGAAGAAAGCCGAGCGGGAAGAGCAGCGGCGAGGAGGAAGGGGAGGAAGAGGAGGGAGGCAGCGGCGCCCCCTGCCTGGCCCGCCGACCTGCGGGGCCCCGGGCGGGCTGGGCGCGCGGCGCGGGGACCATGTGCCCGCGCTCGCCCCCCGGCGGCGGCCGCTACTCGGCGCCTCCGGCGGCCCCGGGCTCCCGGCTGCGCGGGCGCCCCGTGTCCGTGTGTCTGCGGCGGGTGGGTGTCCCGCTCGCGTTCGCCAGGGGCCCCAAGTTTGCCGCGGCGCCCGCGGCCGGGGCCCCGGCGGAAGCCAGCCCGGGGCGGAGGGCGGGTGGATTTACCTGCCGCCAAGACCTTCATTATGGGCTGCACTCCAGAGGGCCTTGAAGGAGACCTTAGATGCCGGCAGTTTTCAGAGGTTCATGCTCAAATGGGGAATTTGCCTGATTTATATACTGGAGCCTGTGTTGTAAGACAGAGAGAGAAACAGCTATATTTAGCAGGGATCCCCGGTCCAGGAAGTTGTTTGAGGTGCATCATAGGAAATTATGAATGGAAGAAAGTGAGAGTGAAGGGGGCAGTGAGGGGGGAGGGTGGGGAGAGCAGACTTTTTCCCTCTTCTAAGAATTTGATTGATAAAATTATAATGAACTCTTCAACAAAACACCCTGCGGTTTTCCTGAGCGGCTTGCCCTGGGAGTTGTTTGAAGATGGGGAGGGGAGGGAGGGTCCCCGAGTCATCAGGGTCCCCCCTCCCCCGGGGAAGTGGGCGCCCCAGACCACCCTGACTCACCTGGGTTTGGGGAGGTGGCTTGAAACTAGGCAAGGAGATGGGAGCTGGCACCTGCAGCGCCCTGGTCAAGGGGTTTGGAGGGGGGCAGTGGGGAGGAGGCCGGCTGGGGCTTGGCTGAGAAGGAGGTTCCAGGAAGAGGGGCTGGGGCCCTGGCGTGGACTTTAGACGGCAATAAAGCGAAACTGAACGTGGGCCCTGGAAGCCACCGCGGGGATGGCCTCCTCCATCCTGCCCGCTGCCACCGGGCAAAGCAGGGCTCCCAAGAGGACAGGTTGCCCAGGGTCCCACATGGTCAGGCCTCCTGAGCGCCATCAGCAAGGCGGCGCTGCTGACCACCGGTGGGGCCCAGGAGGGGCTGGCAAGATGAAAGCTGAGGGGCTACTGTGACTGCCTTCTCTGGGGAGACCCTGAGGAGGAGCTTTGGGGCAGGTGTGGTGTGTCTGGCCTTTGCCTAACCTTCCGGGGAGGGTGGTCCTGCATTTCCATGTTGAAAGGACATTTGAGGCAGAGACTTAGCCAGCTGAACCCAGGCTTGCTCCTCGGGATGCAGAGAGATGGTAGGGGGAGGACAGAAGCAGCTTGGAGGGCCCTTGGGGCTCAGAGCAGGGTGATGGCCCCTAAAGGAGCTTCTGAAGCCTCTTAGGCAGCCACAGATTCTGGTGTCTTTGGTGGCAGGTAGGTTCGGAAATGAATGAGGGGCAGGAAGGAATGGTGAGGACTAGGGAGAATGAGCATGGCAACCCCTCCCCATTAAAAAGCATTCAAAAAAGAAAAAAACAGATGTCGGGAAGTGCCAGCCAGGCACACGTCTGGGGCCACACTGTCCCTAAAATTGCCAGGGGCACCCCCGTCCCCAGGAGATTCTCCTGCCCCTGGGATCCACCACAGCCCTCCCACCTGACCCTGAGCAGCGAATGGGGCGGGAGAGCTGGCTCTCCAAGGCCGGGGAGGCCTGCAGCTTTCCTTGGCTCCCAGTTCCCTCAACCAACCCCCCAACCCCCGCCCGGGTGCCCCCCAGCTCCCGCCTCTTGCCACATCCCGGACCTGCCCAGCCACGCGTTCCTTCCTCCCGATTCGTGCCAGGACGAGCCCCTCCTGCGGCTGCCGTGCCCCCTCCCCCAACACACGCCCTGCCCTCTCCAGGCTGCTTCCTCCCGCTCCCTCTCCCAGCAGGGCCTGGACGTGGGGCTGATAAAACTGCCCGTCCCAGCGGGCACTTCCCAGTGTGGGGAGGAGGCCGGCAGGGCCCACACTGTCCTTCCTTCCCCTCCCTGTCCACTCTGCACCTTGTGTCTCCCCTGGGGGCTGCGGGAGGCCCCACTTGGCACTTAACCCCACTCTGATACTTGCTTTGGGGTGCATGTACACCCCAGGACATCCCAGGTCACCTCCCTCTCATCACCGCCCCCCCCTGAGTCTCTCCCGCACAGGGGCCTGCCCACTCAGGATCACATGCACCCCCGACATCTCCCAGACCCCTGTCATCTGACTCCGCCTGACTCTTTGGATGGGGACCCCCAAATGCATTTGAGGCCCCCATCTCTGGATCCTCTAGCTCCCAGAGTCTCTCACTAGGTGCCCTGAGTCTCCTTCCTGCCCCGCTGCCTTCCGCCCCATCCCTCCAACCTCCTTCCCAGCGGACTCTGGCTACCCAGACCTCCCCACCTCAGCCCTCTAAAACACCCCCTGAACACCATGTCATCTCAGCCCCACCCCACAGGAAACAGGAAGTGGGACCGAGTCTGCGAGACACTTCACCACCACCCCGCGCCCTGACGGGCCCCCTCCCCCTGCCTCAGTTTCCCCTCTCACGGTACCTGACTTGGTCCGTGCTCCCCAAGTGCTCCAGGCCCCTCGGCACCCCAGGCCCAGCCTCCCTCTCCCATCCATGTCCAGCCACCACCTGCGCTGGGCCTCTCAGGACGAAGGCCGAGCAGGGTCTCGGAGCCGCCTGCAACGTGGCCGCGGTCCCTGGGAATCAGCGGCCCAGGCCGCGCTCCAGGCGGCTTGGTCTCCTGGAGTTTGTTTTCTTCCCTCCCTCTCTACGCTGCTGTGTGTGTGTTTCCCCCCCACCCCAGCTTCCTCACGGAAGGCAGCCTCCCTTCTTGGCCGCCTGCTCCCAGGGTTGTGACCCCAGGCCCCACCCTGAGTGGCAGCCCCAGCCCGGCCCCTTCCAGCTGTGACTTCATCCCCAGCCTGTCCTGCTCCTGCACCACTGGGCCTGCTGGGGATCTGACCGGCCTTGGGTGAGGGGGACAGTCGGGCCCACGTGGCCGGGGCCGGGGGTGCTCCTCTGGGCGGCCGCGCCATCCACCTGCTCATCTCCTTTCTCCAGGAACCAAGTCCAGGGCCGGCCTGGGGCCTCCCCGGGCCCCTCGGAGCGATTTCTCTCCCACTCACTTTAGCCACCCGCCCCTTCTTTTTCTGTTGATTCTCACTCACCAGCCACAAGCCTTAGAATGTCAGATGTCTTATTTTTCCGACGGGAAACTGAGGCTCAGAGAGGTGAAGGCACTCGCCCGGAGCTGCACAGAGTTAACAATGGAACCGGGCTTGGGCTCCCAGCCTCTGGCCCGGAAGAGGGCTGCATCAGTGCCGGCAGCCCTCACACTGAGAGGGGAGTGAGGACTGGTGGGCTGCACTTGGGCTGCTGCTTCTAGGAAGCCTCCCTGGCATCTCACAGCCCAGACCGGCTGAATCTGCCTCATCCTGCCCATTCTCCTTTCAAGTGGGAACAAGACTCATTGCTCGCTGTTTGAGGGCTTGGATAGGGTCTGATCCTCCATTTGGACTCCTGAAGATACCTGGCTCGGGGTTACATCAGAGTAGATGCTAAGTGTTTCTTAAAAGCATTTTAGTTTCCAAAAGCTGTCTGTGCCAAGTCTCTTGTGCTGAAAAGACGTGAAGTCTGTGGGTTGGAAGCGTGGACTTCAGCCTCAGTCACACTCGGGTTAGAGGTTTGGCTCTGCTAGTGTTGAGTTTAGAGACTTTGAGGAAGTGAGCGCCTCCTGGCCTCAGTTTATTCATCTGTAAAATGGGTACAATGGCATCTATGCTGTGGGTTTGCTCTATAGACTCAGGCTCATCGCAGGTCTGGCCACCCAGCAAGCCCCTTTACTTGTCAGCATCATTCCTCCTTATTGCCTCCCTGTTCTTGTCCCCATTTCACAGATGAGGAAACTCAGGCATGCTCCAGGGCTAAAGGGGGAATGCGGGACAGGAGAGGAGCCTGTTCATTCTCTCCTGATGGATAACAGAAGCAAAACAACCTTGAGCCTCCAGCTTCCGGGATGCCCCAAGAAGATCAGATGGGTTGTTGGGCAGGGGGTGGCATGGCGGTGGACTCTCTCTCCCTATAGCCCATCCTGGCCCCTGACCACCCCCATCCCGGGCCAGAGCTGAAGAAACAGCAGCTGACCCAGCCTCACCACCCCCAGGAGCTGATTCACCCCCCGGCCCCATCCGAGAAGGAAGGAGACATAGCTCAGCTCAGAGGGGCTTGAATCACCAGCCGCCCCCTGCAGAGCCCTGGGGAGGGGGGAGTTGCGGGGGTGGGGGGGACAGCACCCTGCCTGTCTGTCTCTTTCCTGGGCCCCGGGGCATTCAGGGGAGAGGGCAACGTGGCAGTGGCCATTGGCAGGGGGTGGCAGGGAGGTACCCTTGCAGCCGGGCATCCTGTGTGGGCAGCCAGCAGCAGTTACTCACCAGGTAAGCAGCTCACTGGGCATCGGGGAATTCCCCGAGACTAGTGACCCAGAAACTGAGTCCTCCGGGCCACCCCCACTGCCCGGGCCAGCCCCCTCCTCCTCCTTCCCATATCTCTTCCCTGTCCCCAGCTCAGATCTCAGTTCTCTGAAAGCCAGCAGCTGCTGTCAGCGTCAGCGCATGCCCCGCTCCTCGCCTTGACGCTCCCACCTGGGAAACAAGCACGGGGCAGTCGATGGGCCCAGGCGAGGAAGCTGGGGGTCAGAAGGAATGACCCGGGACCAGGGCTGGCGAGGGCAGCCAGAGGAGACAGGAGAAGCCCAGGGATTCCTGGCACAGCCCTGGCAGTTGGGTTTCCTGTCCCCAAAGGCAAAAGCACCTCGTTATTTGGCACTTGAGAAAGGAGGACGTATTAGTAACTGCACCTGCGGGGCCGCCCGCCTCCACCGTCCACAGGCTCTCACGTAAGCTCTCATGTATTTGCCTGTGGCTTCTGGCTCAGTTTTGCAAGTCACCTTGGGCCCTCCGAGGCCCTGGGTGGTTCTGGTACCCATGGTAAGGGTGTGGCTTAGAGCCAGGCAAGCTTGTATTTGAACCCTGCCCACACTGCAGGTCACTGTGTGGCCTGGGGCGACTGGCTTTCTCTGAGTCTCTCTGCTCCCCCACTGGGAGTGGGGTGCTGTAATGCTGGGCTCATGGGCCGGTCATGGGGATGTTAAGCGGGAAACACACAGCGTCTGCCATGTGGCAGCTTTTCTCACCAGACTTCTGCAGTGGACACAGGAGGGGCTCAAACCCCAGCCTGAGTCAGGGGCTTGGATTGCGCCTGGGTCCGGGGATCAGTGTACCACCTGTGGTCTGAGAGTTGAGCCAAGGAGGGCTCATGGGACCTGTCAGTACACAGAGCGTGGCGTGGATCCTTGGGGGAACAGGCAACCTCCCAGAGCCTCCGCGGGGGGACAGGAATACTTCCCGCCTTGGGGATAAGCGGTACTTCCCTTCCAGCTGTCTTTGGGGCACTTGAGGTCCAGTGCCAGGGCCTCTAGTCTGCTCTCCTCACCCTCATCCCATCAAATCTCAGTCAGGGGCCAGCCACGTACCCTCGGGAGCTGGAGCAGGAGCTAGAAACCACCCCGATCTCCTGCCAACTGCCCCCAGCATCACCCTGACATTTCCCGACCGGTTCTGCGTCAGGAATCACCCCCTGGAGGTGAATCAGAGTGACTGCGTTTTTTTTTTCTTCAATTCTGATAGAAATTGCAAGGGAAGCAGCAGCCCACAGAGCTCTGATCATCAGCGGGGTCAGAGCCTTGCCTCCGGGGTCCATGCCAAGCTGCACGGGGCCTGCCTGCGCTCGTGGCCCTGTCCTCCCTGTCCCCATCTAGAGAGTGGGTGTCCCTCCTCCCAGGGTGCTCTGGCACCCGCCCTTCATGGGTGCGGTATGCTGGCCTCTGCAAGCACTTTGGCCTCCCCCAGGTTCTCCCCGAGTTTCAAACTAGCTCGAGACCGTCACAGGCAGAGAGAAAGAGCAGTATTTTCCCACTGTCGATCTCTGCCTCTTAGTAGATGACGGACTCAATCTACAGAGTTGGCGCCAGCACTTTCAAAAGAAAATGGAATAGCGAACTCGCTGGGCATCGCCCGGAGCAAGGGCGGGCGCTGCTCTGTGAAGCTTCTTTTCCCGTTGCCTGCATGTGTCATAGTGCGCACCACCTCTGGTTGCAAGGTGCAATGTGTTTCTAACTGTGGGTCACAGTCAAAAACGTTTGCAAGCCACTGGTATCGATGATGAAAGCCAGGCCCTGAGGGGCTGAGGAGTGACTTGCCCGCGGTCACTAGGCAGCTGGCAGCATGGGGCCCCGGACTTACTCCTCCGCAGCCATCCCTTGTGGACCAGGAACGGCAGGAGGTGCCGCAGGTAGGGTGGGGCTGGGCGGGTGTTCAAGGTGGGGGGGTGGGTGGAGGCCTGGCATCACCGGTGCGGTGCGGGGACAAAGGCCCTCGCCTCTCACCGTCCACTCCCTTCCGCAGCCTCAGACCCCCGGGCTCCCTGCCCCGCCCCGCCCGGGTGGGGCCCCCGGAACAGTCACAGGCCCCTCCTCAACAGCGGTCAGCCGCAGAGCCCTTCATCCTTAGCTTCGGGCAGCGGGGAGGGGGCACGCTGCCGGTTGGAATCCAGGGCAGCCCTCAGGGACTACCTTCAGCTCAAACAGTAAAGAATCTGCCTGGCATGCAGGAGACCAGGGTTTGAACCCTGGGTCGGCAGGATCCCCTGGAGAAGGAAATGGCGACCCACTCCAGTACACTTGCCTGGAGAATTCCACGGGCAGAGGAGCCTGGCAGGTTACAGTCGATGGGGTCATAAAGAGTCAGGGTGGCCCCCAGTCCCAGAGGCCCAGCCTGTGTCTGGGAGTGCCCGCCAGGCTCCGCGTGGGTCTGTGTCTCCCGGCCTGGGTGGGCATTCACAGGCACGTGTGTGTCTGTGTTTGGTGAGGCCCCTTGCGCGTCTGCACCTCTGCCTCGGGCTGCGTCTGGCCCTGTGTGTGTGAGGGGGTCTGGGAGGGAGCCAGGGTGGGCCCACCACCCACCCCTGGCTGAGCCCCCTGTGTGATTCCGCTCGGGTGTGTGTCGCCGTGTGCCCGCAGCCCATATGAGTCTGTGCCAGTCTGTGCGTGGCAGGGCTCTCTGGACACGAGTGGGGCGGCCTGACGCAGCGTGTGCGCGCACCCCTGCTCCGCACCCGCCAGCCCCCGCCCCTGGGAACCGTGCGGGGCCTCGCCTCACGTCACGGGGCCACCAGCAGCTGTTTCCTCCGCACCCCGCCCCAGCGCCGCCCCCCCTGCCCTGGCCACCCTGACTCTTGGCTCAGGGACAAAGCTGAGGTCAGAGCTGAGCTGACAGCTTCCTTCTCCCACTGGATTTTCCAAAAGAGAGAGAGAGACCACAGCTCGGCTCCTATTAAATAATCGCGGGGCTGAGGGTGGGGGGTAGGCTGGGGTCGGGGGTGGAGGGGGTGAGGATGTTTCACTCAATGATTTCCTGACCTCGGAGGCCATAAACAGGACAGGAAGCAGTCCCGCTGGCCCACTCGGCCTGAAACGGGCCGCCCTGAGGTGGAGCCCGGCTTCCCTCCCCCAGCCGAGCTCCAGCTCGCTGGGCCACCCTGACCCGACCCCAGAGATGATGTCAGGGAAGCAGCTAGGCCTTCTCCCCAAACCGTCCCTGGGCGCCTGTGGGGACTGAGGAAGTGTCCAGAGGACGGTGGGTGGGAGGTGATGTGAGACTCGGGCCGGGCGATAAGATGGAAAGAGCAGAGAAGCCCAGTCCCAGCCGGCGGGGAGGACGGAGGGGACGAGGCCCAGCTGGAGCCGAACTGCTCTCCTGGAGAGAGAAGAGGAGATGCGCTCCCTGAGGTCAGGGGAACGGACGGGACCAGGTAGGGGAGGGCCAGCCCGAGTCCAGGCATCCTCCCGCAACCGCCAGCCCGCACCGCCCCCACCCCGCCCTGTGCACTTGGGCTACTCCAGCTCTGCTTCCTCCGCTCTCTGGGGCCCGTGGCTGGCCCAGCGCAGACCCCAAAGGCCTTCATGTGCATCCGTCCCACTGCCTCCCCAAGCAAGCAAAGCGCCCACAAGACTCTCTGGTTATCTGCAGCCTGGACCCCTATTCCCACGGGAGATCTTTGAACCCTGGTTTTACATAATTGGAAACTGAGGCTCAGAGAGGCGAACGATTTGCCTGAGGTCACCCAGGGTGTGACGGAGACAGCTCTCCACCCCAAGACCCCCACAACCTCCCTCAAACTGGAGCAGGAGGCCAGCTGTGGTCCAGGGCTCATGGGCAGCAAGGGGCCAGGGGATCCCTAGGATGAGTCTCAGCCCCACCCCCACCCCAGGGAGCCCTTCCCTTCTGTCTGAACCAGCAGCTCAGCTGCTTATCAGCTGCAGGACTCCATGACACAATCCTGCTCTGATCTCCTGCCCAACCGGGCCTCCTCCACCCCCCGCCCGCCCCAGACCCTGTTTCCGCTTCCTCCCTTTCTGGGTGGGACCGAGTCTGCCCCGGATCACAGTGAACTGTCTGCAGAGCCAGAATCCTACAAGCCCCTCGCTTGGTGGCTGTGGTCTCCCCAGAGCCCACTCTGGCCAGCAGGGTGGCAGCAGGGGACCCTCCGAAGGAAGACGGCGGCCTGTAGATCCCCACTCTTAGGGTCCCCTCCATGAGCCCACCTGCCTCCTAAAGCGCCATTAGCCTGGGGAGCTTAAAGACCGTCCTGGCTTCCTCTTCCTCTGCGCCCTCACTTGTAAAGGGAGAAAGTTGGAACGATGAGGCTGCAGGGGTGTGAGGTTGGTGGTCTCTGCAATCAGCCGGGCTGAAGTGTGGTCCTAGCTCGGCCACTCACGACCTCAGGCAGGTGACCTCATTGCTTAGACCCCAGTTCCAAGAGCATAAGGACAAAGTAGGACAAAGTGAAGTCACTCAGTCGTGTCTGACTCTTTGCGACCCCATGGACTGTAGCCTACCAGGCTCCTCTGTCCATTGGATTTTCCAAGCATAAATCGGGACAATTGTCAGCCTGTGAGGTTAGCAATTGCCCTCTGGAAAACCCAGGCAGGCACCAAAGACAGGCCTGGGTGACTGGCATTATTATTATCTGAGCTGTTGAAGGTGCTTCCCAGGTGACGCTAGCGGTAAAGAACTCACCGCCAATTCAGGCGACCTAAGGGTTGCATCCCAGGGTTGGGAAGATCCCCTGCAGGAGGGTCTGGCAATCCACTCCAGTATTTTTGCCTGGAGAATCCCATGGACAGAGGAGTCTGGCAGGCTACAGTCCATGGGGTCACGAAGAGTTGAACACAACTAAAACGACTTAGCATGCATGAGTTAAGACGTCACGGGTGGGACCCAGAGAGGGGAAGTGACTTTTTCAAGGCCACACAGCAAGTTAGTGACACATCCCCAACAGCCAGGTGCGCTGCTTGCTTCCCTCTGGTCCCAGACAAGGAGTCCAGAAGCCTGGGTTTTAGTCCTGATTAGCTGTGAGTGTTCCAGAAAGGTTTTAGGAGTCTCAGTTTCCCCATCTGTAAAACCGGCCTAAGAAGAAGGCCATCGGTCTCGAAGGAGCTGGAAAGGCTCTCTGAGGCGTGGACTACAAGGTGGGGTGGTGGAGGGTAGAGAAAGCCTCCCGGGAGTCCTGCAAAGCTGGCCCAGCGCGGGTGAGGGCCAAGTCCCCAGCTCACCGCCCGAGGTCTGCAGCGCTTAGTCGCAGAGCTCAGCTCCAAGCCGCGGGCTGCAGCGCCCCCCACTGACCAGCGGGCAGCAGGCACCGTGGCCGAGGCACCGTCAGCCCCAGGTCCGCCTGACTGGGTCAGTACCTCCCCGAGGGCTGGGCAGGGCGGGATTTGGGGATTGAGGAAGTGGGCAGAGATGCGGGGGCTGGGAACGGAGGGTAGGCCGAAGAGGCCGTCAGCCCTGGCGCGGGGGGGTGGCGGGCAGGGGGCTCCTGGAGGGGCGCCCTGCTGAGCACCTGGGGTGCTGGGGGCGCGGGCCACAAGGGGGCGCCAAAGACCACACGCAGCTTGGGGAGGGGGGCTTGGAGAGGGGGCTTCTAGGGGTGGGGGTCTGGGAGGGGAGGGGAGACTGCTGCCCCTTCCCACCCACCTGGGGCCCAGGACTACCTACCTAGTCCGCACCCAGGACGGGCGCCGGGCACAGTGTCTCTGCCCCCAGCTGCCACCCCTGCAAGCCTCCTCCGAGTCCCGGGGAGCCGCTGATGGCAAAACTGGGGTCCAGCCCCTTGTCCAGTTATTTATGCCAAGGGGCCCTCCGCACCTGGTGCCAAGCTCTGTGCAGACTACTTTTCTCCTTCCACCCCTACGTGGCCGCAGGATCTGGGGCCCCCACACCACAGTTAAGCCCATCTTACAGAGTGAGCAAAGCACACAGAGGTCGAGTCCTCTGTGGGTCAAGGTCAAAAGCACAGGGGCCATGACCTTGACAGACCACACACCCCACAACCTCCCATCAGAGACTTCACTTTAGCAAAGATTCTCTCTCTTCTCCCCAAAGCAGAGGCAGGCAGAGGGCCACCACGTGACCCACCGCAGCCCCTTCTGGGAAGGACAGGAACCCTCTGCCTGCCAGGTCTCCATCCCAAGGGAAGCTAGGCCATCATGGGCTCAGACCCCTTCACTGTTCTGGGGAAAAGGGAACTTGAGGGCCCTTTGGGAATCCAGGAATCCACACCCCCACTCCAGAGGGGTGACCCCTCCGGAATGACACAAAGCCAGGGTCCCGGCCTCCCCATCCAGTGCTCTCTTCTCTGCCCTTTAACCCCACCATGATCTTTAACCCCCAGGTGTCCGCAGGAATGACACTTTCACATCTGGTCCAAACTCTACCTCCCTGGGCTGAGAGAGCTGTGCAGGCACGTCTTACCATGCCCATTACGCAGATGGGGAGACTAAGGCCTGGAGAGCCAGGTGGGCCACCAGGTACCCCCGACACACAAGAGGACGGGTGGCGTCTGCCTGCGCTGAGGATAAATTGGGGGAAGCCTACCGTGGTTCAGGGTGCGCTGGACCCTTGGCTGTCTGCCGGGTACTGGCTGGGTCTTCAGTGGGGCACCGTCGACGTGGGGCCGGGCCCTCTGCTGCTTCCCTCGCCTGCTGAACCTTCTCTGGAGACGTCTCCTCACTCCGCCCCCAACTTGACTTCCCGTCCAGGGCCGGGTGGCCCGGAGGCTCCCCCCCACTTCCACCCCCCCACTCCCCCTCAACCAGCTGGAGGGCTGGGGGCCACGGGGGCCGGGCGGCCCAGGTTCCTGGCCAGACTGCCCCTGACACAGGTGTGCCAGGCTCTTCAGGCCCGCCGAGGAGAGAAGCGCGGCCAGGGCTGGGGAGGGGGCGATCCTGTGCCCGGTGGCCCCTGCCCTGTGCTGCGTGGCGAGGCTGCCGGGGCCTGACTCACAGCTGACTGGGCCGCGCCCAGCCCGCCAGGGTGATCCAGGCCGGCATAAGGCGATGACTGGGCAGCCCTCCGCATGACCGGCCGGGGTCGGCCTTAGGTGTTTTGACTCAGACCTGCCATGGGCCGTGTGCACCGGGGCCGCGTCCCTCGTCCCCATCGCTGGAGGAGTCACAGGGCTACAGCCAGCCCCCCAGCCCTGGACACGGTGCCCCTCGAGCCACCTCTCCCTGCCCTGGCACCCACCTCGGCGCCCTGGCCCGCCTGGCCCGCCTTCCTCCACGGGCAAGGGGCCCCACCTGCCCAACCCCACCCCCTCCCGGGAACTTCGCCCCTCCCGAGCCGGTGGAGCCCAGCCCTCGGGGACGCCCCAGGAAGCCGGCAGCTGCTCCGGTGAGCCTGGGGGCCTCCCCACTCTGACCGTGGACTGTGACCCTTTCCTGGCGTGGAAAAGGCGTTCTCTGGGCACTCTGGGTCCCAGGCCTGGCGTGGGCAGGGGGGAGAGGCAGGCGGGGAGCGGGGGGGCCACTGGAACAGAGAGAGAAGGAGAGCTGCGGAGAAAGAAAAGCAGCGAGGAAAAGGGAAGAAGAGGGAGAGAAAAGAAAGAGACGTTGCCCGGGCACCTGCTTGACGATAGCCTCGCAGGCCCCGTGCTCCACTGTCTTGGGGGAGATGCCTGCCCGGCCGGGAGGCAGCCTGGAAACCAAGTCTACCGAGCTGCTGGGAGGCCAAGGCTCAGCCGGAGGGTGCACGGACCCCAGGGCAGGGGTGTGAGGCCGCTCTGCCGGCCCTCCTCGTCCTCTCCCATCCCTCGAGAGAGATGGCGCAGCCCGGCGAAGATGGCAGGCGGCGAGGGCGTGCAGGCGCGAGGCCCAGCTCTGCCCCGAGCCCGCCAGGAGTCTCTTCTGGAGACAGACTAAGTGCCGGGCCCCCCTCCCTGCCGTTTCCCAGGGAACTTTTCATCCGTGTGTGTATGTGTGTGTGTGTGTGTGTGTGTGTGTGTGTGTCACGTGCAGGGTTGACTGAAGGGCTGTGACCGTCACCCTGAAAAACTTGAGACAGGAAAGAAAACCCGGCTCCCAGTCGATTCCAGCAGCAGAGCTGCCAAAGGCCTCCTCTCTCTCCTGACCCTGGTCCAGCAGGCCTGTGGACGGTGGCCCATCACACGAGCCTGCACCACGAGGAGCTTGCGCTGTGTGCGGGCCCTTGGGGCGCTGGGAGTCCACGCACGCTGAGGTGCAAAAGCTTTCCTGGAGCCACCACCCTGAACCCCAGCCTCACACAGCTGTGGCCGCAGGGAGCGGGGAGGGGAGCTGAGAGGGCCTCTCCCGATTCCAGGCGCAGACGACAGCAATGGCCCTCGTGCGCTGGGCTGCTGGAGCACGTGGCACGTGGGGAGTGGGAAGGTGCGGGCCTGGGTCTGAGTGCGGCCTTGAGGCACCCACGGGGCACCCGGCCAACGTTCTGGCAGCCGGGTCTGCGGCTCTGGGACGGGGCTGGAGATGCTGGCACCTGCAGCTTGGGGCCTCCTCGGGAAACAGCGTCAGGGAGGTGACATGTCCTCACTGATGGACCCCCAAGGCCCCCACCCCAGCATCTGGGGACTCCTGACCTGCTTTCTGCCGGGTGGGTGCCACTCCGCTTCAAAGGCAACCCCAGACGCCTCTCCAGGGGCCTAACCACAGAGTGGAGGGAGGTGGCAGGGGGGGCCAGGCAGGGGCGGCGAGCCGCCACCACCTTGGGCTTGCCAGCTCGCTTGCCAGCTCCTCCTCGCCCAGAACCTCTTCGGCCCTCTCCGAAGGCAGCTGCAGAGCCAGATCCCTTTCAGCTCAGGGAGACTGCAGGTGCCT
This sequence comes from Nanger dama, assembly GCA_917880005.1. Classification (NCBI taxonomy): domain Eukaryota; kingdom Metazoa; phylum Chordata; class Mammalia; order Artiodactyla; family Bovidae; genus Nanger; species Nanger dama. Next base: position 2,110,974 of record CAKJTW010000122.1, on the reverse strand, counting down.
GGCTCTCGGGATCTGCCCACCTCCCACCCACAGCTTCCCAGCAGCCTGGTCAGAGGAAGGACTGCCCCCACCAGCACCACCACGCTGGAGCAGGGTCTCAAAGAGCGAGGCCAGCCATCTGCCGTCAAGGGCACCTGGGGAGCACGAGACTAGGCTAGGCTCCCCCGCCCGGCTCCTCACTGGGCTCCTGCTGCGTTCTGGGACTGAGCAGAGAAAACAGAGGTGGTCTCTGTCCTCGGAGGCTCCAGGCTAGCAGGGGAGGTGGGCAGGCAGTGCAAATGCCACACAAGCTGAGGCCCCCGCCGCCCTGCTGGACACTTTTGAGAAAAGTTGCCACGTTGCTGGACCCAGCCAAGGATGAGCTAACCAGAAGGAGCACAGCACTGCAGTCAGAAAGGCACCGGCAGGGGCCTTGTTGGGGGAGGTCCCCTGGGATCCAAAAGTGGCTGGTATGGCAGGAAGCGCAAGAGCAAGAGGGACCCCCAGTGGGGCCAGTGGGCAGGGGGCGGGGCAGCAACGGAGAGCCTTTACTAGGCACTTTGTAAACAGCCTGGAATACAGAGGGTGTGCCCTGGCTGGGCGTAAGAGACCTGGAGTTCTAGGCCCAGCCCTGCATTACCTTGCTCTGTGACCTTGAGCAAGAGGCAGTCCCCCTCTGGGCCCTTTTGATAAATCAGCAATACCATCACTCACTACACCCCGATCCTTGAATGTTCAGAGCATTCTTTGCCCCGGCTCTTCCCGCCACCCAGGGGCTCCAACCGTCCTCCTGTGCGTCATTAAGGCTGCAGAGTGGACGTCACCTCTTCCAGGCGCCCCGCTGACCACTCACGTCTCCAGACTCTCACTCTCTGTTTCATCACCGCTTTGTTTTTGCCGAGCTCAAGCTCGCGCACTGCAACCTCAGGTGCTCTTGTCAGTTCTTCTGCTTGTCTGTCATCTGTCTGCCCTCTCTTCTGGGAGCTCTGTGCCCCGGAGGACTCGTGTGAACTTGTCAGCAGAGTTACAGAGGTTGAAAGGTGACGGGAGGATGCTCCCCGCCCTAACATCCAATGGACTGGAGTTTGAAACGTGCTCGCCCCCAGGAAATTGGCTCTGAGGACCTGGCTAGGTCACTCAAACTCTCTGAGCCTCAGTCTTATCATCAAAGTGGATCATATCTATCCCAGCATGTCCCACACAGAGTTATCATCACCCCATGGTAAGTCTTGTTCCCACCAGAAATGGGAGTGGCCAGGGACTGATCTAGGTCAAGTTCACCTGATTCGGTGAGCCCTTCCTTTGTCACATGTCACTGATCTATAGATGACCTTCTGGAGGCGAGGCCCTGAGCATCAGAGGGCAGCCAGGTGGAATCCCTACCCGACCTGGGGCCCTTTGGGAAGCAGTTTCAAACACCTAGCAGGTTGTAGGCCGTATCTGAGACATTATTATTATCTTCTCTGTTTCACATCACACACCGGGGGCTTCCCTGATGGCTCAGATGATAAACTGCCTGCAGTGCAGAAGACCTGGATTCTATCCCTGGATCCGGAAGATCCTCTGGAGAAGCAAATGGCTATCCACTCCAGTATTCCTGCTTGGAAAATCCGACGGACAGAGGAGCCTGGCGGGCTACAGTCCATGGGGTCGCAAGAGCTGGACATGACTTAGTGACTTCCCTGATAGCTCAGTTGGTAAAGAATCCGCCTGCAATGCAGGAAACCCCGGGTTGATTCCTGGGTCAGGAAGATCCGCTGGAAAAGGGATAAGCTACCCACTCCAGTACTGGGCTTCCCTTGTGGCTCAGTTGGTAAAGAATCTGCCTGCAATGTGGGAGACCTAGGTTTAAACCCTGGGTTGGGAAGGTCCCCTGGAGAAGGAAAAGGCTACCCACTCCAGTATTCTGGCCTGGAGAAGTCCATGGACTGTATAGTCCAGCGGGGTTGCAAAGAGTCGGACACGACCGAGTGACTTTCACTTCACTTTGCTGTTTCACACAACACCCACAGCACACATACCCCCAGCCACTCACCCACGAAGACCGAGAGCAACCCACATACTCCATCTTTCCCCTGTCCCCTCTGGTTCCCAAACCTCTGGTCCCCAGCTTCTTAAGGGAGACCCACTCAGAGAAAATGGGCATCTACTCTGAGATGCCCCCACAGTCAGAGCCTGCAGCTGATGGGGGTGTGCGGCTTCCCTTCCCGGATAGAGCAAGGACCCCCAGCCCAGCCCTCCAGTGGTGGACGCTTGTGGCCTTGCCATCTAGGGACCGCCCCATCTCCAAGAGGCTCCCCCAACGCCCCCCTTCACCACACACAATGCAACAGAGACACACAAGGGCTTTAGAAACCACACAAATTTTAAATATGTTTGCACAATATTAACATTAAATACACATCATAAATAAGCCTTATAAATAGAAAACAGATTTTTAAAAAACTGATTTAAAAAAATCTATAAATTAGTCCTGTCCCTCCAAGGAATTGGCCCAGAAGCTTCTGGGACACCCCTTCTTCCAGGAGGGCCATGATTTCAGCACGAAAAAAATACCATGATGCACCACCAGGGGGCGCAGCGGCAGCCGAGACCCAAGACCAGGCGCTTCCAGGCACTAGGTCTCCAGAGAGCGGAGCCTGTGCCCAGGGGCCGTCTGCACCGTGTGTCCCTACGTATGGAGAGAATCTGATATCCACCCTGTGTCACAGAGTCCCAACAACTGAAACAGAGAGGGCTGCACGCGGTCCCCAAGCCCTTCGAATCCCAAAGAGAAAACTGCGGTCCTGAGAAGCAAGGTGGCCTTGATGAGGTCACACAGCGAGTTAGAGGCCAACCTCGGACCGACCCCCCAACACCATGAGTGCTCCTTCCAGTGCCCTCTGCTCCATCACAGCTGCTTAAAACGAGGCCTCCCAGGCACCCAGGGATCCGGCCCCAGACGCGATGAGGCATAGTCGGCCAACTCAGGCCCCTGACCCCCACCGCCTTGGAGACAGGCCACTGGGGTAAGGAGGAAGTATGGGGGCAAGAGCCACGCAGTCATGAGGGGACAGTCCGGCCGGTCTCCGGGGAGCAGAGCGGGGGTGGGGGGGGCGGCCAGTCTGGCCATGAGTCAGCCTATGTCATCCGACCCCTGAATCAATGGAAAGTTGGCCCCGTATGGACCTGGACTGGCCACCCTCCGAGGGCCAAGGAACCCAGGGCTGGGGCTGCTCCACGGCCTGACCGTACCCCTGCAGCCCAGCCTTGGGGGAGCCAGAGGGGGGGCTGCCTGGCTCACACCCTTTAAAGTGCGCTTCGGAGAGGTGGGGAGCGGAGAGGAGATGGGTGGCGGCGGCCTGCCGTCCTGCCTGCCACCTGCTGACCTTTCACCTGGCAGGGGCGCCCCAAAGGCTACCGGGGCAGCTGGCCCCTGGGTGCGAGTCTCCTGACCTCCAGGAAGGGCCGTGTCCTTCGGGCCCCCCTCTGCAGGGCCCGGCGGGGGGCTGTGTCTGCGGCTGCGGCCCTGTCTTTCCCCCCAGGCCCGGAGGACCTGCCCGGCTGTGCGCATGAAGCGGTGGTAGCCTCGCAGGAGCCCGCAGTTCCTGAGCTTGCGCTGGAAGGCGCTGGAGGGCGGCGTGGGTGGCAGCGGCGGCGGTGGTGGGCCCTGGGCCCGGCGGGGGTGGGCTTAGCGGCCTCTGGGTCCGAGGAGCCGTGCAGCAGCTGAGCCATGCAGTGGATGTTGTTCCCGAACCCGCGGACGTTCATCTCCACCTGTTGCTGGGCTGCTTCCGGGAGGTCCTGCTGCAGGGCGCTCAGCATGCGAAGGACGAGGCCCAGCGTGGCGTTGAGGGTCCGCAGGAAGTCCTGCCTGCCGAGCCTCCACAGGGCGTCCTCACTGGGGAAGTCCCCCGGGCGCTCCCTGCAGTGTTCCTGCAGTTTGGGACTCCCCAGGCCTTGGAAGCTGATCTGGGGAGAGCGAAAAGGACAGTCCAGAGGTGAGCCCTGGAGCCCCGACCGCACACGCACACACAACTGCTCAGCCTTGAGCTGCTGGACCGTGTGCACCTTTCCCCCATCCAACCCTCCCATGTACAGATCAAGAAACTGGGCCCGAGAAGGGAGAGGACTCCCGATCACTGCAGGCGGGGCTGGCAGGGGTGACCACAGAGGGGGTGACGACGGCATGAGGTGTGTCGTGGACTGTTCACTGTGACGACCCAGTGCCGAGAACAAGGACTGTGGTAGGTGTGCAGTGAGCATGCTGGGCAAACACGAATGAGGTGCTGGAGTCGGGGTTCACCCTCCAGGCCCACCCACTGTTCCTTGGCATCTCAGGGTTAGACCCGGGACAGTCACTGTGGCCCTGGAATAATGTGGAGCCTCAGTTTCCCCACCAGCCCCAGGCTGAGCGGGTCCTCTCTGGGGATCACTCCAGCCCCAGCTCCACCCACAGTTCTCTGAGACTCAGGTGCCCTCCAGGGGGTCGGGTACTCACATAGGGATCCAGGAGCGTCCTGTGGTCCTGCATGAGTTCCGCCTGGCGCTGGAGCTGCAGGAGAAGCTCGTGGTACTTGCCCGAGCACTTGCCCATGGCCACTGTGCACAGGAACAGAAGTCTGAGGACCAGACCTGGGACAGAGGGAAGACGAGGGACCGGCTTCAGTCTCTGCCGGTGGGCGCCCTGCAGAGGGGAAGGTGCTCACGCGGGCCTCAGAGAGCACATCCATCCCTCGTCCGTGTGGAGCCTGGGGCTGAATGCCGCACATGCCCAGGGATACCTTCGGCGGCCACCACCACCGTCCAGAGAGCCGCTGCCCTGCACCTGAAGCAGTAGCTGCGACTCACCAAGCAAGCCTTCTGAGCAGAGGTGGTGGGCCCCAGCCGGAGTCCAGGCTGCCAACCTTGGGAGCTGACCTACGGGGGCCCAGATGGGGCCCACGAGACTCTGGGCTAGGACCTGCCATTGCTGCAGGCCCCAATACCCCCAACCCCACAGGCGGCCTCCAGAGGGGTTTGCAGCCCCGGCCCTGAGCTCCATCTGCAGAACCAGGAGGGGCTGCCTTTCCACCTGGAGAGGATGCCTGAGATCAGCTCATCCATGCCCCCATCTGACCCACAGGAGAACCAAGGAACCAAAGGAGAAGGGCTTGTTCAGGTCACCCAAGGCCACCCTCTGCCCCCATCTCTCGGGCCTCCCTCCTCTCTCCAGAAACGGCCACTTCTTTCAGGCGCTCCCCCTGCCAGGATGCAGTGAGCCAGAGCGCCCCCCAGTGGGCGGGCACTGTCACGGCTCCCCCACTGCCTCCCCCCACCCACCCACCGAGCACCGCCAGCCACGTGGTCGGAAGGGCCTGTGGTGCAATGGCCCGGAAGGCGGTGACACCACCTTCCCTTCCCAGGAACCGTGGCCCCTTGGGGAAGACGCCGCAGCCGGGACCCAGGGGGCTGCGTGCCCAGGAAACGCAGCCACAGGGCACCCCTGCTGCCCCCAGGTACCTGCTGCTGGGCTCCGCAGGCGGGGGGCTGGGGTGAGCCCCGAGCACGTGGGGCCAGGGAGCCTGTGTGGGTGTGCGTCTGGGTCTGTGCAAGGCCCAAGGGAACAGCCGCCAAACACTGCCGGCCGTTGTGACCCATCGGCAGCAGAGGCCCCGGGCTGCGTGCAGGGCTCCCCAGATGGCTGAGACCAAGGGCACCAGATGACGTCACGTGGCTCTGTGTGCCTGTCACCCTGTGGGTGTGGCTATGGGCGCTGTATGATTGCGTGGGCTCCCGGGCCCCTAGACCCAGCTGAGAGTGCCCATCCATCCCAGGACCTGTGAATCCGGGCCAAAAAGGAGGCACCCCACCGCCCTTCCAGACATCACACTGCGATCCCGCTCAGCTTCCCGGCCTCCTCCTCTGCCCCAGCACATCTCCCGCCTCCCTCTTGCTTCCCTGGCTTCTCCTGCAGTGGTGATCTCCTTCCCTCACTCCCTCGCTCCCAGAGTCCACGAGTCTGCATCACCTCCACCTGGAAGCCCTCCGGGGATACCCTTCTCCTGTGAAGATGCTGTGTTCTCAGTGGATCCCTCTCTTTGCCTGCCCCCCTGGCTCTCTCCCCTTCTCAGCATCCTTCTGCCCAGTTCCCAGAGGGCAAGGGGTGGCCCTGCTCCCCGCCAGTGCCCGTGAGCCCGGCAGGCAGTTGCTGGTGGGGAGGAGGGAAGTACTCACTGGGCAGTGTTCTCTGCATACGCTGTGCCCGCATGCTGGGTGACCGAGCTCTGGCCTGCGCCCGCTGGAGGTGACACCTCCCTGCCTGGAGCCCTGAGGGCTGGCAGCCACTTTATGCCCGTCGGGGTGATTGGCCAACACCTCGTGAGGTGGGTGGGGAGGGGGGTGGGGGGAGGGGAGGCCTTCTGGGAACATGACCCTAAAAAAACCAAAGTTTCTGCCGGCGGCCAATGGGCGCCCAGTACGGTGGCATGCCCGCGCCTCCTCCTGTTTTCTTCGAATTCATTCTTCGAGGTCAGCCCCCACGCCCAAGGATGATGCAAACCGCAGCCTCAGCCTTCCTGGGGTGAGCAGGGAAGCGAGGGTGTCCATGCCCGCTGCAGGGGGGCCGCGTCCGGGATGGACGGGAGGGTTTGCCACCCGGGCCCCTGGAGGGCCCTAGCCAGGTCCCTGCCGGGGAGCCGTAGGCCTTCAGGCCACTGTGGTTTGGGGGTGAGGGGGGCGAGACATCTTCCTTCTCGGGTGCCCTTCCCGCCCTCCGCGGGGCTGTTGGGACATCTGTGAGCGGAAAACCACGGGGCTCCGGGCACAGAGCCAGACCCAGGCTGGCAGCCCCGAGATTGTGATTCTGGCCCCAAGACCTGCATCCCTCAGTGGGGCTCCCCCGCCATCTCCTCTCCCCCATGAGGCATCCCTCATATAGCCAGTCCCCGTTCCAGGCCCATCGCCCCAGGCGCTTGGAGCAAGAGAAAAGGGAGATCCGGGTTCAAGCCCACCGGCATGCTGTGTGGCCCAAGGCAAGCCACTTCGCGTCTCTGGGCCGTGGAGGCCCCCACCACCTGTAAAATGAGGATTTGAAAAGTGTCTCTCAGCTACCTCACCGGGCTGCTGCCGTCATGGACATAAAAGGCAAACGCCCTTGGAAGGAGAAAGGAGCGATGAAGCAGTCTGATTCCAAGTATTGGTTGTCGGGGAGGCGGGGTAGGGGGCGGAGGAGATGGGGAAGCTGTGAGCTCAGAGGGGAAGCTGGAGGGGGGAGTCGCTGGTGACGGGTGGGGGCCAGGTTTCACTTTCTCTGAAAGATAGTGATCTCGAGTAGGTTCTCTGCTTCTCAAAGAAACGAGAGGAGGGGCCCCAGAGACAGCGCCTCCCGAGGCAACCTGCTGCTTCCCCACAGGATGAACGGCGACCCCGTGAGCGCGCAGTCAGAGGCAGGCTGGCCCGCGCGCCATGCCTGGCCACCTCCAGCGGACAGGCTGGGGGTCCTTGGCCTGCACCCTGAGGAGTGCCGTGGGGAGGAGGGTGTCAAAGGCTGAGGAGCCGGATGGGGCCCCTGAGGGGGGGCGTGGGGCCAGGGAAGCCTGAGCTGCTTGGGGCCCGTGGAGCCCAGATCAGGAACGCCAAGGTGGCCAGAAGGAGAAAGGCGGGGCGCCCACCCCAGCACCCATAAATACCCCCAAGGCATTCCCACCAGCCCACCCCCTTGCAGACACGCCCGTCTCACTCATCTACAGAGTCAACAAATGTTTATTTGGCCCGCTCTTTTCCAAGTGCTGAGGAAATAGCAATGGGCAACACCAGGGGCACCCCACCACCCTAAGCCCCGGAGGCTTCTCCTCACACCCCGACCCTCGCCTACTCCCTGGTCCCCATCACACCCGCGTCACCCCCAAGGCCCAGTTCTGGAGTCTCCTCCTGGGAACATCACTTCCGCTGGATTCCCCGTCCCAGCGCCCACTCCCAGGAGGCGGCTTCCTGGGCCCAGGCCAGGCCCAGATCCTTGTTCATGTCACATCTCTGACCTCATCTCGCTGCAGCCTTGGGAGGGACACTGGCCGGGCAGGCGTGCCTCAGCTCCCTTTTTAAATAGTCGTTTGCTTTTTTATATTAAAAAAAAATGTACTTATTTGGCCGTGTTGAGTTTTAGTTGCAGAACGCGGAATCTTTTGTTGCGGTGAGTGAGTTTCGAGTGTGGTGCCTGGGCTTAGTTGCCCTGTGGCTTGTGGGATCTTAGTTCCCCAACCAGGGATCAAACCCGCATCCTCTGCGTTGGAAGGTGGGTTCTTAACCACTGAACCACCAGGAAAGTTCCCCGGCTCCTGGTAACGAGAGAAAAACTGAAGCTTGGAGAAGCTCAGGGCTGGACTCCAGGTGGGAGAGTCATGTCTGGCTAGAGCCTCATGGCCCTCTCGCGGGCTCCTTGCTGAGCAGCCTCCATGCTCAGGGGACACCCCAGTGTTTGCACCTCTTGGTCCAGAAGCAGTAGGGCCTCCTTGACCCAGAGATGTTGAGATCGCCCCATCTACGGTGTGCCTTTTCTAAAAACATTTAGGAGGAGGGTGCCTTCACATCTGAAAGAGCTGGCTCTGAGCACGGAGCTCTAAACTTACGTATGAGTTTGCTGGAGCTACCATAACCAGGTACCACAGACAGAAATGACCCAAAGGTGTTTGCTCACAGTCCTGGAGCTGAAAGTCTGAGCCCGAGGCGCTGGCTTCATCCTGAGGCCGCCCTCCTCGGCTTGGCGGACGGCTTCTCGCCGTCTCCTCCCGCGGCTGGCTGCCCTGCCGTGCCTGCCTGTGCCCAGATCTCTTCTCCTTTTCTGAAAAATTATCTGGGGCCGTGCTGGGTCTTCACTGCTGCGCGGGCTTTTCTCTGGCTGCGATGCAGGGACTTCTCTCACTGTGGTGCCTTCTCTTGTTGCAGAGGAGCTAGGCTCGTGGGCTTCCGTAGCTGCGGCTCGTGGGCTTTGAGCACAGGCTCAGTAGCGTGGAGCACGTGCTTCGCTGCTCCCCAGCACGTGGGGTCCTCCCGGACCAGGGATCAAAGTCCCGTCCCCTGCACTGGCAGGAGGCTTCGTTACCACTGAGCCACACCAGGGAGGCCCCAGTCTCCTCTTCTTCCACGGACACCTGTCACATTGCAGTGGGGCCCACCCAACGGCCCCACTTTACCCCGATTATCCCTTTCCAGGCCCTGGCTCCATGCACACTCACATTCTGAGGTGCTGGGGGTCGTGACCTCAGTGCACACACTTGAGGGATGCAAGTCAACGGCTTCAAGTAGAGGGTGTGGCTGGGGGCTGCAGGGAGCAGGGAGACGGGGAGAAGCCCAGAGCTGGGCGGGAGGAGGCCGAGGTGAGGTGGCCCCACAGCCCATCCAAGCGAAGTGTAAGGGGAAGATGCGTCAGCGTTTCTGGTGAGGTCAGCGCCTGGTGACGTCCCTCCTACCAGCAGGAAAGGCTTGCGACACGGACCCCGCCGGTATAAATAGGCTCCACGACCACAGGGCCCGGGCTGTCCCCGCTTCCCGGGCCACGTCAGCCAGGTCCGCGTGATCCGGAGGGGAAGAGAGGGGCCCGCTTGGTTCCTCAGAACTGCTGTTTCCTCGCCTTTCTGATCCACCGTCCAGCTGGGAGCTTCCCCGCCCCACCCCCACCCTCTCCCGGCCTTTAAACACAAGGATAGGATTTGGTGTGACCTGAGAGGCAGGTCAACAGTGGACACAGGAGGCCCCTGGGTGCAGAGGCCTGCAAGCTATAGGCAAAGACCAACCCGGGTTCCGGTCTCCATCTGCTTGTGGGCCCAGAATTCCTGGCCCGGTCATATCCCCCCTTTTCTGAACCTCAGTTTCCCCTCTTGCAACTGCAGTGCCACAGTTTAACAACAGAGAAGACAAACAATCCCATTTTTTTAAATTAAAAAACAATTTTTTTTTTGATGTGGCCCATTTTTAAGTCTCTATTGAATTTGTTAAAATACAGCTTCTGTTCTGTTTTGGTTTTTTTGGTTGCGAGGCATGTGGGGTCTTTGCTGCCCGACCAGGGTTGAACCCATACCCTCTGCATTGGAAGGTGAAGTCTTAACCACTGGACCATCACGGAAGTGCCTACAACCCAATTTTTAAACGGGCAAGGGATGCAAAAAGACTTTTCTCCAAACCGGACACAAATGGCCAGTAAGTGTGTGAGAAGAAGTCAGTATCATCAACCATCAGGAAAACGCACTTCCGAACTACACTGCGGCGCCCCTTCACCGCCACTAGGGATCTGTGATCAAAGACAGACAACAACAAGTGTCGGAGAGGACGTGCAGACGTCGGAGCCCTTGTGCATTGCTGGTGGGAATGAAGGAGGCTACATTCAGCCACTTTAGGAAAAAGAACGTCTCTTCCTCAAATGGTGAACGTAGAAATCTCAGACAACCAGCAATGCCACTCCTGGGGACGTGCTCAAGAGAACTGATATCAAATAATCACACAAAAACTTGTACACAGATATTCACAGAAGCATTCATTCACAATAGCCCGAATGTAGAAGCAACCCAATAGTCCATCAACAGAAAATGGATTTCACAATGTGGTCTGTCCATATGATAGGATATTATCCGGCCAGAAAGAGAGATGAAGTACAACGAGGATGCATGCTACAACGAGGATGAACCTCAAAATCGCTATGCTCCATGAAAGTCAGTCAGAAAAGGCCACGTGTGATCCCTTTATGTGAAATGTCCAGAACAGGTGAATCCATAGAGACAGAGAGTGGGTTAGTGGTTGCCGGGGGGGGGGGATCTGGGGACAGACAAGAAGAGATAGCTTATGGATAGGGTTTCTCAGGTGGGGGGATGAAAATATTTTTTTAACTATCAAACAGATGATTTCACCGTCTTATAAATACACTTAAACCACTGGGTTATACTTTTTATTACATTTACTCTTTATTTATTTATTATTTTTTGGCTGGGCTAGCTCTTCACTGCTGCGTGCAGGCTTTTCTCTGGCTCTGGCCAGCAGGGGCTACTCTTCATTTGCGGAGAACAGGTTTCTCACTGTGGTGGCCTCTCGTAGCAGAGCACGGGCTCTGAGGCGCGCGAGCTCCAGCAGTGGGATATAAGTCCATGAATTATATACACTTTAAATGCACTTGAGGGGACTTCCCTAGCGGCACAGTGGATAGGAATCTGCCTGCCCACAAGGGGAACGCAGGTTCGATCGCTGGCTCGGGAGCATTCCACATGCCTCGGAGCAACTAAGTCCGTGGGCCACAGCTATGGAAGCCCTCGTGCCCAGAGCCCGTGCTCCGCAACAAGAGACGCCACCACGATGAACGCAGAGTGCAGTTCCCGGCTCGCAGGGACCGAAGACAGCCCGCACAGAAGCCAAAGATAACCAGACAAAGTCAACGTAGATGCACCCGAGGACATGTGGACCGCATCTCGACTGGAGGTGCGGGGCCCAGTGCTGCCTACTGACTGCAAGGCCGGTGCCGTAATCCGCAGATGCCACGCCAATGCCCGGCCCACAGCGATCGGCCAGTGAGCACTCACCCACCAGCCACTGGGGCAGACGACGGCACACAGCTGTTTATGTCACAGGGTGACTCTGAGGGCGGTTGGGAAACTCACGTTACATAAACGCCGGGTGAGCAAGGATCTTCCAGGGCCCCTGTGAGGTCAGCGAGGTCACCCTTGGCCTGGGGTCATCTGACTCAAGGCCTGCCAGGGTTCTCCTGGGACCCGGCGTGTCCGTGGGGACAGGCTGATGCCCTCCCCTGCACCCCGTGGCTCCCCTAAATTAGGCAACTGACTCCAGCTTCCAGGAGCCTGAACACCTATTCAGGGAAGTGCAGAGAGAGAGAAGAGGGACTTACTTCTCTGCAGCAACCTCACATTAGCCGTCAGCCGTCAGCTCCCAGACCAGGCCCTGCCGCGGGAAACACCACCCCCAGGCCAAGGCCAAGGCTACTAGAGGCTGCTTCATCTACTCTGAGCTGCGACGAGCAGGAGCCGAGTGTGCAGATGACCCCCACCCCCGGGCCACCCTCTTTGAGCCCAGGGTCTCCTCTGTGAGGTGCTGGGACAGGAGAGATGACCGCAGAGGGCCTACAACCCTATAAAGTGCCATGGGGTCCCGTGGAGGCGCCAAACACTGAGACGTCACCGTAAATAAAAGCAATCCTAAACATCCAGCCTCCTGCCGATGCAGGAGACATAAGAGACTTGGGTTCAATCCCTGGGTCAGGAAGATCCCCTGGAGGAGGGCATGGCAACGCACTCCAGTATTTCTGCCTGGGAAATCCCCATGGACAGAGGAGCCTGGCAGGCTATAGCCCATGACCTGGCAAACATTCACCAGGATCAAGGAGTCCAGTGAACGGAGTCCTGGCTTTTCTCATGATGACAACACACAAGGCCTATTTTGAAACATCACATTCTTGCCAAAAATGTTTTGGTGCCCCAGGCACATGCTGTGTGCCCAGTGGTGGCAGTCGGGCTCGTTTCTGCAGCTCTTCTCGGGACCAGGACCAGGGCTCCCTCATGGGCCAGCTCCCTGCATCCTCAAAACCCCTAATGAGGCAGAACCCATGGCCCCTCTCCTGCAGGCTGGGAAACTGAGGCCTGAGAGGTGGGAGCTAGGGGAAATGAGCACAGCGGGGAGGAGGCAAAGATGCCACATAAACAACCACCAGCAGCTCCCAGGGCGGGGAGCTGGGAGGTCCGCTCTACGCTCTCAGGGGGCTGGCTGCCTGGGGAGGTTCAGGGCAGAGGTGGGTATTTCCCGTGGGTCTGCACAGACATCGCTGAAACTGTGAATTCCACAGTGAGACCTGTGAAATTCCAGGTTTCATTGGCAGAAAGGCAGAAAAGAAATGCTACAAATTCCAGGTCGAGAGAATTGCAAGGGCAAACAGGACCTCATGGAACAGTTTACAGGATGAAGGGTGTGGCTGGAAGCTGAATGGGAAGGTTGGGGGTGGGGAAACTACCCTGGAGATCCAGAGGTTAAGCATCCCTCTCGCAGTGATGCCTGCAATGCATGGGACCCAGGTTCGATCCCTGGTCACTGAGGAACTAAGATCCCACCTGCAGCAGGCAGCTAAGCCCACAATGAAGACCTTGTATGCTGCCACCAAGACCCAACACAGCCAAATTTAAAAAAAAAAAAAAGGGCGGGGGACACCAAGCCACCCTCCGGAGGGGCCTGTACAACACAGCCTGGTCTGATCCTCTTGCTCAAAACACTCCCTGGCTTCCTGTTGCCTCTTGGATAAGGCCGAAGTCATCACCACAGCCCCCAGTCCCTGCCCGCTTCCCCCAGCCTCACCCAACACCTCTCCAGCCTGCCCGCCACTCTCCCTGACTTTCAGCCCCGAAAGGAGCCGAGCTCTTACCCCAGGGCCTTGGCACCTGCTGTACCCACTGCTGAACTGCCGTCGGACACCGAGTTTCAGTTCTTCAAGTGGCCTTCCTCTACCCCAGGCTGGTTTCACCTCGCCCCCGCCCCTGCCCAGAGTACCACATACCCTTCTCTGTAGCATTCTTCAGAATCATAAACTTTTACAGCTGTGGGGTTGTGTCCCCAGCCAGACTGTGAATTCCGAGAGGGTGTGAAATGGCGCCGGTGGCCCCCGTCGCTGGTCTCCAGAGCGTGGCGGAGGCCTTGGGATGCAGCAGTGAGAGTGAAAGCCTGGCTCGCTGGGCCGCGCCCGACTCTCTGCAGCGCCCTGGGCTGCGGCCCCCAGGCTCCTCTGTCCCTGGGATTCTCCAGGCAAGAGTGCTGGAGTGGCGTGCCATTTCTTTCTCCAGGGGATCTTCCCGACCCAGGGATCGAACCCAGGTCTCCGCGTTGGCAGGTAGATTCTTCACCATCTAAGCCCCAGGGAAGCCCTGGAATGTAGTGGGCGCTCAATGAATCCTTGATGAATGGATGGATGCATGACCGTGCAGATGCGGCCACGGAGCCCAGGCGTGTCCCCAGCAGCCATGCAGGGCCCCTGCAGCCAGGCCCGCCCCACCACCTGGTGGGACCAGGCCTCTTGGAGCCTTTCCAGCGCCCTCTTTTAGAGGAACGTCAGAATCGCATCACTCCCGGTACACGAGGCACGTGATCCCTCCTTTCCAGGAAGCCTCGGTGGTTAAAGTGAAGGAGGAGACAGACAGACAGGCTCCATCCTGAAGGCAGGGCTCCGCCTCAGGCCGGACTGAGCTCTGTGCCCAGTATCTATGGAAACGACACACCAACGGGAAAACCAGGCCCCCCGGATGGAAGAGCCCCAGGGCTCGTCCCTAGACTCGCTGTTGCCTAAAGGAATACCCTAATTATCTTTGTAACCAAATAGAATCATACATTCTATCATGCTTATTGGGGTATGACCACAGGCCTATTGATAAATGTCCACTGTTAACTACCTAGGCTTAAGGCATATGAATCATGGGCTAACTTTGATCGTATCTCTTTTACCTTGTCCAGACTAGTTTCAAGGAATCTGGGGAGGTGGGTTTGGGCACGTACACTTAGGGTATATAAGGTTTTCACAAAAACTGGTCGGGGCCCTTGGCCAAGAGGAGACTCTGCCTTGGGCCTGCCGGTGTGATGAACCGCACTCTGCTATCTGCATTGTCCTTCTGAGTGAGTGTGTTTCCCGGAACGCATGGCTACAACAAAAGACGCTGACTTTTTCTTTTATGATGATTTTTCAAAAGCAAATTCAACGTCTGTTCTTCTAGCCGCTGCAGATTTCAACACTTCCCTGCAAAAACAAACTGAAAAGGAAAAAGCCAAGGCATTTCTCCCACTTCCTTTCAAGAATGCATTTCAGGACAAATTCTACGTAAGCATTATAGAAAGGCGCCAGGCTTCATTGGAGGGGAGAAGCCTACTGTCCCTCGTTCAACCTCTAGGTAATAAAGAGCCTGCTGCACGTGTGGGGCACCAGGCCAGGTGCAAGGGATAAATCGCCAAGAAAGACAAGGCTTACTCACAGGTGAGTGAAATTACTGTGAAGCCTCGAGGGACCTGGAAGACTCATTTGCCAGGCTGCCTGTTCCTTGCCGCAGGAGTGAATGCCGACCCATCCTGATCTTCATGGTACCCCAGGGTCTAGCAATGAGCCTGCATCCTGTCTGCCCCCACTCCCGTCGGAGTCCTTCCCAGGACCGATGGCGAGACCCAGGAGACACGCTTCCCTGGCGTGGCTGGAGTTCCTGAACTGGGATGTCACAGGTGAGAGTGGGGTCCTGCCACGCGGGTGAGAACGTGGCTGGTGCAGCCAGAGAGGCCGAGGGATTTTCCTGAGCCCCTGGTCCCCACACAGTCAGGTTCCAGCCACACAGGACGTGCCGAGCGGCCAGTTCTGCTGGCTGAGCTGGTTTCCCGGGCACCTCCGGGGAGTCCTCAGTTCTCAGGGCGGAGGGCATGGAGGGAGGAAGTGGGATGGCTGAGCCTGCTCTGGGTGCCAGCTGCAGCCCAAACTCAACAGCTTTGCTTGACAACTGGAAGGAGACGGGGGAACAGGCCAGGGGCCCAGTGTCTACAAAGCGGTAAAGACTGCTGCAGGATTCGCTCTGCAGAGACGCCGATTACGGGCCCTGGAGGAAACACCCTGGGGTGGGCACTGGGGCTTGCTCCCTTCCTCCTCCTGTTCTTGGGGACGCGCTAAGGACACTCTGAGCGTTCATTTTGCTATGGAAACAGAAACACCCTCCAGGTCCGAGGGGAGAAAAGAGTTGCTCTGTCCAAGGGCTGACTGGTTGGTGGCCGTTCAGCTGGGTGACAGAGTGTGTCCGTTTGGGACCATCCACAGCCAAGCACATGAGGAAGAGGATAGTAGTCGCTGAACACGACTGCTGTGCACCCCACGGACAAGGAGGCAGGGCTTACACAGGCCAAAGCGGGCGCAGCCCGAACGCCCATCAACCAGCAGTGGACGAAGAAAGTGCTTACGTCACACACACTGCCGGGTATGAAACAGGTAACTGGCGAGAGCCTGCTGCGCAGAACAGGGGGCCCCAGCCCGTGCTCTGTGGTGACCAAACGGGAAAAAGTGTTAGTCACTCAGTCATGTCTCTCTGCGACCCCATGGGCTGTAGCCCGCCAGCCTCCTCTGTCCATGGGATTCTCCAGTCAAGGATACCGGAGTGGGTTGCATTTGCTTCTCCAGGGGATCTTCCCGACCCAGAGATCGAACCTGGGTTCTCCTGCGTTGCAGGCAGACTCTTTACCGTTGGAGCCACTGGGGGAGCCCAGCCTTCATGGAAAGTCCAGAAAAGAGGGGATATAGGCATACACACACTGATTCACTTTGCTGTAAAGTGAAACTAACTCAACATTGTACAGAAACTAGACGCTGGTACAATCTGTAAAAAGTGGTTATGTCCGAAAAACATGATTCTGTCCAAAAACATGCTTCTGTCCACGCACTGGAATATTATTCAGCCATTGGAAAGAATGGAGTGCTGACACACGCGTTCACCTGGATGTGCCTTAAAAGCATCACACTGAGTGAAAAGGCTAGACGTCAGAAGTCACATATGAGATGACTGCATTTGTACGAAATGTCCAGAACAGGGAAATCCATAAAGACACACCAGTGATTGCCAGGGGCTGCGGGAGAATGGGAAATGGCAGCTGAGGGGTATGGGATTTCCTCTTGGGGTGATGAAAGTGTGCTGGAATTAGATGAGGTGACTGTTGCTCAACACTGGGAATGCACTAAATGCCCCGGAGGTAGCTCTTCACTTTTAAATGGTCAGCTTGACGTTGTGTGAATTTCGCCTCAATTAGGAAAAAAAAAAAAATTAAGGCAGAGTTAAGAAACACCACTCCAGGAAAATAGAGAGTCCGGGAGGCAGGAAGTGGGCTCCACAGAGGCAGGAGAGAGTCAAGGGGGTCTCCACAGCCCCTCCGGTGCCAGTGCCTGAGCAACACTGGCATATTGGGCTCGTTCGTCAGCTTAGGAAAGGTGCACGTGGGGACTGCCGTGGCGGTCCAGTGGTTAACACTCCACGCCGGTTCGATCCGCGATTGAGGAACTAAGAGTCCACATGTCACACAGTCAAAAAAAAGAGAGAGAGAAAGAAAGAAAAGGCGCACCCTAAATGTACAAGGCCAGGGTGTGCCCAGAGGAGAACCAGGCAGGGAGACCAGCGGCAGGTCCGGGCAGCCACGCTGCCGAGGAGAACCCTGGGCTGACTCGGGCAGCGGGGCTGGGCCCTGTAGAGAGCTCAGGCTGAGGGCCGCACACACTAGGGGCCAGAAAGCAGAGCCAGGCCCCCTTGGGGCTGCAGGCAGAAGAGGAGGGAAGGAGACGCGGGCAGAGGGGGACGAGGGGGTCGGAGGCTGAGGGCAGAGGCGGGAGGTGGCAGAGGGCAGGGGGTGAGAAGGGCAGCACAGCCCACCGCTCCCCAGGGGACTGCAGGGGGAGGGAAAGTGGGCATGAGGGTACACGGGGCAGACGCTGGACGTGAAAACAAAACATGCAGACGTGTGCACGCACACACGGACGCAGGAAAATGGTCCCAGCCACAGGTAAAAACAGACACGCAGAAACATGTGCCACAAACGCTCAGCCACCCACACAACGGAGCAGATGCACACGCCAGCCAGGCATACATGGGGCATGTGCCGAGAGAGCCAGGCACACGGCTGAGGGTTACGAGGGGCTGGGTGCACGCACAGCCGCGGACACCCAGACCTCCGAGGCGGGAGTGCAAGCACACAGACACACGGACACTCAGAAGCATGTGCAGACAGACACACGTACACACTCTCTGCCCAAAACGGACTTACTCGCTTGTTTTGCACAAACAAGGCCTGCACACCACAAGTGCACACACCACCACCCAACCCCACACCGTGCAGCACCATGACCGATCCCCTCCCCTTGGGGAAGGGAGCTCTGGGCATCCCCCTTTGAGGCACCCCTGGATTCAGGAACCCCAGCACCAGGGCCCGCCTGGGAAAGGGAGACACAAACCGCAGCCATTGCCCAACACCCAGCCCGAGGTCAGGGAGGAGCCAGGGCCGGGCCGCGCGTGCCTGCCCACGCACTGGCGGCAGACGCCCAGCCAGCCACGCAGACAGCCGAGATTGCGACGGAGCTTGCAAAATCACCCGGGTCCCTCAGGGGTCAGCCACACTGTCCCTGCCCCCCCCGCCGTTCATCCCACCCCAGGGACCTCCCCAGGCCCCATGGGCACTATTGACCTTCTTGTTAAATTCTGGTTCTGCCATGCCCAGCTGTGAGACCTTGGCTAAGTTGCTTCACCGCTCTGCGCTTCCTTTCCCCGGTAAAGGGGGCTGATGGGAGCCGTGGTGATATGTGAATTAATACAACATGCCACGCCCCTCCTCCAGGCGCAGCTGGGACCACGGCCTCCCTGGGCGCCCGGCTGGCCTGCTGCAGACTGAGCTGTTCCTCCTGCCTCCTGCTTGGACCCGTCCCACTCAGTGGGACCAGCAGACCATGCTGGGGGAGTAGGTTTGCCCTCCCCCCTCTATGTAGGGAAAAGAAACCCTCTTTGTGGCAATTTTGCAAGCACCGGACCTCACGGCCCAGCCTGGTCGAGGCGCAGGTGAAGACCTTAAACCTTGGCTGATGAGGTCCCTTCTGTACGACCACGGAGACCAGAAAGCGTGGAAACGCGCCTCGGGCTCTTCCCCTGAGGTGTGCTCATCTCCTGTCCCCACCACCCAGAACCCCCCGTCCAGGCTCACAACACCCCCCGGCAGATGAGAGACACAAGGCTGAGGGTCCACAGGTGGGGCCCGGCCTCCCACTCCGGGGCACAGAGCCCCCCCGTCCAGGCTCACAACACCCCCCCCCGGCAGATGAGAGACACGGGGCTGAGGGGCCACAGGTGGGGCCCGGCCTCCCACTCCGGGGCACAGAGCCCCCCGTCCAGGCTCACAACACCCCCCCGGCAAATGAGAGACACAGGGCTGAGGGTCCACAGGTGGGGCCTGGCCTCCACTCCGGGGCACAGAGTCCTCCCGTCCAGGCTCACAACACCCCCCCGGCAGATGAGAGACACGGGGCTGAGGGTCCACAGGTGGGGGCCCGGCCTCCACTCTGGGGCACAGAGCCCTCGTCCAGGCTCACAACACCCCCCTCCCGGCAGATGAGAGACACGGGGCTGAGGGGCCACAGGTGGGTCCCGGCCTCCACTCCGGGGCACAGGCTGATCTTTGAAGACAAGTGTCGGGCCCTGAGGCCTGGGGCCTCAACCTTGCTCTCAGGAGTGGCCACCCCGAGGCTCCGGGTGTCCCAGTGAGGGGCCCCAGCCTCAGTTATGAATGACCCAAGCCCAGACCTGGGCTGAGCAAACTAACTTCCCTTCGCCCTGGAACTCTCTGGGACCTGGGAGGCTAAGAAGGTCAGACCATGAGCCACTATTCCACCCCCACTGGCCTGAGACACTGGCCTGGACCCCTCCATCTGACGGCACCCATAGCATCAGCTCTGCGAGAGGGCCAGAGTCACATCCCCCGTCTCAAGCTGAAGGCGCTGCCCAAGCCCTGTGGGTCTCAGTCTCCCCATCTGTAACCTGCCGAGAGCCAGCCCAGTGACCCCCAAGGACTCTTAATGCCCCGAGAGCTAACGACCCCTCCACACACACACACACACGTGTGCAGGAGATGCAGGCTAGCATGCTGGCCTCGAGGCCTGGGCCTGAGTCAGGCCCGGCCGAGTGGGGCATCTGTGGCTCCTGCCTAGGCCAGTCCTGAGGGCAGGCCCCAGAACTAACCGATGCTGTGTTAAAATCCAGTTTGGAGGACCAGGAGAAGCCTGACCCACTTGGAAAGCTGGGGTGACAGGAACACCCAAATAAGGCAGTGACTCACAAACAGAGAGATAGAAAGCCCCCCACCGCCCCCAGAGCCAGACAGGCGGCCAGGAGCCCTCCAGATGCAGGTCAGGCAGCCCCGGGAATTCTGGTTCTAAAGCCCCCATCTCAGCCCAGGACATCCCTCCAGCCAAGGCCCAGGGGTGGGCCCTCCAGGAGAGAAGCAAGACTTCCCTCACCCCCAAAACAATCCACAAATGCCCCCTCCCCAGGGCCCAAGGGGTATTGGATCCTGAGGGGGCTGCCTCCCAGATCTCCAGGCACTGGGGAAACTGAGGCCAGGGGGAGGGGGGAAGGGGCTGTCCTGGGCCCTCGACCGCCACTCACCAGGCTGGGCCGTGCTCCCTGCTCCTCTGATCTGCAGCCCCCAGGTTCCCAGGGGCAGGGCGGGCGTGCTGCCAGAGGCCTGGCCCCGCTCTGGCTTTTCTGGGGAGCCACCACGACCTCTGAGTACCCCGAAGTCACACCCTTCTTCCCTTTCTGTGCGCGGGCGGAGTCTGGGCTGAGGGCACCCGATAACCTCCCCGCGCATCTGTAGGGGCCCCACCAGGTCACAGCGGAATCCCAGCCCACGGGACGGGGAGGTGGCCCCACAGCGACAGGAAGCCCAGGCCCAGGTTTGTGCAGCCTCTGGCCACAGAGGCTCTGGGGGGGCCTCCGGTCCGCGTGGCCGAGCCAAGGCCAAGCCCAGCGTGGACTCTCAGCTGCCCATTCTGGCCGGCCCACCCCCAGCACTGCTCCGGGAAAGCCCTGGGGCAAGAACTGAGTGATCACTCCCACCAGGGATGGCCAGGACTCAGGCGTGGTCCAAGAGCAAGCCTATGGCAGGCTGGCCACAGCCAAGGTGAGCGGGGGGGTGGTGGTGTGTGGTTGCAGGACCCCCATCCCCGGACAGGAGGGTCTGGAAGCCTCTGCTCTGCACCTCCTGGGTTGTTCAGACCCAGAAAGGAATGGAGAGTCGGAACCTCAGAGCAGGGCAGCGCTGGCAGGGAATCACAGAGCCCTGGCTTGGGTCACTCCCCTGCTGGCGCTCCAGTCATTTTGTCCTGAGAATGGGGGTGCTGGCTCTCGAGGTGAGCACACAGAGGGAGGCTGAGGCGAGCCTGGCCCAGAGCCGGCTGCATGGGATGGGGTGGGAGAGGGGTACAGTCCAGGACCTCAGGAGGCAGCCCCGTGGCTGAGGCTTGGACAACCCCAAGGACCACAGCCTGGTCTGCTCAGTATAAGCTCTTTATTAACAAGTTGATTTAAAAAGGAGAGAGACAGGTGTAAAAATACTTTTCTTGGAGGCCCCAGGAAGGGAAGGCACAGTCAGAACTCCTTTGCTGGGTCAGGCAACCCAGCCAGGGGGCGGCGCGGAGAATGGGGAGGCTCAGGCCTCAGGCAGGGAACGTGCTGAAACCCGAGGCCCCACAGGGAGGGTTGAGGGCTTCCTGGAGGAAGCCCCGAGAACCACGTCCCCTGCGTTGGGCAGACACGCAGCGGCTACACTGAGAGCCGGCATCTGCTTGCAGCTTACATACACAGAGGCGGAAGGAGGGGGGCCCCGGCGGGAACGTCCCAAAGCTGGAGTACACAGCTTTGAGAAGTCTCTGGAAGCCAGAGGGCAGGAGATCCCGGAGAGGCTGCTGTGGCCTGCCCCTGGAGCCTCAGGAGCCCAGGCCGTCCTGCCGGCGCTGGAGGACCTCGATGACGCTGCCGATGCCATCCTCGGGCACCTGCGGGCCGGCGGGCACAGGGAGGTGTCAGGGCTGCCCTGCCCCCTCCCCCCTCCCCCAGGGCCCTTCCCCCTCCCCTCAGGGCCCCCTCCCCAGCCAGGGGGCTCACCAAGGCATGGTCAAAGTTGAAGGTGCTGATGTAGTAGGCGGAGATGTCAGCTGCAGCCAGGGGCCTGCGATCTGGGCCACGATCCCACACTCATCTGAGGGTCGATGAGGGGCCGTGTGGGTCACCCCAGTCCACCCCCACCCACCCCCAGGCCCCAGCCCTTCCACAGCCCCTGACACAAGGCGCGGCCCCTCACCAAAGCCCAGGGGCTGTCCGCCGATGCGCACCATCCTCCACAGCTCGCCCGAGGAGCTGGTCAGCAGCAGGTCACTGGGGAACCTGGAGGGGCAGAAGGGGGTGGGCGGGGATACCGCAGTCCACCCTTGCCCCCACTGTGAGCCCGGGAGGAGGTCAGCCTGCTGACCTCAGCATCGGATGCTCTAGCTGCCCCCTCCCTGGGGCTGGCTGAGGGCCTGTGTGCCACCTGGGGTCAGGAGTCACTTACTTTTTCTGCGTCTCAGCATCCATGACAATGGAGATGTAGCCCTCGATGAGGGAGAAGGCAAAGAAGGTGATGGAGCTGGATCCCCGGACTGCCAGAGGCGGCCTCCCTAGGGGGACTGGGGAGGATGGGAGGCTCAGGTGCTCAGCCTGCTCCACCTCCCAGTCAGGCTTCACGCCCTGCGAAGGGCTGGCGCAAGGGGCCCTGGGCAGACCCTTCTGGCCCCCTGCCCTCCCACCTCGTCTCAGGGCCCTGACCTGCTGGTATGGCTGGGGACGGGAGAGGATGGCAAACCCTGAATGTGACAAAGAGGATTTTACCCCAGGTCCAGAGGGCCTGACCAGGGCACAGCTCATGTGGCTCTGCCCACGCCAGGGTGGGAAGGGGGCCCCAGATGTGGCTTTGGGGCCTTGCCTGGACCTCAGTGCAGGGCACAGGGGTGTCACAGGCAGCCAGGAACCCCAGCCATGGAACAGGACACAGAACTGCAGAACCCAGGGGTGGGCGGAAGGTGATGGGAAGGAGCCTGGGAACAAGGTGTGTGGACCGATGCCAACGAGGGCCCACCTATGCGAGTAGAAGAGGACGTCGATGAGGGTGGTAGCGATGGCTGGCAGAGTCTCGGGGTCCAGCGTGAGGACGCAGAATCGGTTTTGTGGGCTCTGGATGGGGGTGCACCGTGGGGCTGGGCCCTGCTGGGGAGGGACCAGATGGTGGCGGAGGTGAAAGGCCGACCGTGGGCAGGGGCGCCCTCTGGTGGTCAGCCAGGGAGAGCCGGCCTGGGCTGGGAGCAGGGTCAGGCAGCACCTGCAGAAGCTGCCTGGGTCCTCTCGGCCCCTCTCGCGAGGGGGGGCGTCCGTGTCCGCTGGTCTTCCCAACCCACAGCCCCACCTGCACAAGGGAAGGGCCCCAGGTGGGAAGAGGGCCCCCGCCAAGGCCCGGGTGTCAGAGAGCGGCCCTCACCATGCTGGGCACGGGGAAAGCCGTTGCTGGAATCGTCCCTGGCAACAGGCACAGGCTCCCCGCCCACCTCTCGGTAAATGTCGAACTCGCGGGCCAGGGTGTGGATCACCACGGACAGGTCCTGCTCCCCGCACCTGGGCCAGGAGAGGCACAACGCATGGACCCCCCAAGCACCCATGGGGCCCGCCTTGCCCCACACCCCTCCTCCCCCGCCCCAACCCAGCACCTTCGGGAGACTCACCAGGATGAAGTCTGTCTGGTAGGTGGACAGCATCAGCACGGACACGTGGTGCTCAGCCAGTGGTGCGATCACTGATCGGGCGATCTTGGTGACCCCGGGCGGCCTGCACGGCCGCGCCGCTGGGAGACGACACGTTCAGCACCAGCCACGTGGCCTCGGCCACTTGCAGGAACTCGGACGGGGGCAGCTCTGTGGGGCAAGAGGCACAGGCCCGGTCAGGGCCTACAGGGAGGACCCTGCCCTGTTTCCCTGTCTGAGCCTTACGGGAGCTCTACCAAGGTCGGGTCAGGTCTGGAGACTGGAGCTGTCTTCCTCCCCCAAGTTCTGCTCCTGAGACCTGCATGTCTGCAAGGACTGAGAGGCGCTTCTGGTGTTGGCCTGTCAGGGATTGAAACTTCCCAGTTAGGATCGGAGCTCCGAATTCAGACAGAGCTGGGTTCCAATCCCTGCCTCACCATCTACTTTCTGTTGACCTGGGGCAAATGATTTAACTTCTCTCAGCCTCAGTTTCCTCTTCTGTAAAATGGGATGACGGGATGGACCTCAAGACAAGTGTTCCGTGGGCGAACAGAAGCCTTATACCACGTGGCACCACCAGGGGGGCCAGCAGACCAAGTTGGCTAGGGGATGCCCTTTACTCTGAGCAAATCCAAACTTTCCTGCTGCACAAATAGGGAAACCAAGGGCAGAACTAGCGCGATGCCTGCCGATGAAGCCCCAGTGATCTGGCCTGAGACTCCAGGCCTGTCAGCATGGGCCAAGCTGGCAGGAGTAGGGTGGTAGGTGTCAGCTTCAGGGATCAGGGACGGACCAGGCTGGCGTCCAGTCCAGAGCAGCAGCCACGGCCAGGGTGGCTGCTAGTTGCCCAAGCACAGCTAGGAGGCCCGCCAGGACCCTGCCCTGGGCTGGCTGCCTGCTCCTCCTGCATTCCTTCCCCAAGCCTCTCAGACTCCTGGAGCCGCCAGACCAGTTGGGGAGGGGGGTGACACACACCAGAGAAGAGAGGAGTCAGTGGGGGGAATAACGGCGGGGGTGGGCTGGGCTGGTGAAACAGCCACAGGAACCCGATTCTCGCCCCAGAACTGTAACTGAGGCCCTTCACACACAGCGCCGTTTATAAAGCCCTCGAGGGACCCTATTAGATCAGAGCCGTAACTATTCCATTTTACAGAAGAGGAAACAGCTCAGAGAGGGGAAGTGACTTGCTTAAGGGCACACAGCCAGTGAGAAGTGGGAATGGATTCGAACCCAGATCCATCCGCCTCCGGCCCCCTAGCTCTTGCGACCATGGATCCTAGCATTCGATGAGAACCTCGCAAAGGGACGAGCGCAGTATCCTCCCTTAGGCCTCCTCCCCAGCCCAGCCCCCACCTTTGAAGCCCTCCTCGTCCACCATGAGCGTGTAATCCTCGGGGGTCTCCGTCAAGCTGAAGAACTTGCACCTGGTTGGGGGCGGGGGGCATCTTCAGCCAGGGTGGGGCGGAGGGGGCGGGTAGATCCCGGCCGGGCGCCTCCCTGCCCCCTCAAGCCTGTTTTCTCCCCAGGACAGTGGGGTGTGTGCCCCGTTTCCAAAACTGTGAACTGCTTTCCGCCTCCCCGACCTCCACGCCGGGACACGAGGAGAGGCTCACCCGCGGCTACAAACCCAGGCCGTCGGACCTTGAGCCCCTCAAGACCAGCCCCTCTGAGCCGACGGGAGGCAAGTGGAAAAAGTTCCACGCAGCCGCCAGGAAAGAATGCCCCCACCTGACACCACTAGGGTTAAGCATTGACCACCCCAGGCTGTTTGCGCCTTAACAGGCCCTGGGAGGGGGCCTCACGGGGCCGGATAGGCGGCGGTCCCGGGGAGGTTAGGCCCAGGCCGGATGGCGGCCGGGGCGGGGGAGGGAGGAGGGCAGGGAGGGCTCTCCCCGCCGGCTCCCGCTGGCCCCGACGGCCCTAATCTCCCGACCGCGTCCCGGAGCGAGTGCAGCCCACCCCCCGTCTGTGCCGCGAACCCGGGCGCGCACCGGCTTCGGCGGGGCAGGAAGAGCAGCTTGATGAGCGGGTGGGTGTAGAGCCAGAGGCCAGGGCGGGCGAGGCTCAGCACCCGAACCCGGTGCTCTAGGATGTGCAGCTCCATCGCGGCCCGCGCGGACCGGACCCCGCAGCCCACACAGGACCCAGGAGGCGCCGGGGGCGGGCCGCTGGGGGGCGGTGCCGGGGGGCTTAAAGGGGCCGCTGCGCGGCCGAGCGCACGCCGCCAGCGACGCCAGCTCCCCGAAGGCCACGCCGTGCGGGCCGGGCGGCCAATCCAGGGTGGCCACGCCTCCTTCCTAGCGCCGGAGCCTCACTCTGCCCCGTCCGGCCCGCCCTACCCGCCCCGTCCGGCCCGCCCTACCCGCCCCGGCTGGCTCCGCCCCACCGGTTTGGGCTCGGGAATCACCCGCTGACGCCACCCTCGTCGAGTCCTTCTGCGGAGCAGGGGGCCTTCCGCGCCTCGCCCCCTTTCAGGGCTCCGCGCTTTCCGTAGGACGCCCGCTGCGCTGGGGTCCCGAGCCGGCGGAAACTGGGAGTCGCATCTGTCCTTGCTGAGCCTTGGAGGCGCGCCTGGGACAGAACGCAGCCCCCAAACTCCTGGAACGTGCGAGGGGCGGGGTCCGCTGCCGCAGCCCAGGCAGCCGTGTGGTTCTCGGCCCTGAGAGCGTCCTGGTGCCTTGCCCCTCCTTCTTCTCGTGGCTCAGAGCTGGCAGGGCCGCCAGAGCTGGCAGAGGTGGCGGGGACAAAAGTCCCCCGCGAGGGGCTGCCCGGGACTAGTATTGACTCATACCCTCCCTGCTTCGTGAGCCCTGTGAGTGGACTGACAAGATGAAGCTTGACCTGGACTCAGTGGCCTCAGCATCTTCTCTCACCCAGCTTCTAAGAGCGGAAGCGAGGGCCCCAGCCATTCTCTGAGCAGCATGTGGTGGGGAGGGGGCTGAAGGCCACCAGGCTGAACACTTGTTTGGGCCAGAAATGCCCAAAGCCCAACCTTTGGGGGAACAGGGCCGTGCTTCTGGGGCTCACTGGGTCCTCAGGTTCTCTGCCGAGACATAAGGCTGCAGTCGTGAGCAGGACTGACGTGGCCTGAGCACACCTAAACTTGCTTCATGCCCAAGGAGGCCCCCAGCACTGGCAGAAGCCCCAGATCTGAGGCTGGTGAGTGCCAACTTGGGCTCGTTTCCACATCACGGCTGGGCTCCGCTCAGGCGTCCTCAGGCCTGCAAAGAACCCGGCGCGCACAGGCACGAG
The DNA here is from genome assembly GCA_917880005.1 of Nanger dama. Taxonomy (NCBI): domain Eukaryota; kingdom Metazoa; phylum Chordata; class Mammalia; order Artiodactyla; family Bovidae; genus Nanger; species Nanger dama. The sequence continues at coordinate 2,084,435 of CAKJTW010000122.1, read as the reverse complement.
CACATGGACTCCAGGGGCCCTTGCCTGGCCCGAGCATCCTCAGGCCCCACTGCCAAGGCTCTGAATCAAACAGGTTAGAGCAGGACTCGGGTCTGATGGACCCAACAGGTCTGAGCAGGCCTCCTGCCCGCTCGGCAGCCTTAACAGTAGGCAGATGGAGAGGGGGCAGCACCTGCCCTCCCTAGACTCTCTGGCTCAGTGGGTCCCCATGGAACACCGCAGCCACCGCACCCTGGCCAGCCCCTTGGAAGGCTGGGGGAGGGAGTGTCCTCTGAGGCTGAGCCCTCATCTCAGGGGCAGGTGGCATAGGAAGGTGCCCCACTGCAGGCGCCTCCTCTGCTCCCACAGGGGGAGCAGCAGGAAGTGAGAAGTAGGTGGTTTGCCCTGAAAAGTTCCTGCGACCCTTGACCTCCTCAGCCTCAGTATCCCTGGTTCTACCAGAACAGGGCGTCCCAGGCCAAGGCCGCAGCCCTGCGATGCCTAAACGCTCCCAGGGAGGCTCTTCTCCTCCTTCCCTCTCCCCCCCTCCACACCCCCAACCCGGCCCGGCCCAGCCTGGTGGCCTGCCAGGAACAGTCACTATTGTTTGACTGGAAAAGCTGCTTCCTCAGCAGAAGGGGGGCCTCTCCCAGGGACACCCTGTTCTCACCCCTTGCTGGTCACCACACTGTCTGCCTGGGTCCTCAATGCGGAGTAGGTTGGGAGAGGTAGCAAGGGGCTCTGGGTCCCAGTCTGGATCAGCTTCACCTCTCCCACTCAGTTCCTTTGCTTCCTCCTCTGTAAAATGCGGATAGGGATGAAGCCCACCCAGTCATCAATCAGCCAGCCCAGCCTGGCATGTGCTTACCTCTTTAAGCGGCCAGCGGGCGCCTCGCATCACAGATTCAGACTTCGCCCTACACCCCTCTAACTTGGATGGAGGCGTAGGCTAAGCATGGGAGGGCAGTTCTTCACAGCCATCCACCCTTGGCACCAGCACCCGGCCCAGAACCAGTACCTTACTGGGGTCCAAAGTGGCATCCAAGCCAGCCCCTGGAGGAGGAGGACTCCGAAAGGACTTATGGAGCCCCTCCCCTCTGTGAAGGGCAGGGATCAAGGCCTGGGGAGCAGGCCCTGCTCTGCTTTAGCCCTGGTGACCCTCACCCTTGGCAGGTGGTGGCCATGGGCCGGGGGGATGAAGTAGGGGGAAATTGGGGCCGGGATGGGGGCCTCTGTAGGGTGTGGAGAGATGCTGAGCCCTAGGGGTGGCACCCCCCTTCCCAGTCCCAGGCTACGCACCAGCTCTCTACACAAGTCTGTTTATTTCTGTACAAAATCATGTTTCTATTTTACACAAAGAACCACCCTACCCCCACCCGCCACATCCATGCCCCAACCCTGGGGGAGCATCCCCCAGGAGGGGGCTGGGTGAGGCCCCACCCATCAGCCCGCACTTCTACCTGCCCCAGCTGGGCCGGCCCAAGCTCCACTCTGGAGAAAATAAATAAGGAGACTCAGGCAGAATCTGTGCTGGGCCAGCCAGACCCTCTGCCACCCAGGGCCAGGCAGTGGGCCCTTGGAGGGTGGGCGAGCCCTGGAGTGTCAGTCAGTCGGTGAACCAGGTGGTGTGTGGAGACCCCAGCGCAGGGGCCTGAGCTGCCAGGGTTACAAGTAGGTGTCCTCACTCTCCTGGGACGTCAGGCTCTCCCGGGAGCGGTGGTGGGCTGAGTCCTGGGGGGCCGGGTCCTGCGCAGGCACATCCTGCGGGGGAGATGCATCTCCCGCAGCGGCCGCCGCCGCCTCGCTTGACTCGGGGCAGGGGCCGGCCCTGCTGCCCACTCTCCCTCGCCCGGCCCCTGCGGCTCCTTCTGGACCTGCTTGGATGCCTTGGACTTGCCTTTGGAGCCAGAGAGGGGGCGTCCGGGGGCAGGCGGATGGATGGTGAGGGCTGCAGGCTGGGCCGCGGGCCCGGCTCTGCCTCCAGGATGGCTTTGGCACCGTGCAGCCTGGGCGGGGACGGGCACTGCAGCTCCCCCGCGTCTCCTGCCAGCGCCGCAGCTGGATGAGGTGCTCACGCTCGATCTGGCGCTCCGTCACTGGCAGCTCCACCACCTGTGGGCGGCGGCGAGCGGGGGGGACGGGGGGGGAGACATCAGGAAGAGCTGGCCTCTTCCTCCTCCCCCGCCCGGGCCATGCGAGCTGACCACAGAACGGTGGTCATAGGCACCATTGTGACTGCCAGGTGAGCCAGGCCCTCGAGGCCCACCACCTTGGAGGAGAAAGCCACGAGTCCTCCTGTCTACCTGTGTATCACCTCACTACAGCCCCCCAGAGACAAAGATCCACAAGAGAGAAAAACGGGAAAATAAAGCCAAGGCTGTGATGGGTGGGGGCCGCACCTACTCGAATTCCTCTAGGTGGATCTGGGCCTCTCTGTGCCCCTCTCCTTGTTCAGACAGAAGGACGAGGTCTCTTCACACTGTCCGGGGCTGCTGAGCATAAGGCCGCAGGCCCCCACCAGGGCCCTCAGTCTCCCCCTCCCTCCGGGGGTGAGGGGCAGGGGTGGCCGTACCTCCTGGACCAGGAAGGCCTCCTGCATGACCTTGGGGCTGAGGCTCCGCAGCCGCTCGATGGTCTCGTACTGGCCTTGGCAGCCTCGGACCTTCTCAGGGGAGCCCAGCGCCTGCTTCAGCAGCACCAAGCCCACCCGGAAGATGATCTTGACTCCTGCGGGGGCCAGGCAGTGAGTGCGGGCATGGGGTGCTGCTCTGGGGCAGAGGCCCCCCGTGAACTGGACTGGTGGCAGGGGGTGCTGCCCTGAGCCCAGCCCGGTACCTTCACAGAAGAACATGTCCCAGACGCGTAGCACGGAGCTCCAGGGCAAGGTGCGCGAGAAGGCGCACATGAACCACTCGGTCATGTAGAGCAGCGGGTCGATCTTCTGCTGGCTGAGGTGCTTGTGGGCCACGGGAGACACCTTCTGCAGCAGCGAGAAGAGGATCTCCCCATCCAGCTGGATGGCCTCCTGCGGGGACAGGGAAGCCACCGAGCCGTGACCGAGGGCCCCGCGGCAGCTGCCCCTGGGCTCCTCACACCACAGGGTGCCAAGCTCCTGCTAGGTGCCAGGGTGCCATGATAAGCACACCAGACACAGCTAGCCCCCTCACTGAGTGTGTCGTGCAGAGAGGCAGACAGACACGAACCACAGAAGCATCAAGAGCTGAGGGCGTAGAGGGAGAGAGGGGGCTAAGTGCCCCTAGGGGCACAGCAGGAACAAGACCCTGGGGGCCGTGTGCCAGAGGTCCCGCCTGTCAGGTCAGGGAAAGCTCATGGGTCAAACGGGTTGAAAGCTGAGGGGAAAGAAGAGTTATCAGAGGAAGGAAGGGGTGGAGGATTAAGCCTACTGGAAGGCCAAGGCAGGAGGAGCGTGGTGCCCTGGAGGAACAGCCACAGGGAGGCAGAGGTGGAGGGAGGGTGGAAGTGGGAGGCCGAGAAGGACTTCCACGGGCACAGGACAGCTGCGTTAAGGCCTGGAGAGGCCACAAAGGTGTCAGGTCTGGGGCGGGTCTCAGGCCAGGGCCAGGCTGGCAAGCACTCACCAGCTTCTCACTGTAGTAGCCGGGCAGGTACTTCTCACAGATCTGCACCAGGCACCAGAAGGCTTGCTGTGGGGAGGAGAGGCGTGAGGCCCAGCTGCTGGGTGCTCCCCGGCTGGCTGCCCGCCCGCCCGCCCGCCCACGGCCTGGGGCTACCTCGGCGGGCATGTGCATGAGCAGCACAGCGGCGATGGGCGCCTGGGCCTGGCAGTAGCCCTCCTCGGGTCGGTACAGTGTGTAGGCCTTCAGCACCCGGAACAGGTCCTGCTGGCTGTGGAGAGGTGAGCGGGGAAGGGCTGACAGGTGGACTCGGCCACCCACAGGCCTCACCTGTGCCTCAGTGGGCCAGACCTGACTCAGAGGCTGCACTCCCCTGCAGACTGGGGGTCACCAGGGTTCAGTCCCCCACTGCAGGCCCTGCACCCTCCTTTGACAGGTGAGGGCAGAGGCTCAAAAAAGAAAGCAGGGAGCAGGGCCAGGGCAGGGCGTGTGGCCCCTGGCTTGGCAGCTGTGGCCCCTCGGCCAGGCCAGCCCCATCCCAGGTCTGGCTCGGGCCTGGCCTGGCTGCCATGTCTCTCCTCTCCTGCACACCTTGTACCCACCCAGCTTTCTCCAGCCTTCTTTCTCCCAACTCGATCTGTGCATCTTCCTGTTTCCTGAGGGAGGCCAGGCCAGGTGAGCCTAGCTCTCTGGGAAGTACAGGATGAAGCGCCTCAGGCCTAAGGGGACCCATCAGACTCAAACCAAAGAGGGAACTACAGTGCAGTCAGGACCCTCCAGCTTCTGGGGACCCCCAGCGTGCTGCCAGATTCATTTTACCTCCTCTCTCTGAGGGAAAGGGACAGCCCACAAGGCCCAGCCTGCTCACCCGTGGCCCCCCGGGACACAAACATCTCGTGGAAAGGGAACTGCCGGTGCAGGTCACGCTCAATCACATCCAGCCACTTGGGGTCCCCCAGGGGACATGTCCAGCTCCTGGAAGCAAGGTCAAGAGCATCTCTTAGGAGTTAGGATGGCTGGGAGGATATCACTGTCCCAGGTTGTGGAGGAAGCCCCATCACCAGGGACAATGCCCACCTGATCCCATCCTGACTGGGCCTCCCGGGACAAGTCAGGAAGCTTGGGCGGGGCAGAGATGAGCGGAGGAGAGTCCTGGAAACCCTGAGGGGCTACCTAGGCTCCAGGAGGAAGACTCATGTGGGTAAGAGTGCCTGACATAGCTGTGGCTTGAGATAACCTCCAAGCACTTCATTCAGGACCCAAACACCTTGTAACCCCCTGAAGATGGAAGGCAACTTGGGAAGTAACGACTCCCCACCTGGGAGGACCACCCTGAGCACCACTTGAGATGACACATGTGGGCCTCGCTGACTGTTCTCCTCAGCCCCGCAAAGACAGGTCCTATTGTTACACTGTTCACAGGTGAGGAACTGAGGGTCAAAGAAAAGCCACTTGCCTGATGCCTTGTGGCTAGAAAAATGATGCAGCTGGGTCTGGAAGCCAGGCTGACTCAGAGCTGTCAACCCCAACTCCTGTGCCACCCACCTCCCTGTACAAGCGGTGCCACCTATTCAGGGAAGTGTGTGTGTGCGTGTGTGCGTGCATGTGTGTTCTGCTGCACTGAGCAATGACATGACATCTGTCACACCATTAGCCTCAGAGCCATCTCTGGGTGCTGGGGTTTCAGCAAAGTTTTACTCTTTCCTTTGAACTTCCGTGAACATTTCTGCATGACTTCCATTTATGAAAACAAAGCTACTACACAAAGAAAGATCCTTCCTCAATTACTTGAAATGTCCTCTTTCTTACTTGCTTGTTGGTTACAGGGGTATATATTATTTGTCCAAACTCTCTGAACTGTGTGCTTAAGATCTGTGCACTTCATTTTACGTAAGTTCATAACCTCAGCTTTCAAAAAGAAAGAGACAACTCAGTGGAAAGGATGCCTGGAGGCTGAGCAGGGAAGCAGAGCCTTCGTTGTCTCTGTGTTGGGCAGTGCAAGGAGGGCCCCAGGAGGAAGGCCGGGGCCACAGCAAACACATCAGTGGGTGTAGGCCCAGGCCTCTGCCCAGCAGGTGACTTCATACAAGTCCCTTTCCCTCTGCCTCCTCAGTGGGGGTGTCCCAGGATTGAAATAAGGACCCTGGGGTGTCAGGTAACTTGATACAAGAGGGTGAACACTGAGACAAAAAGCTGATGCAGTGTTGGAGGCTGGAGGCTGGAGGGAGGGCCCAGGGTCTGGACAGTGGGCCCTGGGGTGGGTGCACAGCCACAGACGTGCGCATGCAAGCTGTGCATGTGCAGCCCCCAGCGGGGCCGCGAGTGCCCTAGGCGCCTGCAGGTCGGGGTGCTGTCCTGACCCGAGACACTGTCTTGAGTACACGCAGGCCTGCTTCTGTCAGGAAGGAAAGGAAGGCCACAGGTTCTCCTGAAGGCCCCACTGAGGCACGGACCTGGGAACCCAAGGTTCCTAGAGCACGCTCATGGGGTTCCTCAGCAGCCCACGGCACTCAGCCACACAGGGTCACCACCCCCCAAAAGGGAAAGGTGCAGCCGAGGGCCTGCAGGGAGGAAGGGGCCGACAGTCCAAGGCAGGTGGGGGCCGCTGGGGAGATGCAGTTACCGCAGCCCCCATGGAGCCTGAAGGTGCTGGCGTCGTCATGAAGGGGAAACGGGAGAAGAAAACCAGGAAAGAAAAAGACTGGAAGGTCCTGTCCTGCTGGAGGAAGAAGCGGCCCTGCAGAGGAGGAGGAGCTGCCAGGGTGTGGAGCCTGTGCTGATGGCGGAGGCTGGGGTCAGCGCCGCGCCTGCGGGGCAGGATTGCTGCACCACAGCCCCTCGCGGCGCCCCTGCCTCTGGCCTCTTGCCCCAGCAGCTGGAGGCAGCTCCTCTCCCGTCTACTTCCTCCACCCCACAGGCAGGCAGAGTCCCTCCTGCTGTGCTCACAGACCACTGTTCTGGCCCCCAGGACCACTTTGGGGCCCTGCCACTAAGCTTCAAAACATCATGAAGGGCTTTCTGGGCCACTCTACCTCCTCCCACAAGCAACCTTCAGACCCCACAGAGGCGGCCGACCCCTCTCGGGACACACCACTCCCCCAGACACACACAGCACAGAGAGCTCTGCACTCCGCTGCTCCTCAGAGGCACTCAAGTCTGCTAACTGTGCAACCAAGAGGCTGACCGGGCCCCCGAGCTCCCTCGGCTCTCAGGCTGTGCTCTGAGGGCTGAAGGTAACCTAGGGCCTTGGTGGCGCTCCCACCCCACCCTTGAGCCTCCCACTCTGCCAGAAGGCAGACCCCTGACACAGAAGTGATGTAGCCACAGGGAGGAAGACTCTGGAACCAAGAGGCTGCCTGAGTGGGCATGATGTCGGTGCTTTGGGGGCCAGCCCAATCCCCCGATTCAGGCCTGCCCTCAGCCAGACAACCCAGCAACCCCCATCCCCTGGCCACTCTCCCCATCTCCCGGTCTATAGCAGCAGCTCTAGGAACAGGTTTGGCGGGGAGAGGGCTGTTCACTGAAGCATGAATTTTGTCAGCAGGGAGCTGCTGACTGACAGCGCTCTCACTGCCTATCATCAGTCCCAAGAGCTTGGGAGATGCCCTAAGGCCTGGGGCCAAGTCTGGCAGGTGAGCTGGGGCAACCCTAGGAAAGCCAACTGACTCCCCGAGCTCCCTAGAGGAGCAGGCTAGAGGAGCAGCCCGGGCCAGGGGGAACCCAAGAAGCCTCATGATTGGAGGGGTGTTCTTCACTTTGGCAATCTGGGGTGGGGAGCAGTGGGAGGGGAAGGCACGGCTGTCAGAGGGTATCCCGTCTGACCCCTGACTGGCTTCTGAACTCTAAGGACACTGGTTTGGCTCTGCCACCCCGGAACAGACAAGCCCATAAGCAACATGGGTGAACCCTGTCTAGCTGGCTTGGATGAGGCAAGAGAAAGTAAAGAATGGGAAGTCAAAAGGTATTAGAGTCCTGGAACCCTGCTGGGCAGCCCCTGAAGGCCCAGAGCTCAGGCCCCACGTGGTCAGGCAAGGGCTCTGAGTGTCCCTCCCAATAACCAAGAGCTGAGAGGTAGCCTACCAAGTCTAAGAGAGCAAATCTGGGGGCTGCCAATCTGTCCACCCCACTGAGGCCTGCTCAGGGTGGCGCCTCAGATGAGCAGAGCCCCCGGAGTCACAGACTGACCAGGCCTGGCAGTCGGCTCTGGAGGGGAGAGGTCACCTGAGCACAGAGGATCACCCTAGAGGTGAGGAAGCGAGGGCAGGGAAAGAAGGCAACTCACGTCGAATTTTCCAGGGTTCTGCTGCAGCTTCACCTTGCCTCCTGACAGGTACTGCCAAGCGCGGCCCCGCAGAGAAGGTGGGATGCCCTTCTGGCATCGCAGCCGGATCTGGAAGTCAAGGGGAGGCCGTGCCTGTGCATACAGCCAGGCTGCCCGCTGGCCCCTCCCCAGCCCCCAGAGGCTGGTGCTCATCAGGCCTCCAGGGAGCACAGGGGCAAGAGCCGAATGGGGGAAAGCGGACTCCACTCTGTTGCTCCAACACTGCACCGGGTCTGCTGCCAGCAGGTGAGGGCAGTGGCCCCGGTTCCCTGGCCCAGTGACACACAGGGGTTCTTGAAGTCCACACAGGATTATGAATCCCCATCTCCATTTTCTGAATCCAAATGGAACCAGACAAGTTAGAGGAGCCCCTAGGATGTCACCAGGAAGGGATCTGCACGAGGTGGAACATGGCTCAGGCACAGGGAAAGCAGCTCACAGGATGACTCGGAATGTGTCCAGAGACGTGTCCTGGGTGCTTTCATGGGAGTGTTTAAGCAGCTGTGTGTGTGGCAAGATATATCCAGCCTAGAGAGGAAAGATCTCAGCAGAATTCAGGAAGAAGATGGGAGCTGATCAGAATGGCTCCCCCTTTGTTTGGTCAAGAATCCTCTCTCTTCTGTTCTCCCTGACCCTGAGCTCTCACGATTTCCAGACCAGGGGTGGAGGCAACTGGTCTGGGTGTGAGTCCTGATCCCAGGCTAAATTGGCGCCGGCCTTCCCCATCACGGGCTGGGAGAGGGGAGGGAGGAAGTGTCTGGGGAGCTCACGACCCAGAGCTAGTGCTCAATGCATATGCTTGTTCTCTTAAACAGAAAAAAGGCTTCCACTGCCAAACTTGGCTCGAGAAAGCATCACGTTTCACAGATGGAGAAACTGAGGCACAGAGTCAGGACAACATTAAGGTCATTCCATCAGGGACCACGCCAACTTCCAGCCACACCACACAGGCTGGAGGACCGAGCCCTGGGTGCTCACTTCTCAGGCCTCTCCAAGTCACATGGGGAGATGAGCTTCCTCTGGGCTTGAGGGGAGAGTGAGGCTCGAAGGCAGGTGCCCTGATCATCCTCCTTGACCTCAAGGCCAAGGGTCAAGGAGACTGAGGGCAAAGGCAGAGGCACCATTCTTCTGGAAAGAGGCGGGGGACTCTCCGGAGACACTGCCCTCGGCCCCTGCACCGAGCAGCCTGGCCTGGGGTGGAGATGGGAGCACAGGGCAGTGGGAAGTGGGCGGTGCCTGGATGATGAGTTTGAATCCAGTGCTGACCTCAGCCTATCACCTCTCATCAACTGTAAGATCAAAATGGTAACAACTAGGATTCTATCAGAAGTGGTGCAGGGGGCACATGCCTAGCACGGCACCTGACACGTCGGTGTTAATAAATGATGGGTCCCTCTCTGCCCCTCCAATCCTGGGAGGACACCTGACTCAGAGGCCCTGGGCCCCGGGCTCACTCCTAAGTCCCCTCATCTGAAACCCCCTGAAAGAGTCCTCTGGGAGGCTCTCCAAGGAGGGAGCACGGGAGGCCCGGGCTTCCTAATGACCAGCATAAACAAGAGAAAACTTTCCAAGGGTCAGAGGGAGTCAAGAACCAGGAAGGAGACAGACAGGCAGGCTGAGGGCAGTGGGGGAAGAGCAGAGTGGCTGCTCAGAGGAGCCAAGCTGCGCTTCTGGAACTGCCTGCAAAGTGGGGAGAGGAAGGGAGCGGCCTGACTCCATGGACACTTTCCCGCTGCTGTGGGACCGGGGTCTCCTGAAGGAAGCCACGTGGTCTGGGTGGGCTTTGGCGAAGGGGTACACATGACCTGGAACCACAGGCCCTTCAGGCTCCCCAGGGCCAAGCTCAGCTGAGCTGGCCCCCACACATCATTGCAGCCCCATCACCCTCAGTCTGCTCAGGACCGAGAAGAGTCCAGGAATACCTTCAGTCCACTAAGCTCTCAGAGCAGCTCAGCCTCACCCAGGACCAAGGTGGGGCAGGTGGGGATGGAGAGCTGGGAATACAACCAGCTTCCTTGGTGGCTCAGCGGTAAAGAATCTGCTTGCAATACAGGAGATTTGGGTTCGATCCCTAGGTCAGGAAGATCTCCTGGAGGAGGAAATAGCAACCACTCCAGTATTCTTGCCTGGGAAATCCCATGGACAGAGGAGCCTGGCGGGCTACAGCCCATGGGGTTGCAAAGAGTCAGAGACGACTGAGCGACTAACCTTCCCCCTCTGGCCTCTGGCATCCTCCTCAGCTCGGGGTGCTAGAGATGATAACCTCTTAGGGAGAGGCAGACATGGGGATGAGCAAGGGTAAAGCCAGAGAGAGTGCTCAGCAAACAGAAAGCACAGGAACTGCCATTATCTGAGGTAAGGCCTTGGGAAAGCAGATGACAACTGAGAGAAGCCACACCTAGCCTGCTGAGCTCAAGGAGGGCAGGGCAACCTTTAAGCAGAGCCTGACAGGGGAAGACAGCATTCCAACCAGCACCCTGTCTCTCTGCAGGGTCTGGCCAGGTCTCGGGGACTCAGGATCAGTGCAGGGGGTGGGGGTCTGGATCCACTTCTGGGTGCAGGTGTCATCCTTCCTGTGCCACCACCTCCCGACCCAGCTGGCATGGCAAGGCAGTGAGAGCTCCGGGGCCCGAGTGGCAGGAGACAAGCCATGCACTAGGGTCCCTGGGGAGGGTGGAATGCAGTCTCCTCTGGTGGCCCCGGCTGGGCGGGTAACCCTGGTCTCTAACCGCAGTGCCAGGGAAGCAAAGGGAAGAGGAAGTGATGCTGGCTGCTCTGCGGAGAGGGAGCTCCCCACGGCTCCCCTCTGGAATCCCCATCTGCGAGGAGGCGGTGGGTGGAGAATGCCACAGCTATCTCCCTGCCAGCCACGAGTCACCTCCGCAGACGGTGAGAGGAGCTGAAGCTCAGGGTAAAGGCCCGAGGGCTGAGGAAGCAGGAAAACAGACCCCAGAGTCAGGCAGGAAGCAGCTGGGCAATAACTGCCTTAAAAAGTATTTTTTAAGTGAAATTTGTTCTAATAAGCCAAAAATAAAAGCCCCAAAGTTCACACAGAACAGTAAGAAAGAGCCCCAGTCTGGGTACACCTCTCCTCCCATGGGCACAGGGCTTTACAGGAGGAGCCTTGCAAAGGACGCTCATTCCCACTTGAGCAGGGAAACTGAGGCTACGGGAGTGAAGTGATCGCCCAAAGTCACTCCACCAGCCATGGGCATGGAGAGTTGGGGCAGTGTGGCTGAACCTAAGCCCAAATGTGACCTTTGGCCCTGGGTTTCTGTTAAGCCCTGCAGTGGCTGTGCCAGCCTGGCCCAGACCAGCATGTCAGCTGACGATGCAGGCCAGGGGGTCACTGTGCGCTGGGGACTTGTGCAGAGAGACCCAGCTGTGGGACTGCAGACAGGCCTCCGTTCAGCCAGGGAGTAAGCAGACCCTGCTAAGGTGAGCAAGAGTATCAACACACGTGTGGTGGACAAGGACGCGCTTACAGTGTGGCAGAGCTGGCACCTAAACGCAGCCCATCGGAAAAGAACCACGGGTAATTTCATTCTTATGAGACCACTAAACTGTGAAGTCACTTTTCTTTCTTTTTGCTTTGGCTGGGGGACAAGAAGGAACTCATCAAATTAATCTAGAGGATAAAGAAGGCCCCTTATTGTGGCGGCAAAGCGTGCAGGCACTAAGTTAGATTCCTGGGTTCAAACTCTGACTCTGCCGCCAGTCCTAAGTGGGGATACCACCACCACCAACCTCACTGGGGTGCTGTACGGATGACCCAGCTAAGTGCCCAGCACGCTGTGTCAACATACATTAGCCACTATTAGTATATCAAGTCCTCCCCTAGGTGGTAGGCAGTAGTAAAGACTTGCCCCAGGAGTGCTGGAGGAAAGCTGCCTGAAGGGCCTTCAGCTGAGAGCGGCTTTGAAGTGTGACTCAAGAAAAGAATTCTGCGTCAGTCTGAAGTCATCTGGGAGGACCAGCTTCTGTCCGCATTTCCTAGTCGTTGGGGGGACACTGGGCGACTGGAGGCCCTCCTGCTCCTTCCGAGTGATGCAGCCCCTGCCTCTTCAGCCTGTGCCACCCCCACTGCGATGACCAGCCCCAGGCCTGCGGCCAGGCCCCTCACCTTTTGTGCTTCTTGGCCATCCACTTGTCCCAGTTGTTGAGCATGTCCAGCCACTTGGACTCCCTCTGCCTCAGCACCTCCAGGGGGACTTCCTCCAGCCTGTGGAGCAGAGGGCAGTGCCCGTCAGAGGTGCCAAGAGAAGCAAAGGCCCTGGCTGGGGGCCCAGGTACCAGCCTGGTCAGTCCCCGTCCCTCCCCTGCCCCTCATCCCCCCATTCCCTACGGGGCTAACTCACGAAACACAGACGCGAGGAAACACAGTGCCCTCCTGAGAAGGCCCAGGATGGAGAGACAGGAGGTTCAGCGCTACTCTCCCAGGTGTCAAGGGACCAGGGCCCCCGTGCCTGCACCTGTGCACCAAAGCACAGCGTTCCCACCCTGGCTCTGCGCCCATAAACAAGCCTCTTCAGAGAACTAGCATGCACGGTCCAGCACTGGACGGAAAACTAGTCAGACAAGTACAGGGATACATGCTCACCTCTGCATTCTAACAAGACTAGTTACTCATGGTTTCCCCAGTTACGCCCTGGCCCTGTTCCCCTCTCAGCCTTTGCTCATGCCAGTCCCTTTGTGAGAACACACTCCAAGTTGTCTCTGCCTATCCAAATTCAAAATACACTTCAAAGCCCCATCAGACACCACTCGAATTTGCACACCCACTCACGGAACCGCTGTCACAGCTATGCAGGCGGAGCTCTAGGGCCAGGGCATCTGGGTAAACTGTGGGGACAGTCGTGTGACTAGAACAAGTCCCAGCCCTCACGGCACTGACATTCTACAGGCTCTGAAGGCCCACAAGAGCTGGCGGGAAACGCCTCAGCTTGGAGACCTACCCTGGGCAGCACCAGAAGCAGCTGTGGCAGGCTGGGCGAGAGCCCTGGCTTAGAGGGTGCTTCGAGTGAGTGAGCTCCTTCCAAGGAGGGAGTCCCTGAAAGTTCCCGAGTTCTCATAACCATGCGGCAAAGCGAAGAAGGCTAGCATGTAAAGGCTGCGTACTCTACACATGCTCCATTGTATTCAGCCTACAGAGCAATATTGGTAAGAAAACAATGAGGATAACGTGTGTGTGTCCTTCTCTGCACACACATATACACGCTCAGAATTATTTTTAAAGTAGTAGATTATGGATCTTTTAAATTTCTTTCTTGTGCCTCTCCCCCTTCTTTTCCAATTAAAAAATACTGGCATTATTGAGAGCTAAGATACCCAGGAAGGGTATATTGCTTAGAGTCAAACAGCAAATCAGTGGAAAAACCTAGACTCAAATCCAAGTCAGATCGTAGCCAAGGGCCTGCACTCAGCACTGCCTGACCTCCCAGAATGCAGCGCAGGGTGGAGGCTCTCAGGAACAGGACACAGCGGGGCCAGGGTTTGGCCCAGGCCTTGAGTCTCTGATTCTCTTTCTACAGGAAGGAAATGCACGGCTAGAACTTTTACTGGTTGGACGAGCAGTGGGAGGGGCCCTGGCAGAGCAGAGCTCCCAGACACAAAAGGGCAGGTCCTCTTCGGTTTTTATCTGGAGAACTGCACAGGCCTGAGAGCAGCGCTGGTGCTGGTCAGGCGAGTAGAGACGACATCCCTTCCACACAGGCCACCCACCCACCCTCTTACCACCTGGAGGCAGAACCTGACCGGCTCCTTCCTATCCCTCCCCTCAGGAGAAAAGCAGAGACCACACCTTTAGATCAGGTAATCTACAAAGAAATGTACGCACATCGCCAGGCAGCCCCCAGCCCAGGGAGCCCGAGTCAAAGGCCCAGCATCACAGGCCAGGTCACCTCCCATCACTACAGCACTCACTCACACAAGTCAGGGGATGAGCCTTCTAGTTATCTAAAGGAGGTAGCCACAGGGAGTCAACAGGAAGTTCTGGCAGCCATGAATGTGGATAATATCTGATCCAATTGTCCACTGAGCAGAAGAGAAAACGGAGGCTCATAAGAGGGCAAGACTTTTGCCTGAGATGCCCAGTTTCCAGAGAATTCCCCATGTGATTAAATATATACCCACCTGACACCCTGACCCTCTACTCTAGTCTGTCTCTGTTGATAAGATCTGACAGCAGGGCCTCAGAGATACCCAGTCTCCCAACTACAAATACACCGGGAACACGCTCAAGCTCAGTGCTCTTTTAAATGATGCCAGATAACAGCTTTTGCAGTTTCAAAGACCCAGCATCAAACCTCAAACCGGAATTTCAAACGGGTACAAAACAAACTACCATATTTCCTGGATTCTAAGGCACTACTGATTTTAAACTACACCATTGATTTGGTAAGATCGTCTCAGAAACAAACAAAAAATCCACTATCACTTTAAATGTACATGTTCATTGAAAGATCTGTTTTTATTTTCAAAACCTTAAATTGGGAAATTTTGGAGGAAAGACGGTCATTTGAGTGGCCTCTCATCCAACAGCAAAGGAGTTTAACCACCTGCTGGACCTGGCACTCAGCACTTCATCTTCTAACTACAGGTGAACTTCTCTTCATATACAGAATGTTCTCCTGAATGGCTGCACACTACCCATTTTCTTAAAAATCAGAAGGTTCACAGCCAGTCTGGTGGGTCAGGCTCTCAGAAGGCATCTGATCAGACTACTGTCTGATATAGAAATTCCTTCTGCAATAGCCCCTTGCCCTCTCTGAGCCTGTTTGCTATACAACTGGATGGCCTGCCTTGTGAACTGACCCTCAAAAGATGCCCAGAAAGGAGCCGTGACGTGGACTGGGATCTGGGCATCTCTGCAGATGACATGATGGTGTGGAGGCCCTGAGGTGGCTTCCTCCTAATAATGAGGGGAGAGTGTGAGCCAGTTTCCAGTGACAGGGAGACTGACCAAATGGCCAACTTAAGGGACCAAATGGCCCATAGGGATGCTTCCAGTCTAAGAGTTTCACTCACCCTTGCAGAAAATTCCTCTGTCCTTAAGGTGGCCTGAAGGAGTCTCTGCAACCAAAAGAGTCTAATGAGGACAGTCTCTAGTGGAACTCCTCAGGGCTGGGCCTTCATCATCTCCAGGTGAAGTCACCCTCATTGCTGAAGCCATACTGTTAAGTTTCCTGGTACTTTCTGTCTATTGCAACACCCCCTTCTAAGGCTGCACCACTCTCAGCCAGATCAGCCTCATACTAGACAAATGTACTTATCCCTCATCACTTACCTACCCCTACCTGGAATGCCTTTTCTTCTCCCCTCTCCAAGTCACAGCAACACTTTTGGGGCCCAACATAATAAAAATGACAACTTCAACAATAACAGCAGCAACAGTAGCAACCATTTTTACATCATTCACTACTTACCAACATCTTTCAAAATATTTACATATTACTTAAAATACTAACATATATATATATATATATATATATACGCACACACATATATATACATGTGTTATCTTCATGTATCTTTAATAATAACCCAACCATAACATTCTCTCCATTTTCCAGAAGTAGAATCCAAGACTTAGTCAAGTTAAGTGCCTTGCTCAAGGCCATGTTGTTGCCGTTTAGTCTCAGTCGTGTCTGACTCTTTTGTGACCTCGTGACTGTAGCCTGCCAAGCTCCTCTGTCCATGGGATTTCCCAGGCAAGAATACTGGAGTGGGCTGCCATTTCCTTCTTCAGGGGATCTTCCTGGCCCAGGGACTGAACCACGTCTTCACAGTGCACACTCTGAGCCCCAAAGCCAAGCCCCTCGGCCTCCACACAGCCGCCGTGCCTGCCCAGACCTTGTTAGCTGTCTTCCAACCTGAAGATCTTGACTACTTACAACACCATTTCTCCAAGTTTTTAAACTGAAACTCACAGTATGACATACATTTTGTACTGAGACTACACATACACACACATAACCAAGATACATTTTATGAAACAATTTAATCCTACGTGTACTAAAGCACCTGATATTTTCAGTTCAGTTTTTGTATTATTCTATCCTACTTCCTACTTTTTTTTATTTTTATGCTGGTCACAATCCCTTAAAGTCGATTTCAGCACTAAATCACCAATGAATCAAGACGTGATGTGAAATGAGCAGTTCATTACAACTTGGTCACGTTGCTCAGCCCTGTCACTCCCTCACTGGACTGGGCCTTGAGCTATGTAACTCCCGTTGTGTACCTCATGGATACCAACAGATGCCTGCCTGGTTTTCTCCATGACATCATTACTTTCATCTATTGCCTTCAGGGCTACAAGCCACTGCTGCCTACAGCAACTGTATTTGGGCCCCTAGTAACCCAGTGAGAGCCTCACAGATTAATTACTATTTCCATTGGACCCATGAGAAACCTGACCCAATCAGAGAGATCGTATGACTTCGACAAAGTCACAAAACTATTAAGTGGCAAAACCAGAGCTTCCCTTTGCCACAGTGACTCCTGTGCTGCTCCTCCCTCCCCTGGGAAGACTGGGAGGAAATCAGGCCGCTCTCCAGATGCCACGGTGGGGCTCTATCTCTGGCCTCAACCCCCTGGAGACAATCTAAGCCTTCCTCCAGTGCTCTGACTATCCCAGTGAGTGGCCTGCCCAAACCTAGCAAAGCTCAGCAAGGCCAATATGCTGGACGGGCAAAGCTCACAAGCACACCCTTGACCACTCCTCCTGGGGAAGGAGGCACAGAGAAGACAGAAACGTGCAGCCAGAGGGTGACTGACCCCAGATTCTGTTGGGCTCTCAGCTAGCTAAAGCTTAGCTGTGCCGTGCCGCGGCCCAAGGCAGCAGTGACAGCCTGCTGACACCAGCCTCCCAACCTTCTCCCCAAACCCAGAGGCTGAAGACTTCCAAGAGACGAGACGGACAAGACCAGCTCCCAAGGCTACCTGAGACCCAGGCTCTCTCTGCCTTGTCCCTCCAGCCATGCACTTTCCACCCAAGAGCGCCGTCAGCCCCTCTGGCTGGCAGACTCAGCCAGGTGTGGCACCTGTGCCCATGACCCCTTTATCCAAAGGTGTCAGATAAAACCTGGTCCCAAGGAACCAATGTAAACCCCCTCTGCTAAGCCTCCCTCTCCAAACCAGCCCAAACAAAAAGAAACACCCCAAGCATAAGGCCCAAGGTCGAGACCTCGGGCTGAATTCTTCTCATCTCAACCGTCAGGAAGGCCCTGTGGAGTGTGGGAGACAGTAAAGACAGTGGGGACCTTGGAAGCCAAGCAACTGAGGCTCATTCCAGCTCCTCCACCTGGGAGACAGGCCTTGAAGTCTCAACTGCATCTCCAAGTGGGACCACACACATAAGGTCTAAATGAAGAATACATGTGTATAAGGACCCAGCCTGGTGGGTGGCCAGCTAATGGTAGCTCTGAGGTGACCAGTATTGGCAGCTTGCCTAACACTTTCCCATCCCTCTTCTCATCCGACTGGTCTACACACACACACAGCAGGGGAGGACTATCCCCATTTTACCCATGAAGCAATGGAGACCCCAAGAGATTAAGCCGTTTACTCAGTGATACGCGGACTGTAACTCTTGGCTTCCGACCCAGCTCTGCCACTCTGTGAGCTTCCAGTTCTCCACCTGTAACATGGGGTGAGGCCACCCCTTGGGAGAGCAGCAGTAAAAACCACATGAGACAGGGAAGAACTGGCACACTTCCAGCACCCATTCTGCACCACTTCTGCCAAGCACTACACAGGCACACAATTCCCCAAGGAAGCAGCTTTTATTATCTCCACTTAACAGACACGAAAACTAAAGTTTAGCACAGCTAAGTAATCTGTCCAACGTTACACAGCCTGGAAGTAGAGATGCCAACTGAGCACTAAGCCATCCAATAAATACAAGGTGATCCCCATGTAACAGGGCCTCAGTACCTATTACATTCCCTTCCTCTTCTTTTACCACCCAGTAGACAACCACTGCTCTCTGTGCCGAGATGGCAAGAGTGACCAAGATGCCAGTGTGGAAAATTGGGAAGTGGATGTGCAATTACAGATCCAGGGACAAGGGTGGGGGAACTGGAAGAAGGAGTGAGGCTGGAAGAAGGAGTGAGGCTAAACAAAAAGGCTGATCTACTTTGCACCCTGAGTAACAACCTCTGGAGTTCATTAATCCAAGTGGTGGTAATGACTAAAAGTATAAATAGCCTTTATGCCAGCTCCATAATCACCCCTGATAGGAAACAAGAAGGCAGGAGAGGATGGGCTGGTGATCTACAGATGGCCGACAGTCAGGACTGGGAGGCCTGTGAGGTTCTGGAGTGAGTCCCCAGACAGCTAGGGAGGCCTAGGGACCGAAGGGCACACGATCTGCTCGACGTCACGCTGGGAGTCAGTGTAGGGAAGCAGGATGGTCTGCAGCAGCCTGGTGCTCCCTCATGCGGCCTAGCAGCCCCTGCTTGGAGGCCGGGTAGTGCTTGGGCTCCCTGTCTAGGCGAAAGAGTCCCGCTTGCTTCACTCTTTCCCAACACCCCGCGCAAGCTAGGTCTGGGCCTGCCTCCCTTTCCCACAAGGAATTCCTGGCTTTGCTCCTTCCAGCCCTGGGTCAGCGCACAATGGTAAACAGGTTCTCTCCACCCTTCTCTGGCCTCGGTGCCCTGGGCCTCTGCCCAACTCTCCACTCGGCACAGCCCCACCCCCTTGATGTCAGGGGCAAGAAATCGTTCCTTTAAGCACCAGCCTTGCTGGCTCCAAAAAGCAAGGAATCCCCCCCCCTGACTCCCACTCAGCTAGGGAAAGGCACAGACCAGAGCAAAGGCCCCCAGGGCAGCTCTCTCTGACCAATGCAGAGAGGTATGGAGGCTATTCAGTCTTCCCTGGTGGCTCAGCAGTAAAGAATCCACCTGCCAGTGCAGGAGATGTGGCTTTCATCCCCAGGTCAGGAAGCTCTCCTGGAGAAGGAACTGGCAACCCACTCCAGTATTCCTGCCTGGGCATCCCATGGAGAGAGGAGCCGGGTGGGCTACAGTCCATGGGGGTCGCAAAGAGTCAGACACAACTGAGCAACTAAACAACAGCAAAAATGGAGACTCTTCTCAACTGGAGACATCCCTTCTCCAAGCCCCCCACCCCTACCGGGCAGAGTGTTACTTGAAACCCCCCACTGGTAACTGGGTCCTCAGGTCACAATCTCACTGTGGGCACCATGACTCATGTAAAGCCCCCCTCACCCATCCTTACAAAACTGCTATATTTGATTGATAGACCTTATCAATTTAGTCTTGACTCTCTGTTTATCTCTGCCAGGACTCCTGCAAGGCTCCCTACTGCCCACCTTGTCCAACAGAACTTCAGGCCCTGGCTCCCAGGCCTCCCTAGCCCCTCTGCACATCCCCCAGCCCCATTTCTAGACGGCCCTCTCTCTAAGCTGCCCACCCTCACCCCCATCCCGACTCCAATTCAGTTCCACTTGTTTCCCGAGGCCTCATTCAGAACAGCCTCTCATCTCTACAAAGTCCTTCCTGCCACTGAAGGAAAAGAACACGATCAGCACCGCATTACATTCCACACACATCTCTCCAGAGCCTGTGCTCCAGGCCCGGAATCTACAAAGCTGAATAGAAAGCAGGTCCTGGCCTTGAGGAGGTCAATCTGGCAGGGGAGACAGATGAGGGAGTAAATAACAGGCCATATAGAGGTGCTATCACAGAAGCGAGGAGGGTGGAAGGCGCTACGAGACTGCAAGAAGGCCCCAGGGTGGGGTGCGGGTGTTCAGGGAAAACCTTGAAGGGAGCTGACTCGCTGGGATGATACTTGAAGGGTGACAGGAAGCAGCCAGGCTGAGAAAGGGGAAACGGCATAACAGGCAGAAGACCCAGGATGAGAAAGCACACATTAATGGAAAAGAGCCTGGTGCTCGGGGAATGTGAGCAGTCCAGTGGAGCGAGCCTGGCTTCTCCACCCGACTGCCCCGCCCGCTTGCTGAGGCAGCCTTCCACGAGGTGTGCTCTTGGGGGCAGGGACTCTGCCCACCACTCTCCCAAAGTGTGTCCTGACTCTAGAACAGAGCCTGGGGGCCTGTGTGAGCTGCTCAGTCTGTCTGGCTCTTTGCGACCGCAAGGACTGTAGCCCACCAGGCTCCTCTGCCCAGGGGATTCTCCAGGCAAGAGTACTGGAGTGGGTTGCCATTCCCTTCTCCAGGCCTGGCTGGTGCCTAGCTGGTGCTCAATAAACGTATGCTGAGAGGTCCAGTGGCTTGTGACCTCGGGTATTCTAGGTTTCAGCTTTCTCCCCAGTGAGATGGGAATACTCTGCTTCGAAATCAGAGGGGAAAGGCACGAGCACAGAGAGCGCTTGATGAAGGGCACTCCTCCCCTGGCCTGAGTCCAGCAATGGATCTTCCTTGAAGCCCAGCACAGGGCTGAGCCCAGATGTGTTTGATGATGGCCTTTTACAATGTTATAATTCTATATTCAATTAACATAATTGAATGTCTGTTATAACCCTTACCAGGCACTTGCTATGGACCAGACATGGTGCTCAGCACTTAGATTACTTCATTTAATCCTGACAACAAGCATATGAAATAGGTCCTCTAATTATTACCTCCACCCCACCCTTGGGCAGATGTAGAAACTCAGGTTTTCAGCAAGCCAGTAACTATGCAAGGGGAGCAGAGGACAGCTCTGGGAGGTGTACCCAGGCCCTTCTGCTCGGTCAACTCAGCTCTGGCACTGACTGCTCTCCACTTGGCTGGGTGGGTGCAAGCCCCTCTTCCTAGGGAGCTGGAACTCCCTGAACTCAGAGCCATATGCTGTGTGATGCTTGGCAAGTCACTTCACCACTCTGGGATCTGGGATCTACCTCTGTAAAATGGAGATTATGATGATAATAACTATATCTCACAGAGGTAAACACAGTGGTCTTGGTGAAAGCCTGGTCCACCATGCAGGCGCTTCTGTAAAGTGGCATGATCAAGTGACTGTGCTAGGGGGACAGAGGGGATCACTGAGGGGCAGGACAGGGAGCCCAGGGTGAAAGTCCACAGGGAACACAGGAGGGTGGTGGCATTATGAAGCGCCCTCTGACTCCCCTCCCAAGTGACTATCTCCACCCAAGAGGGCAGAGGCCCCAGGCAGCCCTACAACTGCGTGCTTTGAATTGAATCTTTCAGGAGACCCACCTCTGTTCTCACTTCCACTTTATCTTCACTTCAAAGAGAAGATGAGGCCCTCGAATCAGGGGCCTCAGAGTCAGGGTCACCTGCAGCCCTGTTCCAGATGACTCAATGAGGAACTGACTGGGGGATTCCCAACCTGCCCTGGAAGGTCAGAAAGCTCCAGACCACAAGCTGAGTGGGACTGGCTCCCGTCTTACCCCCAGGGTCCAAGGGTATGTAAGCAGAGCACAAGGAGGAATGTGGATCTTCAAATCCAGGCTGCCTTGTTCTCTCACTATTAGGCCAAAGGCCTGAAGTAAACCTCAGAGAATAATTCACACTCGAATTATAAGAGCCAACATGTACCACGGAACCCTTACTTGGTGGTAGACACTGCTGGGCACTTTAACAACTCAACAACAAAAACAAGACTTCCCCGGTGGTCCAGTGGCTGGAACTCCGTGCTCCCAATGCAGAGGGCCCAGGCCTGATCCCTACTCAGGGAACCAGATCCCAGACGCCATAATTAAGACTCAGCACAGTCAAATAAATTTTTTTTTTTTTAAAGAAAGAAAGAAAAAGCCAACAAAAACAACTGGAGAAAACCACTAGGAGAAGTATAGACATTTGGAGCTGGACTGAAAGTCCTAAGGCTGGGACAGGAAGAGGGAGGAGCGGGCACACAGAGGCTACCAGCTTTGGTAAGATGGAAAAAATTGGAAAGGCAGAACCCTGGCTTCCAGGCACAGTTTCCTTGCTTGTTCAGTTTAGGTTTCCTGTCTGTAAACAGGGCAAAATAAAACTTACCCTCCTGAGTTCCCACTGCTCCTGTTAGGATCACTGCAAGGCAATGAGAAAGAAAGCACTGTGCAGACCAAAGAGCCAGACAGACCAAAGCATTCTTTGATTTGACTGCACTCCCAAACACATGAGGGCCACTGGTCTGACAAACAAAGAGAGGTCCTCTCATAAGAGAAACAGCATGCTGCAAGCTTTGGCCTCTGTGGGCTGTGCCCTGACGACCCCTACACTTATGAGGTACTGGACAAAAGGAAAAAGAAAGTGAAGTCGCTCAGTCGTGTCCGATTCTTTGTGACCCCATGTACTATTAGCCCAGTAGGCTCCTCCGTCCATGGGATTTTCCAAGCAAGAGTACTGGAGTGGGTTGCCATTTCCTTCTCCAGGGGATCTTCCCAACCCAGGGGAAAAAGCTTCTCAAAGCCCTTTTTGTATACTCCAAGGGCAGTCTCAGTATGTTAGAAGCAGAAGAGCTCTTCAACTTCATTCATTAAGGCTGCCTTAGTTTATATATAAGGAAACTGAGGCTTAGAAAGATTAAGCAAACTTCCCAAGGTCACAGGGTTAGTTAGGGGGCCTAGTGAAGCCCAGGACTTGGGTTTCCCGATCCCTGGTCAGCAGTGTTTGCTTACACATGCTCCTAATCCAGTCATCTTATTTGATCCTCATCATCAGACCACACCTGTATCTCCTGGGCCGTTATGCTCCAGGTCCTGGGAAGACAGGACCAAGTCTGCACCCCCAGAGCCTAGCACACAGCTTCACACGCAACATGTGCTAGGTGAAAGCAAGGAGCATCAGCCCTACGGCAGATGAGAGGACATGCTTACTCACAGACCACCAGGGTCAGTGGTGGAGTCAGCCCTGGCACCTTAGCTCCTGGGTTCAGAACCCTTTCCCATACTAGCATAAATCCACAAGTCCTGCCAGAATAATCTCTGAGAAGTGCATGGTGGTGCCCATAAGGGCTGAGGGGTTCATGTTCTCATAGTCACTGGACTTGCTTCCACTTCCCAGCTGAGGCACCAGCTCCAGGAACATAACGAAGACTGGAAGTGAGAGGAAGTCAGCCCTCCACTGCCAGGCTGCCTCCTCTTGATCAGCTTTTATTGTTGTTTAGTTGCCAAGTTGTGTCGGACTCTTTGCATCCTCATGGACTACAGCCTACCAGGCTCCTCTGTCCATGGGATTTCCCAGGTAAGATTACTACAGTGGGTTGTCATTTCCTTCTCCTGAGGATCTTTCCAACACAGGGATCAAACTAGCATCTCCTGCACTGGCAGGCGGATTCTTTACCACTGAACCAGGTGAGAAACCCTGACAAGCTTATGCTGTGCCTGAAAGTCTTATAAACATCCCCCTACAGCTACTCACTGCCCTAAGGGAAGTTTTCCATGTCCTCAGGGCTTCCTCCTCTCTGCACAGAGAGGTGGCTAGCTCTTCTGATAGCCTTCCTTGCCATCCAATATGTCTACTAGGAGAGACCACAAAGCTCAGTTCCACTCACCCACCCGCTCCCAACCAGGCCAGCTAATCTGCTCTCTTACTGGAGAGATACAAAGAACCCCTTGATGGGCCCTGAGCGTGCCAGCCATACCAGGCACCTCAGGGAGCCCAGGGCAGTGACAAAGCAGTCAGCAGCAGCCCACTGTCTGCTTCAAAGGAAGGTTGCAGATGGCCTTCCTTCCCTGTGGTCAGAGGCCCTGGGATGGCGAGGGCCACTTCAGCTTGGCCAAAGCCTTCGACAAGTCCCTACAGCTCCACACAGCTGATCAGGTACCATGCCCTACTTGCTGACCATCATCCTCTCAGCTCCAGAACCTTCCAGACCTCTCTGCAGCCCTTCTGGGCTGTCCCAAACTCCACCAACTGCTTTCACTGCCTGTGGTCCAGCTTCTATTCATACCATCTTCCATGCCTGCACCAGACTGACCTTAATGAAACACAGGAGGCCTCAGTCTGACACTCAAGGCCAGTCACCTCTGCCCAGTCCACTTCCCTCCCTCCCCATGCTTCACCTCATCCTCCCACCTCCCATTCTTCCTGTCCCCTCTTGGCACATGTTTCTCAAACAGCTGGCTTTTCTTCACACACTTCCCCTCCCATACCATGCGGATTGCCCTTCCTTGCTCCTTCCAAAGCCTGAATCAAATGCCACTTCTTCTTTCTGAGCTCCTATGGGTGGAGCTGGCTGCTTCTTCCTATATATTCCCATATTAACCACAGGCTTCCTGTCCTGGGTGTGGGGCCTCAGGGATGGTGAGCACTTGGCACCCTACCTGCTACACCTTAGCAAGGCTTAGTCACTGGATTCAGTGTCAAGAAACAGGTTCTAGTCCCAGTTCTGCCATTTACCAGCTGGCAAACCTTGAGCGCTTTCTTCTCAGAACTTCAGTGTACTCATCTACAAAATGGGATAACCATGCTCATCAGGGGAAAGTGAGGGTTCATCATGGGTTAGTGTTCACTCCTGCTCACAGGGTATGGATCTCACTGATGCTCATCATCACATCCAGGGATGGGAAGTAGAAAATGAAAAGACAGGACCAGCAGGTGCTCCAGCCTCTATGAGGAGGCAGAGCACTCACTGAGCAGCGTCAGTACTGTCAGGCTCAGTGCTCCAGGCTCAGTGTTGCAAGCACCAGTTCTTTTAACCCCCAGGACAATCCTGCAAAATCAGTGCTATCATAACCATTTCACAGTGAAAAACTGAGGCTCAGAAGAATGAAGCAATATGTCCAAGGTCACACAGACATTTGGGCCCAAAGGCTTAGGTGTGAGGGCGAACAGAGCACCTTCTTTCCCCTCCTCTCAGTGTGTAAACAGACTGGGAGGCTGGATCAGAGCCAGGCCTCACTGGCCCCCGAAGGTCCTATTTCAAACCTAGATGGTGGGAATACAAAACATCAAGGAGGTCCCACTGTTTTATCTCTTTCCCACAGCTTAGAGTTTCCTAGCAGGCGGCACACAGGCACCTTCCCAGGGCAGCAGCTGGTGATCTGGCCCCCCCCTTCGCCAAGTCAAGTCTTGTCTGAGGCCCTAGAACACCCACAGGGCTACCAAACTGGATTTTCCTTTGAAGCTGGAGGAAGAGGAGGAGGAGAGAAAATGAAGGACGTGTGGCCCCGAGTCATAGACCAGGGCCCCACATGTGCAATAGTCTCTTTCCAGATGGGCCACCCAGGAACCACTCCACGCCCAGCTCTAGGCTCTCCTGGGAACTGTAACAGCTCAAGAAAAGAGGATGTCCTACACTTACAAACTGGAGAAGGTGGTGGGAAAGCAGGGAGGCAGGACCTGGCCTGCTAGGAGGGCCCTGGCCCAACAATAACTGGCAGAGACCAAACTATAGGGATGTCAACTGAGCCAGTTATATGATTTCCAAAGTCACAGTTGACTAGGAATAGTGGAGGGCCCAGGGGACAGGGGAACTGCTGTTCCAGATGTTTCTCCCTAGGCCCAGTTCAGATCCATTTCTCCCCTAACAGGAAGCCAACACTCACGGGATCCCAGACAGCACAGCTCCTCACCTCATCTGGCCTGCAGCACTGCACACAGTGAAGCTGAGTGGGAAACTCCAGCTTTAAGAGGCCAGTCTTGGCAATCACATAGGAAAAGGAGGGGGAGGGCAGGGACCCACCCCTCTCAGGCCATCTTCCTCAGGCCAGAGACCTGGTATCCACTGGTATCCTTCTTTCCTTTCTTGACCAACTCCAAAAGGGACCCCCTCTCCACAAACAAGTCTGCTCCTCCTGTCACCAGAGTCCTCTGGCCACCTGTCCCTGCTGAAGATCCTTCTTTCTTCTCCTCTGGTCCATCTTGGGCTTCAACAAGCAGCTCAGCTGCCAGCCATGCTGAAGGAGCCAATGCTATCAGCACTTGGTCTGCGCCCACACCACCACAGGGCCCTTCACTGGCTGGCTGCTTTCTTGCCTCTCCCCATCACTGGCTACTGCTCCATGGCAGGCAGGGACCATCTCAGGCCCCACAAAGGTTCCCTGCAGAGTAGACTCAAAAGACAGACAAGGTGAAGTAAAGAGGGCCTAGCGCTGGGAATCAGGAGTTCTGGGTTTACTTCCTGGCTTTGCGCCCAACTGACTGAACAGGTGAGGTTAATCATTTCCTTCAGGTCTCAGTTTACCTATCCACAGGATGATGGCCGTCTCTAAGGTGGCTTTCAGCTTCCTGACTTGAAATGTGTGTCAGAAAATGTTAACTGATCATTTACTTATCTGCAGGCCTGAGAACAAAGTGAATAAGCCTGGTCCCAGGGAATTGCCTGGTGGTCTAGTGGTTAGGACTCTGTGCTTTCACTGCCAAACTCCCAAGGGTCTGTGGTCAATCCCTGGTCAATCCCAACTCAAGATCCCACAAGCTGCAGCCAAATAAAAAAGGCCTGGTCCTAGTTCTGAAGCTCAGCAATCTAATGAAGTGTAACAAAGTGGTAATGACAACACAGTCTTATCCTTGCTGGACCATCTCTGTGGACCTCTCACACTGCTGAGGGAGTCAAAAGTACTGAGCTAAGCCAGGGAGGGTAAGGGCACACAGGTACCTGTTAGGGACCTTCTGTTCTGCCTGTCCAGGACTCGGTTTACTGCTGGGGCCACCAGGCCATATCAATGGGTGGGAAAGGCAATGGAAACTGTCCTGACTTGGGAGTCAGAACCTCTGGTTTCAAGACCTGGTTCTGCCACTGGTGTACTGTGTGAGCTTAAGCAAGTTCTTCTCTTTTTGTGACTTCAGTTTCCTCATCGTATAAGAAGTTAGGGTTACACTGGTCAAATTCTTAAGATCCCTTCTATGGGAGGGATATAGGTCTATGATTTTATGATCTACTCACAACAGGCAACAAGCAGTCACCTGAGGAGGTAGCTTCTGATCTACTTTCCTCCCCTACCCGACTAGCCCCTGGCAATTGCCAAAACTGTCTTAAGACAACCTTTGGCCCAAGATGGCTGAAACAGACCTTTAATCTGGACCCATAGTCCTGGCCATCTCCACTGCAGCCATCAGGGCTAATGTTTCACTTCTCTGGGCTAGCACATGGACTCTTAGCCCTCAACCACGAGATTGGGTTCAGGGCGGTCACTCTGAAACTTCCCATAACTTCCTCTCTTATGGCCTTGGGGAGGGACTTAACTTTTGGTTATTTTTTTTGAACCATAATATTGACTGTACAGGGAACATCCAAGCTTTCAGACACCAGAGATTTTAGGGTGGCCAACAGGGTCAAGAAAGTGAGGCAGGGAGAGACGAAGAGACCTGGAATCCCACCTCAGCCCCAGCCCCATAGACACCAAAGATGCAGAGGGCGTCTGCAAAGCTCGGATTTGTGGTTGGAGGGTGGGAAAGACAGATGTCTGGCTGTTTGGTTGGGGACTACAGCCAAAGGGAGGTGCTCCCACTGGGGCCGCTCTCTGTTCACAAACACCAGAGGTATGCCCTCATTTTCTCCTCAATTTTCAGACCCTTAGAAGGCAAAGAAAGGAAACTAACATTTTCCTAGGCCACTGCTTGCACCAGGCACTGTGCTAAGCACTTTTGAATACTTAATCTCTATAGTAATCTTCGGAATAGGTGTTGCCCTTTACAGTGAGTAAACAGGCTCGGAGATTCAAGCCCTTGCCCAAGGTCACACAGCCAGCAAATGTGATTTCTTCCTAAATCTGGCCTTTTCCCACTATTTCACACTGCTTTGTACCCTGAGATCTAGTTAACTTCCTGATAAGCATGTAGTAAGAATTTTAAGTAGGAATTTGTATCTCCCAGAATTCACCAGCAAATCTGAACTCTTCCTTCCAAGCACCCACAAATACAACTGGTAACTCCTTTCCCACTTTTCTAGACCTCATCCCTCCCAGGACCCTAATCTCTGGGGTTTGCTCTTCAATTCAAAATTATACCCTAAGTCCTCTTTGGGTTCTCACAAGCTACTCCCTGGGGAACAAAGCTTCAAGTCAGAGTGAAGGATCAGAATAAGGGATGTTCTCTGAGTTCTGGACTGGACTAGGCTTGGCTTGCTCTGAGCAAGTGGGAAGAGGCTGGAGGAGAGAGATCCAGTGGGTAAAAGAGACTCTCCTTAGGGGAGGGGCCTGCATTTCTCTCCAACTTTCCAAAGGAGAAGGAGGCCTGGTGAATACAAGGCTTTGGGACTGTGGAAAATCCCAGAAGTGAACTTTATGGGGTTGCTTGTGTAGGGTGGGGATCTTACAGATGGTCAAGGCTCTTCCATAAGTCATAAGAGAGGCTGAAGAAGCCTTAGATGATCATAGCTGGTCAGAGAAGGGGGAGGAAGGACCCTCTGGAATAGGGTCATGGCTGAGTCCTGTAGGCTCTCCCAGGTGATTGTGTGGTGCTCTCTATTGAAGGGGAGGCACATCTCAAGGGAGGCTTGTCAGTTCCAGGCAGAACACTGGTCTCAAGTGACAGGACAGCTGGGATGTGAGTGGGCTCTGGAGTCCATCTTTCCTAAAGGGATCACCAACCCATACATATGATCCCTGTGACGACTGGACTCAGGGAGTACTCTGGGGGCAGAATGTGGCTGCTCAGCTCACCCCGCTTAGAAGGAAGGTGCTGCTCCACTGCTTCACATTGCTCTGCCTGCCAGCTGGGGACCCTGGGTGTGGGAGATCTAGGTGTGCTATGAGTGGGGACCCTGCTGTCTCCTTGCCTGCACTCTAGTCAGCGTTTGAAGAGGAAGCCTCGACAGTCTGTCCTGGAAGTGAGGTACCGTCCCCCTGTGGGTACTGGGATGGGGCAGTGCCTGCCCACCTGTTGCTGGTGAAAGGGAGAAACCTGCCTCGGGGGGAGGGGGGCACTCTCTGTCCCTTCCATGAGGGGAAGAGACTCTCTGTCCCAAGGTGGGAGGAGGTGACCACTGTCAGTCTATCTAGAGGTCCCTGTGCCCTGAGGTGAGGGTCAGTCTGTGCCCGAGCGCCGCGGGGGCAGGGCAGCCCGTCCCTCTGAAGTCGGCCTAAGGTGTCCCCGTGAAGTGGCGGTGGCGGCTGCTGAGACAGGACGTCAGGGCGTCTTGCAGGCGGCGGGACAGGGAGGGTCCCCGCGCTGCTGGGGGAGGGAGCCCACCTGGGAGCCCGTCAGGGGCTGGCCGAGCCAACCAGCCCCTAAGGCGAGGGGGGCAGCGCTGGGGCTGGGAGAGGCGTCAGCCGACCTGCGCGCCCCGGAGAGAGGCGCACTCTAGGCCCTTCCCGGGGGCGGGTCAGCCCGCCGGGGGTGGGGGGGAGGTGCGGGTGGGGCAAAGGCGACAAGGGGCTGCTGTTCCCGGTCGGAGGGAGACCTGTCTGTCCTTCCTGAGAGCGGCTCTGCCAGCGTCGAGGCGCCGCCGCGGGTCCTGCCCCGGCCCCTGGGCCCCCGGCTCCGAGCCCCAGCGGTACTCACGCGTCCTCGGCGCCCTGCGAGCCCACGATGAAGCCGAACTTGTCGATGCGGCGCTCGGCGAAGCCGTTGGTCTCTGAGTCGGAGCCCAGAGAGCTGAGCTCGTCGGCGGCTGCGGCGTCGGGGCCCGGGGCCAAGCTCTCCCGGGTCCCCGACAGGCTCCCTCAGCTGCGGGCGCGCGCGGCCCGTTCTCTTCGAGGCTCTTCGCCATCCTGGCCGCGCCCGCCGCCCTCAGCTTCAGCGGCCACCTCAGCCGCCTCAGCCTCCCGACCTCCGCCGACGCCGCCGACGCCCCGCCCACGCGCCGCGCCCATTGGTCGACGCAAGGCCGGGGGCGGGGCCCTAGGACTTCCCCGGCGCTTCCTCCCTGCGACGCCCAATGGGTGCCGCGGACCCCAGGGGCCCGCCCACCTCCCCCAGGCTGGCGCCAACAGGCCCGACGTGAGGGGGCGGGGCAGCCGTCTCCCGCAGCCCTCCCCCGAGCTGCCAGTCCCCGAGAGCTCACCTGAAAGAGCTTCGGGGCTTTTCCGGATCAGCCTCTGCTTGGTGTATACCTGCAGCACCGCGCAGGCAGAGACCGAGGGCGCCCTCTGGGAATACTCGCCCTCTCCTCGCGAGACCTTAAGGACGTGGGTGAGGATCGTTTTCCCATTCATTTCTGAGTAGCTCTGAGGAGACTCGGGGTGGGTTCGGGGACTCGCCCAGGGACATGGCAGCTTGAAGAGGTAGGCTGAGGTAGAAATTCAGCAGCCCTTTCCTTCCCCTGCTCACTGCTTCTGCGGCCTATTCAGTTCAGTTCAGTCGCTCAGTCGTGTCCGACTCTTCGCGACCCCATGAATCGCAGCACGCCAGGCCTCCCTGTCCATCACCAACTCCCGAAATTCACTCAGACTCACGTCCATCGAGTCAGCGATGCCATCACCTAATTAGTAAAAATGACTTCCCTGGTGGCTCAGATGGTAAAGCGTCTACCTAAAATGCGGGAGACCTGGGTTCGATCCCTGGGTCGGGAAGATCTCCTGGAGAAGGAAATGGCAACCCACTCCAGTATTCCATGGAATATCCCTGGAAATTTTAATGGACGGAGGAGCCTGGTAGGCTACAGTCCATGGGGTCGCAAAGAGTCGGACACGACTGAGCGACTTCAGTGTCAATGTAAATTAATAAGAATAATGACCAACGACTGTTGAGCCACTCACTGCCCTGAACGACTTCCACCTACTTTCTCTTATTTTTCCAAGAGCCTTATTGAGATACCATAAGAATCGCCCATTTAGAGTCCAAAAGTCCGTTCTATACCTCTGAGTCTCTTTTGTTGTCTCACATAGAGGGTCTTCATTACTATCCTTCTAAATTCCATATATATGGGTCAGTATACTGTATTGGTGTTTTTCTTTCTGGCTTACTTCACTCTGTATAATCGGCTCCAATTTCAGAGGTATAGAACGGACTTTTGGACTCTGAGGGAGAGGGAGAGGGTGGGATGATTTGGGAGAACGGCATTGAAACATGTATACCATCTTGTAAGAATGAAGTCTATGTTCAATACAGGATGCAGGACGCATGGGGCGGGTGCACGGGATGATTCAGGGAGAGGATGTGGGGTGGGAGGTGGGAGGGGGCTTTGGCATTGGGAGATCGTGGACACCTGTGGCTGATTCATGTCAATGCATGGCAAAACAAATACAGTATTGCGGGGTGGGAGGTGGGAGGGGGGCTTCGGCATTGGGAGATTGTGTTCACCCATGGCTGATTCGTGTCAATGTATGGCAAAACAAATACAGTATTGTAATTAAAAACATAAATAAATTTAATTAAAATAAATAAAGAATCGCCCATTTAAAGTATATAATTGTGTTTTAAGTATATTTGTATTGTGCAGCCATCACCGTAACCTAATTTTAGAACGTTTTCATCACTTCAAAAAGAAATTCATTCCTATCCTTACCAGTCACTCCCCACCCTTCCTCCCCCAGTCCCTGGCAACAACTAATCTGTCTCCATAGTTTTGCTTTTTCTGAACATTTCATATAAATGGAATCATACAGTATGTGCTCTTGTGTCTGGTTTCTTTCACCTCAGATGTTTTCAAGGTTCATCCATTTTCATTTATCTTGGGTAGATAGCTAGGAGTGGGAATTGCTGGGTCTTTAACCTTTTGAGGAACTGGTAAACTGTTTTCCAGATTGTTCACACCATCACACCATCTCTTGCAATCTTTCAGCAAGGAGGTAGATACTATTTTTAGGTTTTGCTGGTGGCTCAGTGGTAAAGAATCTGCCTGCTAATGCAGGAGACTCAAGTTCAATCCCTGGGTCTTGAAAATTCCCTGGAGAAATAAATGGCAACCCGCTCCAGTATTCCTGCCTGGGAAATTCCATGGATGGGCTACAGTCCATGGGGTCACAAAAGAGTCCAGCATGACTTAGTGACTAAACAACAACAGAAATTATTTAATCCCATTTTATAATTAAAGAAACTGAGGTGCAGGGAAGTGATGTCAGCTGCCTGAAGTCTCAGAACTAGCTTGTGGCAGAGCCAGGATTTGAATCTAGCTCTTACCAACAGCATTCTTGGCGACAGATATTCTTGCCTGGAGAATCCCATGGACAGAGGAGCCTGGCGGGCCAGAGTCCATGGGGTCGCAGAGTCGGACCCCACTGAGCAACTAACACTACTACCTCTACTACTTACCAACAGCTTCTATTGGGAAGCACAGGCTAATAGTATTTATATAGACTGGCAGCCAACTTCTTACCCCAGGGATTATCAACACGAAGAATCGTAATGGTAACTCCTCACCTCAGTCCAGTACTTTATGGCTCATAAGTCACAACCATATTGTCATGACATTCTCCTGCAGACCTACTGGGAGACAGGCTTAGAGAGGAGAAGGGACCAGAAGACCCAAGCCTGCGTTGCAGAGACTGGGACAGGATGCTAAGGGGCCCAAAGCAGCCCCAAGAAGGAAGGTCTTCAGCCATGTCTTCACCAGCCATTTCCTTAATGCCGTGTGGCTCAGACATTCTTGAAGACTTCACTGTGCAGTCTTGACATTCCATAGGCTTCTGGTTTTCCATAAACAGGGCAATAACAGATACAGAGGTGAGCACATGCTATTTTGGTCTTAAACTCTCAATCTGGGAGGATGTGTTCCACCTCTCTAGCAGTTCCAGAGTGGTGGGCTCTTAGTCCCTGTTCCCAGGAAGGGCAGAGTACACCTGGCCAGAGGATGAGGGCCCATCCCAAGGGAGGGAGAGTCACATGCCTGGATTAAATGTGCAGCCCAGGTCTGGCAATCTATCCACAGCCCTTTGACTGCAGTTCTGGTTCTACACTTATACCCCCAAACACGCTCAGCTCTACGAGCCTCCTGTACAGTTCACTTCAGGGGCATTTGGGGTGGGGGTGGGCAGGTTAGAAGCATCCAGGGTCCTTCCTTAGGAGACTGGATAGATGTTGATCTCAAGTTAAGGCCTTGAGGCTCCAACTTCTAATTTTCTTACATAAGACCATATAGGGGAGCTCCCTGGTGTTCCAGTGGTTATGATGGCACTTTCACTGTCGAGGGCACGGGTTCCGTCCCTGGGCAGGGAACTGGGATCCCACAAGCCACAAGAGGATGGCAAAAAAAAAAAAAAAAAAAAAAGGACCACCCTTGATTTGAATCTGCTGTCACTGTGTGACCTTGAGCAAATCACTTCTCTCTGAACCCAAGTCCTTACCTGTAAAATGTAAATTAATGAAAAAATTTCTCCTTGGAGTTGTCGTCCCTGAGACTTTTAGTGTGATAGTATGTGGTAAGCATCTGGCACATGGAAATACCCAGTCAATGGGAGCCAGGAGTGGTGGCATCTGTAGCTTGCCAAACATTTGCAAATTCATTATTGTCTTGAGTGTCTCCCACCACAGTCTGTGGCTGCAGCAGGGAGTTTTCCTAATTTTTGGCTTGGGAGATTTCGCCTCATGGCTGTGCCCCTCGGTAACTGGATGTTCTCGTGCAAAATTGCTTAGCTTGGGACTTGGCTGGTGGTCCAATGGTTAAGACTGAACTTCCATTGCAGGGGGTGGGTGGGTTCGATCCCTGGTCAGGGAACTAAGATTCCACATGCCCTGCGTTGTGGCCAAAATTAAAAAAAGAAAGAAAATTGCTTAGCTTCTCAGATCCTGTTTCCTCTTCTAAAAAATAGGAATGTCAGTCATTACTTGGTGAAGAGTTGGTGGACCATCTCTGAAGCCTTCAGCCTATAGTGGATAATGAATAAACGTTACAGTTCTTTACTTCTGACTCCAGAGCTCTTTAACTTATCTGATGTTACTCTAGTAACTCTGGGGAGGGCTGAGGAGAAGTGGAGGCAGAAGGAAATGAGGAAGACTCTCTGCAGAGCTCTGGGAGAAGTGTGCAGCGAGCACAAAGGCCCTGAAAGGGAAGCAGGTTCAGAAGACGGTGTATTTGAGTGGAGTAAGAAAGCAGAAGTGAATGAATGGACGGTTCAAAGGAATGCCCTGCACAATCAGTGGTTCACTGGAGCACAAAATAGGAGGTCTTTGGCAACATTGTGAAACACCCTGGTAGACCGGCTGCAGTATTCTTTAAAGGATAAGAGGTGCATGGCCAAACCTACAGGAACGTGTTGAAAACCTGCGAGTCTCATCTTACTGACATCATAAGTAGGAGTATATGAGGCCCTGACACAGGCCTCTGGTCAGCACCCTGACCTGGATCCTGGAATATGCTCAGGAAATGTCAGTGTTCGCCAGGAGCAAACAGACGTCCAGATATCATAGTCTTATAGAGAGCAGAGCTGATGTTCATAAAGTAGATAGCTGGAGCCCAGGAACCTATGAAGAGCAAACAAACTATAAAGCTTCTTTATCCCTTCGGTTCAGTTCAGTTGCTCAGTAGTACCTACTCTTTGCAACCCATGGACTGCAGCACGCCAGGTTTCCCCTGTCCATCACCAACTCCAGGAGCTTACTCAAACTCATGTCCATAGAGTTGGTGATGCCATCCAACAATTTCATCCTCTGTTGTCCCCTTCTCCTCCTGCCTTCGATCTTTCCCAGCATCAGGGTCTTTTCCAATGAATCAGTTCTTTGCATCAGGTGGTCAAAGTATTGGGAGTTTCAGCTTCACCAACAGTCCTTCCAATGAATATTCAGGACTGATTTTCTTTAGGATGGACTGGTTGGATCTCCTTGCAGTCCAAGGGACTCTCTTCTCCAACACCACAGTTCAAAAGCATCATTTCTTCAGCGCTCAGCTTTCTTTATAGTCCAACTCTCACATCCATACATGACTACTGGAAAAACCATAGCTTTTTAGTTACTAAAGTCTCTCACTGTTTCCATTGTTTCCCCATCTATTTACCATGAATTGATGGGACTGGATCCCATGATCTTAGTTTTCTGAATGTTGAGTTTTAAGCCAACTTTTCTACTCTCCTCTTTCCCTTTCAACAAGAGGCTCTTTATCCCTACACTGAGGATGACAGTTAAGACTGTTTTGGCAGACAACACAAATGGGGTTCGCACAAAGTGCAGTTAGTAGGTCCCAAAGCTTAAAAACATTCACTTTTTGTATATAAGCTTCAGGAGCAGTTTGATTCAAAGGTTGTCGCCAAGGATGTCAGCCTTGTTTCCCCCTTTTTCTTTGTCCTCCTTCCTCTGGTCACTTCATCCTCAAGCTAGAACTCCTCATGGTAGCAGCTCCAGGCTCACATGCTTCTTCCATCCATCCATCCAGTGGATGACTCTTTTGAAAGCTTCTGTTCAATGGTGGGAAAGGAGTACAAGGCTGTATACTGTCACCCTGCTTATTTAACTTATATGCAGAGTACATCATGCAAAATACCAGGCTGGATGAAGCACAAGCTGGAATCAAGTTTGCTGGGAGAAATATCAATAACCTCAGATACACAAATGACACTACCCTGATGGCAGAAAGCAACGAGGGAACTAAAGAGCCTCTTAATGAAAGAGGAGAATGAAAAAGCTAGCTTAAAACTCAACATTCAAAAAACTAAGATCATGGCATCTGGTCCCAACACTTCATGGCAAATAGATGGGGAAACAATGGAAATAGTTGAGACTTTATTTTCTTGGACTCCAAAATCTCTGTAGATGATGACTTCAGCCATGAAATTAA
The DNA here is from genome assembly GCA_917880005.1 of Nanger dama. Lineage (NCBI taxonomy): Eukaryota > Metazoa > Chordata > Mammalia > Artiodactyla > Bovidae > Nanger > Nanger dama. The sequence goes on along the minus strand of CAKJTW010000122.1, from coordinate 2,049,036 downwards.
GACACTTGCTCCCTGGAAGAAAAGCTATGACCAACATATTAAAAAGCAGAGACATTACTTTGCCAATAAAGGTCCATCTAGTCAAAGATATGGTTTTTCCAGTAGTCATGTATGGATGTGAGGGTTGGACCATAAAGAAGGCTGAGCAATGAAGAACTGATGCTTTTGCACTGTGGTGTTGGAGAAGACTCTTGAGAATCCCTTGGACTGCAAGATCAAACCAGTCAACCCTAAAGGAAATCAGTCCTGAATATTCATTGGAAGGACTGATGTTGAAGCAGACGCTCCAATACTTTGGCCACCTGATGTGAAGAACTGACTCCTTAGAAAAGACCCTGATGCTGGGAAAGATTGAAGGCAGGAGAAGGGGACGACAGAGGATGAGATGGTTGGATGGCCTCACCGACTCAATGGATGAGTTTGAGCAAGCTCCAGGAGTTGGTGATGGATAGGGGAAGCCTGGCGTGCTGCAGCCCACAGGGTTGCAGAGTCGGACATGACTAACTGAACTATGTTCCTTCACTCTGCACTAGGACACAGGTCTCTCTCTAGTCATCGCCACAGCTCAGAGACAGGGAGCACCAACTTGTTTAGTCGACCTCAGCCTCAGACAACAGCAGTGCCCTCTTTTTTCCAATGCTGCGGTCCATGGGGTCGCAGAGAGTCAGACACGACTCAGTGACGGAACTGAACTGACTACCTTCTCTGCACTACAATAAGGAATAAGAGTATGTCCTGTTGTGCATCATGGATTTTAGGACTCGGGTATCAGAACAGTTCACTGGCATGTATTTTAAAAATAAAACAACATACACAGTTAAGATCAAATCCCCAAATCAGATAGTTAATAGTCTTAACTTACATTTCACTTTTATTTTAAAGTAAACTTTAAAAAACCTTACATACTAATTCATGGACTTTTAAATGAGCTATATTTTTTTTGCCTTTTTGATATCTGCATTATAGCAATAAATGAAATATTACCTATAAGGATGGCAATAATTAGTGTACTGCATATTTCAAGTATTCTAATTTTTGTACACATTCTCTTAATACATAATTTTAGAACGTGAAATGGGTCTGATCATCAGTGGCCTCCAATGGGCTACATGGTTTTCATTTCAAGCAGCTGGTGGAACTTTAATTCCTTAGTGTCTACTACTCGCAGAACCCTCTTCTTGCAAGTCTTCAACATCAGTGAGCCTGAAAGCGCCGCGCCAGGCCTCGTTTTCCCAGAAATCTCACAGCAGGAGCATTTCTCCCCATTTCACAGTCTGGCAAGGTGTGAGGATGCTGTGGTCACCAGGAACCAAGAGCAGCTTTAGCCTTCCAGAGCCCTCGCTGGCCTCGGGGTATCCATCTTGTTTAGAAAATGGGCCAGATAATCCCCAGAGGAATGCAAGTGAGGTCAGAAAAGCTGTGCAAGGGGCTGCCTACATCCTGCAGCGCTAAACAAGAAGTGCAGAGAGCTGGGCTGCACGCTGGGCCTGCGGCCACTGGCAACCACAGGGCCGCCTGGTCAATGGGCCTCTGCGACTGAGGGAGCCTGAACAGATGTTCATTCAGGAGCTCCGGGAAGCTGAGTTCGGGCCCTGGAGGGCGGCTCAAAGGACCCATTCACTGACATTCCGCCAGCAGCATTCCGAACATCCAGGCGCAGCCTCAGTCACGGAAGGCCTATGAGATCTGCCCACCTGTGGAGAGGCTGGTCCCAGAGCCACACTGGGAAGAGAGGAGAGCTTGGAGAATGGGACTCCCCCAGCTCTACTAACCCCCTTCCCTCCTGGAACAAGACCCAGGGCTGTCCAGGGGGATTTCTGGTGTTGGTCATGGAGAAGCAACCAACAGCTGGCTTACTTCTGGCACCCAACCTTGGAGCTTCAGGAAGCCAAATTTCAGTCCTGGCCCCTGGGGGAAATTTCTAGCTACCAGGTGGGAAGCAAATGTCAGAGTGAGGAGTAACATCCCACTGGCCAAGTTACAAACATGAGCAGTTTGTAATGGAGCCACATAACAGGCACTGTCAGAGGGCCACTTGAACCCAAGGTCTCGAGCTGGAAACTGAGTTTGGCAAGCCAGCAGAGGCAAGCTGCTGTTCCATGGTGACTGGACACTGGGACTTTGGGGATGGCCTCACCCCTCTGGGCCTGGGAAATGACTTCTCAGGATGAAATGGAAGCGCTGAAAGGAAAAGGCACTGGGAACTCTGGGCGGGGGTGGGGGACACACGAGATCTTCAGAATGCAATCAACATTAGGTTTAAAAGCAGGAAATGGTTATCAACAGGCTCTCACCTTCCTCCCTGGGAACACCCACGCACAGCAGCGCCTGCCTCCCTGTGACAGCGCAACTCCAAAAATAACCGCCTGAGCCTGGCCCCCCGAGCGGCGAGGGCTGTGGCAAGTGTTTTGCACATTCTCTTTTATCTTCTCACTGTGTGACAGTGGGCATGTGATTCAGCCTCTGTGCCCAGTTCACTCACGTGTAAAACAGGAACGCCCACATCAGGATCACATGACTCAGGGGGTGGCCTGATGGTTAGGGTTCTGGGCTCCACTGCCTTGGCCCTGCTGGTTCAGTCCCTGGCCAGGAGCCAGGGTCCTGCAAGCCGCACAGCACTCACCTGATTAAAATTGATCAAGTGCTTGAAACAGTAAGGAGTAGTTGGATAATTTTATAAAGTTTAACAAAAACGGTTCATGGCCTTGGAACAATGAAGTAATTTTAAAATAAATACATTTTTGTTGTAACGTAGAATAAAGTATTTAAAAAATTTAAAAATTAAGAAGAATAAATACATTTTTGGAAAAAAAAAAACCAACCCTCATCATATACTTGTGCTCACTCTGCATAAGCCACCTGCTCAAGGTCACTTATCAGGTGATGAGTGAGCCCTGGCCTGGGAAACCGCCACCCTCTGGTATCATCTGCGTGCTGCCCACTGACCCAGAAACTGCAGCCCAGCGCTCTGTTCTGGGGTCCTGGCATGTTGAACGTGTTTCATGTTAGTCTGTTATATGTACAGGGCTATGCCTTTTGAAGATCCATGTGTTTCAAAAGGGCAATAAAAACATACCTAAGAAAGAGTCATAGAAGACTTGATGGAGGCAAGAATTCAGTTAGAAGCCCAGCATTTATCAGAGCAGAAGAGGAGCCACAGGCACCGTGCCATACTCCCAGGTCCAGACAGGGCACAGGTGGCCAGGAGACAAGTTTCATGACACTGATTTCACAAGAAGGGTTGAAGAAGTTTATTAGCCCATGGCAAAATACAAAATGATCAACAATGATGCCAGCCACACTCTATGAGCCACTTGGCACTGTGATCACATCCTACAGGGCATCCCTGGTTTCATGCTTCCTAACAGGCTGCCTGAAGAAGTGAATGTCCTCAAACCAAGACCCAAGCACAAAGGGATTCCAGGGACCACTGGGAAGGAGAGAGCCTGAGAAAGCCCTCTGCGATCAACGCTGGGGAGTGGGGGTGGCGAACTTTGCCGGCCAATTTGAATTTCCAAACTTAGTAAGAGGGACACAAATGTGCAAGTCAGGGTCTCCTGGCTCAGGGACGGGGGTGGGGGGCAGCAGAGGCAAAGCGGCAGTGGCAGGACCTGACAGCAGGTTTCTCCTACTTCTTCCTCCCGCCTCTCTCCTTGAGCGCCAGGTGGATGACGGCACCGTTCGCCATGTTGTAGTAAGCCAGCGAGTTGGAATCCTTGATGAAAATGCCCTAGGAAATAGAAGGAGTGCCTCAGCCCAGGACAGGGTGAGCACAATGAGCTGCTTCACAGCTCCCAACACTCTTAGGAAACACCAGGGCTTGAAGGCAGGAGGGGCAGGAACGGGAGTGGCGTGGCGCAGGGGCGGGAGTGGAACACTCCCAAGAATCTGGCCCCTGATCAACCTATGAATGTTGACTCTCAAATCGTAAGATCTTGAGAGGCCAGCTAGTCCAAGAGCCTCATTTTACAGAGGAGGAAACCGAGGCCTGGAGTAGGGATCAGAGTCTAGAAAGGGTGAACCCAGCAGCCCCCTGACCTGGCAGCGCCAGGGGTGGCTGGGCCACCCCGTGTCCCATCACAAAGCCGGGCTGCCCGAGGCCACACTTGCTGGGGTGGCTCCACCCCCTGGGCCAGGAACCTGCCAGAGCACCCCAAGTCTTGTCCCCAGATGTCACTGAGACGTCCAGACCCCACACAAGACTGTGCTGTGACCCTACCAGAGCCTCACTCACCCTGTCAGACTAACCTGCCCCAGCACCCACCACCAGCATCATGGACTCTAGGACGGACTCACAGGGCCACAATCAGGCGTCTCCCCACTCCTGATCCCACAAATGACTTAGCTTCTGGGACAACAGAGAGGACAAGGGCGGCTGACACCCAACTCACCTCGTACTGCAGCTTCTGTTTCCCTGCTGGCATGCCTGTGGCTTCGTGAATCTTCACCTTGATGACAGAGACCTGTGGGGCGGGGGGAGCGGTCAGTCACCCCTCGCTAAGGTCAGCTGGAGAAGTGTCCCCCTGAGGCCTTGGTGGCCCTGCACCTGAGGCCAGTTGGGGGCAGCAACTCTTACCTGGTCTGTGAGAGGGAGGGGTGAAGACCAGCACCTGTCCGTTCAGTTTCCATTCCGTCTTATCCTGCATGTTGGGCACCTGGACTTTGATAGACACTGGACCCCTGCAAATCAGGAGTGGCCATTACGCCCAGGAAGCCCTGGGTCAACCAGGAGCTACGCTCTCTAGTCCCAGGCCCTCGAGACAATGTCACCTGCCCATCAGGACTCCTGGACTCTGGCCTGACTCACTACCGACAGCAGGTGTGACACTGAGCAACTCACTCCCCTCTTCAAGAACTGACCTCTCCTCTTTAGAGTGATCTATAACCTGCCTAACGGTGAAGCTGGAGCTGAAGAAGGGATGTGGAAGTGCTCTGCAAGCCTCCAGAAGTACCACCGGGAAAGAACATGAACTGTGAGGTCAGAAGACCTGGGTTCCCCAACTCAGTGAAGTAGCGGATTACAACCGCTGGCCGGTGAGGCTGCGAGCCTTCAGTGAAAGGCATGGTTCTATCCCGGCATTTGGTCATGTATGGATGCGAGAGGTGGACTGTGAAGAAGGCTGAGCGCCGAAGAATTGATGCTTTTGAACTGTGGTGTTGGAGAAGACTCTTGAGTCCCTTGGACTGCAAGGAGATCCAGCCAATCCATTCTGAAGGAGATCAGCCCTGGGATTTCTTTGGAAGGAATGATGCTAAAGCTGAAACTCCAGTACTTTGGCCACCTCATGTGAAGAGCTGACTCATTGGAAAAGACTTTGATGCTGGCAGGGATTGGGAGCAGGAGGAGAAGGGGACGACCGAGGATGAGATGGCTGGATGGCACCACGGACTCGATGGACGTGAGTCTGAGTGAACTCCGGGAGTTGGTATTGGACAGGGAGGCCTGGCGTGCTATGATTCATGGGGCTGCAAAGAGTTGGACACGACTGAGGGACTGAACTAAACTGAACGAGTAGGTACTCAAGAAATGGAAACCACTGTCAGAAAAGAAAAAAGACCTGCTCAAATGCCCTGGGGCAGTGGGACTCGCACTGTTTCTGCCTCCTCACTAGAGCCTGCCAGCTTCCTCAGGACCCGGAAGTGCCGCGGTGCCCAGCTCTTGTCCCTAGTGCCCCAACAGGCCTACAAGACAAGACTCCTGAGGGCGGCAACTGGAGGCAAAGCTCACAAAGGAACGGAGAGCTGTCCCCAGGGCTTCCTCCCGAGTCCTGAGCCCCTCACACTGGAGCCCAGCTGCCTGTGCAGCTGGTCTCCCTGCTGGCCTCTACAACCATTCACACCAGGGGGCTGCTGACGGCTGGCGGCTGACCCCGCATCCGGCCTGCTGGGCACTTGGAAGCCTCAGAAGCCTCCTGGGCCTCCAGCAGCTGACCAAGGTCCCAGAAGCCAAAACCACGGGAGCAGCACAGGGTGGGTCAAGGCGTGTAATGGGGGCGGGACGGTCCCCCGACCTGTCTGGACACTGCAGGTGTGGGCAACTCTGGGTCACATGCCTTGTTTCTGCGCAGAAACTCCTCCTCGGGCATGAGGCTGTCCTCGGTCTTCAGTTTCTTAGAGGCAGGCTCGTCTTCCATGGGAGGCGGGGGGGTGGACAGGCGGCATGGGGGCGGGAGCAGGGACGGGTGCCACGGGCGGGGCGGGCACAAAAGCTGCAGGGCAGGAGCGAGCAGCCACATGAGTGGGAGGAAGGCGCCCAGGACCCCGGGGGCTGACGCTGAGGGGAGACTGCACAGATTTCCGCCTTCTTCCCGTTAAAAGTGTGAAAGACCACTCCTGGCTGAGTCTGGCAGCCAGTGAGCTCCCCTAGTAGGGCACCTGGGCGCCTGCCCAGACTGGGTAGCAGGAAGCTGGAGGAAGGGCGGGACCAACAGAAGGAGCAGGGGCTACCAACAGGATCCATCGTCAGGCCTCAGCGCCCGTCCAGGCCTGGACCCCACTGGGCGCACATACCCCAGCTCTGCCCCATCAGCCTATCTCCCGCAGGAGTCAGGAGCCCAACCTCCAGCACCCCAGGGGTCTCTCACAGAGGTAAGTCAAGGCTCTCCTCTGGGCTGGAGCCGCAGCTGAACAGCTGGCGCTCCCCTCAGCCACTGCTCAGCTCAGGGCTTGCCCTGTAGCACCGACCCAGGGGCCTGGAAAGCGACACAAGAGGCACCGACCTGTCGGCACAATCATGGGTGGCGGGCGAGGCGCCATGATGGGAGGGGCGGAGGGAGGCATGGGCACCACGTTGATCCTGGGCGCGTGGATGATTGGCGGCATGGGGGCGATCACCGAGCCTGGGGGCAGCCGGACCACGGATGCCATGGGGGCCGGGGCATGACAGGTACTGCAGACACCACGGTGGTGCGGACGGGAGGCGGCATCTGCGGGCAGGAGGGATCCGCGGGTCACAGGAAGCCGAGGCTGCACCCCAGGGCACACAGGCAGCTGAGCCCCTGCAGCCTCTGGGGATGGCGCTGGATAGCCTGGGGCTGAGAGCGCAGCCTCACAACAGGCTCTGACAGAACTACACGGAGAGAGACCCAGGGCGACACTCTTGCCACTTGGGACTCCACCCCCCCGAGAGAAAGTGAAGACGCCCTTGACTCAGTCCACTGGAGTCAGGCCAGCGGCCCTCCAAGGCCCCTCAGTCCTCCCGGCCTCCCCTGACCCAAGCCTGCTTCTCACATTCGCCACCCGCCTCCCTCCCAGTTCCAGCCCTCCCACACAAGTGGAAAGCCAGGCTGGAGGTTCCCACTTGTAACTAAAGGGTTCTTTTCTCTTGACTTGACCCATTCTGCTCTCGGGCTCCTGTGAGACCGCTGCCCTGAGCCGGCACCATCCAACCCAGGGAACCCAGCTCCAGGGGCCCGTCGGGGTGGCTGTGGGCTCACCGCGGGCGGCCGGGGCACCCGACGTAATGGGCGGGGGCCGAGCTGGGGATGTTGGTGGCTGAGGATGGCGGCGGTGGCTGCTGGGGGATCTCGTTGGGCTTGCTCGGGCCGATCTTCTCTTTGGTGTCATCCTCTGGCACCAGGCCCTTCGCCTTGTGGATGGCCTCGATCTGCTCCTGGAGGGTGATGTTGGCCTGGGCGGCCTGCTGGGTCCGGGCCATGCTGCCAGAATGGCCGTCCCAGGTCACCTGCGCGGGAAGCAAGGCCACACTGGTCAGGGCTCCCGGAACTGAGCGCGAGTGGGGTGCTGGCAGCAGGAAAGATGGTGGCAGTCACCGAGCCGCACCTTCTCTTCTGGCTTCTGGATCTCCTCCTCGCCAATCTTCTTACCGATGGCTGTTTCCTCCACACCAAAGATGTCAGTACGCCGCTCAGCCAGCTGCTTCAAGCTGCTCTCGATATCCAGACCTGGACAGAGTCAGGGAACAGAGGCAGGCGACAGAGAGGAAAACTAAACCCAATGCCCGCCCAACAAGATGGCGGCTCAATCAGTGCAGGTGGAGGCTGTTCTTACAGGACACAGCTGTCTATGGGTGCCAGGGCCTCGCGCCAGCCCTCTGAGCCTGGGGGAAGGCCGCCTGATGAGCACTAGGCCTGGAAACCAGGGTGTGTCCTACCCCCACTTAACGAAAGGCATCTGAGAGGACACAGCCACATGAGCAGCGCGGCAAGGAGAAGAGTCCAGACTCTAGCAGAGGGGTCTCCAGCCCCCGGGACAGTCTCCTCCCTCCCTGTAGGGCTGCTTCTCACAATCAAGGGAGCAACGTGTCTCAGTTCAAGATGCTCAGCAGCCTCCAGCCACCAGAGCCTCTACTCTAAGATGGCCTGGGAGTGAGCACCCCTCCTGCTCCAGGATGCTGACGGGCACACGCCACCCACCTCGGGTGCCCGCCTCTGCAGGAATCCTCTGCAGGGTCTCTAGAAAGCGGGCAGTTCTTTTGTAGCTTCCTAGAGCACACCTATCCTCAAAGGCTCCTGCTGACCTCAAAGCTTTCTACATTTGATTAAAGCAAGTTGACTATTAACTTAAGAGATCCCAATGAGTCAAAGGAGGGGTGTGGTCCGAGTGGGGAACACCCCACCTTACCTGGCGCGTACACCTCGTCATCGCTCTGCTTCTCACGGATGGAGCGATCCCGCTGCTCCAGCCAACGGGGGTCGAGAAGCCCAATGCGCATGTGCTCCTGCATCTTGCTGGCAGGGATCTTCTCCCCAGTGATGGGGGACACAAGATACTCATCGGGAGGCGGGGGGCTGGAGGCAGGGGCTTGGAAGCTGAAAGGCGACAGAATGGCCGAGTGAGAACCTGGGTGGCAGCCTGGGTTAAGAGGGTGCTGCTTCACTCCTGCACTGCCCATGCAGTGCCACGCTCCCAGGCCCCGTGCGCTGAGCCAGGGCACCACAGACGACCAAGTCCCACGCCCTGCCGTGAGGCCCACGACACAGGGGCTCTCAGTGCCTCATAACAAGGCCCCTCTAGCCGTCCTGGAAACAAACACAGGTCTGAGAAACACAAGGCATAAAAATGGAACCCACCTTTTGGGTCATAGTCCTTCCGGACAATGACCTGGTCTGGAGTTGGGGGCAGAGGAGGTGGCATGGGCGTCTCCGGGGGTGGCGGCACTTTCTGCCCTTCTTCTTCATCATCCGAACCCTGAAAAGCAAGGCAGTGGTGTGACTCAGGGCAGGAATGAGAAGCCACCTCCGTGCAGCTAAGCCCGGCAGCTCTCAGGGTGGCAAGCAGCCGAGGCCCCTGCCGGCCAGCATCCCCGTGCTAAGCTCCCTGGGCAGCCGGGGCCAGCCGGCAGCAGGCCAAGCAGTTCCTCACAGCATGAATGGCAGCGCTGGGGGCCGTGTTGCTGACACTCTGCCCAGGCATTTCCAGCAGCTGGCACCAGGCAGTCCCAGGAGGCCAAGGGCACTTAACGTGCTGGGGAGGGCCATGGGGGCGAGTCAGCGCTCAATGGGAGCCACGCAAGGAGCAATGCTGGGAGGGAGAGAAAAGTCAATTCCCACAGACACGTGGACCTTTCTTCTCAGGCGGCACACAAATTCTTTCCGAGGGGAGGAAAGCGGCTTGGCTCCAGAGACTCTAAGCCTGCGGGGAGGCCTGGCTCGAAAGGGCAGAGGCGCCCAGAGGAAGCACAAGCTACAGTCAGAAAAGCTCTGGAAACTGCTGATCGTTTGGACCTAGGCTCAAAACATCCAAGTATCCGGCACAGAGGGTTCCCTAAGGAGAGCCAGCCTGGGGGCGGTAGTGAGCGGGGCCTCTAGGCAGAGGAGGACGGTCACCAAACAAGCCGGCACAGCTCGTGGAGCCTCGCTTACGAAGGAATCTTTGTTGCCCGAGCTGGAAAAAGGGGCGCCTCACTCAGGAACCAGGCCTCCTCTCAGGGTTCACCAGGGGGCTGGCGCACGCACTCTGATGGAGGAGCGCACCCCTTTGCCCGTGGCTCCAGGGAAGAGTCACCCAGACCCCCAGGAGCACACCTCGTCCATGTCTTGCACTTGGGTGTCCTGGTCCAGCTGGGACGGAGGTTCCTCTGCCTTCTCCTGTTTCTCGTCCTCCTCATCGGACTCGACCTCCATCTCTACCTCCTCACTCTCCCCAAACTTCTCGTAGCGCTCCTGAATGAGGATCCGGGCCCCCAGCTCCTCCCGGGGGTGGTGGGCGGGGGGAAGTTCCCTGGCAGCGGGCGAGCAGGAGTCAAGGGAGGGCCCCGCAGCAGGGCCGGGCACAACGCTATCTGCTCAACTGCGAGTAAGTGGGCAGTGGGAGGACCGAAGTCTTCTGGAAACAAGGAGGAGACAGAGGCCTCCCGGGGTCCTCCCACTCCCCGGGGGACAGCTTGGCCAGCTCCCCCAGGACGATGGTGCGAAGTTCCCGGCTCCACCAACAGGAGTCACAGACCAACCTTGCTCGTTGGGTTGGAAGTCCACTGTTTCCACCACCACGAAGTCATGCCAGTCGATCTGAGCATAGGCAACCCGCTCCTTCTCCTTCTCCTCCTCTTCCTTCTTCCTCTCACGCTCCTGGAACTTGGCCCACTCCACGCGGTAACACACCTGAAGGGAGGGGAACGGTGCGGTGCTGAGCTGAAATCAGGGCTGGCTCCCGAGGAGGCTGTCACCTCCAGGGCCTTCACCAGAGCCAGCGTCTCCTTCGGAACAGGAGGCTGCTCTGCCCACCAGGGGGATTTCCTGGAAAAGACTATGGAATCTGCATCTGGTTTCAGCCAGGCCCAGAGTCTGGAGAGGATGAAAATCTGAATGCCAGAGACCTCTGTCTGGGCCCCAGGGGCAGCTCTCTGTTAGAACCTCAAAGTTTTCTGCTTGAGTTGGCAGGTGGCGAGCAAACTCCTCCCTCCCAGGAAGTCTGTGTGACAACCATGTGCCCGCAGGAGCCACGGCAGCCTGACAGCCTGCACAACAGAAGGCTTCAAGCAGCCTCCCAGAACCACCAGCATCAACATGCCTGGTCTCCTGACTCTTGAAAACCAGACTTCAAAAGGCAACCGTCACCCGAGAAGCCATTCAAAAGCTGGCTTCTAGCAAGAGAAGAAAACCGGAGACTGAGAGAAGTGAAGAGTGGCAAGTTAGGGGACCAGAGAACCCAGGTTTCTTTGGTCTTTGCAGCCTCAGTGCCCTTCTTCCCACCACAACTAAGGTGCCGATTCAGAGACCATATGCAGACACACAACAAAACCCACATGCTGTGACGTGTGCTGTTAGTAACTGGCTGTAAGAAATTCAGTCTAGGATTCCCTGGCGGCACACCTGCCAACGCAGGGGACGTGGGTTGGAACCCTGATCTGGGACGACTCCTCATGCCTCGGAGCAGCGAAGCCCGAGCACTCGAGGGCCCATGTGCTGTACCTACTGAAGCCCACGCGTCTGGAGTCTATGCTCCGCAACACGAGAAGCCCACACGCTGCACCGAAGAGCAGCCCCCACTCACCACAACCAGAGGAAGCCCGCACAAAGCCACCAAGACCCAGCACAGCCACAAACAAGCAAGACTATTAAGAGGAAGAAAGCAGGAAATTCAGTTTACCTGGTCCAAAACTTCCCGGGGTTCTCTGCCTCTTTCTTGAGTTTGGTAAATAAGCCTTTGGGTGGAATCAAGATCTGAAACACGGAAGAGTTAAAGCAACTGTTAGTGCAGCACAACACGGGACAGAGTGGCCTGTGGAGGAGAAAGGAGAGCACGGGATTACGGGACCAACCTCACTTGACTGGGCAACGCTAGGCAAGCTATTAACCTCTGTAACTTGGCTTGCTTCTACAAAGCGGTGACGCTGCCACTTAGAAGCGGCACTGCCAACTTGAAAGGCTGCGAGGACTCGCAGGGGAGTGAGCAGGAGCACCAGCAGATCACACGCACACCATCAGCATGCAGTGACTGCCCCCAGGCGGGTCTGCCCTTCCGCTTCTGCACCCCCTAGGACCCCCAGCGACCCTGCTGAAGACTGCAGCCCACAGGGCCCCTGGACTTCCACACCCTGCTTTCCCTGGAGCGTTCTATCCATGGTGTTTCTCACCATCAGACACACACTGGCAGTGCACGTGCTTGCTGCCCCTCGCTAGACCAGTCTCCACAAAGACAAGAGACTTTTGTCTTCAGTCCACTGCTGTATAACCAGAGCTTGGAGCAGGGCCCGGCACTCAAAGCTTATTTGCTGAGACAGCAAATGGTGGCCGCATGTAAAACAGCCACTCTTTCCAACCAGCCCAACCGTACCAACCCTCACTGGCAAAGCGGCTCAGCCCTGCTCCACCCTCCTTGTCCCCCTTCCCCAGAAACACATGTGTTCCTGGAATTCCCGAGTCCAGAGACACATCAGCGCCCTCAGGTTAGAGTGCTAAATGTCCATACCCACGTTCTGAGGGAGAAGGAACAGGAAGCAGTTAACCCTGGAAGCAGCCCGCTAGGGGAAGTTAACCCAGGGCTCACTTAAAATTGATACTGTAATTATAACAGCCCTCGGGCCTGGTGACTTGAATGGCTGGTCAAGGCCCCCCAGGAGCGGGCTCCCTGCAGGCGGCGTGGACGGCGCGCTGGCAGCGGCGCGCTCTGCCCCCCCCAGGAGCGGGCTCCCTGCAGGCGGCGTGGGCGGCACCTTGGTGTACTGCTCCACCAGCTTCGTGAAGTAGTTGAAGAGGCTGTGCTGGGGGCGCAGGAAGTCAAACTGGTAGTTGCGCTGCTCCTTCTGCATCAGCTGGGTCAGAAACTGGCGCCCGTTCCTGGCCACAAACTGGGCCGTCAGCTTCACCACGTCCAGGTCGAAGGCTGAGATGGAAGGGGGGTCTGCGATGAACTCGAACTCGGGAGGGGGCTCCTTGGGCACAATGGCCTCTTGTATCACCTGGGCTTGAACCTAAGATGCAAAGGGAATGTGAGGTGAGAGGCAAGGGGCAGACTGGCTCCAAAGACAGGGCACACACACAGCACCGGAGGATGGCATGGCCTCCTACTCCTCTGTCAATCACACGCATGCCCCAGCACGTGGTGGGAGAGAAGCCCAACTCAAAGAACATCAATGTCTCGGCCAAGTGTGGCCTCGACTCCCTCCCCTGACGGCTTTCTGAGTGCGAACCGTGTCTCTCTGCGTGTCCACTGCTGCCCTGAAACTGAGGACCAAAACTGGGTGGCAGAAGATCCAACAAGGATGGTTTATTAAATCCCACCCAAGGGGGCAGAGGATGTAGGAAACCCTACACGGGTGCAGAGGCCCCCCCATCTGGCGTCCACACGAACCACGAGGTGGACACCAGTACCGTGAATTCTTTCTATATACGAGGAAATTGAGGTTGCCTGAGGCACCAGGAGTGATCAACTGCGATGCAAGGTCTCAGAACCTTCTGCAACCTTTCCTTCCCACCGTCACACAAGGGGCAGCCTTTGCTACCACGGCTTGGGAGGCAGCAGAGAGAAAGGCCCAGTCCAGGTCTACACAGGAGGCAAAATGTGTCCTCAATGACAGCCCGAGCCACCTCCAGTGCTCTGAGGGCATGAGGGCAGGCCACCAGAGGGGGCCCGGAGGCAAGACAGGAGCGAGGGACACACAAGGCGAGGCCCACAAGCCACGCCGCGGCACTGCCCTGGCGCCACGGCCAAGGCTGGGGGCGAGGACTAGGGGCCTGGGCTCCAGGGTCGTGACTCCGTGGCCCTGGGTAAACTGTGCTTCCCTGGGCCTCAGAGTCCTCGTCTGAAAAAGGGTCACTTTACTGGCCTCCTCACGCAGCCCCTGTGAGGCACCAGTGAGACAACGCCGCCAAAGAGCTGGACAGGCCCTCAGAGCTGCTGCACACAGAGCTGGAGAGGCCCTCAGCCAACGCCAACTGTCAGCAACCCTCTGCTGGGAGAGCCTCAGCACGCGCCTCTGTAAGATGTGGACAGAGGCCTCATGTTTCTACCCACGTGGCTGTGGGGTGTGGCCAGGTCACCGTCTCCCTCCCTCAGCCCTGGGGCAGCGAGGCGCAGGGCGGGTTCCCACCTTCTGGGGCAGCTGCTGCTGGGAGGCCTGCTGCTGCTGCTGCATGACCTTGGGGATGGCGGCCGAGGGCTCCTGAGCCTTGCCCTCCTTGAACTCGCTGACCTTGTGCCGGTAGTAGGCATGGTAAGGGTCGTTGGGGTTCAGGAAGTTGAACTTGGGATTGTTGATCTCGTTCTGTCGTATCCTCGCTTCAAATTCAGGTCCATTTCTAGAAAAAGGAAAAGAGAAGCATTGATACTGCAGCCCTCTCAAGTGCTTGGACCAGAATATGGCTCACTCAAGTCCCATTCTTGCCACCACCCACCACTCAAATGGGCCCCTCCCGTGGCTGGCACAGCAGATCACCTCCCCAAGCCTCCTGGCATCAGCGGCCAGCGCTCCTGCCTCCTGCAGCCCATGCAGGCCTCAGCGACCCCAGGGCCTCAGACCTCCGCCATTCCTGCAGCACCTCCGCCAGTCTCAGCACCTCCACAACCATCTCGTTATTGCTCTTCTAATTAAATGTATTCACTTCAAAGAAAAGTACTTTAAAAGGAAGGCATGGGAATCCCCTGGCGTCTAGGGGTTAGGACTCCACGCACTCTCACTGCACTGCAGAGGGCTCTGGGGGCGTGGGCAGCGGGGATGCTGTGGGGGAAGGGGCAACAGGGGAGGAAGGACGTATGTCATTACTTCAAATAAAAGTCGTTATGGCTTTGCTGGCAAAAGGCAGCCACACCAGGCAATACAATGAAAGCAACGCAGCATGGTTCAAGTTCAGTTCAAAAGTTTGCTGAGACTGAAAGCAGTTCTTAGTCGAAAAGCAGGATGACTGAGTGCTTGGGAGGCATCAAGGGTGTATTAACGCTAAACTGAGATGCTGTCCTCTAGCTAGCAAGAATGGGGGAAAAAAAAAGGCAATGTGAACAGGATTTAACACCTTGGATAAGTACTGGCTATAATCACCTCCTTTACTACTGGGTGGGACTCATACAGGAAACACTGCTCTCCAGGCCCGGGGGCTGAGCTGCTGCATAAAGCACACTCACGGGACAGTGACGTGACATCAGGGAGGGCCGTCTCTGTATCTGGAGGAGTTTCCACACGCACCCTGTGTCCCCAGTGTGTATGCCTTTAAACCCTCAGAATGAAAAACGTCCCTCTCATGATGTATAGGGAGCCCTGATTTTTTAATAAAGACTCCCAACAGTAACATTTCAAGGTGTCACACATCCACAATACCTGTATTGGTCAGAAAGTGCACTCACCTTCAAGACACCAGATATAGATGTGTTCAAGTTTTGGGCTCACTGCTGACTTACCAAGTTACTGAACATCTTTTCGACCCAATTTCCCATGGTAAAATACGGCTAAATACCACCTTCTCTCTCTACTCTGAAGTACTGAGGAAACCAAAGTCTATTGAACCGCACAGACTTGAACACCCCAGGGCCTGTTGCTGCTCTGAAGGCTGGAAGGGGCTGCCCTATGAACAAGAGAGGTGACTTGGGAGCCAGGAGACGTCTGCGGGGCCTCCCTCACTCCCTCTGGCCAGAGCCCTGCTCTCAAGAGCACCCCCGACACACCGAGGGGCGGCTCCAGAGGCCAGACTTGCAGGCCCTGGCCTGGGCAGCTGAAGAGGAGGCAGGGCGCAGGCGACGCTGTGCCTCGGTGGCCGCGATCATCAGCACCCCAGCCAGCTCCTCTGCAAGTTCTGGTCACACTCGGTGGTGTGACTAACACTGCGAGGTCTGGGTGTGACCGTGTGCTGGTCCAGCTGAAACCCCATGCTCAAGGATGAAGGGTTCCCCCACCTTAAAATAATGTGAACCACACAAGGTTGATGTCCACTTAAATACGGCTAAACTAGGCCACCACCCAAAGGGCTGCTAAAAAAAGGGGCTCTGGTTGTCTCCTCTACCACCGCCTCCTAAGCCATAACCTCACACCTGCTAACAATCCAAAATATAAAATGCCGAGAGGACAGGCGTGCTTATTCCAGGCCACTCTGTTGCTTTAAATTAGCTAAATGCTGTGTTTAGAATTATATTCTCTAACATAAGGAATAGATTTCAGCAGGGAAAAAAACATGAGTCTGACTCAACCCAGCTGGTGGGACTTTTTAAAGGGTAATTTGCACGTCAGTTTCTTGACAGGAAAATGCAGGAAAGGGAAGACCAAACCTAGAGAGAAAAAAACTCCTTTTTGAAAACCACACTGGGCTAGTGAATTTTACTCACTCAATACATGGGAACCCCACACAAGTAAAGCAGAGGGTCCTGCACGTATGCTTTAATCCAGCCTGAGAAGCTGATCTGTCCCTTCACTGAAACACTAACGAAAGCAAGTCCGCAGATTTCAGAAGTGCCTACAAGGCAATTGGGCTTCACAGTGGTAAAGAATCCACCTGCAATGTAGGAGACAGGGCAGGAGCCATAGGTTCAATCCCTGGGTCAGGAAGATCCCCTGGAGGAGGGCATGCCAACCTGCTCCAGTATTCTTGCCTGGGGAATCCCATGGACAGAGGAGCCTGGTGGGCCACAGTCCAGGGGGTCACCAAGAGTCAGACACGAGTCAAAATCAAGATCTAGAGATGCGGACGTACAGATTTATTATTAAGGGAACTTGGAAAGAATTCTTATTTCTGTGGCTGGCACAAAATGACTGGAAAGCTGTTTGGCAAAATGCTTAAGAAATCTTTAAAAATGCTCTTTCGGCCAGCAATGTGCCACACAGAGTTTTCTTCTAGGAAAACATTGAAAAAGGGAATGAAAATGCTCAGAGACTTCCTCCCAGCTTTATGCGCCAAACTGAAATGCTGGAACAACCTCCAAGGAAGACACAGAGGAGTGGGCCAGGCCAAAGAAGGCCAACGCCGCAACACGGTGCGTCTTCTCCAGAGGGGGCCATGCAGCAGGCCAGGGGCGACCCAGGAAACCGCTCACAGCACAGGCAGGTGGGAAAAAGCAGGGTGTGAAAGCACCTCTGCTTGTACAAGAACCTAAAAAGAATGCCAGGAGAAAACAGGAAAAAGTGAAAGCAGCTGGGAGAAACTACTCTGGTTGTGAGACTGTTGATTCGTCCTCTAGCACCTTCTTCCTGTTTACTGTCTTCAGAATATCTGGGGAAAAGGGGAAGAATGAGTGTTGCTAGGAGATATTAAAGTTATGCACACAATACCTGCTGCCCTAAATCAGACATGGCCTGATAACATTTAATCAGGCACAGAGCCGTTTTAACCCAGTATCCAGGTTAATCAAAGCCTTGGAAATGTAGAAGATTAATCTACACGGAGCCTGACACAGTGAAAGACGTCAACCAGAGGAACCCCTTTCTATGTTTCATTTCATAAGGAGGCTGAGAAAGGAAGGATCCATCTACTCAATGAGGTTCTTGCCTTAACCAAAGCTAGCCCACTCCTAGACGGGGATACTGTCCTGGGGTCAAGGTGCGGTTCCCGGGAGAGCACAGGCCTGACTGTGGGCAGCGCCCTGCTTGAGGCCGCAAGCAACCATCCAATTCAGCAGCAGCCAGAAATCCAGACTTACGATGCAATCTCATTTCTAAACAGTGACAACCAATTCAAAAGCTAATGACCTAAACCAGGGATGGTTGACCTTTGGAGTCAAGTGGCCATCAAGGAGACTCCATCTGAGGAAGCGTGGGTGTGCTCAAGTATAATGGAGAGGGACAGGAGGAAATCCAGCTGACTCCCATGCCACTCGGGCCCCTCTCTCTGGCCTCGCAGTAACTCTGCGGGGTATGTTACTCCATTCTGCAGCTGGGTCGGAATGCAGTCCTTGCTCCATGAGACTGTCCACTCCCTGTTCTGTCTTACTCAGGCCAGCAGCTCAGACACGGACACACATCTCTGACAAAACAGTCTTCCAGGCACTTCTTCAGGCCTGGTTAGGAGGAAGCACGGGTTCTTGGTGATGCTGGAGCTGGGTTGGGCCTGTCCTCTGCCACTGCCAGACTGTGTTAGAGATGCCAGTCCTGCCCACAGCCGACCTCACACCATACTGTGGTCTCCAATGAGCTGACAGGCCTCAGCCGACAATGCCACTCTAAAAACCCAGGTGTCACCCTCGTGAGGATTCAGTTCTGTGCTAAAACCCACCTGTGACCCACGCAAGCAGGAGCAGCTACGTTACCTGGCCACGAAGCTGGCAGTCTTGTCAACGATGTTCCTGACCTCCGGAGGAGGGTAAATAATACCCACCACGGGCTTGGAAGGGGTAGAATCCTCCTTTGAAGCTGCTTCTTCTTCTGTGGGCTGTGAAAACAGGAAAAGGAAGGCCTTGAAGTTTCTGGCTTAGTGTCGGATGCCCACCATTAAACTCCTCTAGGATGTTACTGAGAACACAGACTCTCTCCAGTTCAATTCATTACGACTTCCTGGAGTTAGGAACCTCTGCTCCAGAACCATTTCTCTCAACTGCTCTGGGCCTCCACGGGACTCTCCCAGGGACCAAGGAAAAGAGCAGCCTCCCTGGCTCCCGCTCGCTGGACCATCTCTGTGACACTGGGAGTCTGCATTTTCACCAAGCATCCAGGTGACTCACATGTGTGGGCAGGGGAACAACGGGACATGGATCTGACCACATTCTGAGAAACCAGAATCCAGAAGGCCGTGTCTATATCCCCACACCCTTGGACATGCCTAATACAGGACATTTCACCACCGTCTGCTGAACAAAGAAGTGGAAACTCCTTGATGGCCACTCCTGCCTTGAATGCCCTTTCCCTCTGTATCCATTCCACAGTCTAAACCACCACTCAATGGTCAAGAGGTTTGTGAAACCACTGGAATGCTCAGCATTAACTTTCCTGTAAGTTCCAATCCTCTTTCCTCACCAGCTTCTTCCTCTAACAAAGGGCCAATCCTCTCATGTTAGAAAGTTCCTCCGCCTCCCTCATGTTCCTGACTGCCACCACCTTCCCCACCGTCTTCCTCTGGTAGCTCAACAGCCCGTGTGCCCTCAGTCTTGTCGCCCTCACTTCCTCACCTCCCATCTGATCCTCATTCCTATCAAAGGCTCTTGCCAAAGTCATGACAGACAGCCTACGGCCAGCTACTGGGTTATCTGGCCGTGCGACCGGTGACCACTCACCTTCCGGGCCCCTACCTCTTTTGCCCACTGTTCCACCCAAGTCTCCCTCCTGGCTCCCGTTTCACCCCCTGACCTATAATGTGAGTGTCCCCCAAATTCTGTCTTTTCAGACTCACACTGTCCTCAGCAGGCACTGACAGCGTGTCCTCCACTTCCCCAGCACCTCTAGGCCACACCATCCTGCCCACACCAATGTCCCCCGTCACTCTCACATGGCCACAGAGCTCTAAGAGCCCACGGTCCCGGGCACTTTCATCTCTAACCACCTTCCTCGTGGATGGCCAACCGTGCCTCCAGTCATCCAGGCAGAAACATGGGTCTCTTCTTTCCTCAGCCTCCACATTCAGTGATAAGGAACATTTCTCAAGCACAGAGTAGGTTCCATATACTTCTCTGAGCACTTTAAGCTATTACACCTATAAGCTTACAGAACCCTGTGACGTTAAGTATTCTTACTACTGTCATTCTACAGATGACAAACTGAGAAATGGAGACCTCTCCCTGAGGAGGCCCACGTGGCAGAACCAGGATCCCAATGCATCAGTTTAGAGGGAGAGCTTGCACATCAGCCCTTCTGTGACGTCAGCGTGCCAGTGCCCTCTGCCCCTGCCCCAGCCAGTGTAGGCCAGGTCCTCAACATCTTTCAAACAACATGACCAATCTTTCCTCCGAGCAATTCTCCACATCACTGTCTACCTCCATTTCTGCAACACGAACACGTTAGTCTCCAGCTTACATCTGCTCTTCTTCTCCCAAAAGCCTGCTAGCAAGAGTTCAAATCCCCAGTAATACAGCTCTTACGTACCACTTTCCCAACTCTATGCTTTAACCTTCTTTACCCTTGACCAGAAGCACTGTCTGATTCCGACCTCGGTATCTCTGCACTTAGGTGGCTTTACCTGGCTTATTTTTCCCCAAATACTGGGAAAACGCCAGGGTTACAGAGGTACTTGCAGTGGTCAACAGACAGGATATGCTCAATAAATAAATTTGCTGAATGAATAAAGAATGGTATTTGCCTGCCCCATCACCTACCTGGTGAACTACTGATTCATCCTTCTAAACACAACTTAGCTTACATTCCCACGGGCTTCGCCTACCTTAAGCTCTCCTCTAGCCCATCAGATCACTGTTGATTAGAATTGCTGCCTCCACTGTTTAAAATAGCCAAGATGTAGAAGGGCTTCCCTGGGAGCTCAGCTGGTAAGGAATCTGTCTGCAATGCAGGAGACCCCAGTTGGATTCCTGGGTTGGGAAGATCCCCTGGAGAAAGGATAGGCTACCGACTCCATTATTCCTGGGCTTCCCTGGTGGCTCAGACAGTAAACAATCCACCTGCAATGCAAAAGACCTGGGTTCGGTCCACTGGTTGGGAAGACCCCTGGAGGAGGGCATGGCAACCCACTTCAGTATGACCTGGAGAATCCCCATGGACAAAGAAGCCTGGCGGACTGCAGTGCATGGCATTGCAAAGAGTCAGACACAACTGAACAACTAAGCACAGCACACAGCACAGGACATGGAAGCAAGCCAAATATCCATCGACAGATGAATGGATAAAAAGATGTGGCACATGTATATGATGGAATATTATTCGGCCACTAAAAAGAATGAAATAATGCCATTTACAGCAACATGGATGGACTCAGAGAGTGTCATGCTGAGTGAAATGTCAGACAAAGAAGGAGAAATACTGTACGGCATCCCTTATGTGTGGAATCCAAAATGAAATGATACAAATGAACTTCCAAAACAAAAGGAAACTAACAGACTTCGAAAACAAATTTATGGTTACTAGGGGGAGGAATAGTTAGGGAGTTTGGGAAGGTCATGTATACATTGCTATATTCCAACAAGGACTTATTGTATATCACGAGGAACTCTACTCAAGGTTATGCGGTAGCCTGCATGGGTGTGGGATCTGGGGGAGAACAACTCCGTGTATACTCATGGCTGAGTCCTTTGCTTTCCACCTGAAATTACCACAACACTGATAATCAGCTATATTCTCATACAAAATAAAAAGTTTAACGTTTAAAAAAAAAAAAGAATTCCTGCCTCATTCCTAATGCCCATACTTTATCCCTCTGCAATTACTGACCCCCGTCTTTCCTCTCTAGCTGACTGAAATCTTTTTAAGGGCTGTCTGAAACAGGATCATTTATGGTGACTGAGACGAGATTTACTAGTATTCTCTCATATCTGTCTCCCCACGAGTCCGTGAGCTCCTAAATAAAGCACGAACTGTGCTTCACTCATTTGGCTAACATCGTAGCCTGGCACGGCGCCGGGCTTACAGTAAGCAGAAAACAAACGCTGAGAGTTAACATTCAAAGATGTACCCTGCAGGCTGGGTAATTAGGGACTCCGGAGCAAAGGCTGGGGGCCGGTGGGCCCAATTAACCACACAAGACCGGAGGGCTTCTCAAACGTTAATGAATCACCGTGGGATCTTACTAAAAACGCAAATTCTGATTTTAGAAGATCCGGGGTGGGAAATCAGCATTTCTAACCAACTCCCATTTGCTGCTGGTCCGCGGACCTCAGTTTGAGAACCACGGTACCAATAAGGCCTCTTCCGCTACCCGAAGGCAGGCGGGAAGCGCGCTGCCTCCTGGGGACTTGGAGTCCCCCCAAATCCTCCTAACCGGCAGCTCCGAACGGCAAGAGTCAGGAGAGCCCGCGTCGGCGGGGAGGGCCCAGGCCTGCTCCAGCGGCCGGTGGAGGTGCAGAACTCGCCGTACCTGTTTGGGCTCGGTGGCCGCGGGCGGCGGCGGGGGCACCGCCTGCACGGGTCCGGCCGGCATGACTGCGACGCTCAGGGCTGCCAGCCTCGGTGAAGGTGAGCGGTGCGGCGTCAAAGCGCCTTCCCCGCACCAACAGGACGACAAGCTCTCAAGATGGCGGCGGCCAACCGACTTGTCGTGGAGGGGGCGAGGCTGACGTACGTCCGGGCCCGCCCCTTCTCTGTGACGTCACTTCCCGCCCTTCCCGGGTGCGAGACGCCGTTGCCATGGCAGCGGTCGGGGACCAGGGCTAGGTTTTGCTCTGGATCCCCGGAGCTGCAGGAGCGCCTGGGGGCAGTTCCAAGAACCCGCCAGACACAGGGGTTGAGGCTGCGACGCCGGAGACTGGTAAGACTTTTACATCTTCCGCCCCGGCGCCCGGATCCCCCTCTCCTTTACTCTGCCAGGCCATTTCCCCTCTCCCTCAGACCCCCGCCTTCTAAATCCCGGGTTCTCTCCCCACTGGGCTCCCACTTTGGCCAAATCTCCGCCTGCCTATTCTTCCAAGACATTCTTTACTTCAGGTCAACGTCCTCCAGACCCCTTCCCAAGTCTCAATCCCTAATTCCCACTGGTCCCTTTTCCCGCGGTCCTGTCTTTTCCTGTTCCACCCCTGCCTTCCATAGTCCCGCCCTCGAACCGGGTGGACCCACTCAGATCTAGGTTTCTTCTTTAGGCTCCACCCCTCACGTCCGCCCGTTGGTCCCGGCGGGCCACTTCCCCCGCCCCCTGGCACACCACGATCCCCATCTTTTCGCTTCTCCTCCTGGGGCCTTCTCCTCCCTTTCCCCTCTCCCCCTCCCTCCTAACTCCAGAATGTGTCTGGCTCTGAAGCCTTGCCTGGACTTCAGTTTCTTCACCGATGAAATGGGGGTGTGGTGGGGGAGTGATAGGAAAAGATGCCCTCCCAAGTCTCCTCCCGTGTCTCTTTCTCACACCCTGGCTGGTTGATGTTAGTGTTACTATTAACGTTGAATTATAACGATAGTTAGGATTTATTGAACATGTACCGTGAGCCAGACTCTGTGCCAAACACTGCATGCAATCCATCATTTATTTCCCAGAGCAGCTCATTCACAGATCCTCAATTTACATGGTGGAGTGGGAATCCAAACCCAGGCCTGTCTTACTGTTCTACTATGCAGTTAGTTGGTTACTTGCTTTGTCTTCACTGGATTTCTGCAGTGTCCCCGGGGTATCCAGGCAGTTAGCAATCCTGAGTCAGAGACTGACGCTGCTATACAGATGGGTTTAGAGTTTCCAAAGCATTTCCATGGGTGCACTGGTCAGGATAGGTGAAATCGCTCAGTCGTGTCTGACTCTTTGCAACCCCACGGACAGTAGCATACCATGCTCCTCCGTCCATGGGATTTTCCAGGCAAGAGTACTGGAGTGGGTTGCCATTTCCTTCTCCAGGGGATCTTCCTGACCCAGGGATCGAACCTGGGCCTCCCGCATTGCCTGCAGATGTCTGAGCCACCAGGGAAGCCCACTGGTCAGGAGGTAGGCATAATCTTTACCTGAGGGGTAGGGTCCCAGGGCTTAAGACAAAGAAGGGACTTGAATGTTGAACAGAAGCGAAGGAAAGGTTCCTTCACTCCTCTGTGGGTTAAAATACACCTTGGGCTGAGGGACCTATGGAGAGGCAAGGTTACCAGCTGTTCCCACCCCAGGGTGGTGGTGGCTCAGTTAGTGCCATCACTTGCGTGACCTCAGAAGCAGTGCAGGGCTGGAAGCTTCAGGCTGAGGGTTCTACTCAAGATCCAGGAACGATGGAGAAAGCTTGTGTCCAGTGCTCCTTCACTTGACACACACACACACGTGGTTCTCAAACCAGGCTTATATGTGCAAATCCCTGCTGTTCGGAAGAAATGATGCAGGGTAACCTCGGATGTCTTTTCAGTGTTGTGTTCTCCTCTTGTATATTCTTGCTGCTTTGGCATTTGCTGCTGCTCATCAGGATCAAAATCTGGGGCCTTCCCTGGTGGTCCACTGGTTAAGAATCCACCTTCCAGTTCAAGGGTTGCAGGTTTAATCCCTGGTGGGGGAACTAAGATTCCACATACCAAGGGGCTAACTAAGCTCACCCACCACAGCTACCATGCCCACATGCCACAACTAGAGAGCCAAAATTAAATAATTTTTTTTTTTAAAAGAACCATAATCTAACATCCGGCCCCAGAGGGCCACTGTAGTTATTTGAGGGCGAACAGGTTATTGGGTCTTTGTGTCTACACAAGCAAGCTCCTGAGTTCCAGGTCCTTTATCTCCTGAGAACCCCTCCTCCCACGGTGAGATTTCTTGTTTGCTTTATTTATTTCCTTCTTGCAGTTCCAGGAGGGAAACCCGGAATGTTTGAGTCGGTTTTCCCATTTGTTTCTGCCTCATCCTTTGGGGACATAACATCTCATGGGTGATATCTCAGGAGATGTCATCACTGGGGCAACATATGAACGTGAGACGTTGACCTGTGTGTGTTTGTGACCTGTGTGCATTTCCACCCCGTATCACCCCAGCTGTGGGTGGAACTGCTGTACTGACCCAGCCATGACTTACTTCCTGCAGAGACCCTCAGCTGTAGGTGGTGCTTGCTGGTGGCCTGGGCTGTGTGCCCTGCTCTGTCCCTGTTCTTTAAAGACAGTGCCCAGCACATAGTAGCTACTCAGTCACCATTTTTTTTTTTTTTTTTTGCTTACTGAACACTGGATCTGACCCCGAACCCCTGCTCTGTCCAGTGCAGTGGCCATCAGCCCATGTGGTGCTGTATTTGAAAGTGGTGGCCAGCCCAAATTGGGATGTGCTGTGCATGTCACATAGACATTGGATTCTTGAGACAATATCTTCATACTGATTTCACACTGAGGAGACATTTTCGGTATATTAAGTTAAATAATGTATGTTATTAAAATTAATTTACTTCTTTTACTTTTTTTTTAATGTGGTGAGTATAGAATTTTCAGTCCTGTATGTGGCTCGCATTGTATTTCTTTTGGACAGTGCTGCTCTAGAGGTCGCACTGCCTGAAGTCAGAGCAGAGACGTTGGACGCAAGAATGCCAGCTCCCTGAGTGACCTTGGCCTAGCCCCCTAACTTCCTGGAGCCTCCGTCCCCTCCTCTGTTTAAAGGAGGTGGATCTGGGGAGTGACACCCAGCAGGTCCCGTGGTCAGAGCCAGCGGCGCCCGAGCTCAAGGCCAGCAGCCCTCGCTGCTCCTCCCGCTTGGGGTAGCCCACTTCTTCCATGGCAACCTCCTCCCAGGAAGTCCTCCCAGAGTGCACACTCCCTCACTCTCCCTTAATCTACTCCCAGGGACCGAAGGGCTGGATCCGGGAAGCCAGGCAGCTGGCTGAGCATCTGACCTTGAGTCCCAGAGCCTGCAGGCAAGTCCGAGAGCCGGGCACACTCAGATGTCCAGCTCCACGGACAGACACCTGTAGAGAGGTGAGGACAGGGCCAGTCCTCTGGGAGGCTGGCTGGCCCCCAGGAACTACCCTGGGCCCTCTGGGTTTCCTGCCCCTGTGGGTACAGGCAGGCCCTAGGGTCCCCACCCAGGTGGCCAGGTCACACTGCAGTGGGGGGAGGTGTGACCCAGAGGAAACGATGGGCACAGGTTCAGAAACAAGTGCCCGCACGGGAGCTGCCGCTTGTAGCCGACCGTGTGTGGAGTGGAGGGGACAGGGGAGCGGAGAGAGGACAAGGGGAAGGGGGTACCGAGGGGCGGCCTTTTCCCCAGGGCCAGAGCGAGTCCCGGGGGGCTGCCGGCCAGTGGTCAGAGAGGCTTGGCCCAGATCTCCATAGCAGAATGGATCAGATTCCAGCGGGTAGGCCCGTGGCCCAGCTGGCAGCTGCAGAAGCGGCCCAGGCAGGAGGCGACTGGCCAGGGATGGCCCAGCGCTCCCCGTCATGCCTAGCTACAGCTCTCTCTTAGCTGTCGGTGGCTTGTCCAGGGTTTTGCTCAGAGAGGGGTGGCCAACCCGTACATCCTCCTGCACAGCTGTATAAATAAATAAAAATAAACGGGCTTCCCCGGTGGCTCAGAGGTAAAGAATGCGCCTACGATGCAGGAGACACAGGAGACTCGGGCTTGATCTCTGGGTTGGGGAGAGCCCTGGAGGGGGAAATGGCAACCCGCTCCAGTATTCTTGCTTGGGAACACCGCTGTTAGGCACCCAGCATTTAGCAGGGGCCTGGCACACAGGTTCTCAGAGGAGCTGTGGACCAATGGACTCGGCCATGTGGGCATGGGGTGGGGTGGACAAGAGGGAGGCTGGTGAGGTCACCCACAAGCAGGTCCCGAGGGGGCCAGGCAACAGACTTCTCCCTGCTGTCAAGGTTAGATTTCAGCAGGTTTTCTTGGGCTTCTAGAAGCTTCCCCAGCAGCAGCCACATGGCTTTGGCTCATGGGGGCCCTCTCTGCCCCACCCCAGGAGCCACGAGGATGGCCCACCTGCTGGGCAGCCTGGCCTGCATGGACAGCCTGCGCAAGGACCTTACCGACCTGCAGGGCACCATCGTCGACGTGTTCTCCCGCGCCGGGCCCGTGCGCTTCCCCTCCTGGAAGTTCCCCGACCGCACGGCCTGTGACCTGGATATGGTGGCCCTGCTGGAGCATTACGACCACGTGCCGGGCGACCCTGAGTTCACGCAGCTGGCCCACGCTGTGCTGCTGGAGCTGGTCATTGACAGGTGAGGGCCTCGCCCGAACCCGCTCACCTCAGGATGCCAGCCCCCCACCCCCTCAAGCCCCAGCAGCAGCCCTGGGATGCCCCTCCAGCACTAGCGGTGACAGCCATCACCTTTGAGTGCGTGCCATCCAGGGCTAGGCCAGCTCAGGGCCCTCAAGGCGCCCGCTCCTCCTGCCGTGTCGCGCCGCTGTGTCGCGCCACCGTGTCACGCCGTGTCTCACCACCCACCTTCAGGGAGTTGCCGGCCACCCCGTCAGTGTGTGTGGCACTGCGGCTCCGCCACCTGTTTCTGCAGCTGCCTCTTGGGGTTTCTGCGCGCCGAGGATGCTACGTCTGCTGCTCAGAGTCTCCGCCACAGACTCTGTCCTGTCCCTTCTCTGTGTCATGGGGCCAGACACCGGGCGCGCTTGTCCACACCCTGGCCCTGCTGGGAGGAGGTCACTGGACTCCCCTCCTGCAGCGCCATTGCTTCTACAGCATCCTTCATGTTAGCAGGGTCATCAGCCTCCACTGCCTGGGGACCACGGCCCAGGCTCCAAACTTTGCATGCTAACGAGGTCACGGGCCCGACAGGCGGGGACCCCAGCAGCTTGGGGATGACCTGCCTGGGGACAAAGAGGCCTGGGTAACTGACCACTCAGAGGCCTAGAGGAGCACTGGGCGGGAAAGCACTTCTGGGACCCTGTGAGGAGTGGAAGGGGTGTGAGCCCGAACACACTCTCCTTCCTTCGCTGCCGCACTCTCTCCCAGGAAGGCCCCACCACTCCTTTCTGGACCGGCCAAGCTCCACCGGCCCGGCACAGCCCAGTCTACCCATGGCCTTCTAGGAAGCTGGTGCTGACATGTCTTCCCAGCCCTCGCCTGGCCCTCTGTCCAGGCCACCCTCCACCCGCTCCACCCCAGCCCCAGGCTGCTCATTCATTGTCACAATTCACAGAGGAGGACACCTCAGCCAGAGAGGGGCAGGGCTGGGAGGCGCTCAGCACCCTCTCCCCCAGGCCCTGTCTGCCCAAGGCCCTGGGGGGTTTAGACAGCCCTCCTGTACCTGCAGCAACTGAAAGTCACTTTTCTGCCAGGTCTGTCTTATAAATGCAGTTCTTTCGTCTTCTTTTAAAACAGCCAGGTTCCCATGCAAATGCCTGTGTCTCTCCCCAACACCCTTTTACCTTAAAATTAGCCCCCTCACTCAGGGTAGGAGAGGGACCTACCTCTCTCCCTCCAGCCTCTGCTGTCACAGAAGCAGCTTGTCACACAGTAGTCCCTCCCACCCCCGCAGCGCACACACACCTAGAATCAGGAAACCGCAGGGCGCACTGCCCCGCACCCTCGCCCTGAGGCGTGTGCGGCCTACCCCACACATGGCTTCAGCGGTATCCTCTGGGAGGAAAAGGCTCTGAGCCCTGTGACGGAAGGCGGCCTCTGAGCCAGCACGTCCTGAGTGTCCAGCCTCCCAGAGCCTCCCAGTCCAGTGGGGAGCAGCTGGGCAGAAGTGCTGCTACCCAGGAGGCCCCAGAAAGGCCCCAAGCTTAGCCTTCAGAGAAGGCTTCCTGGAGGAAGTGGCTCTTGGGTTGTGCAGAGCATATTGTGAGATGCTCCGAGCCCCTGAGGCCGAGGCCAGTCTCCAGAGCCGGAGGCCACTGGACGTGTGGTGCCAGGGCATGTTGGCACCAGGCTCTGGCCCAGTTGACCCTACTGTCTCTGCCCGCAGGCTTCTGCTGCTACTTCAGAGCTGCACGAGCTACCTGGAGAACCTGACCTTGGAGCAGATAGTGCCCCCGGCCCAGGCTGCAGGGCCCTGCATGTCTGTGGGGCTCACAGTACGACGCTTCTGGAACAGTCTGCTGAGGCTGGGCATGCTCAGCCAGCAGGCGGCCCTCCAGGTGCATCCACCACTCCCCTTCCCCAACTGCGGTCACCCTCACACCAGCCCATCGGCCCCAGCTGCCTCGTCCACCACATGAGCACCGTGCCCGCTGCTGGCTCCACTCGGGAAGTTAGCAACGCAGGCCTTGAGGGTCACATTTGGGCCGCCCGGCTCTGTAGTGTACACTGTGGGACTTTGGAAAACTCCTACCCACTCTGAAGCTCAGTTTGTTCATCTGTGCAGTGGGGGTGACGACAGTCCTTACCTCCCAGGGCGTGCTTGAGTAATGGGGATTATGAAAGTGTTAGTCACTCAGTCATTCCTGACTCTCTGCGACCCCAAAGACTGGAGTCCGCCAGGTTCCTCTCTCCATGGGGATTCTCCAGGCAAGAATACTGGAGCGGGTAGCCATTCCCTTCTCCAGGGGAATCTTCCAAACCAGGGATGGAACCTGGGTCTCCCACACTGCAGGCAGATTCTTTACCATCTGAGTCCCCAGGGAAGGCCCGATGGGGCTTACGATGAGCCCCGTCTGTCTCGGGTCGCCCCGCCACCCTCACAGCCCCCGTGGGCAGGAGCACTGTCGCCATAACGGGAAGGAAGCTGAACCCGAGAGTGGCTTCGGTGGCGCGCGAGCAGGTGGGCCCACCCTGCAAGGGCCCTGCGCCCAGCAGCTGTGCCTGTCACTGTGTCACTCTCCCAGTGCCAGGCGGGCACCCGCACTGACCTGGGCTTGGTAACGGAGGCAGCAGAGAGGAGAAGCGCGCTCCCATTCACGCTGCTGCCATACACCGTCTGAGGGGCTGAGCACTGGGCGAGGCTGCTGTCACAGAAATCCCGGGGGAGCCGGTCACCACCCAGGCCTGTCTCCCTCACCTGCCTTCTGTTTCTTTCCCTGACCACAGAAGAGGGCAAACCAAGGAGAGACCCTCACCTCCCAGCCCACAGCCAAGGGCGAGCCAGTCGGGAGCCCGGAACTGGGGACCGCCCAGCTCATCAAGCCTTCCTCCCCAGTGCCAGGCCTGCCCCAGGCCTGCCCAGAGCGGGACAGCCTCCTCGTCAGAATCTCGCTGCGGCGTCCAGGTCAGGCGGCTGAGAACACCAGGAACGTCCACTCCCAGACCGTAGAGACGGCCCTGGTGCCCTGTGACGCGTGCACCAGCGTCCAGGGCAGCCTGCGGGAGGTGGGCAAGGTGGTCGTCAACCTGTGTCAGAGCCAGAACCTGCCCTCGTCGCTGGGCCGTTTCCAGCAGCTGGTGCAGGACAGCATGGGGCGCAGGCCGCTGCCGGCTGCCACCGTGGGCCTCTGGGCGGCTGAGCAGAGCAAAGACCTGGCGCGCCTCGGCAAGCTCATGGGGCCCCTCAGGGCCCAGCTGGAGGAGGCTGAGGGCCAGAAGGACGGGCTGAGGATGCAGGTGGGCGAGCTGGAGCAGGCCCTGCAGCAGGAGCAGGTGGCTCGGCAGCGGCAGGCCGAGGAGGCTGAGCAGCGCCGGGCCCAGTGGGAGTGCGAGAGGCAGCAGCTGCTCGCAGGTCAGCCCCCGAGCCGGGCCCCCAGCGCTGGGCCCTGCCGCCACCCGAGCGCGGGCTCCCCGGGAGCCAACCTTGCAACAGGGTGGGGAAGAAACCTGGGCTGGAGACTTGGGGTACAGAAGGCAGGGAAAGGGGTGCGGCCACCAGGCTGGTTACCCTGCCGGCAGCCTGAGCCCTATCCCGCTGGGAAATGCAGGAGCCCGTAGAGAACAAGAGTCGTCCCACCAGAGGGGCGAGGGAGCCGGGGGATTCATACACTCCTGTGGGTCACTGAAGGGAAGTCTTGGGAGCTCACCCCACTCCGGTACCCCCCAGCCAGCAGAGGCGCCCCCTGACCTCTGTGGAAGCCGTCAGGCAGAGAGACACGGCCTTGGGCCTCGCAGCAGGCCAGCCCCCATGGAGGTCGTGAAGCCTGAGGGAGCTGGGGCGAGCTGCCGCCCTTTCTGAGCCACCCTGTCGCCCCCTGGAAGGACACGGAGGCCCAGAAAGGTGCAGACACATGGCAGCCGCCCAAGAGAAAGCGGGGTGGAGGGGCCAGGCCTGCCAGCACCTCCCCAGAGCCCCTCCCAAGTGTTCCACCATGGGGCAGGGCGCACTAGGCATGAAGCCCCTGCCAGGCCCTGGGGAGCCTCTGAAGGGCCTCTTTTCTCGCGGCTGCCGCAGAAACACATGACCTCAAGACGAAGGTGGCCACCCTGGACGGGGAGCTGGAGCAGCAGCGCGAGTCCACGCGGGGCCGCGGGTGAGGAGTCCTGCCATGAGGCCTGGCACTGTGAGCCCTGTGCTCGCTGGCTGGATCACCAGCCCCCCGTCTCTCTCCCAGGCTTTGGGGGCAAAGCCAAGGGAACCACAGAGGAGGCTGGGACTGACCGGCCACACCACTGGGTGATGCCACCTCCCACCCAGAGAGGGCCTTCTGTTTCCAGCACCCACCTTCGGACAGGGCTTGGAGCCCCACTCTGTGGCTGAGGACAAATCACCAAGGCCCAGAGACGTGCTGTGACAGTACACCCCCCCACCCAGCCCCCTTCCCAGGTCCCATCCTGGGTCAGAGGCCGTGCAGGAGTCCCCAGCGCTCCTGGGCCCTGTCCCTTCCCACACGCTCCTTCCTGCAGAGAGCAAGGCCCAGCAGCTGCAGGCGGAGGCCGAGCACCGGTTGGAGGCCGAGCGGCAGGTACGGCAGCTGGAGCAGCAGGTGGAGCTGCTGGCGGGGCGGCTGGACGGGGCCAGCCAGCAGATGCGCTGGGCCTGCACGGAGGTGGACAAGGAGAAGGCCCGCGTGGATAGCATGATCCGCCACCAGGAGGTGAGGCTGGGGCCTTCTCCGCGCCTGGGCTCCCACAACAAAGGGTCCGGGGAGACAAAACTCCACCGAGGGGGACATGCTGGAGACCTCAGAATTCCTGAGCGGAGATCACGACCCGAAAGAAGTGGGCGGAGCCAGGCTGACGGGAGTCGGCCAACTGCTCTCCAGGGGACGGGGTCTGCAAGCCTAGGGGCCTGGCCTTGCCCGGGGTTGCGGTAGGGCGCCCTTCGGCCCTCCCTGTCTCCCACTGCACGCAGGTGCACAGACGGGATGCAGCTCAAGAGACGGTCGCCTCCTGTGTCCCTCACGGCCTGCCTCTCGCCCACCCCTGGCTCAGTCCCTGCAGGCCAAACTGCGAGCCCTGCTGCAGCAGCTGGACATCCTGGACCAGGAGCGCAAGGAGCTGCGGGGCAGCCTGGACGAGGCCGAGGCTCAGCGGGCCCACGTGGAGGAGCAGCTGCACAGCGTGCAGGGCGAGAGAGAGCAGGGGCAGTGCCAGCTCCGGGCCCAGCAGGTGCGGGGCGGGGCGGGGGGGGCGTGGCCGGCTCCTCCCGGGGGCGGGGCTGCGAGCCGGTCCTCAGCGCGGAGCCTGCCCCGCCCCCCAGGAGCTGCTGCAGAGCCTGCAGCGGGAAAAGCAAGGCCTGGAGCAGGCGACCACGGACCTGCGGCTGACCATCTCGGAGCTGGAGCGGGAGCTCGTGGAGCTGAGGGAGCGGGAAAGGCTGCTGGTGGCCTTCCCGGACCTGCACAGGCCCGCGGAGGCCCAGATCCAAAGTAGGGACCCGGGCTTGGTGCAGAGGACACGCTGGGACCTGGGGTGGGCCGGCAGCTGGGGGCTCGTCTGTGCAGGACACTGGGGCCTGCAGCGAGGGTGGTGGGGGTGCAGCCGTGTAGCCTCCAGAGCCCCCGTGACACCCGGGTGCTTTGTGTTGTCCACTCCTGGTGTGGAGAGGGACACAGAGGCCCAGCAGTGAGGTGACCGCTCAGAATCACACAGCCAAGTCCAGACGCCGGTCTGGCTGCCTCTGTAGCCTGTGCCCTGTCACATGCCAGCCCTGGCTCAGTTTCCGTGTCCCCCATCCCGGCATCTCCCCAAACCACACCACGGGGCCAGCTCCAAGGGCGCAGTGACCCCCAGCTGTCCAATGTCTGGGACTCCATGGCATGGGAGCGCTAGGGACCCAGCTCAGAAGACTGGCTGCCAGGCCACCTGGGTCCTCGTCCCAACCCCTCCAGCCCCTAGAGCTCTGGGTGAATCTGGTGCAGAGCTGGCAGGATGATCCACCGCGATCTAGCTGGTCACGTAGGTCATCAATTCTGAGTGCTGGGCCTCGCGATGCCCTGACGACCGCCCAGGGCAGGTGACGATAACGAGCGCAGCAGCTTGCCTGGTTCAGTCAGTGGGGAGTACCCATCCCCCAGCAGTGGGAAAGAACATCCTTGCTGAATTCCTGGCCCTCAAACCCAGGAGCTGGCCATAACTTTGGGTGAGTCACTGTCTCTCGGGCCCTCCAAAAACGGGTAGCCTTGGAAGAGCTTCACTTTCTTACCTATTTGCTAAATCTTCAGTGAGCTCCAGTTCCCCAACCCCCACCCCAGCTCTCAAATTCTGCAAGGCTGCAGTCACCTCCCAGCAGACAGGGGGCTACGGAGCAGGGGCAAGGCCTCAGGAGAAGGAAGGTGCGGGAGCCCAGAGCACCGACCCCGCCCACCTCCCCTTGCCCGTGGGGGCCACTGGCCCAAGGCTCGGTGCGTCTGCCCTCGGAAGTGCTGTCTTGTTGGGCACAAGAGGCCGACCTGCTGGGGTGCAGTGCCAGGTGTGCGTCCCCACAGGCTCTGGCAACGTCACAGACGACATGGAGAGGCAGGTGCAGGCCAACGGCATCCGCATCCGGGTCCTGCAGGAGGAGAACGGGCGGCTGCGGTCCATGCTGTCCAAGATCCGGGAGGTGGCCCAGCAGGGGGCCTCAAGGTGGGCAGCACTGCTCCCCAGCCCGAGAGGGGCCAGCCCCTGGGGACTCGGAAGAGGTCCCCCCAACCCAGCGGAGGTCTTGGGCTTCCCCGGGAACCCACCGCTAGCCCTGCTCCCGGCACCTGGGGCCCTCCCAGCAGGTGGCTTTAGCTGTGCCTGCTGTGAAGACTCCCACGATTCAGCCAGGCATGAGGGTGTCTATGTGTCCTCCCCTTCCAAGCCCCCTCCAGCCCTTTGAGCCTTTATTTCAAGTGCACCAGGAGCCTCATCCAAAAGCAAACCTTCCCACAATTAAGAGCTGACAGGCCCCAGGAGGCTTCCCAAACCTGGCCCTCAGAGGAAGGTGTAGACCACAGGTGCAAGCCCCCCACCCCCTGCCCTCTACGTCACGCTCTCTGGTGGGTGTAGAGGGGCCCTGGGCCTTGCTGAGCTCAGTTTTCTTTGCAGCTGATCCCGGAGGACCAGCTCTGGGCCCCTTGCAGCAAGGGAATCCAGGGAGCAGAGCCCCCAGCGCAGACCCCAAGGACATCCCTGGGGTGAGTGAGGCTTTGTCAGAGGCAGGGCGCGTGGCGGGGGTGGGGGAGCCCACTTGCTCACAGGGGATCTTGCCGTCTGGTCTTCCCTCAGGGCCCTGGGCAGGCGGCACCCACCGGGCAGCAGGCCAGCCAGTGCAGGCAGGGCCCTGCCGGGCCAGCCCCAGGCATCCCCGCCACTGCGGCCCCACAGCCGGCCCAGCAAGTCCTCCCCAGAGGACGCAACCTACCCGACCAACTGTGGCCAGAGCCCCATCTGCGCCTTGGCCAGGCTGAGGAGGAGACTGTCACCAAGCAGGGGCCGGGCCAGCCCTGCACACCAGCCCCAGGAGCGGCCCACGTAACCTGCCAGTTGGGGGGCAGGCTGCAGGGCAGGCAGCTGGCAACCCACCAGGTGTAATAAAGCCCAGGCCACCTGCCCACGGCAACCTTGGCCTTAATGCCTTCCTCCCCGTTCCTGAGTCCCCAGCCCTGAGGGTCTCTGGCTGGCAGAGGCCTGGCACACCACATGCCCTCCGTGGAGGGGAACCTCCCGCCTCCCCTCCTGATGGGCAACAGGGGACAAGGACACGCTGAGGGCAGAAAGAAGCTTCTAGCACCTGGGCTGCCTGAAAGGCAGTCTTGATTCGCCACCCCTCCCCACCCCTGGCCCAGAGCAAAGGCTAAGGGGGTAATGTAGACACTCTGGCCCCGCCGACGAGGAGCAGGGTCAGAGTCAGGGGTGTGCAGGCGAAGGGGATGGCCCGGTGAGGACCCCCGAGGCAAGGAAGGGGTCAGAGGCAGGCAGGGGCCACTCAGCTGCGCACCCGGGTGTGGGGACACTAAGGACCCCGAGTCGGCCTTCCTTTCACTGAGGAATGCCTCACCTTCAGGACACATGAGTGACGCAGGCTTTCTCTAAATCCAGGAGGTAAGTTCCCCACGAGGGTGTTGGAGGCGGGGCAAGGCTTTACCTAGCAGAGGGGACCCCCCCCACCCGCCCCGCCAGCCTGGCTGTCCCAGGCCTGTCCGGTGGGGCCCAGCACCAAGGCCTCCAGGCTCGCCAGCCCTCAGTAGTCTGGTTTTCCTCATGAAGCCTCCGGCCTGCCCTGAGTCCCCTCACCTGTGAAGGACAGGTGCTAAGACCTTGCTGAGGACTTCCGGGGGTGGGGGGGTGCTCTTGGCTTTCTGGTCTGGATGCCAACAGATAGAGCACCTCCGTTTACAGAGAAAGGTCAAGAGGGGGAATGTGTGGTCAGGGTGTGGCTGGGGTGAGCCCAAGTCCTGCTTCTGTGGAGCCCGGGGGCTCGCTGAACTAGGCTCCTTACAGGGCGGTCCCCTGAGGCAGGAGCCTGAAAGCCAGGGGCAAACCTGTCAGCCCGGCTCCGCTCTGCACCCGTTCAGCAGTTCACAGGTCCATAGGTCAGATGTCTGGGCCCCGCATGGCTGGGTTCTCTGCTCAGGGCCTTAGAATCAGGCCGAAATGAAAGCATCTGCCAGGCTGCATTCCTCTTGCAAGGGACTGGGGCAGATTCCAGGCTCCTTCTGACTGCTGGCCGCATTCCAGCTCCTGCAGCTGCCGAACAGAGGTCCATTTCCTTGCTGGCCACCGCCAGGGCTGCTCTTGGCTCCGAGAGGCCGTCTAACTTCTCGCCACGTGGCTCCTCCATCTTCGAGTCAGCAACAGAGAATATCTCAGGCTCCAATCCCCTTTACGCTTCAAACTTCTGACTTCCTCTTCCTCTACCAGCTGGAGGAAATGCTCTGCTTTTAGTGGGCTCACCTGGTTAGGTCAGGCCTCCTGGACACCTTCCCACACATTAAGGTCAGCCGAGCCATATGACACAACCTAATCACGGGAATAGACGCTATCAGTGTCCCAGCTCCAGGGTCACAAAGGGTGTGTTCATGGGGGCCGGGGGCATCCTAGGGGCTGTTTTATTTTTGGCTGCACTGGGTCTTCCTTGCCATGTGTGGGCTTTCTCTAGTTGTGGCGCGGGGGGGTGCTCTCCAGTTGCAACGCAAGGGCTTCTCACTGTGGTGGCCTCTCTCGTTGCAGAGCATGGTCTCTAGGGCACACCACCTTAGTCACCCCAAGGCATGTGGAATCTTCCCAGACCAGGGATTGAACCTGTGTCCCCTGCACTGGCAGGCGGCTCTTAACCCCTGGGTCACCAGGAAGTCCCCTTCGGAGGCACTTTAGAGTCCTCCACCTCCCACAGGCAGTAGACCCCGAAGGTGACTTGTTTATCTTAAAACATCCACAAACTTTACATCTTATATTAAAATATATCCATGTTTATTTTAATACTAAACCTCTTTGAGCCCCAATTATTTATTTTTTAATAAAAATGGATGACCCTGGAAAATGTACCACATTTACCCTGTGGCTTCAAGTATCCTGGTCAGCAACCTGTAGCCCCAAGGAGCAGCACAGGGCTAGATGGTTTCTAAGGCCTCCGGTCCCAGCCAGGCCCCAGATGGGAGCCCAGCTGGACAGACCATGGGACCCACGGCCCCAAAGGCCCAACGCCAGCAGGCAGCGGGGGCCTCTAGGTTCAACATCATAGCCTTGACCAAGGTGTGTCCACAAGATGGTCAGGCTAGGGTGCCTCCAAGGCCAGATGGCGCCTCCCCTGACCCACTCCCCCAATAAATATGCACAGAACCCTGCCACTGCAGTCTCAGCCCTCAAGGATGCCCTGCCAGCCAGGCCAGGGAGCTCCCAGAGCTCTGGGAACAGGGGCACTGCCCACACCCTCTTCCCCAGATGCCTGGCGGGGGCCCCTGGGAGCTGCCTGTGAGGAGGCAGACAGAGACACCCCAGGATGGCAGACAAGGGCCCCAAAGCTGCCTTTCTTCCTGCCAGGTTCCAGCCGTGCATCCTCAGGCTGGGGACGGTGGTCCCTTCCTCCTGGTGTGGATGTGGGTGGGGGACACCTTGCCCCTGAGCAGGGGAGGCCCCATCCCTCCCCTGACCGCAGGGCTTTCTGTCCTGCCCCTGCTGCTGTCCTGTTCCAGGCGCCTAGGGCGCAGGCAGGCAGGATCCCTTCCCCGCGTAGAGACCCCGCCAGGGCAGCTAATCATCGGAGTAGCGGTTCCCTGCAGGAGAGGAGGAGAAACGACAGCGAGGCGTCAGGTGGGAACCAGGCGGAGCCAGCCAAGAGCCCCCGCCCTCGGCGCTCACCCAGGACGTTGAACTTGCACAGCGGGCACGTCTGCTGGAGCATCAGCCAGGGGTCCACGCAGTCTCGGTGGAACTCATGCTTACAGGGCAGCACCCGGAGCCACTGCAGGGGTTGGGGGCATGCACTCAGGCCACAGGGAAGGCCTCTGGTGGGGGTGCCAGGCCCCGGGCCCTCACTGAGCTGGGAACTGAAACCCCTGTGGCCCGCTGCACCCCCTCCCCAACCCGTTCTGCTTCCCAGATCTCTGGTGGGGCAGGAAGAAGGCCGTTGGGGGCTCTTCCCAGGTGCGTCAGGAGCAGGGCAGGCATCACAGCCCCGGCTGCCCTCTGCCCAGGGCACTAACCTGCTTGTTGCAGAAATAGTCCAGACACACAGCGCAGGTCTCAGCACCAGGCTCCGGGGGCTCTGCGCTGCCCGGCCCAGCCGGCACCTCCCGGGTCTTGAGGGATGCCAGCCTCTGCACCACCCGGCGCTTGAACAGCTCCACCTTAGGGGGCGGGGAAAGGGCAGCACAGTTCCCAGTGCTGGGGACACGAGCCCCCCTCCCATGGGTCCCCCAAGGGCTGGCTCAAACCTGGCCTCCGGGCTCCCGCCGGCTCTGCCGGGATGCCTGCCGCTGAGCCTGCACCACGAGGCCCGTGCACAGGAGCATGGCCACCAGCAGGATGGCATTCCACAGCTGCTGCAGCGGCTTCTGGGGAGGGGAGCCGGGCGTCAGGGCCCCTGGGGCCACCCCCTCCTTCCTCCCCCAGTAAATCCACCCTGAGGACCAGGCAGGGAGGTCCGCGGGCATCATGACCCTGGAGGCACCTGGCTTCATCCGCTGAAGCCTCTGTCCTTCCTGGCTTTCACTGGAGAAACCGTGAAACCCAGGTAACGAGTCCAAAGGGGAGTCAAGGCTTCCAAGAGGCAAACGGATGTGACAAGAGCAGCAGCTAACGCTGACTGTACGTGACCCCAGGTCAGGCACCCACCCAGCCCCTGAACCCTCAGAGCAGCCCTGGGAGGTGCAAGAGGTGGTCTCCCTACCTGGGGAGGAGGAGGCCACAGGACTTGAGACAAGGCATGTGTGTACCAGGCCCCCCAAGTACCCACCTGCTCCTGGGCCCGACTGCCTCCCAAGCACACCAAGTCCTGCCATCCTCCGTAGCCATCCTTAGAGAGGCCACAGGTGGTCCACAGGGTCAGCTTCCACTCGATATTGGCCGACAGGGACTCTCCACTGGTGATCTCAGCCGTGGCCTGGGTCCTCCTGGGAGAGGAAGCCAGAGGCACCGGACGGAAGGGCTCTTGGGAGGAGAGGCTCAGGACCACCTGCCCCGGCCTTCTGGGAAGAGGATCCCCTGAGTGTCACCCCCACAGTAGCCCTTCTGCTTTGGCCCCCAGGCCTGTCGCAGCCACTGGTTTCTCCAGGTCTCGCGACAGCCGGCCAAGGAGGCCCGCAAGCACAGGGAGGGAGCCCATCAGGAGCAGACTTCCGCCATGTGGAGATCAATCCCCTCTGCCGGGAAAGCAGCCTCCTTGCTCCACGCTCTGGCACCTCGCTCCAGTCTCTTCCCCCATTTCTCAGGCCAAGAGACTACAGGCTCAGAAGAATAGGGCGGGGCCCGGTCCCAAGACCACTGAGCTCACAGCAAAGCCAGGGAGCCTAGCGCCCAAGCCCTGTCCTTTGGAGCCCATGCGCCAACTCACTGCAGCAGCGCCTCCAACAGCTTGGTGACGTTGGAGGAATAATGCAGGACGATCACTGGCCTGAGCAGAAGCTGAGAAATGTCCAGCTGGAGGGGGAGAGGGAGGTCAGGCAGCCCGGGTCACCGTCACCCCAGCCCTGCCCCCCGCCAGCCTGACTCGTTTTACCTCTCGGACCACATTGTGGTTCAGGACGAGGAGCAGCAGGGCTGAGGCTCCCAGGAAGAGCGCCCTCCTCATCTGCAGGGCAGAGCCAGAGGTCAGCACACAGCCTGCCCACACGCCCACCCCACCACCTACAGCCACAGTTGTTCTCAGCTCCGGGTGAGCACTTCCCCTGGACAGACCCGCTGTAAGCAACTTGAGTTCAAGGACAGAAACCCTTATTCCTCCCACCTCCACCTCCAGATGCCCTGTGGGAACCAAACAGCACTGTGCCTTCCCTGGTCCAAGCAGAGCAAGCCTCCCCCCTCCCCCCCGCCCCCGCCCCCGCCCCCATCACCGGCAGAACTCATCGAATACTCTCAGAGCCTGCTCAAGCTTCTGGACTCTCTCTGGTCTCCTGCCACCTCCCTGCGGCCAAACACCCTGACCCTAGTCTACACCTGGGGGTCCCTTGCCCCACGCAGGCCCAGGGCTTCTCTGGAAGGTCCCTAGAGGCCCGTAGGGTAGTCTGGCCCTAGCAAGTGCCTTGAAAACCCTTCTTCCAGCCCGTCTGCCACATGCCACCGCCCCTGCCACTCACCCGCCCCCATCCCCCACCCCACGCCGCCGCCGCCCACCGCGCACCTGCTGAACCAGAGCCTTGGGATAGGCCTGTGGGCCAGCGCCCCTGACTCTCCTGGTGAATCTGGGCCTCCTGCTCTTTGCCCACGTATGCTACCGCAATCCAGCCTTCTACGGGCGCATCCTGCTCAGCATCCACGATGTCCATCTGTGGGGCGAGGAGCCGTGGGTAGAGGGAGGGCGAGGAGGAAGGGGATCGGACGCAGAGCGGATGCAAGGCCAGGGTTTGGGAACGAGTTTGCAAGAGAAAGCACCCGATCTCAGGTTCTGGAAACCGGAGGGCTGGGAGCCTGGGCAGCCTGGGGGAAGGGGCGCTGTGCTCCCAGGGCTTGGTCCAGGATGAAGACCGGATGTGGGTGCAGGGTCTGCGGCGGCTCAGCGGCGCTCACCAGCAGCAAGCGGCCGCCCAGCGGGGGCGCCGGGTCGGCCTCGGGGCCGATCCTCACCCCCTGCAGCACCAGCGCGTCCTGCCGCGGCAGCCTCACGTCCACCCGCACGGCGCGGGCCCCGCCCCGCCCCGCCCCGGCCGCGGGCTCGCCGCCGTCCGCCGCGGCCCCCGGCCCCGCCAGGCCCAGCCAGAGCGGCAGTAGGGGCAGCAG
Organism: Nanger dama; assembly: GCA_917880005.1. Taxonomy (NCBI): domain Eukaryota; kingdom Metazoa; phylum Chordata; class Mammalia; order Artiodactyla; family Bovidae; genus Nanger; species Nanger dama. The sequence goes on along the minus strand of CAKJTW010000122.1, from coordinate 2,009,034 downwards.
CAGCAGCAGCGGCGACGGCAGCGGCGGAGGAGGTGGCGGCGGCGGCGACCTCAGCGCGGGGCGAGTGGCGGGGCCCATGGCGGGACCCGGGGAACAGACGACGCGGGGGCGCCGGGGGGGGTGTCCCGGGCGTGGGGGGAGAGGGGGAGCGGCGGGAGCGAGGGCGCAGCCGGACAAGGCGGGGCGCTGAAGGGCGGGGGCGTGGCTGCAGCCGGACGGGGGCGGGGCGCTGAGGGGTGGGGCGGGGCTGCAGCCGGACGGGGCGGGGCGCCGGGAGGCGGGGCGCCGGGAGGCGGGGCGGGCCCCTCGGCGCCGCCAACAGGAGGCTGGGCCTCGCGCGCCCCCTGGTGGTCCCGGAGAATGCGACGCGACGGCAGCCACGCGGAGGTGGGAAGTCAGAGAGGCTGCCCTCGCAGTTTTCCTTTGTCCGATGGCAGAGACCAGAGGAAAGGACCCCGACAGAGATAGGTGAAAAATAGCTGATGATTCGGGAGGCCGAGGCACGCCGAGGGGCCCAGAAGGGCAGCAGCAAGGAACTTCTGGGGGTCTGGACACTGGTACTTGCTCTTGAGCGGCCTGCCCTGACGGTCGCAAGGTCGGCCTGGTTCTCCAGTTCTCTACCAGACTGAACTCCAGGAGGCGGACCAGGGACTGGTCTGGCAGGCGGGTGGGTGATGGCGAGGGGGAGCTTGAGACAAGAGTCCTGGAGGGGCAGAGAGAGGTGCCAGGCGTTTCCGGCCCCAGGGGCTCCAGTGCCTCAGAGGGGCCCTGAGGCTGGGTCTTCAGGCCGGTCACTTTCCTGGGCTTTGAAACAGGCACGGTAGAAGACCAGCACCGTCACACCTCTGACAAGTCATCTGTTGATGCCCGCAGCAATATGAAAATTATGCGAATGGTCCCCAAATTTGTCCTTTACTCCCAGGGGTTGCTGCTGCTGGGAGCTGGCTCAGTCTGAAAACAGGGCCTTTAGAAAAACTGTATCGTGATAAAAGAACAAAGCCCTAAGGAGACATGACATGCTTTCCCCCAGTATTTTATTGTGAAAGATTTCAAGCATGCAGAAAAATGGAAAGAATATTGCAGGGGACATCTGTGTAACCACCAACACTGAACCACCAAGATGCTCCTGAAGAATTAGTTGGAGAGAATAAGACAGACAATAAAGGTGCGGTAATCAAGAACAGCATGGGAAAGACAGACATACAGGCACGCGGAATATGATTGGGAGTCCAGAGATAAACCCAGAGATCCACAGCCAGTTGATTTTCAACAAGGGCACCAAGACCATTCAGTGAGGGCAAGAACTTTCTCTTCCACAAATGGTGCTGGGACAGCTGGCTCTCACATGCAAAAGAATGGGACTCCTGCCTTACACTGTATACAAAAATGAACTCAAAATGGACTAACACTGGAAATGCAAACTGGTGTCACTGCTGTGGAAATCAGGATGGTGGTTCCCCAAAAACAAACAAACAGAATTACCCTCTGATCCACTTCTTGGTATATCCAAAAGAACTGAAAGCAAGAACTCAAACAGATGTTGGTACACCAGCGTTCACAGCGGCATTATTCACAACAGCCAAAAGATGGAAACAGGTTTTGCTTATTGCACAAGGTGAAACGCTGAGACACTGAGGTTTGCAGCAAAAACAGCCAGGCAAGGAAATAGGAGAACAAGCCTTGAGTCTGCCAAAGGCCAGGGGCTCAGGGTATTTATGGCATGAAAATCAAGCAGCAGAGTGTTCCGGGGGTGGGGACACCAAGGAAAGGTGCGGCAGTCTTCATTCTGCGCAAAGCGCAACTAAGCTACAAGCCTCTGCAGGTTCATCGCATAATCTGAGGGAGGAATTATCAGCTCTCTGAAATCAAAAGGTTTCGAAGCACAAACCCAGCAGGTGTCCAGGTGGAGAGTCAGTGGTCCTATCCAGTCTTAACCAGCTTAGCTCAAACGCGACACAGTTGACTCCATTTCTAGAAAACACTTGGGTGAACATCTTATTTACACCATGTGCTGCTTAGAAGACATGCACCTTAAAATGACCTTGGTTAGTGAAGGCTGGTGAAATGGATTGACTCATCACCCTCAGTTTCACAACTGAAATGTCCATCAGTGGATAAATGGGTAAACCTCAGATATGCAGATGACACCACTCTTATGGCAGAAAGCGAAGAGAAACTAAAGAGCCTCTTGGTGAAAGTGAAAGGGGAGAGTGAAAAAGTTGGCTTAAAGCTCAACATTCAGAAAACTAAGATAGTGGGATCTGGTGCCATCACTTCATGGAAAATAGATGGGGAAACAGTGGAAACAGTGACAGACTTATTTTTCTGGGCTCCAAAATCACTGCAGATGGTGACTGCTGTCATGAAATTAAAAGATGCTTGCTCCTTGGACGAAAAACTATGACCAACCTAGATAGCATATTAAAAAGCAGAGACATTACTTTGCCAACAAAGGTCTCTGTAGTCTTTCCAGTAGTCATGTAAGGATGTGAAAGTTGGACTATAAAGAAAGCTGAGCGCTGAAGAATTGATGCTTTCGAACTGTGGTGTTGGAGACTCTTGAGAGTCCCTTGGACTGCAAGGAGATCCAACCAGTCAATCCTAAGAGAATATTCATTGGAAGGACTGATGCTGAAGGTGAAACCCAATACTTTGGCCACCTGATGCCAAGAACTGACTCATTTGAAAAGACCCTGATGCTGGGAAAGATTGAGGGTTGGAGACGAGGGCAACAGAGGATGAGATGATTGGATGGCATCACTGACTCAATGGACATGAGTCTGAGTGAACTCCAGGAGTTGGTGATGGACAGGGAGGTCTGGTGTGCTGCAGTCCATGGGGTCACAAAGAGTCAGACACAACTGAGCGACTGAACTGAACTAAGTTTTAATACATCTGTATCATGGAATATTTAGTCACAAATAGGAATGGGGCTTCCTGGTTGGCATAGTGGAAAAGAATCCACCTGCCAGTGCAGGAGATGCAAGAGGCTCAGGTTCAATCCCTGGAATGGGAAAATCCCCTAAAGTAGGAAATGACAGCCTGCTCCTAGTATTCTTGCTTGGAAAACCCCATGGACACAGGAGCCTGGTGGGCTTCAGTCCGTGGGGTCAAAAAGCGTCGGACACAACTCACAGTCGAGCCACTGAGCACAGCACGGATAGGAATGAGGTGCTGACATCCATGACAACGTGAGTGACCCGTGACAACAGCATGCTAAGCGAGAGGAGCCGGACGGGAGAGGCCATGTATTAATATTATTGTGTAATGTGTCCAGAACAGCTGAATCCGATGGGGAGCAGATGAATGGCTGTGGGGGTGGGGGGAGTGGCGTGTGACTGCTTCATGGTCAGGGTGTCCCTCGGGTGACAGAAAGGTTTTGAAGCTGAATAGAGAAGCTGGTTGCCCACCACTGTGAATATCCTCAATACCACTGAATTTTTTACTTTTTGATTTTTTTAAGATGTCAGTTATTTTTGCCAATAATCTTTTTTTCAATAGTACTTATTTACTTGCTTACTTTCATTTCTGGCCTCATTGTGGGGCATGCAGGATCTTAGTTCCCTGACCAGGATCAAGCCCAGGCCCCCTGCATTGGGAATGCGAAGTCTGAGCCACTGGATCACCGGGGAAATCCCGAATTTCTTTTTTACTTTAAAGTGGTTAATTTTAGGTTGTGTGAATTTCACTTCAATGAAAAAAATAATGCAGGCCTGGCTGTATCGTAACAGAACTCTAAAAATCAAGCAAATGAGAAACAGGAAGTTCAGATCGCCAGTGTGGCGTTTTTATCGTGAAGGGCCCCCCGGGCCCCTGCAGTCTCAGCTTTTAAGTCACCCGACTGTCACATCATCCTGCTTTGCATAGGTTACTAGCCTTCTTTTGTACAGTGTCGTTCCTCCTAAGGTGCGCAGTGCCCTGGGAAGGCCCTGTGGGGTCCATGGAGAGTCTCGCTCGCAGCCTGTCTGTCAGCCCAGGGACAAGGTTGCAAGGACAGCCTGCACTCAGCCAGGCTCTTGGCTCCACTGCCTCCCTGTCCATGTTCCCATCACTGACCCCCTGTTCCCGCACTCCTTCCCAAGGCAGGGGGTCCTCTCGGCCCCCAGCACACTCCCAGATGCAGACCTTAGCTCACACCCGTCCCCACCTGGAACACGCCTCTGCTTCCCTACCAGTGTCCATATCCTAGCCTCCATCTGAGGGAGCCGGAGGGCTGCTGTAAGCATGGTGAGCCGTCACTGCCTGTGATCTGTCCTCCCACAGGCAACCTGGCGATCCTGGGAGAGACAGAGGCTTAAGGATACAGCCTTAATGTGAGAGAGTGTAGCCCAGGCCAGGCCAGCCCAGTCCAGGTCCTTCTGCTGCTGGGTGGGGTGGAGCTGGGGGCTGTGGGTAGGCAGTTAAGATCAGCTTTCTTGCCCTGGGTCCCCAAATGGGAGTTTAGTCCACAACTGTTTAGTCCAACAGGCAGGTAGGGGAGTTCCTTTCATCAGGCGTACTGTGATCCCAAACGGCTTGTGTCTTGGTGTAGAAGGTTTCCTGGCCCTGAGCTGGACTGTGAACTGTGTGGAGGGCCCCCATATCCCTCATCTTTCCTCACTCCTGCTAAAGTTGCAAGGGGACAGAGGAAGAAAAGAAGCTGTTAACAAAAGTGTGAGGCGTGTGGGGTGTTTTGCCCCATGCACTAATGAGGTGGGGGCAGGGAAATGATTTAGACTTGGTAAAGAGCCTCTTGATGAAAGTGAAAGAGGAAAGCGAAAAGTTGGTTTAAAGCTCAACATTCAGAAAACAAAGATCATGGCATCCAGTCCCATCACTTCATGGGAAATAGATGGAGAAACAGTGGAAACAGTGTCAGACTTTATTTTTGGGGCTCAAAAATCACTGCAGATGGTGATTGCAGCCATGAAATTAGACGATGCTTATTCCTTGGAAGAAAAGTTATGACCAACCTAGATAGTATATTCAAAAGCAGAGACATTACTTTGCCAACTAAGGTCTGTCTAGTCAAGGCTATGGTTTTTCCAGTGGTCATGTATGGATGTGAGAGTTGGACTGTGAAGAAGGTTGAGCGCCGAAGAATTGATGCTTTTGAACTGTGGTGTTGGAGAAGACTCTTGAGAGTCCCTTGGCCTGCAAGGAGATCCAACCAGTCCATTCTGAAGATCAGCCCTGGGATTTCTTTGGAAGGAATAATGCTGAAGCTGAAACTCCAGTACTTTGGCCACCTCATGCGAAGAATTGACTCATTGGAAAAGACTCTGATGCTGGGAAGGGTTGGGGGCAGGAGGAGAATGGGACGACCGAGGATGAGATGGCTGGGCGGCATCATTGACTCGATGAACGTGAGTCTGAGTGAACTCCGGGAGATGGTGATGGACAGGGAGGCCTGGCGTGCTGCAATTCATGGGGTCGCGAATAGTCGGACACGACTGAGCAACTGAACTGAACTGAACTGAACCAGGAATGGGGTATGTTGGGGGCGGTGGCTGGCACGGGCTGCTCTTCCTCTGCTGTGAAATGAATTTTCAGTGTGATTCCAGGCTGTGCATATAATGGGCAAGCGTCCCGCGAGTCCAGGGATGGTAGTGCCGGCAGGATATGGAGAGGGCAAACCCATATTCAGAATACAAGTTGGCCCCAGTGACCAGGATCCTTGGCCCTTGTGATGGAGACGCGGCAATGTGCCGAAGCTACCACTAGGTGGCAGGCGCGTCACCACGGAGCTCCTCTGGGGGTGGGGGTGGGACGCACTGGGCCAGGTGTTGGTCTCTGCTGTGTCTACAAGGGGGGCCTTCAGGGGGCTTCCACGGGCGGCGCGGTGGTAAAGACTCCACCTGCCAATGCCGGAGACGATCGGGACGATCCCCGGGAGGAGGAAATGGCAACCCACTCCAGTATTGTAGCCTGGGAAATTCCGTGGACAGAGGAACCTGGCGGGCTACAGTTTAGGGGATGGCAGGCGAGCTGGACACGACCTAGTGACTGAGCCCTCCAGGAGGGCAAAGCCTTGCTCACAGGAACTCATCACCTGCGGGGTGAGCATACACAGGCTGCTGGCCCAGATCGTCGAGGTGCAGATCAAAGGAATGGTTCCGGCGAGCCCAGACTTGCATCTTCCCAGACACAGAAAAGTGCTAAGTCCCTTAACCCGAGGTATCCAGTTTCTTTTATTAACAGCAATCTTCTGATGTTCCAACTACCTGGGCTTTGTCACAAAAGCTCCTATCCCTCTTGGCTCCCCATTGCTTCCTCTTTGAAGAATTATCTGAGATGCTGTGTTCTGGGCTTCAGTCCTTAGATTTGACCACCAAATTAAACATAAATTTTAGGTTGTGCTTTTTCCCCCTCCCCTAGTTGACAGGGGCTTCAAAGCCAGTTGCAACAAGAGAAGGCTAGATGGTGGCAGGGAGGGCTGTATTTTCAGAACTCAGAGGTCCTTGAGGTCTCCACGTTGTAGGCACGAGCCCCAGAACACACACTGAATTGTCTCAGCAAAATCTTAGGCTGTCCCTAAGTTGCCTCGTGTCTTTGCCACCTCCCTCCACTCATCCAGATGCCCAGTGAGGGGTGATGACTCACCTGAGGTCACACCAGGCAGGTGAAGTGTGGCTGTGTAAGTGTGAGGTGGCGAGGGGAGGGCCTACAGCGTGGGGGGCGGCCAGCATGCTCAGGGTCCAGTCCTCGGGGGACAGAGTGTTGGGTCATGCCCACAAATGGATGGCCACCCCACTGGGGTTGGAGGCACTGGGCGTGTAGCTGTGACCGTGACCAGCCATGGCTCCTGCCCTCAAGAAGAGATGGTCAGACATAACCACTTATTTCATACCGTGGTAAGTGCCGCAGAAGGAGAGAAAATGGCATTAGAGAGTGACCAGGGCTGGGGGGCCACTTCAGCTTCAGTGCCAGGGAAAGAGGCCTCTCCACGAGGGGGGAGGTGAGGGTTAAGAGCCGGATGGCAGGGGCCTCCCTGCTGATCCGGTGGCTAACACTCCGCTTTCCCGGTGCAAGGGGCCGGGTTCGGTCCCTAGTCAGGAAACTAGGTCCCACATGCGGAAACTAAAAGTCTCACATGCCACAGGGAAGCTCAAGGCTCCCACATGCTGCAGCTGAGGGCTGGTGCAGCTACATAAATGTGTAAAAAACTTTTTAAAGACCCAAATGGCAAAAATATTTGGGAGAAGAAGCAGGAAGTTCAGGTAAAACAACCAATACATTTCCTATGTTCCAGGCACTGTTCAAGAGAATTGCATGAGCTCACTCTAATCTCATCAGCACCACATGGGTAGGAAGATTGTCGCCGCCACCTGTTAGGGAAACTGAGGCACCAAGGTCAAGTAACCCGTTGGTGATGGACCCTACCTGAACCCAGGTAGTCTGGCTGCAGAACAGGCTGCCCCGCTTCCCAAAAGCATTGGCAGGGAGTGGACAAGCCTAGCGGTGGGACCCGGGTGCAGGGGTGTGGGTAGAAGTGGCAGCCGGCTCCTCCCAAGGGAAGCCTCCAGGCTCGCGCCAGTTGGTGCCAGAGCCAGGGCAGGGTCTCCAGGACCCCCCTCCTGCCCTCCCCTCCTCACCCCTCCCCCTCTGGGAGCCCTGAAATGCCTGCTCCCTGCCCCCAGCCTCTTGGTTCACAGCTAACTGGGCCACCTCCTTCTAAAGGGATTTGACTCCTGGAGAAAACAGGAGACTGGTGAGAAAGGGTTTAGGGATTAGACAGCGATACCCGGGAAGGTAAGGGACTTAATTAGGGGGGCTCAAGTGTGGGAAGTGGGGTGGCGAGAGGATTTGTGTCTTCGCAAAGCCCGGGTGGACTGCGGAAGTGAGGAGGAAGGGGGGTTCTGGGGAGGACGGGCTGGGTTTCTCACATTCTGTGTGCCTTCAGGAATAATACAGGAGAGATCAGAGCACTGAGAAGCCCTCCCTGTGTGCACCCACCACTGTTCCAGCCACTATTTCGCTCGGAATCCTCTCAGCAGCCCTGGGAGCGAGGCGAGGATTAGCTTTCTCCCCGGGTGACTGGCACCCAGAGGGGGCCGGCAACTCTGCCGCCGGAGGAGCTGGGTTTGGCCACCAGACTCTGTGCTGCTGTTCCTGGTCAGTGGCCTCCACCACTCTCGCAGGATGGGAGGCACGAGGCATGTCCAGGGGACAGCAGGGGGCTGTGGAGAGCAAACCATGAGGGGACTGACGCGGTGCCATCCTGTACTCTGGGCTGGACCTTGAGGGCTCCTCAGCCCACCCCCTCACTGGTATGCACCCCTCCCCCAAGGGAAATCCCTGTGTGGCCCTCTGACCTTCGAAGGCTCTTGTCCACAGTCTGAACTCACCCTGTCAGATATTCCACTCTCGTCCAACCTCCAGGACACCTCAGGTCTGAGATGGAGAAAGACCAGCCACCCCCACCCAGCTCAAGGATTTCAGAATAGCCCCTTCCCCACTCTGGGTGACAGAGGATGAGATGATTGGATGGCATCACTGAGGCAATGGACATGAACTTGGGCAAGCTCCGGGAGATGATGAGGGACAGGGAAGCCTGGCGTGCTGCAGTCCATGGGGTCGCAAAGAGTCGGACCCGACTGAACAACACCGCTCAAGGGTCCTTCCCAACAGTCGGCAGCCGGCCCTCCCACCACCACGCCCCCCAGCCCTGACTCTTTACGTGGCCCCCACGGCCTACACACTTCTCCACAGCCTGATCTCAGTCTGGGTGTGCCCCTCTCCAACACTGTAAGTTGCCCGAAGGCATCTTTTACCCCACAATTAGCACAGTGCTCAGTTAAATGTGGACCAGATGCATGAGAGAACGGGGCTTCCCAGGTGGCACAGCAGTAGAGAATCCGCCTGCCAAAGCAGGAGACGCAGGTTCGATCCCTGGGTCTGAAAGATCCCCTGGAGAAGGAACTGGCGACCCACTCCAGTATTCTTCCCAAGATAATCCCACGGACAGAGGAGCCTGGTAGGCCGTAGTCTATGGGGTCACAAAAGAGTCAGACGTGACTGAGCACGCACACATGCGTGAGTGCAGGAGTGGATGAAAGTAAGGTCTCCAGACTGCCTCTGTTCCCTCCTGTCTGGCCGACTCCTGCTCAGCCACGGGAGATCTGTCCCTACCCCGACTGGACAGGGACCCTACCGTCTGCACCTGCTAAGGTGGCGCTGACCACTCTCTACTGAATGGCCTGTGGCCTTGGCCATCTCCCTGTGGACCAGGAGCTCCCCAGAGGGCAGGACCTCTGCTGTGCCCCCCGCCTGGCCCCACTCCTGCTGCCTACGTGCTCGTGGAGCTGAGGTATGACAGGTGCTCAGGCTCTGCGCTCCACTCGGGAGCCTGGGCCGCCTGGATGGGGCGGGCAGGTACTGGAGCAAGTCCCTCATCGCAGAGGCCTCCACCTGCCGCTGCCCCCTCCGCTGTCCTGGGCGGTGCAGATCTGGTTACTCTTCCCCGACTTGTGTCAGAAGAAGACCTAAGGCAGCACGCGGCAGGGCCAGAAGAGGCTCAGGGTCTGGGGCTTTCTGCACGGCCTTCCACAAGCACAAAGGGCTTCCCAGAGAGTCCCAGCTGCCCCAGCCCCCTGCAAGTGGAGCGCTCCGCAAATATTTATTGAAGGGTTTAAAGGACTGTTCTCTCTGACTCTCGAATCACCATGCCAATCTCCGCACCACCCCTTGCCTGTTGGCACCACAGAACCAGAGGGCAGGGCACCCTGGGGCCTCTGACCTCCTGGTCAAGGCCCTTGTTTCAGAGAAGCCCAGAGGTCAAGGGCAGAGGCCCCGAGGAGGCCCCCTGCTGAATGGTCACTACGCAATTCACTCCGCAATTCTAAATGAAAAGGAATATAAACAAAGAATATACATAAGTGTGTAACTGAGTCCCTTTGCTGTATAGTGGAGACTGGGACAACCTTGCAAATCAACTATACTTCAATTAAAAAATAGAAAAGGAAACGTGACTTCCCTGGCGGTCCTGTGGTTAAGAATCTGCCTGTCAGCGCGGGAGACTCGGGTTCGATCCCGGGTCCCGTAAGATGCCACATGCTGAGGGAAGCTCCTGAGCCTGTGCTCTAGCGCGGCCAAGCCACAGTGGCTGAGACCGCTCGCTGCAAGCGTGGGCTCTGAAGCGTGGACCGCCGAAGCCTGTGCTTCACAGCGAAGAGCAGCCTCCACTCACGGCACCTAGAGAAAGCCCGTGCGCAGCAGTGAAGACCCGGCGCGGCCAAAAATAAGTAAATGAAAACCAAAACAGAACTAACATAAAATAAAGCCCAGGCTCTGGATTCCCAGTCCAGGGCTCCCGTTTGGGTTCAGAACCACCTCCCAGAGGAATCTCCAGCTCTGGGTATTACCTCTCGAGACTAAAACTGTTACCCCACACCTCCTCAGGCTCTGGGTCCCAGCAGCCTTCTTTTCAGCTGTCTGCACGCCCATGCCAGCGAGGTGCCCTGGGAACAGCGCACCCATCACAGAGCTGGCAAGAGGCAGGGCCTGGATCAGGCCTCGGGCCTGCCTGCCCCGCAAGGCTGGGCTCTTTCTGTAGGGGCAGGGCTGTGCCTCATCGTCACCACCACAGTACAAAGTGGTCAGTTTCAAGGCAGGCACAGAGTGGGCTACTGGTTGGCAGAGGCCATGCTGGGCTGGGAGGATCCGGGCGAGGTTTTTGGAAACAGGATTGGATCAGGCTTTGAAGGCCAGGGAGGGCCTGGCAGGAGGAAACGGGAGAGGGAAGCAACTCTGAAGAGGCAGGAGGGCAAATCTGAGGAGCAGCCCGGGGCTTCTCTGACGGAGAAAACAGTGCGCAGCAGGGGCCGGGGGGGTGGCCATCGAGGCCATGGGGCGCTGCGCGAGCTGCAGGTAAGGCCTTGACTGCAGCTCAGTGAGGTTGGGCTGGCATCTGCCAAAGGCGCTAGGCAGCCATTGCCGATTCTCGAGCAGGGGAGCCACACACTCAGACGGGGCCTGAGGGATGGAGAAAAGGTGGAGATGTGGAGGAGTGAGTCTCACTAAGTAACCAGCCTGGAGGAGTTTCATTTTTGTAGATAATAAAAAGCAGAGACATCACTTTGCTGACAAAGGTGCATCTAGTCAAGGCTATGGTTTTTCCAGTGGTCATGTATGGATGTGAGAGTACCATTAAGAAGGCTGAGCGCCGAAGAATTGATGCTTTTGAACTGTGGTGTTGGAGGAGACTCTTGAGAGTCCCTTGGACTGCAAGGAGATCCAACCAGTCCATCCTAAAGGAAATCAGTCCTAGGTGTTCGTTGGAAGAACTGGTGCTGGAGCTGAAGCTCCAATACTTTGGCCACCTGATTCGAAGAGCCAACTCATTGGAAAACACCCTGATGCTGGGAAAGATTGAGGGCAGGAAGAGGAGGGGGTGGCAGAATATGAGATGGTTGGATGGCATCACTGACTCGATGGACATGAGCTTGAGCAAGCTCCGGGAGTTGGTGAAGGACAGGGAAGCCTGGCGTGCTGCAGTCCATGGGATCGCAAAGAGTCAGACATGACTGAGAGACTGAACAGCAACAAAATATATAATAAATAAATATACAATCTAGATTTTGATTCCAGGACTTATATGATCAGATTGGCCATCCCATGGGGCTGGAGATAGGTAAGTTTCAATGGACAAAGGAGAAACAGGCACCCCCAAGGCTTGGGAAGGATACTGCCTCTAGGCCTTCACAGTAGGTAACTCCAGATAGCCTGGGAGAGGGGGTTGGTTGGGGCTGGAGACTGCTGCTGAAAAGTGAAAAATGTTAGGCGCTCAGTCGTGTCCAGCTCTTTGCAACTCCATGGACTGTAGCCCACCAGGCTCCTCCGTCACTGAATTTTCAAGGCAAGACCACTGGAATAGGTTGCCATTTCCTCCTCCAGGAGATCTTCCTGACCCAGGGATCGAACCCGGGGCTCCCACATTGTGGGTAGATTCTTTACCACTGAGTCCTGTCTGCTGCTGGGGTAAATGTTTTCCTTGTGCTTTCCTGGGCATTCTCTCCAGGAAGCCCTCAGGGTAGTCCACATTCACGGGCACCTGGGAGCATTTGGCCCAGGAGCCAAGGACTTGGGTTCAAGTCACAACTGTAGACACTCTCATGTGACCAGATTTCTCCCTTGGGTTCCTCAAGAAGCCACCTGATCTACCCGCCTTAGAGGGCCATCATGGGCTTAAATAACAAGCCAGCTCTGAGAGTGCCTGTCGTCTGTAGAGAGCTGAACCCACAGGAGCGGTTGTTCCAGTTTCCCTTGAGTAGGCCCTTCACTGAGAAGCTCCCCTTGCACCTGAAAGGGTCTTAACGAAAGATCTCAGCCAGGCACGCAGCAAGGTGGCTGTGCCCTGCCTGGAGCCAAAGCCGGTGAGTCTGTAGCCAGGGCAGGGCTGCAGGGGGTCTCAGGTGGCCTCAGCCTGCGACGACACAGAGTGGGGCTTGGGTTCCCAGCTGCGTCTCTGCGGTGAAAGTACCAGCTCCTAGGTGCTAAGCCAGTGGTCAGTGACAAGAGCCCTGGCCCTTTGGCTTTGCAGAAAAGAATTCTCACAAAGACGGGAAGTAGTGAAACAGTGAAGTATTAAGAGGGAAAAAAAAAGTACATTACATTTAGACAGATAGACATATGGGCAGACTCAGAGAGAGTCCCTGAGTTATGCCCTCATGGCACTTTGAATTACTTTTACGGGGGCGCTTCTTCCGGGTTTCCTTTGACCAGTCATTTTGATTTGCCTGGTATACCTCAGCATCCGCCCACGTGTGTGCACGCATCTTTAGCCAAGGTGGATTCTATCAAAAGGGGTCTGGGAAGAACATCCTTTGACATGACTCCCCTTTCATCTCCAGGGAGCCTTTCTGTGCACATGTGGTCAGGGAGGTCTCCTGACTTCAAGAACGAGAAATATGTGGTCTGGGCAGGGTCCAGCCCCTCGCTTTAATTGTCCCGCTATTCTGGTCTTGGAGTTTCAGTCAATAGGGAATGAACCTCCAACTTCTTTACCCTGGCAGGAGGGAGGCCCATTTACCTCCTGCCCCACTAGGACTGCCTGAAAACGCCTTGCAGGGCTGGGGATGGGGGCCTCTCAGCCACCAGGCTGGACCCAAGACCTTCACCTTGTGCCCAGCTGCACACCTCCACAGTGGAGGCCATGCCAGGCACAGAGCGCCATCCTCCCACGCGTCTTCAGAAGCCTTCCGCAGCCTGCCTCTGCCTTCTAACCCAGAGAGCCGGGGGCTGTTTGCTTCCCACTCTCCTGGAGACAGCTCAGAGGGGGCAGGGCCTGGCTCTGGGCCCCTCTCTGTGTGAATTCCAGCCAGCAAAGGGAGGGTGCAACTCGCCAGGCAGTGGGCAAAGCTCTCCTCATCAGTCATGCCACTGATGCCTTTGGGGGCAGGCCACAGCCTTTTCAGGCCTCAGTTTCCACAACTGTTACGTAAGGTGTGTTACTTGCTTGATCCTTGAATGATCTATGTTAGGGCTCCATCCCCGGGCTCCCAGCTCGGTGCCCATGAGAATGTTTCCTGCATTCACTCATTCATTCACTCACTCGGTATCCATTTATGGAGCAGTGCCCGTGTGCAGTATGCTGTGTGGGGGAAGGGGCTTGTGGGTAAGTAAGACAGGGTCCTGTTCCCAAGAACTCACGGTCTAACAGCACGGAAGCCCCTGAGCAAGGCCACATCAAGGTCCCGCTGGGCTCCCCGTTCACGCCTCCTCTCCTCTCCTCTCCCTCTCCTCTCAGGTTGTGGCCATGCTCCCCACCTGCCACCAAAACTTTGTTCCTGCCATTATGCCAGCATGGAATGAAACTCCTTTCCATTTCTTTCCACCCCAGATCTTCTTTTAACTTAAAAGCTTAATTATTTGGCCGTGTCAGGTCCCGGTCGCAGTATGTGGGGACTTCATTGCGGCATGTGGGCTCTCTGGTCGTGGCGCATGGGCTCTGGCACTCACGAGCTTAGTTGCTCGCACGGCACGTGGGATCTTCGTTTCCTACCAGGGATCGAACCCAAGTCCCCCTGCATTGCAAGGCAGATTCTCAACCACTGGACTACCAGGGAAGTCCCCCACCCCAGGTTTTTAGGGCCCAGTCCAATGCTACTCCCTCCATGAAGACTTTGAGGATGCTTCCAACCCAAAGCCAGGCACTTGCCGGCTCTCTTTGGGACATTTATCTCATCCTCGTATTCTAGTTCCTTAAGGGAGCCTGAGTATTAGTGATCCGTGGCCCAGAAAAGAGGCCCAAGTGCTAGACGTCAGAGTGTGCGTGCGTGCGTGCTAAGTCACTTCAATCTCATCAGAGTCTTTGTGACCCTATGGACCACAGCCCGCCAGGCTCCTCTGTCCATGGGATTCTCCAGGCAAGAACACTGGAGTGGGTCGCCATGCCCTCCTCCAGGGAATCTTCCTGACCCAGGGATCGAACCCGGGTCTCTGGTGTCTTCTGCACTGGCAGGCAGGTTCTCTGCCACTACCACCTCTGTTGCCTGTGTCTCATTTTGGGAGTGCAGGATGACACCCTACTCATTTCAGGACCCCCAGAACAGCACCTAGGGCCTGGTATGCAGTAGGAGGGAGAATGGCCGTGGCATGTGACCCGCTGCTACCCTGGCAGTAGGGTTAGTGTGGGGGAGGGGGAATCCTGGCAGAGAGGGAGGTCTGGTGAGCTTGGAAAGTAGGGAAATGGCTTCAGTGTATGGAGAGGGGACACGGCAGGACAGTCAGATGGCCTCTGACCCACAAGTCAGGCTTGCAGCTACCCGGGGAACCCCAGCTCTGGCCTGTGGGTGTGGGCGGGGGAAGCAGATAAGCTTTCACTGGGCCAACGGCTTTCACTGTAGCTTCCTCCACGCCCACCCTGCACCCCCACCCCAAGGCCAAAGCCTGGCCAGGCAGGCACCGAAGGCAGGCTGAGCAGAGAGGATGAGGGCAGTGGCCACAAAGGGGACCCCTGGGCTAAGCCCTGCGCTCAGGGCATTTATGTACGTTAGCTGGCTTTATCCTCTCCTGCTGACCTGAGGTCCAGATCATCCAAATCCATTTAGTGAACGAAGAGGCTTGGATTCAGAGGTGAACTTGCTCCCCAAAGTCTCATAAAAGAAGGGGAAGATCTAGGATTCAAACCCAAGATCTTCTGATTCCCAGAGAGGAAGCACTCCTCCATGCCAGCGGAGGGTGCCAGCACCTTGCGAGCCTCTCGGAAAGCTGAGAAGGTCAGGAGCAGAGGCCAGGGCCCTGGGTGGGGAGATGAGGTCTGGGCTTCCCCACCCCTCAGATTGCCTGCCCCACAGCAGGAAGCAGACCTTACAAGAAATCATTAGATAGCACTCAGATGGGGTCACACGGCCCAGAGAGCTCAGGTGTCTCCTCCAAGGTCACACCGTGAGCTAAAGGTAAATTTGGGACTGCAGCCCAGACTTCCTGCCCCACTGCGGTCCACCGGCCTCGGCCCCGGAGTGGGCGCTCGCGCGCACCCCTCCCGCCCAGGTCCCCGCTTCAGCAGGGCGGAGGGGACCCGCCTCGGATGCTCCCGCGCCCGGCGCACCGCTCCCTACTCCGCCCCTTGGGATTCTTTAAGAGGCGGGGCTTGGCCGCCACACGCGGCCCGGGCAAAAGGCTGGGACTCCGGCGGCGGCGGCGGAGAACGCGTCGGTGCTCCATCTGCTGCGGCAACCGCCGCGCCCCGAGCCTGAGCCACGATGAGCGGCAGGGTCGGCGACCTGAGCCCCAAGCAGAAGGGAGGCGCTGGCCAAGGTGAGCCTCGCCCCGGCTCGGGCGACGCTGGCTGGCTCCTCCTCCGGCGGCGGCGGGGGGCTCGGGAAGGGGCTGGGCGGGGGGCGAGCGCGGGTCCGCGGGCGGCCGGCGGGGGAGCGGCGGCCGCCGCTCCGAGCTGCCCACGGCCGCCGACCCCAACACTCCCTGGCTCCCTCCGCCGGTCGAGGGGACCCCGGGGAAGTTTGGCCGCCCCGGCCGCATCCCCGGGCGAGTCCTCGGCGCTGCCACCTGGGAAAGAAGTGGTTGCTTGGGAGCCCACGGAGCCAGCCGGAGGGGGGCACAAAGGCAACGTTGATTCGCAGGCACTGGCAGCCGGCCCCGGGGCCAGGGGCAGGGCCCCAGGTTCCCTCCCATTTCCGGGAGGTTTTCCTCTGGCAGAGGGGCAGTGAGTGGCACTTGAAGGGGGCCTCCTCCCGAGGGCTCCTTGGGAGACTCCGATGGCTTCTGCTCTGGCCCCGAGGCTGTCTGCGCCCTTGGGCACAAGCGGTCCTTCTCTGCTCGCTCCTTGAGGGAAGATATTGAGGAGTTTGCACCTGCTGGTGCAGGGCCAGACTGAGTTGGGGTTAGTTTGAGCTGAGACCAGCTCCTCACCCTCCACCCCGACTCCCTTGTCCTGCCACCCAACGCCCCCCCCGCCCCAACCTCCCTAGCTGGGGACTCCGGCTGATGCTTTTCAGGAGGCAAGGAGGTAAGCCAGGCTTTGCCTTGGTGCCTGGGCAGAGGAAGGCAACAGCAGTTTCGGGAGCCCCACCCTCTCCCACCAGCTGCCCTTGGGGAGAGGGAGAGAGTGGCCATTTTTGGGACCGACTGGGTCCAGCCTTAAGGGCTGGCGGCTCCACGGGGCGGGGGGGGCACTTTTCCACTGCTGAGAAACTCGGGGAGGAGGGTTGGCAGGTGCCTCCTGCCAGTAATAGCGGCATCAGCCCCATGAAGGTGTCGCCCCGGGCCAGGCCTCCCCATCCCAGGAGGCTGGGGGTAGGGAGGTTTCAGATATTACTGCTGACCTGCAGGGGAAACCAGGCAGAGAAGGGATTAGGTGGTGATTAAGCTAGGAACCGGGGGCTGGGGAGGGTCCTTGGTAAGGGGTGGCGGCGTGCCAGAGTCCCTGGAGTTCTGGGAGCTGTCTGGGGGCTGGGATGGTTTCGGTCCCTGGCTGACCCCAGCAAGGGGCAGAGGTGGTGGGTCCTCATTGGTTCTTCTGTGGCTGCCCCGTAGGTCAGTGACTGGGAGCAGATGGCGTGGGGACAGGACAGGACGTGGGGGCATGCTCACAGGGCTGAGAGAGGTGGGATGTGGGCGTGGCCATCCTTGGGGTCACTGTCCAGCCCTTGTTTGGCACTCACCGCCCTTTCCCCCTTTGTGGCTTCTGCCTGGAACTGCTCCCTCCACCCGGATTGCTGCCTCTGGAGTCCTTCAAGCTCAAACGCCATTATTATATGAATGAGACCCCCCCCACCCACCTTCCTGGCCCCAGTCAGAATCTAACTCTTCCCTCTGCCCCCCAGCACGTTGCTCAGCATTCCATCACTAAAGGGGGAGACCGTGGTGGACAGAGTGCCTGCTCTGGCCTGGGACAGACCAGGGGGTTTGCTTACCAGCTGTGCTGATTACTAGCTGTTGACCTTGGAGCCATCACTTAACCTCTCTGAGCTCTGGTTCCTTTGTCTGTAAAATGGGAGCAGTTATAACCTCTAGGGACTCTGAGTGAAGCGTGAATCAGTGCCAAGTTCAGTGCTGGGCGCACCAGAAATGCTTGGTAAACAGATGCCTACGGTGGCACACCCCAGGCTGTCTGCTGTGACAGTTATCTAGGGACATGTCTGCCCATCAGCCACGAAGGAGTGCGTAAGTGCCTGCAGTCAGGCCGGGCGGTGTTGCACTTCCTGCCCACCTCCTCCCGCTACCCAGCTCCCACCAGCACAACCCACACAGGGTCCCGAGCCGCCCAGGTGCTCAGCCTGTGTCTGCAGAGTTGCCCTGTACTGAGCAGGGGCCCAGCGAAAGCCTCTATGGAGAGCCCCGGGCAGAGGGTGGTCAGGGTGGGACCTGCCACTCACCTAGCTGCCTCTCGCTGCAGTTTCGGGAGAATGTCCAGGATGTGCTGCCTGCCCTGCCGAATCCAGATGACTATTTTCTCCTGCGCTGGCTCCGAGGTGAGGGGAGAGGGGCTGCAGGAGGGAGGCTGGGTGAGATGCTTGATCTGGGTCACAGAAATGGCACCTTCTGGGAACCCTGCCCCTGGCGTGCTCAGAATCTGGAGGATTCAGCCTTTAGAACCAGAAGGGTTCTTGGCTATTAGATAATTTCAATCCTCCTGTTGGATAGTATTGGATAGATAATTGAGGCTCAGAGAGGTCACTTGCCCCAAGTCACACAGTGCTGAGCTGCAGGCGGAGGACCGGAGCCCAGGTCAGCTGGCTCCCAGCCCTGTGCCCTCTCTGTCCACTGGATGAACACACTCTACTGATGGATGTGGGGAAGTAGGTTGAGGAAACGCTGAGAAAGGCCCCACGCTGGTGGGAAGTTGGAGGCAGAGCCAAGTTTGGAACCAGAGTCTTGGCCATGGGAACAGCAGGCTGCCTGCTGCGGAGGCTCGCATGTCACGAGGGAGGGGCAGCGTGCGTGGGGAAACACCATGGGCGGCATTCAGCCTCATCTAGGTTTACAAAACTCCCCTCAAGCCACCATCTGGTTCCAAAGCCCTGAGATCTCTTCCGGCTCTGCCTGACCTGTACCTGGCCCGGGTGAACCTCATCCTCGGCTCCTGTGTGGGAGAGCGGGATGAGATCTGGTGTCCTGCCTGCTGCAGGATGGGACATGTGGTGCTGTGCAGGTGGTGGGGAAATGTACACGTTTCCTCTAGCTTCGGGGTCCAGCTCAACCCCACGCTGCAACTCCTGAAAGCTTTTCTTTCTTCTCCTTTTCTGTGATTCAAGTCAGGTGCCACTCTCTCTCTCAATTCTTGTGACATAGTTTTCTTTTTCTGCCTTTGTAGAAACTTTATCGCCAGGCATAGAAATAATAGAGAACATTTCTCTGTGTTATTTTAGCAGAGATTAAATCGGGGCCCAGAATCATGGTGGTTTAGTTGCTAAGTCGTGTTCAACTCTTGTGACCCCCACGGACTGCAGCCCGCCAGGCTCCTCTGTCCATGGGATTCTCCAGGCAGGAACACCGGAGTGGGGGTACAGAGTCGTAGCCCCCAGTGTTAAAGTTAAGCCCTGGCCAATTAGTTGTTCATAGACACAGGCACATACGTCCCCTACGAGTCTTGGGACAGGCAGAGAGACATGTTTTTCTGTTTCGGTCCAGGAACTGAATAGCTGGGGCACTCTGGAGAGGCTGCTGGCAGGCCTCCCCACCCCAGACAAGTGCCGTCAGGAGAGCCCCCTGGGGCTCTGTGTGCCTCAGAAAGTGCCACTTTACCTCCCCCGCAAAAGGCTGTGAACCGCCCCCTACCTGCACCTACTCAGAGAGGGTGGGGGGCCGGCGAGGGGGGTGGCAGTGGAGTCAGTCCAGAGTGGGAGGACATTCTGGCCCAGCCTTTCCTGAAGGGCTGCAGCTGGAAGGGGGCGGGTGGGGAGAGTGGGCCGACAGCCTTACCGAAGGGCCAGCTGCTTGAGGATCAGACACAGCTCCCAGCTACCTTGAGGGGGGCGGAGATTGTGGTTTCAGAGAGCCGTTGAGGTGAACAGCATCGCAACTCTCTTTTATCTAAGAGAAGCCAGCAGCTGGTTTCCCAGGCACCCCAACCCCCCAGTCATGGGACAGCCCCTGTCCCTCTCTTTGCAGGAATAGAGGAGTGCAGTCATCCTCAGCTGCCAGATGAGAAAACTGAGGCTCAGAGAGGGGAGGGCACTTCCCTGAGGGCACACAGCAAACGTGAAGCAGAATCAGGGCAGCAACCCCAGCCCCTGGTCCCCAGGCCAGCACCCTCTCGGGCCAGCCCGCCTCTCCGCCTCTTCAAACGCAGGACACATCTCCTCTGCATGTCATTCATGCCCCACATTTTCCTGGGCAGGAGCTCAGGCCTGGTCAGACTCTACTGTGAATTTCAACTAGGGTTTTTTTTTGTTCGCTTGCTTTTCTTTTCCTTTTTTGCTGTGCTGTGCAGCATGCAAGGATCTTAGTTCCCTGACCGGTAATCGAACCCAAGCCCTTGGCAGTGAAAGCTCAGAGTCCTAATCACTGGACTGCCAGGGAATTCTGCCCCGCCCCACCCCCTTTTTAAAAGAAACTTTTTTCTTTCTCTTTTCATTCTAAAGAAAATGTTTGCAAGGCACCTTCCAGCCACATGTCTTTCTCTAGCCTTAGGTGTGAGAGGGCTTCCCCTACAGGGCTCAGCTTTCTGCTGGCCCTCAGGCCCTCACACATCACTCTCTCCTCTACCATCCACCCTCCCATCCCCAGTTCTGGGCAGGCTAGTGAGGAGGAGGGTCAGATGGCAAGATAAAACCAGGAGGTGGAGGAAACCTGTGAGCCCAGCAGGGCAGGGCTGAGCCTCCTTGTTTCCCAGGACTAGGAAGGAATGAAATAAGAACCCAGGACTCCGGCTCCCAGGCCCATCTTTCTGGCAGTGCCCTAAGCCGTACCCTGAGCTGCCCCCTGACTAGGGAGCTGAAGCCCTGGGGAGGCCTCAGGCCCATACTGCCAGAGGCAGTGGTAGCTTGGGAAGGGCCCTCAAAGACCCTGAGTATTGGGCCTGAGCCACTAAGGGTTAACTGGAGAGCTTCTCTGAGATAAGGGGCTCACAGTTCACTGCCACTCCTGTTCCCCAGGAAGATGGCCTCACAGCTGGGGCTTCCCTCCCTTTCCTGGAGGATTCCCACTTTTAGGTCCGACTGTGTCCCCCCGTCATGACAGCGTGGTGCCTTGTGTCTTCCAAGTGTTTTTAGCTCACTGGGTGATTCGGCCAGAGATGCTGCAATATCTTGTCCAAGGTCAAGCAGGAAGAATGCGGAAGGGCTGAGATGCAAACCCAGATCATATTCCTTTGATAGCTGTCCACCCCCTACTTCCATGATGGCACGTGGAAGGGGACCACGAGAGGGAACTTCCCCAGAGCCAAGGCTGCTCATTTCTGCAGGCACATGTCTGGCCCAAGTGACGGGTGTGGCTTTGGGCATGTCTCTTGTTGCATCCTTTGGGTGCAGGAGAGTGGACTGTGTTTCAGGGCAGCAGAGTCAGGGAATGTGCCCAGCCGCTCCCGGGGAGCAGCGATTAAGGGGCCGGTGGCGGTCCAGAGGGCAGCCTGTCTGGCCCAGGTCCCGGGGCTGTCAGCAGATCTGAATGTCGATGTGACCCACAGAGGACATCGAGCTGGGAGGGGCAGTTCATAGGCCACATGGCAAAATTGCTCACAATGTGGATCTCAGAAGCTCTTTAAGAAATGCAACGTGGCTGACCATAACAAGATGAAATCTGATAGGGAGACATCCAGAAAACCGCCTCTCAGCCTGTGGGATAGAGGCTTCTCAGTAGCCCAGGTGAAAAGGATTTGGGGGTTTCAGTTGATGGGAAGCTTCGCTGAGTTAAGGACCTGGCCTCTTACTGAGAAAGTTCTTAGGCTTAATTGGAGAAGGGTAGGTAACACCTGTGCTCTGGCCCACACACACTAGGAGAGGTGCTGGGAAACTGGAAAACCTCCAAAGGGAAGTGGATGGACTTGATACCAAGCTGTGCCGGATGGTTAAAGGATCCACAATGGGCAGCATGTTGGCAGGCGGAGATTCAGGCTGGCAGAACAGAATTTGCTTGGAAGGGTTGTCACGTGGCTGAGGAAGCATCCCCTCCTTTCTGAGGGTCTCTGCTCAGAACAACAGTGAGGGCCAAGTGCATGTGGCCGCCTGGATTGTCTGGGAGCAGGTGGCCTTGGTGGGCAGAGAGGGGTTTATGTTGAACCGTGAGCAGGACAGCGTGTCCAGGTTTGTGCGTGAGATAGAGTTGACCCAGTTCAGTTCAGTTCAGTCGTGTCTGACTCTTTGTGACCCCATGGACTGCAGCACACCAGGCTTCCCTGTCCATCACCAACTCCCCGAGCTTGCTCAAGCTCATGTCCGTTGAGTCAATGATGCCATCCAACCATCTCATCCTTTGTCATCCCCTTCTTCTCCTGCCCTCAGTCTTTCTCAGCATCAGGGTCTTTTCCAGTGAGTCAGTTCTTCTCATCAGGTGGCCAAAGTATTGGTGCTTCAGCTTCAGCAGCAGTCGTTCCAATGAATATTCAGGACTGATCGCCTTTAGGATGGACTGGTTGGATCTCCTTGCTGTCCAAGGGACTCTCGAGTCTTCTCCAACAGCATAGTTCAAAAGCATCAGTTCTTCAGTGCTGAACTGTTGACCCAGGGGAACTCTGATTCTGAAACTTTCTGGGAATCCTGGGAGGAGGAGGGTCGTCTGTCCCTATGGAGTATGCGTGGGCCCTTTGATGACAGGAGGCTCATCACCGCCACCCCCATCCTACTGGAATGTACTGCCAGTCCTGCCCCAGATTACTGGGCAGCTCTGTTCATCTTTGAACCCAAGGTCAAGTTCTCACCACTGAGTGTTAGACCCTGCAGGAGATTAGCTTTTTGGAAGAAGGCTAAATGATAAGGGAGTCCAGGGTTCACTTTTCCTGAGAGGAGATAAGATTCTTCACTTGATTGCATCCACTAGGGGAGAACTCTTCTGACCCTGAACTTGCAGGGCTGCTCCCATCTGCCCTGAGCCTTGACCTGCTCTCCCTGCAAGCCCAGGGGTCGAGGTGCTCCCCAAACCCTTAGTGAATGTCCTCACGCCATCTCCACATGTGGGGTGATCTAAGTCCCCAGGGCCCCAGCACAGGAGCAGGACAGTCTCTCAGTCCTCAGTGCCCAGGCTACTGGCCTAACCATTGTTCACATTTCCCTGTTGCAGCAAGAAACTTCAACCTGCAGAAATCCGAGGCCATGCTCCGGAAGGTGAGGCCCATTTGGTTGCTTCCATTCCTGCCCGTCAGAATCACACCGTGCCCGGACTTCTGTCCAGCCCTCCCACCCTGATCACAGCCTGTACGGCCTTATCCTGGGGGACAAAGTGCAGTCCCTTCCCGGGAAGCAGAGCTTTCATAGTTCTGGGCCAACCAAGAATTACAGTCTGTGCTGCTGAGACCTTGGAGAGAGGCACCGCCTTCTCTTCCTGCCAGTGGCCTTTTCGTGACTTACCTGTGGCCCGTGGCCCACTCGCACTCTCACTAGATGCCTGTTAAGGGCGGCCCTCTCCCCTGCCCCACTCTTTTAAAGTCCCGATTATGTGTTTGCAGCACGTGGAGTTCCGGAAGCAAAAGGACATTGACAACATCATGAGCTGGCAGCCTCCAGAGGTGAGGACAGATTATCCCACCCCATCCCGTGTGAGGAGGCCGGTTACAGCTATAGCCTGGATCCTGTGTCCACGGGGCTGGGACCCTCAGACAAAAGGTCTGACGAGGCTGAAAGCTGACCGGTGGCTCAGCGTGTGAAGAGTCCGCCTGCAGTGCAGGCGACAGAGGAGACTCGGGTTCTGTCCCTGGGTGGGGAAGACCCCCTGGGGGAGGCCATGGCAGCCCCCTCCAGGATTCTTGCATGGAGAATGCCATGGACAGAGGAGCCTGGTGAGCTACAGTCCACGGGTCGCAGGGTCGGACATACCTGAGGGCCTGCTGTAGGACAGTACAGTGCCCCACGTAGGGGCTGCTAGGGCCACAGTCCTGGGCCCGCGGGCCTGGGGCCTTCAGAGGAAGGGTCTGACGATGCCGAGTTGCTGAATGAGTATCTGTTGGCGCCCAGGGGAGGATGAACCCAGAGGAAGGCCCTGGACTCGGGGAAGGGGTGGCGGCCCTGGGCCTGCTGGACCAGGCGCGCCCCCTCTGTCTTGGCCCAGGTGATCCAGCAGTACCTGTCAGGGGGCATGTGCGGCTACGACTTGGAAGGCTCCCCCATCTGGTACGACATCATTGGTCCCCTGGACGCCAAGGGTCTGCTCCTCTCAGCCAGCAAGCAGGACTTGTTCAAGACCAAGATGCGGGACTGTGAGCTGCTGCTGCAGGAATGTGTCCGCCAAAGCGAAAGGTGAGGGGCCAGCATGGCCGAAGAGGGGTTTGCCCGGTGGAGTCGGTCACGCTGCAGCGGGGATGTCACCTGTGGCGTGCAGCGCAGCCTCAGGGCTCAGGCCCTGGTGTGTGGGTTTCATTGACCAGTGAAATTACAGAGTTTTAGGGACTGACTTGTGTTGCCAGATTTCATTTTTTTTCCAAGTAAGGACTGAGAAGACCCTTACCAGCTATTATTGCCGTAATTAAGCCCCAAACCGTAGGGGAGGGTGCTGTCTCAGAACAGAGGGTAGAACTTCAGGACTTGCCTGGCAGTCCAGTGGCTAAGACTCCCTGCTTCCACTTCAGGGGCTGGGGGTTCGATCCCTGGTCAGGGAAGTTCAGCATGGTGCGGTGAGGAAAAATAAAAAGAGACAGTCCTTTTATTTATTTTTCTTTCTTTCTCACTTTTGAATTATGAAAGTATGATGATACATTTACGAGACTTGGGAAGTACAGAGCAAAGTCACCTGCAGTTTCACTATATATTGCAATTATTGTTTTAAGGAGATAAATTAAGATTTTTAGTTAGACTTTCAATATCAGTTCAGCTCAGTTCGGTCGCTCAGTGGTGTCCGACTCTTTGTGACCCCATGAATTGCAGCACGCCAGGCCTCCTGTCCATCACCAACTCCCAGAGTTCACTCAGACTCACGTCCATTGAGTCCGTGATGCCATCCAGTCATCTCATCCTCGGTCGTCCCCTTCTCCTCCTGCCTCCAATCTCTCCCAGCATCAGAGTCTTTTCCTATGAGTCAACTCTTCGCATGAGATGGCCAAAGTACTGGAGTTTCAGCTTTAGCATCATTCCTTCCAAAGAAATCCCAGGGCTGATCTCCTTCAGAATGGACTGGTTGGATCTCCTTGCAGGCCAAGGGACTCTCAAGAGTCTTCTCAACACCACAGTTCAAAAGCATCAATTCTTCGGCGCTCAACCTTCTTCACAGTCCAACTCTCACATCCATACATGACCACAGGAAAAACCATAGCTTTGACTAGACGGACCTTAGTCAGCAAAATAATGTCTCTACTTTTGAATATGCTATCTAGGTTGGTCGTAACTTTCCTTCCAAGGAGTAAGCATCTTTTAATTTCATGGCTGCAATCGCCATCTGCAGTGATTTTGGAGCCCCCAAAATAAAGTCTGACACTGTTTCCACTGTTTCCCCATCTATTTCCCATGAAGTAATAGGACCGGATGCCATGATCTTCGTTTTCTGAATGTTGAGCTTTAAGCCAACTTTTTCACTCTCTACTTTCACTTTCATCAAGAGGCTTTTTAGTTCCTTTTCACTTTCTGCCATAAGGGTGGTGTCATCTGCATATCTGAGGTTATTGATATTTCTCCCGGCAGTCTTGATTCCAGCTTGTGTTTCTTCCAGTCCAGCATTTCTCATGATGTACTCTGCATATAAGTTAAATAAGCAGGGTGACAATATACAGCCTTGACGTACTCCTTTTCCTATTTGAAACCAGTCTGTTGTTCCATGTCCAGTTCTAACTGTTGCTTCCTGACCTGCATATAGATTTCTCAAGAGGCAGGTCAGGTGCTCTGGTATTCCCATCTCTTTCAGAATTTTCCAAAGTTTATTGTGATCCACACAGTCAAAGGCTTTGGCATAGTCAATAAAGCAGAAATAGATGTTTTCTGGAGCTCTCTTGCTTTTTCCATGATCCAGCGGATGTTGGTAATTTGATCTCTGGTTCCTCTGCCTTTTCTAAAACCAGCTTGAACATCAGGGAGTTCACGGTTCACGTACTGCTGAAGCCTGGCTTGGAGAATTTTGAACATTACTTTACTAGCATGTGAGATGAGTGCAATTGTGCGGTAGTTTGAGCATTCTTTGGCGTTGCCTTTCTTTGAGATTGGAATGAAAACTGACCTTTTCCAGTCCTGTGACCACTGCTGAGTTTTCCAAATTTGTTGGCATATTGAGTGCAACACTTTCACAGCATCATCTTTCAGGATTTGAAATAGTTCAACTGGAATTCCATCACCTCCACTAGCTTTGTTCGTAGTGATGCTTTCTAAGGCCCACTTGACTTCACATTCCAGGATGTCTGGCTCTAGATGGGTGATCACACCATCGTGATTATCTGGGTCGTGAAGATCTTCAATATCAGACTCTTCAAAAACTAATAGAATGAATGGAAAAGTAGAAGGATATGGATGGATGGATGGTTAGTCACTAAGTCGTGTCTGACTCTTGCGATCCCACAGACTGTATCCTGCCAGGCTCCTCTGCCCATGGGATTCTCCAGGCAAGAATACTGGAGTGGGGTGCCATTGCCTTCTCCACTGGTCTCTTAACACTGTGGAATTATGTTAGAAATCAATATCAAAAAAGATTTGAAAATAACCCACATATTTTTAGGTGCAATGTGACATTCATCATGAGAGATCTTTGACTCGGCCTTTGGAGGCAGTCCTTTAAACTGAGTGAAGTTCAGCCTTGTAAAAAAAATACTACGTAATCGCTGTTTTTCTCCTGTTGCCTGGGCACCAGTGGAGTCTTTGTCGGGACCACCCTATCCTTGGACGATTATCTGGGTGCCGCTGGTGTCAGTGAGCTCAGATTCTGTGCTTGTCTAACTCAATTCAGACAGAGAGAAGGACAGCTGACTCTCTTATGGGAAAAAGACTGAAGAGCAAGCTGGAGCCGCCACGGTCTTCTCTCTTTCCCTCCTCTTCCTCAGCCGTCAAACGGTGTGATAGGTTTGGGGACATTTCAACAGCGTCATCCACAGTCACTGAGCACCTAGTGTGTGCCGAGGCGTGGAGAGAAGCGTTAGATGGGGATGCCCCTGTAGGGCTCCCGTTGGCCGGAGAGCATCCGTGCCTGCAAGCTACATGGCCCCATGGAGCGCAGAGGAAAGGGGGCAGCCACCGGGTCAAACTGCAGGACAGAAGGGGCCTCAGATGTCATCTCGGTCTACCCAGTCATTTACTGGACGAGAGCAGGGCAATCTAGACGGGAAGGAGGCCTTGTCTAGGCCACAGTTCCGGCCTGAGGGTAATTATCTTGATTTGGAAAACTCTAGGTCTGGCCCTGCCCAGATCTGGTTGCAGTGTGGGTGCAAGGCACAATCGGTGTCTCCCTGAGCCAGGCTGGCCTTCGGTGTGTGTTTCTGGGGGCGGGGCTGCGCGATGTGACTTTCTGCTCTTGTGCCCCTGCAGATGGGGAAGAAGATAGAGACCACCACCCTGATCTATGACTGCGAGGGCCTGGGTCTCAAGCATCTCTGGAAGCCGGCCGTGGAGGCCTACGGAGAGGTGAGGGCCAGGGCTGGGGTGGGGTGGGAGGGTGAGAGATGGGGGTGCTCGGAGGCCCTGTAGGGTGGGGGAGGCTGGAGGAAGCAGAGCCTCTCTCCTCGGCATAGAGTTCTGAGCCCGCTGATTTCTTTCCACAGTTTCTTTGCATGTTTGAGGAAAATTATCCCGAAACGCTGAAGCGTCTTTTTATCGTTAAAGGTAAGTTGGGAACTACCTGTGATGAAGTCAAATGGGAAGGAGGGGCCAAAAATGGTCCTGGGACAAATTCGGGGAGAATAAAATTAGAATGAGCCAAAGGTTGGGTGGCGGTCTTGGGACGTGTTTCAAAGACTGGCCTGTGGCCACACGGACGGCCTCATAATGGCACGGCTTTTAGTGTTCACCTGCTTGGAGCCTCCCAGCCTGGGGAGGAAGTTGGAGTACCCCCCCTGTACAGATGGGCCAGCCGAACCTCACGCAGGCTGCCTAGTGGGCTGCAGGGTCCCGGGGGCGCGTGGCCCGACGCTGGGGGCCGTGATGGACATGGTTAGGGATGCCCCGGGACTCACGTGGCCTGGTCTCCCTTGCAGCGCCCAAGCTGTTCCCTGTGGCCTACAACCTCGTCAAACCCTTCCTGAGTGAGGATACTCGTAAGAAGATCCAGGTCCTGGGAGGTGAGTAGCCTAGACTCTCTGAGCCACGGCTGCGCAGCAGCAGCCCCGCCAGGGATGGCATCACAGGGAAGGCCCGAGCCGCCAGCGCCAAGGCTCCCTCTTCTAGCTGGGCGCAGTGGGACCCCGGGAGCAGGCCGGGCCCCAACAAGGGGCTTCTTCCTCTCTATTTTCATGAGAACTCTTCTTGTAACACTCTGGGAAAATCAAAGGTTAAATGCCAGCCCTCATTCTCAGTGAGCTTGCGATGAAACAGAAGAGGGCCCTTTAAGAGAAAGCTGGGACACCAGCTAGAAGAGGCCCTGGACGCAGCCGAGCAGGGGGTCCCAGGAGCAGAGCTGGCCGCATTGCATGGGCGCCTGCTGTGTGCCCGGCCCTGGGCTCGGTAGGTGTCAGGGCCACAAAGGGAAGACAGAGTCCCTTAAAGAGCTGGTGGCCTCTCGGGAAAGGGAGACACAAACAGCTGTATCAAGTGTGAGCACGCGTGTGTGCTCAGTCGCTTCCGACTCTGTGAGACCCCATGAACCGCAGCCCACCAGGCTCCTCTGTCCGTGGGATTCTCCAGGCAAGAATACTGGAGTGGGTCGCCACGTCCTTGTCCAGGGGATCTTCCCAACCCAGGGACTGAACCCACATCTCCTGCATCTCCGGCATTGGCAGGTGGATTCTTTACCGCTGAGCCACCTGGGTAAAACCACAGCAGTGTGTGACGTTACATGTAAAAGGGAGGGGTCCATGGGAACACTGAGTGGGGCGCTCAGCCCACCCAGCCTGGGTAGGGGGCGATGCCTCCCTTGGCTGCAAGC
Organism: Nanger dama; assembly: GCA_917880005.1. Taxonomy (NCBI): domain Eukaryota; kingdom Metazoa; phylum Chordata; class Mammalia; order Artiodactyla; family Bovidae; genus Nanger; species Nanger dama. Next base: position 1,980,456 of record CAKJTW010000122.1, on the reverse strand, counting down.
TATGGAGTGAGTCGGGTGGCTGGATAAAGCGAGGCAGCAAGCTGTTGGGCAGAGAGAAGGGCACTTGGCAAAGACTTTGCTCACTCTGGCAAGGGTGGCTATAGCGTGCACTGCAGGGTGTGGCAAGAGATGATACGAGGAGGGAGCCGGGTGCCAGGAGCTGGGTGGCAGAGAACCCAGGGCCCTGTGCTGGGAAGCTAGGTCTGACTGCAGGCTCCTGGGCACTGGAGAGGAGTTCTGATCAGAGGGCGGGGTAGGTGCTAAGATCTGATTCTCTGTTGATTGTGAGGGACGAGATACCAGTTTTGCACACCACAGCCGAAGTCCACATGCCTGAAGTTGAAAGGCTGAGCAGGGCCCGGGCGGTAGGGACAGAGAGGAGAGGATGGATTTCAGACTTCTGTAGGAGGTGGAACTCAATTGCCTGGAGGTAGGAAGGGAGAAAGATAAGTCTACAATAGCTCCCTGGGGTCTGGCACAAGTGACTGGGCATTGCAGTCACTTCCACTGGGGAATAATACAACCAGAAGGAAAAGCTCCAGGTTGAATTTGAGGAGACTGTGAGATGTACAGATGTTCGGGAGGCCTGGGCCTGAAGCTTAGGGGCAGACTCCGGTCAGGAGTTCTGGGACTTTTCAGAAAGAGGGTCAACCCTGAAGGAAATCAACCCTGAATATTCACTGGAAGGACTGATGCTGAAGCTCCAATACTCTGGCCATCTGATCCGAAGAGCTGACTCACTGGAAAAGACCCTGATGCTGGGAAAGACTGAAGTCAAAAGAAGGGGGTGACAGATGATGAGATGGTTAAATAGCATCACCGATCCAATGGACATGAATCTGAGCAAACTCTGGAAATGGTGGAGGACAAGGAAGCCAGGTGTGCGCCAGTCCATGCGCCAGTCCACGGGGTTGCAAAGAGTCGGACATGACACAGCGATGGAAGAGCAGCAAAGATAAAGGCAGATAAGACCTTGAGAAGGAGATGAGACTGCCGCAGAACAGAGGGTGACGCGTGGGGGATATCCAGGCTCGAGGGCAGGCAGAGAAAGAGGAGCCCGCCAGGGAGATGGAGAAGTGGTTGGTGGGGAAGCCGGTGGACGACAGGGGCCAAGGGAAAGCCAAGAGGGAAGATGCTCAGGAATCAAGGCAGCCAGGGACAAGCAGGGGCAAGTCTGGCTGGAACATGGTGTGGAGTGGTGGGAGAAAAGCCTGGAAAAGTAGATCGGCTTCATGGGTGGCTTAAGGCCACCTGTGGTGTTGAATTTGCTGCTGCTGCTGCTGCTGCTAAGGCGCGTGAGTCGTGTCCGACTCTGTGCGACCCCCTAGACGGCAGCCCACCAGGCTCCCCCACCCTGGGATTCTCCAGGCAAGAACACTGGAGTGGGTTGCCATTGCCTTCTCCAATGCATGAAAGTGAAGAGTGAAAGTGAAGTCGTTCAGTCGTGTCCAACGCTTGGCGACCCCATGGACTGCAGCCCACCAGGCTCCTCTGTCCATGGGATTTTTCCAGGCAAGAGTGCTGGAGTGGGGTGCCATTGCCTTCTCCGGAGGTGAACCTGGGGAAAGGGGAATTCTGAAGGCTTCTGAATGCTCACCTTCAGGCACCACGCTGAACATGGAGGTTTTGCAAACGTGCTGAGGCCTGGGCGTGGCGCGGAGCGGTCTGGAGGGCCCAGGGCCGCTGGCTGTTGCTGCTGGCTCTGGCGCAACGGGTGCTGTCCTTGTTGCCACAGTTCCTGTCTGTAAGATGGGGAGACTCCTCCTGGCCGGGATCCAGCCCTCCAGCTGAGCTGGGGGAGGAAGCAGTCTGAGCGAAAGGCTCTCGATGAGTTTTGGCTTTTCTGTGGCTGCCGCCCACCATGCACGTGAGCCCAGTTCGGTTTCCTGGCATCGAGGCCGCGGAGGAGGTTCAGTATGTCTCCCACCCACGCCTGAAACCTTTCAACCAAATCCGCCTTGGGCAGGGAAGGCATGGATCGTCAACAGAGAGGAGACAGAAACTCACCCTGGGCTGCAGCTTAGCACAGATGGAAGCACCCCGAGACAGGGCACATGTCCCTGGAGTCGCTTAGTTGCAAGTCTCTAGATCCCTGTGGGCTGGGAGCCCCTAGACTGTGCTCCTGGGTTTCCAGGCAGCACCGGCCACACAGGATGCTGCAGGTACCCTGTGACTTGGAGCTGCTGCCTGTGTCTGTAGTCAGCACGGAGAGGTTCCCAGGATCAAAACACTGTCCTTTGGCTGACACTCGTTCAGGAATCTGAAATGGAAGAGAAGTGGATCTCAGCCTTAGTTGCACTTGAGGCCAACTCTCCTAGCCAGGAAAGGGCTTGATTACTAACATAAGAGAAAAAAAAAAATCCAAATCACCAGTTGCCAGACAGCCTAAACAAGAGCAGAAGGGAAAGTGTGCCTGGGGATGAAGCCAAGGGAGCTCTCTTAAGAGGTTAGTCTACAGAGACGCATTCATTCAGTCATGATTGAGCACAGAGGGTGATGGGGGTAAGACCCCCGGTCGGGCCCTCAAATGGGTCTAACCAGGGCAGAGCGCGTTGACTCGGGCCCTCCTGCCTGCAGCACATGCTGTGCCCTCTGCATGGAATGCCCTTCCTTTCCTTTGTTCCTTCCTGCTGGCACTTCAGACGTTTGTATTCTTTTCCTGGGAGTGATAATACACACTCTCCTAAGGATAGGGCACTTTACAGTTTAGGACAAACACCTCCCCGAGTGCTTAGTTCACTTCCCTCCCACCATGATCTTGCGAGGCTCCAGGAGACCGTAGGCTCAGAGCAGAGTGGCTTGTCCCAGGTTGACCAGCTGGCCAGAGGCCATGGGGACATGACTCTGCTCTGGCTTCCTGGTACAGTGTAGGGCAGTCCTCTGGGTGACAGCCCCTCTCAAACCCCCTACAGAGCTGTGTGCATATCCTGTGCTCCCAAGGCCCGTGTTTGGCGTGCGGGGGCAGATGGCTTTTGTTCTGCCTCTTGTGTGTAGACTGCCGGGGCTGTGATGAAATCTTGCCTAGTGCTGATCCTATTTTTTTTCCTCCTTCCTTCCCTCTCCTGCCAGCAAACTGGAAGGAGGTTTTGCTGAAATATATCAGCCCTGACCAGTTGCCTGTGGAGTACGGGGGGCACCATGACTGACCCTGATGGAAATCCCAAATGTAAATCCAAGGTATGGGCTTCCCTGGGGGACTGGAGGTGACCGGGGAACGCCTGGCTGCAGTGCTTGTTCAGCGCATTCCGTGCCCCGCTTCTAGATCAACTACGGGGTGACATCCCCAAGAAGTATTACGTGCGGGACCAGGTGAAGCAGCAGTATGAGCACAGCGTGCAGATTTCCCCGGGCTCCTCCCACCAAGTGGAGTACGAGATCCTCTTCCCGGGCTGTGTCCTCAGGTAAGGGCCTGGGCCTTCCCAGGAGACCGGAGCCTGCTGCCCTCGGTGCTGGTCGGCGGGCTGGGGCGGGAGAAGCCTCGGTGACAGGACCCTAGAGAGGGCGCGTGCAGACGGAGTCATGTCTGAGTGGGTGGTTGTCCCCTGCAGGTGGCAGTTCATGTCGGATGGTTCGGACATCGGTTTCGGGATTTTCCTGAAGACCAAGATGGGGGAGCGGCAGCGGGCCGGGGAGATGAAGGAGGTGCTGCCCAACCAGAGGTATAACGCTCACCTGGTGCCCGAGGACGGGACCCTCACCTGCAGCGACCCTGGCATCTGTAAGTCTCTCAAAGCCCCTGCTCTAGCTGTCTGCCTGTGAGGTCCCTCCTTTTCCCTGGATTTAAGCTCACGGACGGTTAGCACTAGAAGCAGAACTCCATCAGTTCCACCCTCTCTTGCATAGGTGAGGGAACCTAGGACAGAAGGGTGAGGGCAGGCTCAAGGTGACCCAGCTGGTTAACAGCAGGGTAGGACTCTGACCTGATGCTCCCAGGTAAAGGTGAGTCACAGTGCTAGGTGACTGCAAGGGTTCAGAAGGCCTCTGGTTCCAGGTCTCCCTGGGGCTGTGACTGCGGCTATCAAACGTTTCCAGGGGATGCCGTTTCCTCAGACATCAGAGAGGCAGAACAGGTTGGGCAGGTGCAGGGATCACAGGGTGAGCAGAACCCAGCCTTGACTCTGCTGAGCTTCACTCGTCTCCAGCTTGATCAAAAAGTGACCACAGAACATGAACAGGAAGTTGACTCAAGAGGAATAAAAATGGTAAATTGGCATGGGAAAAGGTGCAGAACCTCACTTAGCTTTGCAATATTGATCAAATTCCCTTTGACTCAGCAATTCTACATCTGAAAATTTATCCTATAGAAATATTTATACAAGGACACAAAGATATAAGTACACAGATGTTCCTAGCAGTTTGGGATACTGACAGTAAGTTAAATGGCTTTATTAAATAAATTATGGTCCGTCTATACAGTAGAATACAATATTACATTAAAGAGAATAAAGTGACGTATAAAATATCTGAAACTGAAAGTGAAGTCACTCGGTCATGTCTGACTTTGCAACCCCATGGGAGCCTGCAGCCCACCAGGCTCCTCTGTCTGTGAGATTTTCCAGGCAAGAGTGGGTTGCCATTTCCTTCTCCAGGGGATCTTCCCGACCCAGGGATCGAACCCAGGTCCCCTGCATTGCAGGCAGACTCTTAACATGTTAAAAAAATAAGGCATGAAACATACCATATATGGTATATCCTCACTTTGACGAAAAAAAAAAGTCAAGAGAATTCTGTGGATGCTATGCTAACGCTAGTGATGGTCATCTCTGGGAACTTAAGGAAACTTACAGAGGGCTTTTTTTCTATACTGGTTCTGCAAATACAGTTTATGTTACAAAGAACATGCACTATATTTCTAGGCAGAAAAATCACACACACACACACACACACACACACACACACACGAAAACCCCCTCAAATCTCCAGTTTCCTCTCTGTCTGAGCTGAGGGGCCAGGCATGGAAAATCAGTAACAGTAAGGGCTTCCGTCATCAAGCTGCAATAGACCTGACCGCTGACTAGTCCTTAGGCCAGTGACTTGGCCTCTCTGAGCTTCAGTCCCGATTGCTACAATCGGGACCAAATTCTCTACCTCATGGGGACCCCTGCTGATGAAACGTGCTCAGGTCTGTCCAGCACTTGGCATCGTGCCTGCTGTACGGCACTCAGCACGCCCTGGCCACCATTGTTATTTATTAGGGCGAGACCCGGAGGAGATAGTGCCGGAGAGGGGAGAAGCCCTGCGCCGTTTCCATGGCAACACCACCAGTTCTGAACTAGTCCCACAGATGTCTCTGTGTCTGTACTTGTCCACACCACCGCCCCCAAACCTCAGATCCTGTGTCCTCCCCCGCAGCCCAGGCAACCTCAGTCTCTACCGCCCCCTCCTCACAGATGCTCCGTGGTCTGGCTCCCCGGGGAAGAGAGCTGTGCTTGTTAGTGAGCTGCCGGGTCCTGAGGGAGCAGGCGGCATGCCTCGTGCTGCAGCAGGCATCAGGTGTAGCGCCAGCCCAGACACTGTCGTCCTCGGGGCATAAAGCACTTTGTCGATGCAGGCCTGAGTTTCTTTTAAAGGACAGGGAAGCTGAGGTATAGAGAGGTATACTGTCCCACAGTGTAGCGTGCGTAGACACCAAGAGTCAGATATAGGCAAGAAAGGAGGCAGGATCTCGTGACCAGACTACCCTAGAGATGGTCACGTGACAGAGGAGAGAGCACGGGGCGGGGGGGAGTCATTGGCCCGAGCCCAGGAGCAGAGCCCAGCCCATTTTCCATCACTGCCCACTGTCTCTGTAGTACCACCTAGGACCATGAACTCTTTAACATAATCAGGCTTAGGTTTGCAAATCCCAGATTTTAGTTCCTCGTGGATACGTTGTCAGATGGAGTGTTTACCTGCCTGCGGGGCCTTGGCTGGGAGATTTTGATCATCCGTTCTCAGGAGGCACAGAGCCCCAGCATCCACGCCCCCTGCCCAGGTTAAAGACAGCGAGGTGGGGTCAGCTGTTGCCCGGGCCATGGCCGAGGTTAGAGCTGAGCCTGTGAGAACCCGATGTTAGGTTACACGCTCACCTGCGGTAGGTGATGCCTTGGGGGAACCAGGCATCCCTCTGTAAAGTAAGAGCATAGCCACCCACTGGAGAAATTAGAGCTCTGAGTCCAGTGGTAGGAGCCCATGAACCCGCCCCGGGCTGTGCTGGTCATTTCCCAGGTCGACTCAAAGTCTGAACTAATTCCACTTTGTTTTCCTCCCAACTAATATATCCTGAGGCCCTGAGTGTAGAGTACTTGTCTAGGAAAGAATAAGATTCAGGGGAAAAAAAAAAAATCTGAACTCCGTCTGCCGGGAGTGTGCAGTGTGGTCAGAGAGCTGGAACATGTAGGGAGGTTAAACAGCCCAGCTGGGCACCAAGGGACCTGGTTTCTGAGTCCAGCTTTGCAAGTAACCCTCCAGGTGTTTTGAGCAACTGCCTCTAAGTAATTAGATTTTGCTCTTTTTTTCCTTAAAATGAGGGGAGTAGGCTAGAGCAGGAGATCTTAATCGGGCCTGTGGCTCCCCAGAGAAGTGCTTTTAAATCTTAAAGACCAACCATCTCCCTTTTATAATAGTATCTAATGTCTCCCCTACTATCCTGAAATGAAATTCATACATATTATAACCACCTACACACATAACTAAAAATTTAATATACTCTCCTATCTGGAATATAGGGCTCCCCTGGTGGCCCAGACATTAAAAGAGACCGTCTGCAATGCAGTAGACCTGGGTTTGATCCCTGGGTTTGAAAGATCCCCTGGAGAAGGGACTGGCTACCCACTCCAGTATTCTTGCCTGGAGAAGTCTATGGGCAGAGGAGCCTGGCGGGCTCCAGTCTGTGAGGCTGCATAGAATCGGACATGACTGAGCAACTAACGCTGTCACTTTAGTCTGGAATATAAAAGAGGAATTAATGGACACTGATTGGGACTCTTCACGAATGAGAGGGCTCGGTTACCCCCAGCACCTCTCTTCAGAATGGTAGCTTTCCTCCTGGGAACCACTGCCCCAGAGGGTCCATGATGGGCTCCGTGGGATCTGAAATTGTACGCTGTTAGATTCTCAAGGGGATCAGTTCCCCTACAAAGCGAAGAAGCCCTAGCCTGGAGGATCTCTGGGGCCTCTACGAGTCCGTGAGTACAGGATTAGTGTCAAAATGAACCACTGCCATTCATGACCTCCACTTCCCTCAGGCCTGGGCCTAAGAACAGCCCTTTCCTTGTTTCTGAGGGCAGAATGTCATGCTAGGCAGCCATCTCAGCCCTGGTGCTTGGTCCAAGGAGCTCAGACTTCTCTAGCATGACTGACTCCGGTTGCTAAGGCTCTGTCATCAGGGCAGAGAGGACGCTTCCTTCTTTCCAGAAGCACCGTTGGTCCTGAAGAACTCTGGCACAGAGAGGACATTGATGACTGTTACGACTCAGCCCATACCATGAAGAAAAGGGTGGGTGGTATGTCTACCCTTGGTCTAAACTATGCATTTTATCCAGGGTCAAAAAGGGGAAGAGTACACCTCAGGATTAAATACACAGGGCATTTTTTGGCTGGAAAAGTGAGAGAAGACAAGGAAGCAGGAAGAGCAGAGCTAGTGTTTTTGTCTCCCCACCCTGCTCTTTGGAAGGCGTGTTTGACTGGGATGGAACAACTCAAAAAAGAAGAGTTAGATTAAAAGCAGTCTGTTCGTTGGCCAAGGCTTGGAAGCCTTCTCTGCCAACTGCATGCCCATTTTCTCTCTCCCAAGGAAATCACTAACAGGTCTTGTGAATTATCCTACCAAATATTTTCCATCCCTTTAGGAGCATTACATGTCTCCATAATATACAGGACATGTGCCCACACATACACATTCATAAGAATTAATATCTGTTATTCAGTGTATATTTGAAGGAGTTTTGACACTGTAAAACTTGTCAGTGTAGGTGAGCCAAATAACAAAGAAAAAAAAATTTTTTTTGTCATATATTAACAAAAGGGGCTTCCCCAGTGGCTCAGCGGTAACAAATCCACCTGCAGTGCAGGGGACATGGGTTCAATCCCTGGGTTGGGAAGATCCCTTGGAGGAGGGCATGGCAGCTCACTCCAGTAATCCTGTCTGGAGAATCCCATGGACTGAGGAGCCTGGTGGGCTACAGTCCATAGGGTCGCAGAGTTGGATATTAACAAAAATGTTGTAAACAGTCTACAGACTATTCTGCAGTTTGCTTTTTTGGCCTAAGGATATATTGTCAACAGTTTCCCTGGTTAATTCTCGTGAAGGTCACCTCCTCCTTTTATCCAGTATAGTATTTCAATAAAAACTTTTAAAGCAGTTCTCCTTTGAACATTTTAGTTTTCCTCATCTTTTATGATTACAAATAGGGGTGCATTGAGCATCTTTGTCCATTTATCTTTCTGTGGGATAAATTTCTGGTTCAAAAAGTTTGCCTAAATAAAAGGTTGCCTAAATAAAAGGTTGCCTATTTTACTTTTTTCAGAAACTGAACAGGATTGGGCTTTCCAGGGCCCAAGTCAGGCAGCAGTGAAGACCAGAGGGAAATTCCACCTCCATCCCTTCCTGTGTGACATAGTGACTTCCTTTTTCTATAAAACAAAACTAATGTTGAACTCAAAAGAGTTATCATGAATGATATAGATTGCCAACCCTTTCCGAGTCACAGGAATAGCCGTTGTTACTATTATTATTTTAACCAGTACTGCTGCTACTAACTCTGTTCCCCCTTTCAAGACCCAGTTCAAGCTCTAACTCCTTTAAAAAGCCTTTCTCATGATTTCAGTCTATAGGCCCCCTCCTTCCAAGCGGTTAACAGATGTGACTGTCTCTGCCACTTACCCGGCACTTGGCATGTTCTTTTTTTCCTCTTCATGAATATCTTGTAACCCACCTAGACTGGGTTTCAGGTTATGCCACCTTCATCCTCATTACCTACCACACTGACTTGCTCAGTCAACAAAAATCGCTGTCTGTAAGCTCAGTGGGGACTGCCTGAATGTCTGTCTTTTTGCCTCCCTCAGATGTCCTGCGGTTTGACAACACCTACAGTTTCATTCACGCAAAGAAGGTCAGTTTCACTGTGGAGGTCCTGCTTCCAGACAAAGCCTCAGAAGAGAAGATGCAGCAGTTGGGGGCAGTCACCCCAAAGTAATGCCTCCCCCACAGCAGGCTTGGCTCCCTCAGTGTCTCCCCATCAGTTTCTGCCCCTTGTAATGGTCATTTCCCCAGCATTCAGACACCCAGAAAAACTGGGCTAGAAGAAGGACCTTGGGGCTGGATCTGGGGAGCCTTCATTTGAGAATAAGAAAGACTGGGAGAGTAGCTGGAGTGGGTCTCCTTGCCTCTCATATTACTAAGGAGTCCCAGGGGGTGGGCACCGAGATAGTATCTGCCTTGTAAACTGTGCCAACTTCACCTGTCCAGTGTCAGCTGAGACAGGAAGGCAGGTGCCATGGGATGGCAGGGAAGAAATTAGGAAAAGGGGGAGAGATTGAGACCTAACACTTCAGGGAAGCCAGCTGCAGGGGGTGGGAACTTGCTCCCACATGAACATGTAAATCTAGATTGTAATGAGGAATAGCAAGGTAGCCAGTTCCTAGAGTTGTGGTGGGGGTTCTGAGGCTCTCCTGCCCTTTGTTTCCGAGGCTGGGCTCTTTTGGCTTTTCCCAGGTCTTGGCAAGTGGCCTGAATCAGCACAGATCTTCCCCTTTAAGGGTGAGAGGCAGGCCTCTCCCTCACCTCGAGGAATTCAGCAACTCCTGCGTCCTGCTGGCTGCCTCTTTGATTACTAATGATTGATTCCTGGGACGGTGAGCTTTGGTACCCAGCCACTGTCCTCCGATGCAAACAGAGCGCAGGGACGTCACCTCCCGAGATCCCAGCTCCGGGAAGGGCCAGAGAGGCTGGTGGTGGGTGCGAGTTCTGAGGCTTCCACCCCTATTTTAGAGCCGCCAGGCTTTCATCAAGTGACTCTCCATTTGAGCACCCCACCCGAAAGTGACAGATGGGATCGAGGCAGTGAGGGCGCTGAACCTCCCAGGATGCCCGACAGCCCACTTCCTGGCTGACCTGAGCGAGGCCTGAGCAGTCCCGTCTCCGGGAGGCACGTGGTGGGGGCGGCGGGTTCTTGGTGCCTACTGGGGAGGCTCCACGGCAGGGGCTCAGGGCAGCCACAGATGGCCTCGCGGACCCCCACCCCCTCCGCCCACGGAGACGAGCAGGGATGGCCACGGAGGGTAGGGGGCGGCTAGGAGTGGCGGGCCGGCGACCAGGGGCTGCAGGCCACAGGCCCTGCGGGCAATCACGACCCTTAACCCAGGCCCACGCCTTCCAAAGGAACGCCAGGCCCTGGGCTGCAGAGCCGCGGGAGGCTCCCCGCCCGGGCCCTCACCGCCTGGGGCATTCCCTCCCCCAGCAACCCCGGCCCTGGCCCCGCCTGGGGCGATGGTCTGGCCAAGCCGAGGGAGCAGGAGGGGGAGGCTGGCGCTGACAGGCGGCCCGAGGCCGCGCAGGCCCCAGCCGGACTCCTCGGGAGGACATCCCGACCTTTGTTTACAACGCTCTGTTAGGGAAAGTAACCGATGAATAAAGAACGTGCAGCGCGCTGAGCGTGGACGTCTGCGCCCTCTGTCTCGCTCCTCGCACGTCCTCGCTCAGGCACACTTCCGCCTCGGGACCCCGGACAAGCGGGGCGCGTGCGCAGGAGCCCCCTGCCCTCGCGATCGCGCCCCCCGGCCAGCTCGTCCCCAGACTGGCCCGGCCGGTGGGCTGTCTTCCGCCATCTTTGCTAAGGGCACTAACGGTCCTCCCGATCGCCTTCACGGTCAGGGCGGAGGCCCCGGCTCGCTCCGCTCCGGCTTCTCCAGGCCGCTGCCTAGTGCGGGTTCGGCGAGCGCGCGCAGCGCCTGTGGTGGGCCTGGATTGGGAGGGTGGCGGAGAAGCGACGATCACGTGGCGTTAGGGACCGTCGCCCAATTCCGCGCAGGCGCTACCAGTGTTTCCGGGGCCGGGCATCGCCTTTGGGTCCCGAGCCCAGCTGCCTGCAGGATCCCGCTGACCTGGCTGCCCTACACGATTCTACAATGATAAAGCCTCCCAGGGCTGAAAACAGGGCTCTCAATGGAAGGCTGTGCTCTTTATTTGATACTAATAAAGCTAATTCTTTAATGAGCATTTCTTGGGTACCAGGCCACAGCCCTGTGCTTACCTCTTAGCGTTACTGCAAGGATTCAAGGAAACAGTAATAGATGCGGAGCGCTTAGAAAGCCGGACACCAGTGTACGCTCAGGAGATGTTGGCTACTTTTCATTTCTTACAGACCTGAATGACAGTTCATAGGGGGCACAACTGGGATTTGAACCCAGGAGTGCCTGTGTTTAAAGGCTATGCCTTCGTCTGCTGATGCCTAACCCCGCTCCCCAAGGGCTCCCCAGGGCTTTAGTGAAGTGCGCTTACTCCTCACGTGGGCAAACTGAGGTCCAGGTGGCCAAGAGTTTCCTCTTTAGTGGCCAGTGACCCCATGCCCTGTCATTCTGTTCCGCTCATTTCCCTGAAGTCTTGTACCCCAACTCTTGTTTCCCTGGCCTCATTCCTTTATTGTTCATTCGAGGTCCTGCCGGGAAGGAGGGCAGCCCAGTGAGACCCCAGTGCTTGAGAGCACGGCCCCTGCAGGGAAGGGTCTCCAATACGAGTTAAAGCAGTGACTTTGCTGGGGGTGCAGTGGCTAAAACTCTGCCATGCTTCCAATGTAGGGGCGTGGGTCTTATTCCTGGTTGTGCAACTAAAGTCCCACATTCCCCAACACAGTCAGGAAAAAAAAAAGTCCAAACATCCACCTTAGTGGGGTTCTCACCGTTCGTCCCCCTTGCCTTGGGAGCATGGGAACTGGAGCCGCCCTGCCTGGAATCAAATGCCGCTTCACTACTCAGCAGTTATTTGTCCTGGGGAAGTGATCTATTTTTTCTCTCTACTCCTCACCTGTAAAATGGAGTGGGATGGGGGTGAGGAAGGCTAGTGGGAAGGTTTAAAAGAAGCAATTCATCTACTCTTAAGCCAACGGTCTGGCCGGTAGTAAACTCAATCATCGATGACTGTGTAATTAATCCTGGAAATCGTCCCAGGAATAAACCTGCCCTGTTCCTCATGTAACAAAATGAATAAAGCGGGGCTCAGAGAAGTTACAGGCTCTTGCCCAAGGTCACATAGCTGTGCAGCGCAGCATCCTGTATTTGAATCGCCTTTCTTTGGCTCCAACACCACAGTCAGTGGTGGAAGAGGATGGTGCCAATCTCTCAACTCCAGAGAAAACCGTGAAGAAAATTAATCTGTAAAACCCAAGCCAGGGAGAGGGGCTCTGGTGTGCGGGGGAATTTGCAGACGCTCCCTGCCAGCGGGGACAGCACGACCTGTCCTTCAGTCCAGGACCTTCGGCCGGTCCCGCCGCGGCGAACGAACGGGAGAGCTGATGGAAGCCGGCGAACGGGAGAGCTGGTGGAAGCCGAGGCGGTAGGACCTGCAGCAGTGGCTGAGACCCTGGTGGAAGCGCCATGTCTGAGCCACCCTCGCGGGGGCCGAGCGCGACCTTTTCCGGGACACGTGGGTGCGGTACCTGGGTGAGCTCCGGGCAGGGGCACAGCGACCCCCACACCACGTGGCTAGGGAAGCAGGAATTGCTAGAGGCCGGTGAGGGACCTGGAGATGGTGGGAGGATCTTAGTTCTCTTTCAGCCGGGGGCAGAGACTGGGCACAGAGACTGGGCTCTGAACTTGCTCAGGGTCACACAGCTCTGGTCAGCCCAGCCCTGCCCTTGGGGTTTGTGCTGGTCAGTCTCCCAGCTGGAAGCTGCAGTGCAGCTCGCAGGACGGGTGAGCGAGCTCTCCGCTCTGGCATGCCCCCACGGGCTGTGGGGGCGGGGCATTAGGGCTCCGCTCTTGGCTCCTCACTTCCTGCCCCTGAGCCTGCCTCCTCCTCAGGGTAAAGGGGTGAACAGCGTGTCTCTCCCATTGCCTGGTAGTTGTAAGGGTAGAATGAGATAAGGCACAGAAAGGCCGGGCATGTGGTGAGTGCTTGACCAGTGGGGTGGACCTGAGTCTCTCTCACTGCCTCTGTACCCACCAGCTCAAATGCTTCTAGAACACAGGCTGTGAGGCTCAGCTCTTCCACAAGAGGACAGCTGGGATGGGCATTGTGGGTGCCATTTTATAGACTGGGAAATGGAAGCCCAGAGGGGTAGGATCCCCTGTCTATCTACAGTCACCCAGCCGCCCCTCAGCAGGCTGAGAACCAGCTGGCCCCAGTGGCCCCTTGTGGAACAACCCAAGGGCTCAGGAACTGACCAGCCTCTCTCCACCAGGCTACGCCAATGAGGTGGGGGAGGCCTTCCGCTCCCTGGTGCCGGCAGCTGTCGTGTGGCTGAGCTACGGCGTGTCCAGCTCCTACGTGCTGGCCGATGCCATTGACAAGGGCAAGAAAGCCAGAGACGTGAGTGTTAAGCTGCCCCTCAACCCCTGACCCTGGCCCGCGCCCCCTTGTGGTCAGCCCACAGCCTTGCACATGGTTGCGTCCCTTGTAGGACAGTCCAGTCCCCACAACCTGGCCTGGCACACCCTGTACCCTCTCCTTCGTAGGGGAGTGACCCCCGGCCGCAGTCCTGCGGGTGATATAGGCTATACCCTGGTCCTGGATGTGAGTCCACACTCAGCCCTGAATTGGTAGAGTCCAGAACCCGACGCTAATGTGGCTCTGTCCCCGGCCCCGCTTCCCTTCCCTCTCCCAGTCCAGTCCCATGCCCCCTGTCCCCAGGGTTTCCCGCCTCTGCCCCTGCTGGGTTAAGTGTCTCTCGTGCCCACCAGGGACCGGGCCCTGCGGCAGGACGCAGCAGCAGGGTGGCCGTGGCCGTGGTGGACACCCTTGTGTGGCAGGCGCTGGCCTCCGTGGCCATCCCAGGCTTCACTATCAACCGCGTGTGTGCGGCCTCCCTCTACATCCTGAGCTCTGCCACCCGCTGGCCTCTGGCTGTCCGCAAGTGGACCACCACCGCGCTGGGGCTGCTCGCCATCCCCGTCATCATCCACCCCATCGACAGGTGGGTGCGCCCCCAGCCCCAGGGGCCGCCCACTACCAGCAGAGCTGAGCTTTGGGAGGGGTGGAGTGTGACGCCTGGAGCAGAGGCAGCGCTGCACTTGCAGCTCCTGAGGTGGAGGGCAGTCTAGGCCCTGTCATATGGCCCGGCAGGTGCATTGGCAGTGAAGGGAGGAGGTGCCGTGAGAGTGTGGGACACAGGACAAGTCAATTCCCAGAAAGAAAACTCAGAAAACAACCAGAGGTAGGCAGGAACAGGTGCACCCTGGAAAGGATGGGTTTTGAGAAGTTTTGGTGACAGAAGTCCATCTGAAACTGGGTTAAGTAAAATAGTTAACTTTTCATGTAACTGAAAAGTTCAGGGTTATGCCGCTTGGGACCGAGAAACCAGCTGATGCGCTCAGGCATGTAGGTCTCTCTGCTGGTCTTCCCACCTATCCCGTGTTGGCTTTAGTCACTTTCCCTTCCTAGGAGCAGAGATGGCTCCCAGCAACCCCTAGCTCCTCTCCCACCAGCTTAGCAAGCCCAGTGGAGGCGTCTTAATAGTGACAGCAAAAATCCCAGGGAAGGCTCTCATTGGTCCATCCCGGACTGGGTGTCCACCCCTGAGCCAGTCTCCATTTTCTGATTGGCCAGGCATGGGTCATGTGTCTGCCCTTAGAACCAGAGAGGGGACCAATGGAACCAAACCAACATGGAGTGGGAGGAAGAGTCTTTCCCCCGGGAACAGAGCTGACCCCGAGGCCCTGCGTGAAGCTTTTACCTTTTGGGGTCTCAGTTTTCCCAGCGGGGTAAGGAAGAGAGTGATGGCTGCCACCTGGATGGCACTTGTGCCCTGTGTCCAGGAGTCCCTTTCCTAGCCCTGGTCTCCTGCCTCCCGTTCCCCCATTAGCATCCCTTGGTTAGCTTGGGTCATGACCCCGCACTGCCCCACAGGTCGGTGGACTTCCTCCTGGACTCCAGCCTGCGCAAGCTCTACCCCTCAGTGGAGAAGCCCAGCTCCTCCTGACCTCCCCCGCCACCCCTGGCCTGTGGGCCGGCCCCTTCCCTGCTCTGTTCCCACTTCCTCCTCCTGCCAGGGGATGCGGATGCCTGGCTCTCGGGTCCGAAGCCCTGGCACCTGAGTGGGTTTAAGCTGCTTGGAACCCGAAAGACAAAGACCTCAGAGCGGCAGCTGCAGTGACCCACAGACAGGACTTGACGCCCGTCCGCTTCCATGGAATCTGTGATACTGAGCCGGACTGGACTGAGTGGGCCCAGCCCTGTCCCTTGACAGGACAATAACATCCTCCCATGGAGGGTAAAGCACCTGAGGCCCAGACAAGGCGAGGAGCATGGCCAAGATCACTTGGCAAGCTGGGGACCCAGGACTCCCAAAGGCTCGGCCAGAGGTCACCCTGATGGCGGAGCAGTAGGCACTCGGAGAAACACAGGAGTACACCCACAGGGACCCTGAGGACGGATTCTCTGCCCCTTCCTGGTGCAAGGCCTGCTGGGGCATGGCTGGACGGCATGCCAGCTCTCAGTCCAATAAATCCTCAAGAAGTTGAGTTTTGTCCGTTTCTGTTGGGGATGAGCAGGGATGTGATGAGAGGGAGCAGGGCGGAGGCCTCAGAGGTGGAGGCTGGTGTCTCTGGGAATGCACTGCTCACAGTGGCCAGCGGTGGGCCTGTCTGGTACCTCCCTGCCCACCAGTGGTCCCCTGCACGTGCCTGGAATTCCACCTTGGTGCTGCTAGCCTCCTCTGGGATGGGCATTGTGCTTTTTCTGCAAGTCTCCTAAGATACACACTAGGAGGGGAGTCTGTTGGGCAGATACCACCCGAGCCTGACTTCGGCCCAGTCTTCCCTTGGTTCACTCCCTCGATAACCTCTGTCTCCGGAGCCTCCTCCGGGCTCCCTCCTCTGCTGTGCTTATAGCCCCGCCCCACCCCACGTGAGTCCCTAGGGCCAGGGCCTCCGTCTGTCCTAGAAGTGGCAAGCCCCAGTGCTGCCCTAGGTCCCTGCACACGTCAGCTCTGTGCCTCCCGAGCCAGCGGGGGTTTTGGTGGCCCCAGTGTGTGTGCACACATGTACATGCTCAGTTGTGCCTGACTCTGCCACCCCATGGACTGTAGCCATCCAGGCTCCTCTGTCCATGGGATTTTCCAGTCCAGAATACTGAAGCAGGTTGCCACTTCCTTCTCCAGGGGATCTTCCCGACTCAGAGACCGAACCTGACTCTCTTGAGTCTTCTGCACTGGCAGATGGGGTTCTTTACCAGCTGAGCCACCAGGGAAGCCCCCTGGGTGAGGTAGGGTTAGCAAACTCCTACCAGTTTGTGAGAGCTGACCTGGGAGGCCCAGAGCACCAGGCACAGAATGGGCCGTTGCCCCTCCCGGTTCTGCTGTGAATACTCCAGGGTAGGGCTGCTGGATATCACAAAGTAACAGGATGCGCCATTAAATTTGTTTGGTTTAAACAACAAATAAGACTTTAGTACAAATGTGTCCCTAATATGGCATGGAATGTATATGCGCTGAAAAATTCTTCCTTGTTTATCTGAAATTCAAATTTAACGAGGCATCCTGTATTTATCTGCAACTCTGCTGTGGGGTGGCGGGCATCCGTGGAGCCGGAACACCTCCCCCAAGCACCCCAGCCCTCTAGAGGTAGGAAACACTGTCTCCAGCTGCCTCTTTCCGGGACAAGGGACAGCTCTTTGTAACTGGACTAACTTGTATTATCCCATTTGATGGGAAACAAGCAGAGAGGTCAACCGGACTGGAGGTGGCAGATGCTGGGTGTAATAGGAAATTGCTTTCCTGGGGCCTAAGAGGATAAGGCAGACCCCAGGTGAAGTTGGGGGAGATGTTTTTTTCCCACCCGGGGGCCTGGTGGCCTTTGACCTGGGGCACGCTGGGAGTTAAGTCCCCCAGTGGCCGCTTCATGCAATGCTCAGGACTGCCACAAGGAGGCAGCACCTCCCAATCCGCCCACCTTGGCTGGTTCAAACCTCTTTGAAGATTACTGAGAAGCATACGTGTTACTGAATCGCCCCTAGTAGGCCTGATTCCATGCTAAGTGTTTCCTGTGATGTGGCTTATTTACTCTTTACCACCACATTGCGGTCGGGTCTCTATTTCCTGGAGTGGGAGTCCCTTGAACCTCCATCTCCCCCCTCCCCCTTTCCTACTGCCCTCCAGCTCACGGCTCTCTGCAGACTCAGAAGTAGAGCTGACTCACAGGCTGTGCAACCTTGGGTAAGTTACCTAACCTCTCTGAGTCTTGGTTCCCTCACTGTACAATACTCCGTAACGACCCTCTGAAGCTGCTGAGAGGGTTACAGGAGAAATGGCTTGCAAATTTGGCCAGAGTGGGTCTCACAGAGGGGGCTATTTAATCAGTATTATGACTATAGCAAGACAATTCAAGGACACGCAATTTGTGACTGTGCCATCAGATGAGTAACTGAGAGAGCAAGCATGCCAATTATAGGGTTCAGGAACTCTAGTCCTAAGAATTTATTCAGAGGAAATAATTAAATGGTGATTCGAAGATGTGCATCTGAGGGTGATCGTCATGGTTTTATTTTTATATGAGAAAGTCCTGGGCTCACCTTAAAGGCCCAGTGCGTAAAGGAGCATTCTGCCTATCTGATCCTGCTTGTTACTGAGTCTCCCCAAGTCCTTTCTGTGGCCTGGTATCTTCTGTGACTCCTGGAAGTCCCCGGGATCCAGTCTGAACATCCCAGCCCAGATTTCAGAGCCTCCCACCGAGGCAGTCTCATCTCTCACCGTGACACCCCCTGCACCCGTCCTCGCCTGCCCCTGACCCCTCCAGTCTCTGAGCCCTTGCTCAGGTCATGCCGCCTGCTGGGAATGCCCTCCCCACCCCCACTTCCCTCTGTTCTCAGCCTTCAAGATCCATCTCTAATGGTGCCTGCTCCTTGAACCCTCCCTGCCACTTCCCCCCCTCACCATCATGCAGCTCCCTCTCCTTGGACCAGAATCATCAAATGACACCCGCGGGGGAACACAGCTGGGGTGCTTACTACCTGCTGGGCGCTGTGTTATGGAAACTCTGTCACGGCCCTTTTGGTACCTGGCGCCACCGTCATCATCTTGCAGCTGAGAAAGTGAAGTCCACGTGTGGTGAGCCTTCCGTCAGCAGTTAACTCTCACTAAAACCCACGTGAGTGAGGAGGCTTCAGAGCCTTTTCTAAAAGGAGGCCTTGCAGGCAGGTGGTGGGGGCCTGGGGTGGGGGACGTGCACGCGCTCAGCCTGGTCCAGCTCGGCCGGGCCCTGGGCTCCTGTGTGGGCTCCAAGGGAGGCTTGCTCCTTCCTCAGCCTCCACGGGGCCAATTTAAGGTGGCTGGGGAGGGGCAATGTCTCTTCTCATTATGGCTGCCCCCAGGAGGCTTCTGCGGGTTGCTCAGGTCTGGCTTCTCCGCCAAGTTTGGGTCCCCCCCTTCACACACAGTGGGCAGCTTACAGGCCTCCGTCTTCCTGCTGCTATGCTGCTCGCTGAAATGGGGGTGCCCACTGGCCAAGGCTAAGCAGGGTCTCTCTCTTCCCATTTCACCTCCTGGACACTCAGAACAAAGCGCCTGGCCCCTGAGTGAGACTGGGCACCCGGAAGCTGGGAGTTGGAGGGCTCCTGCCCACTGACTGTGGCTGTGGGTTTGCCATGGCTGGCCATCAGCAGATGCCAAGGGGCACCTTTTGGCTCTTGGCTGCAGCCCTAGCCTAGGCTCTCTGTGCTACCCCTGACCCCCTATCCTGGTAGCAAGTCCCCGCCTCTGTCCACAGTGGGGTCTCTGAACTGTGGTCGAGGAGCTAGGACAGAGGCAGATAATCTGACAACACAGCAGCCTCGGCCCCGAGGGTGGGAAGGGCCCACCCCTTGTGCCTCTGCACCCCTGCTGCAGCCTAGGTGAGCCACCCTCCCCCACCACAATCTTGCCCCACCTGCAGACACTGCCACCATCTTCCAAGAGCATGGATCCATCTGCCTCTTCTCTGCCTACGTCCCCATCCCTTATTTGTAGGGTGGCCAGATAAAATATAGGACACCCAGTTAAATTTTAGTTTCAGATAAATAGCATGTCCCAAGTATTGCTTTTTGCTTCTTCTAAATCTGACAACCATTTCTTCTCGTCCTCCTTCCTATCCACCCCTCTCCCAGCTCCCTGCTCGGAGAGTCGGCGGTCTTGTCCTGTTCTGGCAAGTTGCTGCAGCAACGGGAATTAGTGGTGGGAGGGTGGGAGGCAGCAGGTGGGAGGAGGGAGGCTTTGGCTCCAGTCCTATTTCTGACACCCGTGGGCTGGAAGGAAACGAGGCCAGTGCTGTTTTTGATCTGTAAAATGTGTCCCTAAGTGCAGATGGAAAGTACTAGCTGCTGCTGCATGTTAGCTTGAGTGGTTTTGGACTCGGGCCTCTTCTGCCCGTGGCTGGGCTCACCCAGCAGGCTGGGCTCTCAGCTCATTCCCAAGGAACCTCAAGTCCTTCGGTCCCCACCCACCCGTGTTCTCTGTGGAACTCCTCTCCTCCTGTCAAGAGATGTATCAGGACCTGGGGCTCAAGCCAGCAGCTCCATGTCCCCGGAGCAGAAAGCTCCTGGGGCCGTGGTGTCTCCCGGAGTCACCCAGGGTCATGGTGGGTGGCAAGAGGCCACGCTTCTCAGTGGCCAGTTGAGCAGTGGACTGGATGCTGGGCTTTGAAGCACAAGCCCTGCCTGCTGTGCTGTGAGTTTCCTTGGATGACCTGCTTTATCAGCATTGGGAGTCTCCATTGTTCCAACTGCTCAATGGGCGTAATCCTCTTCTGCCCACAAACTGAGATTGGAGAGGGTGACATCCAAGACGTTTCCAATGGACAATCTAAGATATTCCTTCTTCTCTGTAAAAGTAGAGCCTTAGGTGGTGGTATTATGGAACAATTAAGAGCAATGTCTTTGGAATTTAAAAAACAAACAAACACACACCTGGGTCTTGGAAGCTCTGTGGTGTCGGGAGAGTAACTTCACCTCTCTGAGCCTGTTTCCTTATGCACATGTGGCTGTGATATGTAACCCCAGGGCAGGAGTGAGAGTGAAATGAGCTAAACTCATAGAGCGCTTGGCACCGTCTGTGGTGCACCGAGAGAACTCACTGAATGACAGCTGTGATTTTTTTTTTATTGCCAGGCGTCAGCTAGAGCCAGATGTGACCTCCTTTGCTTTAGGGAAGAGCCTTTAGTTGCTTGAAACATAAGCTGTGAGTTCCAAGGGAGGTGGTAAGGGTGGGAGTGACGGGTTGGGAAAGCTGTGTGTTTTGAGTCAGACAAAACCTTCTATAGACAGCTCCTAACTACCCCAGGGGGCAGCCACTGCCAGAAATCTGGGGGCTGGGTCACGTGAGTCTCAGGAGAGATCATCCCTGCCACAGCCCCTGTCCGAGGTGCTGAAATCTCCCCTTGTAGACTTCTTTTTATCTTACACACCCATTTGCTCCTTACTTCCATTCAATTTCACATTAGTTGAGCATTTACTTATATAAGAAGTAGAAGTAAGAAGAATTTAGATACATCTCTGACCCAAGTTGCTGGTAACTCATGGGGAAGAAATTCAAGCACACAAATGCCTCAGGAGAAGTGAGAACAAAGGCCGGGAGATTCTTTTTCTATTTCTCGGGCTGCAGGGACATCCACCTCCTGTTCCTGCCCTTGCTTCTTCCTCTTCCGCAGCCTCAGCATCCTCCAAAGTGGTGCCTCCCCCAGTTTTCCTGATCTGACCACAGCGCCTGAGTTTTCCCCAAGGCAGCCCTTTGTCTTCTGACGAGTGTCAGAGTCAAGAGGACTACTGAACAATTTTTGGAGGGAGGTGGGGAGAAGAACAGAGACAGAAAGCAAAGGGTCAGGTCTCTGGAAGTGAGGGAGCTTCCTAGACAGGGGTGAGCTCTTTGTCATATTTCTGCATGCCTTCATCCGGGGAGCAGCACCTCCACTGTGAAGCTGACCTTCTTGGCATGGACAAAGCTATAGGTGTTGTCAAAGCGCAGGACGTCTGGGGGACAGATGGAAAAACGGGTAGTTGGACCTGACTCCATACTCCCTGTGCCCTGCCCCAGCTATGGGGGACAACAGGCTGTGTTCTCACCTGTTGTGTTTGCCAAATGGGCCAAACTCCCCCACTCTTTCTCTCTCCCCCATGGGAACTCCCCTTCCTGGGCAGGGCCTGTAAACAGACCCTGAGCTCCCCTGGCACGCGCCCAGCCTGGCTGCAGTTGCACCAACTGGCAACGAGAACCATGGCCACTGCACCCCGTTGTCTCCGCACCTGGGCACTCACGTGGTGGGGTGTCCTCGGGGGGCAGTTGGGAATGTCAGAGGCCTCCCAGCCCCCGAGGATGAAGCGGGGTGCTGGGCTAGGCACACGCCTCCTGCCTGCCCTACTTACAAACCTCCTTACAAGCACCCTGAGAGGTAGGAGTCGTAACCTCTGCTTCACAGGTGAGCAAACCAAGCCTCCGGGTTGGTAAGACTTTCAGGATTTTTGCCCAGGGTTATGCTGCCACTGCCAGGCTGAGCTAGAACCCTGGCTCCACATGCAGCTGTGTGGTTCTGACGCTGGCTTGCTTCTCAGAGCTCCAGTTTCCTCCTGGGGAAAGTCATCTCCCCTGCTGGCCCTTGCCTGTGACCTGCGATGCTCTCAACCCCTTCAAGGCCTGTTTGGCTCCCTGTACACCGCACGTGCACAGGAGTGTGGGCCGCCAAGCTCAGGCCCTCCTGGTAGGAATAGTGACTCTGTGGATGAACGGCGCTGACCTAGGCTGTATGTCCCTGGCGGCGGGGGTGGGGGGGTGGGGGGTGGGGGGTGGGGGGGGCTGCCTCTCCATTGCTTTCTCTCAAGCGTGGGACAGGTGGCTCCATCCTTCCAGAGCTGGGGCCCTCCCAGGGCAGACTCACAGACGCCGGCTTCCGTGCAGGTGAGGCTCCCGTCCTCGGGCACCATGTGGGCGTTGTAGCGCTGGCTGGCCAGCACCTCCATCATCTCCGCAGCCCGCTGCCGCTCCCCCATCTTGGTTTTCAGGAAAACCCCGAAGCCGATGTCCCCTCCCTCCGACGCAAACTGCCACCTGTGTTGGGGGAGGGGAAGGAGCACGGGCTGCTGCCGAGTCTGAGAGACCCCCCGAGGGGCGAGGGTCCAGCTGGGGTGTGGGCGGTGGCCTGAGCCTTACCTGAGGACACAGCCCGGGAACAGGATCTCATACTCCACCTGGTGCGAGGAGCCGCGGCTGATCTGTGCCGAGTGCTCGTACTGAGTCTTCACCTGGTCCCGCACGTACATGGACTTGGGGATCTCCCCACCGTAGTTGATCTGCGGACGCAGAGCAGGATGGGCTTGCTCCCCGCTCCCAGCCCACTCCCAGGCTGTGTCTCTTGCCCGAGGCGTCTCCATCTTCCAGAAGTATTCTGCTCATCCTGTCCTCCCCCGCCCTCCCAGAGGGAAGCCTTCTATGTTCCACCAGCCTCAGTCAGGGCCTCTTCTGGGAACTTTCTCTCCCAGCTCATTCCTCTGGGTCAAAATTCTCCCATTTCTCATTTCTGCTGAGAGCTCTGTTAGGGCAGGGCTGGGACTAACTCAATACCTGGCTCACAGGTGTCTCTCCATAGACACTGGTGGAATGAATGAGTGGATGAGAAAGGAACCCAGCTCGACTCCTCTACCCTCCCCTGTTCTGGGGCTCTTCATACCTTGGTTAAACATTTGGGGTTCCCATCTGGGTCAGTCAGGGTCCCCCAAACTGGGCAGGCAGTTGCTCAGGACTGATGAGTTTTAGTAGTCCTTCCTTCCAGTTGCCTGCGGGCAGAGGGGGTTGAAGGGTGACTATTGAACATGGAGGGGGTCCCGTCGGCGCCCCCTATTCCTACCAGGAGGCTCTGAGCTTGGCAGGTTGGGGAAGCCCTACAGGAGCTGGGCTGCCAGGGCTGATTCCCCAGCCTTTCAGGCCTTAGGCTGTAGAAGTGTCTTCCGGCATTGTGTTGCTATGGAAACATGTTTTCCCTGGATGATTGGTTTGCCCATTTTTGATGGTCTCTCAGTGATGAGTAGTCAGGATTAATGTTGTCTAATTGCCTTAAGGAGACTTTAAATCCTGGTGAGGTCAAAGAACATGTCGGGGGCCATGCAGTGTGCAAATGGTCTACACAAGTCAGACCTCTGGGTGGAAGAGGGGCAGCCTGGGGTCTTTGAAAGAACCTCCCCATCTTGCTGCTTCATCATCACAATCATAAAGCCTATAACTGTTCTTTACGCCCTGTGCAAAGCTCTGTGTTCTGGATCCTCAGGTGTCACATGGCCCCACCCCTAAAACCAATCCAAGTTATCCCCCTACATGGCTAGAGAAGGTTAATAGAAAGAAACTGAAGCCCGTAGCCCAGAGGTTGACCAGCAACCAAACTGAAACTGATAAGGAGGAAGATGTGGTGGCCTTAGTTGCCAAAGAGGTATGGCAGGGAGTAAGACAGAGGTAACTGGATAGACTCCGTAGTGTAAGACCCACTACACCTTTGAAAAGGAGGAGCCTCTGACTCCAGGTGATGTGTGGACCTCTGGATGGGGGTGATGGAGCAACTTTCTCCAAAGTTCATGAATAGAGTTCAGGGGATGGAGCTGGAACGACTTACTTCCCAACACTACAATTTTCCTGCGCGTGTCCTCACTCAAGAAGGGCTTCATGAGGTTGTATCCCACAGGGAACAGTTTGGTGGCTGGAGAGATATAAGCAAGCATAACGGGGAAAAAATAATTCCATCGGGCCACTCTCTCCAGAGCCAACAGTGTGGAGGAACCATGAATTAGGTTGGCAAGTTTCAATGCCCTGCACCCGATAAGCCATCCAACCAACTAAGCCAACAAGCAGCCAACAACCCACCATCCAATCACCCAATGTATCAAACAGCCAGCAGACCAGCCAGCCAACAGCCAGCTACCCACCATCCAATCACCCAATGTATCAAACAGCCAGCAGACCAGCCAGCC
Source organism: Nanger dama (assembly GCA_917880005.1). Classification (NCBI taxonomy): domain Eukaryota; kingdom Metazoa; phylum Chordata; class Mammalia; order Artiodactyla; family Bovidae; genus Nanger; species Nanger dama. The sequence goes on along the minus strand of CAKJTW010000122.1, from coordinate 1,956,350 downwards.
AACAGCCAACTACCCAACCATCCAATCATCTAATGTATCAAACAGCCAGCAGACCAGCCAACAAGCAGCCAACAACCCACCATCCAATCACCTAATGTATCAAACAGCCAGCAGACCAGCCAGCCAACAACCAACTACCCAACCATCCAATCACCCAATCTTTCAAACATCCAGCAGACCAGCCAGCCAACAGCCAACTACCCACCATCCAATTACCCAATGTATCAAACAGCCAGCAGACCAGCCAACAAGCAGCCAACAACCCACCATCCAATCACCCAGTGTATCAAACAGCCAGCAGACCAGCCAACAGCCAATCAATTCTCACCAACCCATCAACCAGCCTGCCAATCAACTAGCCACCCTACCAAATAATCAAACCCTACCAAACCAATTGACATGTCAGTCTATCAGAAAACCAATCAGTCAGTGAAACAACCAGCTAACTGCTCAACCAACTGCCTTTTCCAGTCAGTCAATCATTCAAATAACCAACCAGCCATCCATCCAAACAACCAGCAGTCAACAATCCACAATCCAGCCAAACCAACTAACCAGTCTGCCAACTAGACACTCACCTTCATAGGCAACCAAAATGCTAACTAGTCACTCAATCAGTCTACCAAACTAACAACTATCCAACCAGCCAATCAGATATGCAATCAACCACCAGGCAGTCAACTAGTCAGCTAACTAACTGGCCAGTTAAACAGACAGCAAACTAAGCAATGAATCACCAGTCCAGTCAGCCATCAACATACAGCCATCTTTCCATCAATCTACCCACCCAAATAAAAACTATCCAAATACTATTGAGTTCCCATCTGGCCCCAAGCCTGTGAGGGATACAGCAGAAGTGAAGAACTGAAGGCCTTGCCAGCCTTCAAGGAGTAGACAGCTCAAGGAAAGCAGGATGAATACATAGGCTAACTGGAGGCTCAGAAGGAAGTAGGCAGGAAAAGGGCAGACTGGGCTGCGCCGGCTGCCAATGGCAGAGGCAGTTTGAGGAGGAAGAGACAGAGGTGGATGGGAGAGGTGAGGGGGATTCCTGGACGAGCTGGGGTTGGAGCTGCCTTTCTTGCAGGAAAACCAACCGTAGATTTTACCGTTTATGGAGCACTTACTCTGTTCTAGGCACTCTGAGTGATTTGCATGCAGCCAAGCGACCAACCTGCCTCTCTGCTTCCGGGAAAGAAGGCACTCTTACTGTCCCCAGAGTTCAGATAGGGCGCTGGAGGCAGAGAGGAGTGCAGTCGCCTGCCACACACCTTTCACAATGAGCATGAACTTCAGGGTCTCTGGGGTAATTCTCTTCAAGGAGGCCGAAGAACTGTGGAACCAAGAAAGACCCCATCAGAACCCGCACCTCCTCTTCGCCTTACCCCTGTCCCTGTGCAACCTCCCCTTGGAGGTTTCAGAAGGCTGTGGAGGGATTCCCTCCTTTCCATCACTTCCATGGTCCCTGGAGGAAGCCTCTCCACAGACTGTTGTGACCACACTCTCGTAATAATGACATCATATTGACCATCTTTAGAATAAATCTTATGGCAACAGCAGAACAGGATAGTAGGGGCTGCTGTCTGTGGCGTGTTCACTGCTGGGGCTTCAGGGCTGGCACAGCAGGAAGTTCACCTGCCCGTGCAGCAGGTGCAGGAGACGCAGGCTCGATCCCTGGGTCGGGGAGGTCCCCTGGAGTAGGGAAGGGCAGCCCATTCCAGTGTTCTTGTCTGGAGAATCCCAAGGACTGGGGAGCCTAGCGGGCTACAGTCCATGGGGTCACAGAGAGCCGGCCACGATGGAGCGAGTGAGAAGGCACGCTCGTTTGCCAAGCGTGGTGTGTGCAGTTTTGGTATCAATCCACAGAAGTGTGGCTATGTCCCTCTGGAGCGCAGACAATCAGTGCCCCCATTTTGTAGGTGAGGACAATGGAGCATGGAGGGATAGAGTGACCTGGCTGTGTCACAGAGTGGAGGTGACAGGCAGGGGACGGTTTGTTGGAAGCTGGCCCTGTGGCGTCAGTACGTGCTGTTCCTGAAGCCTGGTCTGTGCAGTCTTCAGGAAACACACTGATGGGGCCCGGGCTGCGGTGGTGGAAAGGCCACCACCTGCCACTAGATCCTGGTTCTGAGTGAGCAGCCAGGTCACTGCTGGGCAAGCTGGTGGTTAAAGCAAGCAGGGGCGCCCGGGGCCTTTGCTCACCTCCTGGTACACTTCCACCAGGGGTTTCCAGAAGTGCTTCAGCCCCAGCCCCTCGCAGTCGAATATCATCACGATGGTCTCAATCTTCCTCCCCAGCTGCAAGGACAAGAGCAAGGATCAGGGTGCAGGCTCAGAACTTGGGAGATGGTGCCTCAGCTCGTGACCCCCCAGGGCTTCTCCCAGCTCCCTGCTCTGCCCAGAGGAATGAGCAGACAAAACAGTGACTGCATTTACCATCCGTCCATCGACGGTCCATCACCCATTCATCATCCATCCACCCTCCATCTGCCTGTCCACCCATCCATTAATTGACCCACCTATTCACACCCATCCTTCCCTTCATACGGCCGTTCATTTTTCCACTCATCCCTCCGTTTGTCCAGCTAATATTTATTAAACACCTCTTCTGAGCCAGGCACTGAGAGTATGGCATATAGCTCAATAATCCAGAGTTCTTATCCTTAGAGTTCACGTCCAGTTGGGGAGACTGACCAGCAACCAGGTCACCACGGTCCTGAGCTGAGAGCCGCGACTGGATGCACAGAAGGAGTGGGGATGCTCGTTAACCCACTGGGGGCCTCAGAGACGGGGACAGTCTGAGCCTTGAAAGATGGATAGGGCAGAGCCAGTGGAGGCGTGGGGGAAAACGTGTGTGTGCTGGGGGTCAGATTACCCCAACAGCAGGAGCAGCAAGGGCAAAGACTCAGAGGGCATCGTAGTAGCTAACATTGCCCGGAGGCCCCAGGTGCCGGCCACATGCTCATGTTCTCTAACTTCATCTCTGCAACCATTATTATTGTGTTGCTTTTGGAGATGAGAAGACAGGCTCAGAGAGGGGTGAGGTGACTTTCCAAGGCGGCACAGCTGAGACGTGTCGGAGCTGGTGTGTGAGCCCAGAGCCCTCTGACCGTGATGCTGAGGACGCGGTGTGTTCCTGGGACCGCGGGCCCTGGCAGCCTCACCCGCTCGGTCTGCAGGTCACACTCATGCAGGATGCGCTCACAGTCCCTCATCTTGGTCTTGAGCAGGTCCTGCTTGGTGACCGAGAAGAGCAGGCCCTTGGGGTCCAGCGGCCCGATGATGTCGTACCACACGGGGCAGCCATCTCGGTCATAGCCACACAGGCCTCCGGGCATGTACTTCTGGATCACCTGCGTGAGGACAGACACATGGAACTGGGCAGTGTGCAACCTCCCAGAGACCACCTTGGGCTTCCCTGGTGGGAAAGATGGAAAAGAATCCGCCTGCAATGCAGGAGACCCTGGTTCAATCCCTGGATTGGGAAGATCCCCTGGAGGAGGGCATGGCTGAATCACTCCAGTATTCTTGCCTGGAGAAGCCTGGTGGGCTGCAGTCCATGAGGTCGCAAAGAGTTGGACACGAGTAGCGACCAAGCCCAGAGATCGCCACCCCTCCCCACCCCCTCGCCAAACCAGGCTGCCCTGGGTGGTCTGAGCCTATACACACCATGGTACAAGCACCTTCCCTTCCCTGGAGGGCAGCCCTACTGTCCAGGTGAGAAAGCTGATGGCTTGCAGGGGAGGCCCTTTCTCACGGCAGATACACAGCAAAGCCAGGACTCAGCCAGGCCTGCCAGAGGCCTCTGGGCTCCTGAGTTCTACCCGCAAAGTCTCCCATGCCCCTTTCCATGGAGAAGGGTTGGGTTTAGTGATGAAAAACATGGATACTGAAGGTGAACAGACCTGCTTCAAAAAACAGATGCGGCTGCTTCCCTGCTGAGCACCCTTAAACAAGTGACACCACCTCTCTGAGCCCCACTCCCCGTCCTCTGCTGGGGAAAGTCCCCAAGATCACACTGGCATAGCAGCCTGCCTGACTCAGAGCTTGTGCTCCGCAAATGAAACCAGGACTGTTGTGTAGCTAAGGCACCACGGTGGGTCTGTTCCTCCCGACTCCTCAGTGGGTGAAGTTTCTTTCCTACTAGACAGGATGCTGTGAGCAAGGCTCCAGGGGTAAGGGCTCAGAGCCACGAGCTAACTGTGCTGCTGAAGAGCCTGCGTTTGGAGGCTTGAGCTCAAATCCCAGCTCCACCTAGGGGCTCTGGGACTTTGGGTGGCTGCTTAACCACTGCTGGGCCTCAGTGTCCTCATCTGTACAATGGGTACACCTGTATCCATCTCAGGCGTTTGTGAGGATTAAATGAGTTCACGCAGGTAAAGTCTTAACTCAAGCTTGGCTCTTAATAGGAAATATTCATAACTATTACAGGAGAGTTGGCTGCAGTTTCCTGGGGGTTCCACAGGCCTCTCAGGCTTGCTGCCCTCTACTCACGGTCCCTAGTGATGCTGAAGCTGTTGGGTGATATGTCTGTCAAAAACTGGGGGGTGGGGGGCGCTGCTGGCTCACCTCAGGGGGCTGCCATTCAAGGATGTGGTCAATGTCCATGGTCTTCCGGAACTCCATGTACTGACAGGGAAATGAGTGGTAAGGAGGGGATGGAGTAAGGCTGGAGGCGGGAACTGCCCCCAGCAGACGCCCTCACCAAATTTTGGGGGGATACGTCTCACCTTGCGGAGCATGGCCTCTGATTTCTGCAGGTTGAAATTCCGAGCTGTGGGAAGATGGAAGGAAGGGGTTAGGTGTGAAACAGGCTGACTTGCAGTCATCTTGTCCTGGTCCTGGGCAGGAGGCGGGGCTTGGGAGGGTACCAGGGGCCTGTGAGGGGACCTTCCTTTCCTGTCCCCTCCCCTCTCCAGGACCTGAGCGTGAAGCAAGATGATGTGGTCGGATCCCGCGAGCCGTGGGTCCTTCCGGAGCAGTTGGTACCAGGTCCCCCTTGCTGCCCCTTGCCCTGACCTCCCCCTGTCCGCCCTCACCTCGGAGCCAGCGCAGAAGGAAATAGTCATCCGGGTTGGGCAGGGCGGGCAATACGTCCTGGACATTTTCTCGGAACTGGGAAGAGAGGTGCTGGTTGAAGAGGTGTTCACACTGAGCCTTGAGCTCAGACTCAGTGAAACTTTTTTTTTTTTTTTTTTTTTCAGTTTCTTTCCTTCTCTTCCAGTGCAGTCTGGCCTGCGGTGATGGAAGGTGGATGGGCAGAGGGATGGGGAGGTGAATGGAAATTTAGATGGGTGAGTAAATAGAAGAAAGGATGGGTGGATGGACGGATGGATGGACGGGACAAAAGAAGAGGAAACAAGTGAATGGACAGAAGGAGAGATGGGGGCATGAATGGACAGAGGAGGAGAGATTGTTGGGTGGGGCGGGGTGGGAAGAAGAATGAAGGAAAAGATAGATGGGTGGATTGGTGGGTAGCTGGGTTGAAGGGTGACTATTCTTTGTTCTTTTCATTCGTTAGCCCCCAAAGCTTCTTTTTTCCATCTCATTTTCCATGAAAACATGGCTGGTGATTATGCATCCTTTTCCCCATCAACCATGGGGGGTGGCATACACATTCTGCCCTGACTGTTAGCTCTTAGAGACAGGTAAGAGCTTTCAGGGTCCTGGGGAGTGAAACGGAACAGAATCCGAGGGCAGAGCCTCAGCATCTTTGGCTCCTACCTACGGGGAGGTGGGGAGGGGGCAGGTCAGATAAAGTTCTCCAGGTCTGGCACCTGCCCTACCATCTGCAAGCAACGCTGTTCCCCCGCCACTGCCCTGGACAGGGCGGACGTGACCGGGCACCGTAGGACCTGACCCCGGGTGAGGTGGACGGCCAAGAGACAGTGTCAAGGACGTGCTGAGCCCAGCAGAGGGGGAGGGTTCCGGCCCCCATGCCCCCCTCAGCCCCTCAGCCCTTGCCCCTTGCCTCAGCTCACCTTGGCCAGGGTCTCTGCCTGCTTGGGACTCAGGTCTCCCACGCGGCCGCTCATGGTGCTGGTTGAGGCTGCAGGGGCGGGGGGCCACTCCGGTCAGAGGCCGAGTCTGCTCTGTGGCCCTGACCAAGTCAGGTCTTTGCCCCAGCTCCTGGGCGTGGCTCCAGGGCACCTCCTCCTTGGCCAACCGTTGGATTGCACGTTACATAATTGGGATTAACTGAGGTCCCATGCTTGGCTCTGGACGATTCTGGGGGTGGGTGGGGAGCAGGTGGGGGAAAGCAGGGTGTGTCCGAGGTCCCCTGCCAGGGACAGGCGGCTGGGAGGGGAATGAGGGTGGCCTCCCAAGGTGTGGGTGTCCAGCTTGGGTGCCTGTCGCTCCCCCTCAGTGCTCCCAGGCCTCCAGGGGCAGGGGAACTTCAGGGGAAAGAGTACTAATCCGTGTGCTGCTTCTCAGGCGGCAAATACTAACAATGGGTGTGCTCCCTGCAGGCGCCATGCTCTCCCGCCCTCTCACTGATCCAGAAGCCCTGCCCCTACGGTCCTGCTGAGATCGCCCTCACCAGCCCTGCTGGCTGGCAGTCAGGGACTTGGTCTCGTAAATATGTCAGTCACTCTTTCGGGGTGGGAGGCTCATGGCTTTTTGCAACAAGTGTCCATATTCAAGAGGAGGCAGGCTGGGCAGAAAAAATGGAATTCAAAAGGTGTCCTTGCTAAAGACTTGTTTTTCTAAAGGGCAGGTTACTGCTCTTCCTGTCTTTCAAATTCTCTTCTGCGGTGCCCCTCCTGCGCCTTCAATACAGGGAAGGGCTGAGGGCCCCCAGCCCTGCTGACCTCCCTTCTCATGGCAGAGGTCACGAGGACACAGGGTCCCACATCCCCTGGGTCCTAAGGGGGAGGAGGGGCATGCTGATGCCTGGGAGGCGGTATCGGTGTTCCTCAGGATTTTAAACATCTGATCAGTGAGGGGTGCCCCACCCCTCTGCCAGGTGATGAGGGAAACCCAGAAGGTTCCCCAGTCCTTTGACTGAGACATGGAGACTGTCAAGGGTTGTGCACCTCTAAGAGATTCATCCTCCAGCTATCGGAAGCTCCAAGGGCAGAGGCCACACTGTCCATGACTGTCTGTAAGGAAGCCAGGAGTGTGTCTGCTGGAGACCACAGTATAGCTACCTGGCTACCTCTTCCAGGCCTTGGGAAGCAGGTCCGAGTGGGCTGAAACTCTCCCTGGCCTAGCCTCAGACCCAACAGCTGGGCTAGCCCAAGCTCCTGTTCCCAGGGCTTTCCTGCCCTCAGAACACCGCAGGTCCCCATGCCTGGGCTACCCTGGGACGGATTTAGCTGAGGCAGGTGAGTGCTGAAACCTCCCTGCTCTGGGCCCTGATAGAGTCAGCTGTGGGAGAAGGGGAGGCGTCTTTGGCCTCGGTCCAGGGCGCCTGCTGCATACACTCTGGAGCAGTTAGGTAATTCTCTACCCGCTGGTCCCTCCCCTCTTCACATTCCAGCCTCTTTCTGCCGCCACCCACACCCACTTCCCGCCAGGTGGGCAGCAGGCGGAGATTGGGTTCCCCCTCTGCACTCTCATTAGCCCCTAATCCTGCTTGGTTCTCACCAGTCTCCTTTCTCGCACTAATCCTCCTGATGGGAGGGTCTCCAGTTACCCCTGGGGACGTCAGAGACTGGGCAGGCAGGGCCAGGAGGAAGAGTTGGGGGTCTCCCCAGGAGCTATGTGGAGCTGAGGGGTATTCAGTTCAGTTCAGTCGCTCAGTCGTGTCCGACTCTTTGCGACCCCATGAATCGCAGCACGCCAGGCCTCCCTGTTCATCACCATCTCCCGGAGTTCACCCAGACTCACGTCCATCGGGTCCGTGATGCCATCCAGCCATCTCATCCTCTGTCATCCCCTTCTCCTCCTGCCCCCAATCCCTCCCAGCATCAGAGTCTTTTCCAATGAGTCAACTCTTCGCATGAGGTGGCCAAAGTACTGGAGTTTCAGCTTTAGCATCATTCCTTCCAAAGAAATCCCAGGGCTGATCTCCTTCAGAATGGACTAGTTGGATCTCCTTGCAGTCCAAGGGACTCTCAAGAGTCTTCTCAACACCACAGTTCAAAAGCATCAATTCTTCGGCGCTCAGCCTTCTTCACAGTCCAACTCTCACATCCATACATGACCACAGGAAAAACCATAGCCTTGACTAGACGCACCTTAGTCGGCAAAGTAATGTCTCTGCTTTTGAATATACTATCTAGGTTGGTAACTTTTCTTCCAAGGAGTAAGCATCTTTTAATTTCATGGCTGCAGTCACCATCTGCAGTGATTTTGGAGCCCCCAAATAAAGTCTGACACTGTTTCCACTGTTTCCCCACCTATTTCCCATGGAGTGATGGGACTGGATGCCATGAACAGTATGAAAAGAGGGGTATTAGAGATACCCTCAAGCACTTTTCCTGACCCAGACCATAAATTCATGTTATCATCATCATGACTGACAGCACTCTGCGATGGAACTTTCTTTAGCAATGGAAATGTTCTGTGTGTGGGGGAGTTCCTAGTGGACATCACTGGTAGCCAGTTGTCACATGTGAGATGTGGTTGTTGTTATTGTTCAATCATTAAATCATGTTGACTCTTTGCAACCCCGTGGACTGCAGCACGCCAGGCTTCCCTGTCCCTCACTATCTCCTGGAGTTTGCCCAGACTCATGTCCATTGAGTTGGTGATGCCATCCAACCATGTCATCCTCTGCCGCCTCCTCTTCCTGGCCTGAATCTCTCCCGGCATGTGGTTAGTTTTAATTAACTTAAGTTTATTAAGTTAATTAATAAATTAATTTTTATAATTAAATTAAAATAATTTATTATAGATTGTCCCACATGACTTAAATTAATTTATTATAGATTGTCCCACATGGCTACCATATTAACACAGATCTGCAGTGTTCATTGAAGGCTTTGTACATGCCAGGCACCAGACTAAGGGCATTGCCTCATTTAAACGTCAGAGCCCCCTTCTGGGTAGCTGCTATCATTATGTCCAGTTTACAGACAAGCACACAGAGGTCGAGAGGAGGCTAGTATCCTACCAGAGAGAAACCCATGCAGTTCGTCACTTTGTTGTCATGCTGGAAGCCGCCCTCAGCCTCAGCTCTGGAGGCTCCACCTCAAACAGGGAGAAGATCTAGGCATGGAAATCACCCCAGTGGGATGCAGGAGGCATTGAGCCAGACCTTGAAGAAAGGGAGGATGCCAATTAGTGGAGACTGGGGTAGAGGAAAGGACAACCCCTGACACCCCGCAGAGGGGACGGCTGAGCCATGGGTGGAGTCGGGCGGGTGAAGAGCACACCTGGGCTGTCTTGGGAGGGTAGAGCTGGGGACGTAAACATGATGGATCAGGTCCCTGCCTGCATGGAACTCTCAGTCTGCCATTTCTGTGCTGAGAACATTACATCCTTTTCAGACCACTTGGAAACAGGTAGGGGTATCCTCATTTTACAGTTAAGGATATGAATGACCAGAGAGATTAAGAAACTTTTCTGAAGACTCACAGCCCAGAAATGGGAAGCCAGGACGTGAACCCAAGCCCGTCTGACTCTGAAACCGGTAATGGAGCCATCACCCAGGTGCACCTTCCCCCAAAGGGCTCAGCGTTGTACCTGGGCACGTAGGAGGTTGCTCAATAAAAGTCAATAACCATCGTGTGTTAGAAGCCTGGATCCACTCACCTCGGGCTGCAGGGTATTCTGAGCCCAGGAGAACAGATTTCCCTACCTCGAAACAAAGACCTCGGTGAAACAGAATCACCCCGAACCCCCACCCACAGTACCATCTTCTCCAAGTCCTAGTTTGCCAAGCTCTCAGGGGCCCATGGCAACAACCAGGACACAAGCAAACACCCGCTCCACACCCGGGACCCCTCCTTCCAGACGCTAGTTACTAGGAAATGAGAAATGCTAGGCATCAGAACCAGCTGGGTGAGTACACAGGGGCCCCGGGGGTGACCGAGCCTCGCCATGGGGTGAGCGTTGCTGGGGAAGGGGCCAGGGTGCGTTCAGAACACAGTGGGGTGAGGTGGGGTGGCCTGAAAAGGAGAGGTGAAAGGGGAACTGTGGGGGGCGGGGGGCACGCCTTGCCCCAGCCCAGTGGCAGTCTGGGTGGGACCCTGGGACGGCCTACTTTCCCTGCTCCCCTGTGGGCAGTCTCACCTCCTTCTTAGTAGAGTGTGAATTCACATAGAGTTCACCATTCTTAAAGTGTAAAAGTACTATATTCACAAGGTTGTATAATCTTATACAATCACTGTCTGATTGCAGAATATTGTTTACAAATATTTATTTTCTATCTGGCTGGGTCGGGGTCTCAGCTTCGGCACGCGCAGGATCCTCCTGTAGCTGGCAGACTTTTCTCTAGTTGTGGCACGTGGCCTCCAGAGCACACGGGCTCTTGTAGTTTTCGCGGCACGGGCTTAGTCCCCCGAGGCACATGGAATCTCAGTTCTCCCACCAGGGATGAGACTTGCATCTCCGGCACTGAAAGGTTGGATTGTCAACCACTAGACTACCAGGGAAGTTACCCCCACCTCAGAAACCACTGCACCCTCTGTCAGTCACTCCCCGTTTCCTGCACCCCTGCTCCTGCCTCTGGCAACTACTAACCTACTTCCTATCTCGATACATTTTCCTGTTCTGGAAATTTTATATGAATCGAATCATGTAGTGTGTGATCTTTTGACTGGCTTCACTAACGTAGCGTAATGTGTACAAGCCTCATCCATACTGTAGTTGGCATCAGTATGTCATTTCTTTTCATAGCTGAATAATAATTTTTGCGTGAATATACCACATTTTGCTTACCCATTCATCAGCTGATGGACATCTGGGTTATTTCTACTTTTTGCTGCTGCTGCTAAGTCACTTCAGTCGTGTCCAACTCTGTGCGACCCCATAGACGGCAGCCCACCAGGTTCCCTCGTCCCTGGGATTCTCCAGGCAAGAACACTGGAGTGGGTTGCCATTTCCTTCTCCAGTGCATGAAAGTGAAAAGTGAAAGTGAAGTCGCTCAGTCGTGCCCGACCCTCAGCGTCCCCATGGACTGCAGCCCACTAGGCTCCTCTGTCCATGGGATTCTCCAGGCAAGAGTACTGGGTGGGGTGCCATAATGCTGCTATGAATATTTTTTGTACAATTTTGAACAATTTTTGTGGAACCACGTTTTCACTTCTCTTGGGTCTTTAGGAGTGGAATTGCAGGCAGTGATTCTTTTCCAACCTTCTCTTAGTTTTTAAAGTCTTTATTGAACTTGTAACAATATTGCTTCCGTTTTATGTTTTGGTTTTTGGCTGCAAAGCACGTGGGACTCTCATGCCTGGCCACACCGATATTGCTGGCGTGGGAAGACCCGTCCCCAGCCTCTGGACTGCCAGGGGAGTCCCAAGGTTTAGTTTTAGTTCTTATATTTAGGTCTCTGTTAAAAAATTCTTTTTCTACTGTGTTAAAATATGCCTAACATAAAATTTGCCATTTTAAGAGTGCAGTTGAGTGGCATTAAGTACATTCACACTATTGGGGAGCCATCACCACCATCCATCTCCAGAGATTTTTCATCTTCCCAAACTGAAACTCTGTACCCGTTAAACATTATTTTTCCATTGCTTCCTCTCCTTAAAGCCCCTGGTGTCACTGGCAAAGCTCAGGAGCAATTCTCGGGAAATTACGATAGAATGCGGGTAGTGAAGTAAAGTCCAACTTTTTCCCCCTTTTCCTCTGTGCTTAGTCTAGTTTCAGTTGCTAACAGGGGGCTGCATGCAGAGAGCTTGCGTCGGCTCTTCAGACCAGAGTTCCCAGGGCAACAGCAGCTCGTGGGCCGTGTGCAGAAGTGCTGCACACGACACTCAGTTCAAGATGGCAGCAGCGAGCCGTGTGCAGAGATGCTGCACCCGGCTCTGCGATCTGAAGCCGGGAGAGCGCAGCTCTGCAGAACTCTGCCCACTCCCCCTCACCCTATGAAGCAGCCCTGCCCGCGGCCTGTCAGGAGACCCTGGACTCCAGAGCCTGAGTTTGCACCTCTCCATCCTTTGATGAAAGAAATAAAGCTTTCCCAGGTGGCACAGTGGTACATAATCCACCTGCCAATGCAGGAGAAGCAGGAGACGTGGGCTGGATCCTTGGGTCGGGAAAATACCCTGGAGTAGGACATGGCAACCCAGTAATCTTGCCTGGAGAATTCCATGGACAGAGGAGCCTGATGGGGTTTAGTCCATGGGTTTGCAAAGAGCTGGACTCGACTGAGCATGCATGCAAACTTCTTCTTTCAAAACTAAACTCATTCTTTTTTCAAAACTAAACTCATTCAAGTCTCATTCTTTTGACTTGAATGACAACAGGTCGGGGAACCCTTGTTGGGGCCTGACTGGAAAGCTCAGTAACCCTGGCAACCACCATCCTACTTTCTGTCCATGCAAATCTGACTACTCCAGATGCTTCTTGGGAGTTGGATCGTACAGTATTTGTCTTTGTGTCTGGCTTCTTTGACTTAGTTTAATGTCATTGAAGGTTCATTCAGGTTGTAGCGTGTGTCAGAATTTCATTCCTTCTTAAAGGTTAAATAATATTCCATGGTATGAACAGAGTACATTTTGTTTATCCATCCATTTCTTAATGGACACATGGGTTGTCTCCACCTTTTGTCTATTACCAATAAAACTGTTATGAACATTGGTGTACAAATACCTGTTTGAGGCCCCAGGTTGCAGTTCTGCCCAGAAGTAGAATTTCTGGATCATAACGTAATTCTATGTTTAATTTTTTTGAGGCGCTGTCACTGTCCTGCACAGTGGCAGCAGCATTCTCCATTCACAGTAGCCGTGCTCAGGCGCGCCAGTTTCTTCACAGCCTCACCAATGCTTAGTATTCTCTGTTGTTTGATAACAGCCATCCTCAGGGGAGCAAGGCGGTGTTTCACTGTGGGTTTGCTTTGCTTTCCCTAATAATCAGTAATGTTCAGCGTCTTTTCATGAGCAGTTGCCCCTTTGTATATCTTCTTTGGAGAAACATCTATTTAAGTTCTTTATTCACTTTTAAATGGAGTTTGTTGTATTGTCACTGACTTGTAGGAGTTCTTTAAACATTCTGAATTTTAATCTCATCAGCTACATGATTTGCAAATATTTACTCATCTCATGGGTTGCCTTTCCACTCTGTTGATAGGTCCTTCAAAGCACACAAGTTCTAAACTTTAATGAAGTCCAGTTCATCTGCTGTTTCTTCTGTTACTTGTGTGTTTAGTGTCATTTTCAAGAAGTTGTTGCTGCCAAATCCAATGCCATGAAGCCGTCCCCTGTGTTTTCAGCCAACATGCCCTTGCTGCTTACCATAGGAATGGGTTGCTATGGTGATAGGAGCATGGAGTAGGGCTGTTAAGGAGGCTGCAAAGTGGAGGAGCTTGTACACTGTCCAAGGCCAGAGCTGGCACAACCCTGCTCATGATACGAGGGGCTGCCGTAAGGGCATGGAATGTTCCAAGATTATGCCAAACTGGTCTCTGCTTTTATTGCCACTCTTGGGGAACCTGGACTGCCCAAGACTGCTGTGGGGCAGGCCGAGTCTGGGGTTGATTGCAATCACCAGCAACTGTAGTTCCTCTCCCAACATTGAGCAAGTCATCCTCAAATGGTTCAAAAATACATGGTGCTGAAACAGCCGAGTTTGAACCTGGCTTCCCCTCTAATGTGCTAGGTGAGCTTGAGTGTCGGATTTCTCACCAGTAAACTGGCGCTGATAATATTCCCTTCTTATAAGTTGACTGGGATGGTTAAGGAGTCCAGAAAGGCATTTTACCACCTCCTGGCACATGATAAGTGATCAGTAGTCCTGGTTTTTACGGTTACGTTTGGGTCGCTCACCCCGCCTGCCCGCAACTCCAGGACACGGACACAGCTAGCCGAGCCCATCCTTTCTGGGTCCTTCTCTGTCTGCGGCTGCCCCACCCAACCTTCTCCTTGGATCTCTCCAGAGTGCTGAGTCACTCTGCCAGGTTCCGCCTTCCTCCAGCCGTACTCCTGGCATGACCCAGCCTCTGGGGGTAGATGGGTGAGGGGGACGCAGGGCTCTGGAGCCTGACATCCCAAATTCCAAGCCTGGCACCATCACTGAGCAAATGAACGTGTCTCTCAGCCTTACTTTCCTCCCTTGTAAAGCAGGGAAGACTATGTTTATGTCTCAAAATCAACACAAGATAGTGTGGGTGGGGATCAGCAGGCGTCAACTCGAGGCAGGCCACAACTGCACTGTGCGCTGAGCGCTGGTCCTGTGCTCCGAGAACGCGGAGAAGGCGCCTGATCCCTGCCGGGGGTGAAGGGGCCCAGGGCAGGCCGCCCGGACGAGGGCTCCGGGAGCCTTGAGGGAGCCCAGGGCAAGCTCGGGGAGGGGGTGGGCTCCCCGGGTGGCCCAGGGGGCAAGACTGAGCAGCCAGTGCAGGCGGCCTGGGTTTGATCCCTGGCCGGAGAACTAAGATCCTGCGTGCTGCATGGGGTGGCCAAAACTTTACAAGAAGATCGGGGAGGAAGGCCAGGCTGAGCAGAGGCAGGGAGGGAGGACAGAGCTCAATGAGCTGGTGAGTTCGGGTTGGGGTGGGGGAGATGCAGTCAAGGCCCATGTGGTCAAGCCCCAGAGGGCCTGGTCAGCCCTCTCACCACTGAGAATGACCCCACTTAGGGGGAAACGAGTGGCCAGTGGAGGGCTTCTGGAGGGAACCATGTGATCAGATTTTCATTTCAGAGACTTTTCCGGCTGCCCTGTGGAGTGTGGACAGAAGAGGGCAGGAAGAGGCATAGAGGAATTCACGGGCTCCTTTCTAAACATCCGAGCAAGAGAGGGCAGAATCCCAGACCAGGGCAGTGGCTGTGGTGCTGGGGTGGAGTCCAGACGTATTTAGTGAGCAAGCTGAGAACCAGGACACAAGCCCCGGTCGGACCCCCTCTTTCTGCCTCTGCAGACGGCCCCAGACAGCCCGGGGCCTGCTGAGCTTGGCTTCTTAGGTCTCAAAGGCAGTGCATTCCTGAGCAGAGTGCCGAGAGACCCAGTTCCTGCTTCCCCGGGGGACAGAGGCCCTGCCGGCCCAACACCGCCCTCTGATGGCCGAAGGCGAGGTCGCCACAGTCACCGCAGCACGCCCTCAGCCCAGGCCTGTCGTAGCCGCCTCCTCTCTGAAGCCTCCTGATGCAAAGCCCATCCACCGAGCGTGCTCATCAAGCTCCGTGCTGTCTGCACAGATGGCCCTGGGTTCACGTCTCATCTCCTCCTCTTAAAAAAAAAAAATTATTTAAAAATTAATAAAAAATTATTTTTGGCTGCACCAGGTCTTCATTGCTGCATGCAGGCCTTCTCTCTAGTTGCAGCGAGTGGTGGCTTCTCTTGCAGAGCAAGGGCTCTAGGGCGTGGGGGCTTCGGGAGTTGCAGCTTGCAGACTCCAGAGCTCAGGCTCAGTAGCCGTGGTGCAGAGGCTTAGTTTCCTTCGCGGCACGTGGGATCTTCCTGGGCCAGGAATCAAGCCTGTGCACCGGCAGGCGGGGTTCTTAACCTCTGGGCCACCAGGAAAGTCCCCTCCTCCTCTTCATGTTGTTCATCGACCTGAAAAGTCTCTTCCCGCCCTGATCCTCACTTTCCCCCGCTTCTGGAGGGGAAGCTTCAGCCCAGGCCTGGCGCCCAGTCGTGGGGGCAGAACTGGAGTGGAGTCATGTCCCACTGAGGCACAAATGGATAGCTTTGTCCAGACTCTGGGCATCTCCACCCCACCCCCAGGAACCCAGCTGTTCGCCCAGTCCCGCTGTGTGCCCCCTGCCCCAGGCTGGAGCTCCCTGGCCGGGGCCCACCGTCCCA
Organism: Nanger dama; assembly: GCA_917880005.1. Taxonomy (NCBI): domain Eukaryota; kingdom Metazoa; phylum Chordata; class Mammalia; order Artiodactyla; family Bovidae; genus Nanger; species Nanger dama. Next base: position 1,940,501 of record CAKJTW010000122.1, on the reverse strand, counting down.
CATGGACCCTCCCTTCCCCGGAGAGGCCGGGCAGGGCTGCTGCTGGGAGCTGACTGAAGTTCTGGATCCACCTCTGCCATTGGACACAGAGCTATTGGCCAAGGCTCTCCCCCCCCCCCAGTCTTGGTTCCTGGGCCTGTAAAATGCGCTGCAGTTCCTGGGTGCTTCAGGGTTGCATATAAAGGGTCTGTGCAAACTGGAGTGCCGTGCCGCGGAGCACTGGTGAAGCTGGCTGTCTCACGGTGATGCCCCCTTCAGCCGGGGCTTCTGGAAGGTGAGTGGACAGCAGTGGAGATCTGAGGGGCACGAGAGCCTTTCCAACTACATCCAAAAACCCCTGTAGGCCCCTCGCCTCTATCCCTCCCCCGGCTGCCCCCTGCCCCCGGGTCTCCCCCGCGCCCCCCACCCCCGCCCCCCGTCCCGTCAAGGTGTTGCGGCTTTGCAGCCAGGAGGAGGGCTGGGACGCAGGCCTCGCCTCCATTCCCCTGAGCAGGTGAAGCCTGGGAGATTTGCCATTCTTTCCTGACAAACAGGGCCATTTTGCAACCTGCCTTAAAAAATAGTTTTGCTTTGTTAATAACTGCCAGATGTGCACACACAGAAATGACAAGCATCAGAGAGCCATTAGCAGTGCCGCCCAAGAGCCCTTCTGGCTTCCCTCCAGCCTCAAGCACCCCACAGGCATCCTCACCCCATTCCTCCGTCTGGAAGGCCTGTCGCACCTGGTCACCCCCCACCCCCACCCCCGCCACGTCTCAGTTATGCCTCCAAGGGTCCCCTAGAATCTGGCTCCTGCCCCTCTAAGCCCACGTGATGGCGCCCTCCCCCTTGATAATCACAGGAGTCATTTCTGCCTCCCCCGCTGTAGGCGGGCTTCCCATTAGCAGAGTCAAATCAGTCCACGGTCCCCAGGATCCCCACGGCCTGCAGTGCCTGGCACCAGGCACTCAGTAAACACTGACGAATGAGTGAATGAACAAGAAAACAAGCTCCAGGTAGACCAGCCCCTTTCTGGGCTACTTCCTTTTAAAAAATTTATTGTTTAAAAAAAGAATTTTTTTTTTTGGCTGCACTGCGCAGCATGCAGGATCGTAGTTCTCTGACCAGAGATTGAACCCAGGCCTTTGGCTATGAGAGCATGGTGTCCTAACCGCTGGGAATTCATCCCCATCCTTTTTTTTTTTTTTTTTAAGTGTTAGGACACAGGGATGGAGGTTGCTGAAGACATGCTCCCTCTCCAGCTCCTGAAGCACCCCTCCAGGTAAGGAGATTCTGTTCTCACATCTACGTGGACTGCTGCCCTCACGGCTGAACACAAGATGCTCTCGGCCAGCTCTGGGATTCAGAGTCGCCGTGGCAGCACCTGACCCCCACGTCACAGCCATGTCTGTGTAAATTCTTTGTGGTCAGAGCTTCGGAAAATCTCTGTGCTTGGGCCAGAGCAGTCTTTGCTGCCTGCAAGCAAACCATGCGAGGCAGTGCTGAGGATTAGGCAGTCGGCTCTGGGTGGTTAGAAAGGCCAGGGTCAGCGTTCATATCCTCAAACTCCTTGTTTTTAGGCGAGGGACAGGAAGGTGGCAGGAAGGCACTGGGAGTCTCCGTCATGACAGCTGTGCCCAGTGAAACCTGGCACAGGGTCCCCCTGCCGCTGTTGGCTGTGCCCTCCACAGCCTGCCATGGGCGGTGGGAAGATGGCCCTGGGAAGCCAGGACCTCGAGGGCTCTAGATGTCCCTTCAGCTGGGAGGCTGCACAGAGGGTGACCTGAGCAACTGGGGTGACGGGAAAGCCTGCCACATCCGGGATGTGGGAATGCTCTTGGACGTGAGATGCTGTGACTTTTCTCCTGATGGCCCCAGGCTGTTCCCTTGGTGATGGTGAGGCAGTTTTTATTTTTTAAATTTTCTTGCCAAATGATTTAAATACTCCCTTGGACCAGAGAGCCTTGTAGCATTGGCTTATGACATTGTTTCCTTCCTTCTTATTTTAAAGATTTTTTGATGTGGACTATGTCTTTTAATCTTTATTGAATTTGTTACAACATCGCTTCTGCTTTATGTTTTGGTTTTCTAGCCCTGAGGCATGTGGGACTTTAACTCCCTGATCAGGGATTGAACTCACACCCCCTGCATTGGAGGGTGAAGCCCTAACCACTGGACTGCCAAAGCAGTACTGGCATTCAGGCAGAGACCCTGCTCAGACTGTGCTCCGTCGCTCCTGGTGGATGGGGGGCTGGGTCCACAGAGGGAGGGCTGGGGCCTATAGGACCTCACCTGGCCACCGGAAGGCCCCCGCCTTCCCAAGCCTCATTATGTCCTTGCCTACAACAGGCTCTGGGAAATCGAGAAACCTCTTATTAACCAGGGAAGACGAGAGCACAGAGTTTGAGAGTGGGGGAGGGACCAGAGGCTGGCTTCTTGCTGGCAAAGCACCTAGAGAGTGGGGCTCAAGGAGGCTCCCAGTCCCTGGGAAGGGTCTGGGCGACCAGGATGCTAATGCTTGGCAGCAAGGACCCCTTTCACAGGGACGTCTGGCCACTCACTCCTGGGGACGCCACCCGAGCGGCCAGCGTTCCACCCTGTGGGACAGCAGTACGGGAGCAGGGGTCCAGAGCCGGGGGTCGGATCTTCAGAGGTCCTGGGGCCGCTGGCCTGGCCCAGCCAGAGGGCAGGGGCAGCACGCCCATCCAACCAGGTGGATGGCTTCATCAACAACTAGAGCCGACCTCAGAGCCGCAGGCAGCCTGGCAGCTCCCTGCTGGCGCAGCCCTTGCAGCAGAGCAGGCAGAGGTCCTGGCTGTGGGCTGCGGGCCCGGGGAGCCAGCCATCGAGGAGCAAAGCCTCCACTGGCCTGCTGCGGAGTCTCATTTGGGGCGCGGGAGGAGGAGGGTTGGCAGCCGACCTTCAGCTGTACCCCTGGCGAGACGCAAAGATGGAGGTAAAGCCTGATGGTTCTCCTAAGGAGCAAGTCCAGGCTGGGCGCCCTGGGATGCCAGCTCCACTCTGCACCCCAGCACGCCCACTGCATCTCCTCCCCCAGCTCTGCTTGGGTCCTGGCCCCACTCAGAGCCGGCAAGAAACCAGGCTGAAGGTCGGCTGGATCACAGTGGGTGGGGGCGGGGTGGGGGGGACACTGGGAATTCCCGGGAGACCTGGCTCTGCGGAAGGCTGAGTGTGGCTCTTCCCCCGGTGGCTATCCCTGCCAGGGCTCACTTGTTATTTCTGATTTTCCCTCCAAAAGTGGTAGAGCCAACCCAGACAGCAGACGCTCTGTCAGAACAGAGACCCCCCGGCCCCGCTCCAGCCCTGCCCATCCCTCTCCCCGGCTGCCTCCAGCCAGCCCGGCGGCGCATCCCTGCTGAGCCCCTACTTGCGGAGAATGGGGCTTCCCTGCTCTTCCGGCCTGAGCAGTGCTCTCTGCAGCTGGAGCTCAGGCACACCCCCCAAACCAGGGCCAGGCGTGGATGCGCCCCAGGATGCGGGGACCTTGTCGGGAAGGACACAGGGCAGCTTCCGCAGGCAGAACCTTTCCTCCTGGACACCGGCTCAGCCTCAGTGTTCTTTCTGTGAACAGGGGATGGAGTGTCCGCCAGGATCTTCCCGTGATCCACACACCAGGGGTCCCATTCCTGCTGGGCCGCTGAGCCAGGCGGGCCCACAGGGAGCTGAGACGGCAAGGTGAGGTGAGGTGGGAGGCTCTCCGTAGCCCCCTCCAGCACTGCTCTGCCTGGAAGGGCAGGGACAGGGCAGGGTGCTGAGGGGTCGGAGAGCTCGGGCACAGGGGCGGCGGGGTCTTCACTGCAGTGGGGACTGTCTTGAGTCCTCGAGACCCTGAATCTTCTCCTCAGAGGCCTTGTCGGGGAGCAGCACCTCGACGGTGTAGCTGATCTTCTTGGCCTGTATCAGGCTGTAGGTGTTGTCGAAGCGCAGGACGTCTGCAGAGATAGGAGGAAGCAGGCAAAGCGAGCCCGGCATACCTGCACCCCGGGCGCCCTTGGGAAGGGGCCGCCCAGCACCGTGGGTGGGGGCGGGTGGGTCAGCCACGGCCTGGCTCCCAGCCCACGCCTCCCGACCATCTCCTTGGCTGATGCTTGTGCTAACTACAGGAGTCATAGTAACCGCTAGCATGCATCAGCCCTTCTATGGGCATCACGTCAGGGCTCACCGCTCCCTGAATCCTCAAAGTGGCCCCACGGGAAGTACGATCATAGCCACGTTATGGATAAGGAAATGGGCTTATGGAGGTTGATGAGGCCTTCTGATGATTCCAGAGCAAGTGAGGGGAGGGACTGGGATCCCCTTATCCTGATGTTCCAACCCAGAGGGGATCCCTACTTTCCCTATCAGTCACTTTCTCGTGTCTTAAAAATTTTTTTTTAAATATTTTTATTTTAGCTTATTTGGCTGCACCAAGTCTTAGCAGTGGCATGGGAAGGCTTTTCTGTGGCATGCAGGATCTAGTTCACCGATCAGAGATTGAATCCAGGTCTCCTGCACTAGGAACGCAGAGTCTCAGCCACTGGACCACCTAGGAGGTCCCTAAAATTTTTATTACTTAAAAAAAAAACTTCTGGGTCATGCTGTGCAGCATGTGGGATCCTAGTTTGTCAACCAGGGGGAAAACAAGATCCTGTTTCCGGGCTGTGTGCTCAGATAGGCATGGCGGCCCTCTCATACCTGGGCATCGTCTGGAGGGGCCCGGAGCCCAGGCAGGTGGTGGGCTGTGACCTCTGCATTGGAAGTGCAGAGTCCTAACCACTGGACCACCAGGAAGTCCCTCTTATGTCTCTTTTAGAGGCATTTTGTTCACCGCCAAGGTCCAACATGAGTCCGGATCTGATGAGTCATCCAGGGCTCTGTCTGCACCCTTCTAATCCCTGCTTTGCACAGAAAAGTGAACTGTGTGTGACTGGCTCATACACTCAGTCGTGTCTGACTCTTTGTGACCCCATGGACTGTAGACCGCCAGGCTCCTCTGTCCATGGGATCTCCCAGGCAAGAATACTGGAGTGGGTAGCCATCGCCTCCTCCAAGGGATCCTCCCGACCCAGGGATCCAACCCATCCCAAGCCCCCTTCATTGGCAGGTGGGTTCTTCACCACTAGCGCCACCTGGGAAGCCCTGGTTGAACCCATTCTCCTCCAGGGGCATCAGCCTCGGGCCTCCCTTCTCATAGCGCTGTTCCCCGCAGAGGCGGGAGGTCAGCGATAGCCCTGGGCAACACCGCTTCTGCCAAAACTGACCAGCCCGAGAGGCCTGGGAATGGGGGACAGACACCTGGAAGGGTCATCTCCTCAGGGGGTCCCTGCAGGTGGGCAGCCTGGGAGCCCTGACGCTGAGCCCATGGCTGTTTTCCAGCTGTCTCTCATTTAGCCTGTTGAGTGCGGTGAAGGGTCTTCCCAGGAGCTGAGTCCACGGGGCTGCGAACCCTACACTCCACCACAGCTCTCCACTCCTGTACCCACACCTGGGAGCCTCTCCTCAGATCCAACACCTGAAGCTGATGCCCCGGCGTTCAGAGTATCTAGGGTCCTGCACAGAGCCCCACACCCACCCCGAGAGCTGGAAATAGGAGCAAACAGAGGGGCCAGACCTGCAAGAGAGGTCAGATCTTTTCTCCACCATGAGGAGGAAAGTGACCCCAGAGAACCTGGTAGCTCTTACAGACGCCGGCTTCCGTGCAGGTGAGGCTCCCGTCCTCGGGCACCATGTGGGCGTTGTAGCGCTGGCTGGCCAGCACCTCCGTCATCTCCCCAGCCCGCTGCCGCTCCCCATCTTGGTCTTCAGGAAAACCCCAAAGCCGATGTCCCCTCCGTCCGACGCAAACTGCCACCTGCAAGGGACAGGGCCCCACTGACCGCCACCTGCCTGGGCTCCGGGCCCCTCCCGACCGTGCCCAGGTGTGTGGGGGGCACCGTGCCCACCTGAGCACGCAGCCCGGGAACAGGATCTCGTTGTCCACCTGCAGGGAGGAGCCTCGGCCCACGGTCGCCTGGTGGTCGTACTGCACCCTCACGTGGTTGCGCAGGTAGTAATGCTGGGGCACATCGCCCCCGTAGTTGATCTGTGGGCGAGGGTGGTGAGCGGGCACTGCACCACGGCCATCTCCCCTCCCTCCCCGTCCTCTGGGCACCGGACCTTGGTCAGGCACTTGGGGTTGCCGTCGGGGTCGGTCATGGTCCCCCGAACTCCACGGGCAGCTGGTCGGGGCTGATGAACTTAGGCAGCTCTTGCTTCCAGTTGCCTGTGGGGACAAAAGTGGGGCTCTGTGGGGGTCGGGGGGCTCAACAGAGGGCAGTGAGCCAAGCCCAGGGAGAGACCTGTGTGTCCTACACGGCTCCCCTGGGCACCAACTCCTGAGAACACCCAGGAGCTTCGCGTGGCCACCCAGGCCATTGTCTAGGGCCTGAAGGCTCGAATGAGTGTGCCAAGGTCAATGAGGGTCGGGCCAAGGTCAAGGCCTGAGTAAAGAGGAGGAGCCACAGAGAAATGGAGCTCTGGCATCAGCCTCTGCTTCCGGGCAGATGCAGAGGTGCCACAGCTGGGAGGCCGGGCCACTCACCTCCCATAATCACCATCTTCCTTCGGGTCTCCTCACCCATGAACGACTTGACCAAGTTGAAGGCCACGGGGAACAGCTTGGGGGCTGGAACACACAAACTCCCTTGAGAAGCTGGACCAGAGAGGACCTGGATACACTGGGTCACAGCCAAAGGCATGGGTGGGACATGGGTTGGACAGACCCAGATGCTGCCATTTCCTGCTGTGAGACCTTCAACTACTCACTCACCCTCTTGGAGGCTTAGCACTCCTACTGAAAAGTGGAGATCAAATGAAACAGTAAATGGTTGCCTCCTCTTCCCCTGTGGTAGGGCATCAGCAATGTTGATTCCCCAGGGGCGCCTCTTCCTTTCCACACTCACAGCTTGCCCATGTTGCCGTGGCAACCTCTTGGGTGCAAGTAGGGGGCATCTGCATTCAACCTCACGTTCCACCAGGATGACTCAAGCTTACTGGGTACTTTCTATGGGCCAGGCTCTGTGCTACACTTTCCCCACAGACCATCTCATGTAACCTCACAGCTATCTTATAGGGAAGGTGCCACTGTGTCCCCATTTTACAGAATGGGAAAACTGAGGCTCAGTGAGGTGACACTGATTTGCTCCACAGACTTGACGGGAAGCCAGATCATCTGACCCTACAACACACGCAGGAGGCCCTTTGTCAATGGCCGTCGCAGGCACGGACTGTTTCCACTCCATGGATCCTCAGTCCACGGACTCTCTGACGCCAGTCCCCAACCAGGTCGGTAAAGAAAATTACAGTAAGCATTTAGGGACATGGCGTATCTGACACTGCTGCAGCACATGAGAGCGTGATTTTGTATATTCCAAAAGAGTCAGTGAAGGGCTGAGCTGAACAAAGGCCCATTCTCCGCCCAGGAGGGTTTGACAGGCCCTGGTCTGGGTGGCTTCCCCGCTGTCCCCCTCCCCATTCCTCACCCTTCCCACCCCAGGAGGTCATCCCCATGGTGGGCTCACCTCGAACAACAATTAAATTCTTCATCGTCTCCGGATAATTTGCTTCCAGAATAGCAAAAAACTGTGGGGTCAAGAAGAGTCTGAGCGAGGCCAGCTTCCAACACCTCTAGCCCCTGGATTTCTGCGGCCCCTGATGCTGCTGAGACGCGAGCCCCCAAGAGCCCCCTCCCCCACCCCAGGAGCCCATCCCGTCCTCCCCAGGAACATGGCTGTTATTCTCAGCGGAGCTCTTGTTCAGTCTCTTTCTCCTTGGAGGGTGGATCCCCAGATCAGCTTCACTGGCTGCTGTCTGGGGCCCCTGGGAAGTGACCCCTCCTCCATGGACCGGAAGCTGGTGTGGGCAGTCTGGCTCCCTGTTGGCTTTGAGCCAGCGGCCAACCTCACCTGTTGGTAAACCTCCACCGCTGGCTTCCACAGGTGTCTCAGGCTCAGCCCTTCCATGTCAAAGACCATCACGGCTGTGTCGACCCTCCTGCCCAGCTGCACGGGGCAGAGCAGGTACTCGGGTCAGATGACGGCTCCAGCCAGGAGATCCTGGGCAGAGAGTGGCCCCGAGGATCCTTCCCTCTGCCGTCCTGCCCCACCCCCCAGCTGCCCACAGCGTTTTCCAAACAGACAGAGCCCATCCAGGGTCTAAGGAGGCGCCAACTCTGAGCCTTAGCGTGGTGGCCCTCACACTCTGCTCAGCACTGTAGCCTGGAATGAGTTAACTGTGATTAAAGGCATCATTTGTTCACTGGGCATCTTCACGTACAGTAGTATACTTGTCAGCCAGTGATGCAGCCTCATAGGTGAATCCAAGCCAGAACTGCTGCTGGGGGGCTGTGTGGCTTTGAAAGTGTTAGTCACTCAGTCATGTCTGACTTTGAGCCCAGGGACTGTAGCCCGCCAGTCTCCTCTGTCCATGGACTTCTCCAGGCAGGAATACTGGAGTGGGTTGCCATTCTCTCCTCCAGGGGCTCTTCCCAATCCAGGGATCGAACCTGGATTTCCCTGCATTGCAGGCAGATTCTTTACCATCTGAGCCACCAGGCCTTGGGTGGATTTTTAACCCCTCTGACCCTTACTTTTTCCTCTGTAGTGAAAGTGAAGTTGCTCAGTCGTGTCCGACTCTTTGCACCCCGTGGACTGTAGCCCTCCAGGCTCCTCCCGTCCACGGGATTCTCCAGGCAAGAATACAGGAGTGGGTTGCCATTTCCTTCTCCAGGGGATCTTCCTGACCCAGGGATCGAACCCAGTTCTCCCGCATTGCAGGCAGACGCTTTAAAGATGGGGATAATTCCAGGCCCTGAGAGATCAGCTGTGAGGATTCAACGAACCCAGGGTCCGGCGCTGGCCAGTACCTGCTCAGTCTTAACAGATACTAACTAGTGCCCCGTCACCTTAACTGCTGTTCCAGTTGGGAATGTCTGTGGAGTGGGAGACCCTGCTTTGAGCCTGTAAGTGAGTCATCTTGCATGAGAACACACAGGCACGACACACAGCATTAGGTGGTTCTCCCCTGCCTGCCACAGATCTCGGTGGAGGATCTCTTTTGTGCCCTGCTCTGCGCCAGATGCTGGGGATGCAGGCCCTTCCCTTGTGTGGAGTTCCATGAGGACACGTATATATTAGCCATAATATCCCACAGGGCCATAACAGCTTTAGACACTTAGACTCCCCAAACCAACCCGGCCACACTTGGCGTTAGATTCCCTCTGAAGGCTAGTGACCAGAAAACACAGAGTCAGGGGCCAGGAGAAGCCCTGCAAAGGCAGGTGTGGTCCTTCTTGGCTTAGGAAGCCCCGTGCCCCATGTATTTTGGTAGTAACTCCCTAGAGGCACCAGGGATGTGCCCAGATTGAAGGGTCACCAGCTTTTGGGGATGCCCGAAGCAATGGCTCCCCCATCAGGATTCATAGTTACACAATCAAGGGACATTTTTTCTGTAAGCAAAGCTGACCACACACTGTTCCCAGGGATCCGGGGGAACAGAGCTAGAGGATTCGTAGCACCAAGGCCAGCATCTCACCCGAGGTCAGAGGGGAAGGGCTTTGGCCACCCTTGGTGCGCACCAGCAGAGAATGGCACGCAGGTGTTAGACGCTCATGCAAGGGTGACTGCAGGAGAAGCAGAGCCCAGCGTGCTGGAGGCCAGGGAGGAGCGGGTGCCTCCCTCGCGGGCCCTGGTGCCAGCTTTTAGACAGACGGAACCCGCCACGTGCCCTCTACCCGCTCGCATACCTTCTGACTCTGCTGCTCACACTCGTGCAAAAGCAGCTCACAGACCCTGATGCGCTTCCGGATCAGCTCCTGCTTGGAGGCTGACAGGAGGGAGGCCCCTGGGGTCCATGGTCCCGATGATGTCGAACCACACGGGGCAGCCCTCGTAGTCATAGCCACACAGGCCGCCGGCATCATACCGCTGGACCACCTGGACACGGGGTGAGGTCCTGACTCGAAGCAGCCCGCCAGGCCAGGTCCCCACTCCCTCGGGCGGCTGGATGCGGTGGGTGAGTTGAGGGGGCGGCAGTGGCCTGGAGGAACCCACATGGGCTCACCTCTGAGGGCTTCCACTCGAGGATGTTGTCCAGGTCCTGTTGCTTGCGGAACTCCACATGCTGCGGAGGCACAGCTGGACTTGCAGACTGCCTGCCCCAGAGGTCACAGGCCATGCCCTCTGCCCACGGACACCAGGATCCTGCCAGAGCCACCCCAGGCACCACCAACATAGGACTGGGGGTAGGAATGCCAGGACAAGGGCTGTGGGGGACCGGGGTCTGAGGCAGAATGGGATGGAGGGGGGAAGGACTGGGCAAGAGTCCCCGGCCTCTGTTGATAATCCCTGGGGATAATTCCTGGGGTGCAAGGTGTAGGAGACAGGATGCTCGTGAGCACGGGCATGTCTCACCTTACGGAGCATGTCCTCTGATCTCTGCAGATCAAAGTTCCGGGCTGCAAGAAGAAGGCATGGTAAGAGGAGGCTGGAGGCAGAATGCAGCCTAAGCTATTCTCTGACAGCTCATAAAGAGATAAGCTCCAGGGACAAGGAGGGTACACCTTCCTGATGCTCCAGGAATACACTGGGGGTCTGGAATTTTTTTTTTTTAAAGCAAGGGATCTTTAATCCTCTTGAAGACTGTGGAAGGCCCTTGATTTCATTTTCCAGGACTCTGCTCTACAGCAAAGTGATCTAGTTATACATACATATATGTTCTTTTTCATAATGGTTTACTATAGGATACTGAATATAGTATCTAATAGCAATGGCAGCCCCCTCCAGCACTCTTGCCTGGAGAATCCCTGGACGGAGGGAGCCTGGTGGGCTGCAGTCCATGAGGTCGCTGAGAGTCGGACACGACTGAGCGACTTCACTTTCACTTTTCACTTTCATGCACTGGAGAAGGAAATGGCAACCCACTCCAGTGTTCTTGCCTGGAGAATCCCAGGGACAGGGGAGCCTGGTGGGCTGCGGTCTATGGGGTTGCACAGAGTCGGACACGACTGAAACAACGAAGCAGCAGCAGCAGCAGCATGCACTATCCAGGCCTTTATTTTTTAGATACTTATTTATTTGGCTGTGCCGGGTCTTAGTAGCAGCACACAGGCTTTTGAGTCTTTCTTGCAGCACGTGGGATATTTAGTTGTGGCATGCGAGCTCTTAGTTGTGGCATGTAGCATCTAGTTCCCTGATCAGGGATCAAACCAGGGCCCTCTGCATTAAGGAAGAGCTCAGAGACTTAGCCACTGGACCACCAGAGAAATTCCTCCAGGCCTTTTAAACTTGTTCACTCTGATCAGCTAGAGCTGATCTAGCCTGCAATATTTAACATCTCCCAGGAAGCAGAGATGCCCCTGGTGTTAGGAGGGGTAAGAGCATGGGCTTTGGAGTCAGATTTGAGCTTAAACTCTAGTTTTGTCCTTTTATTTGCTGTGCAACCATGAGTAAGTCACTTACATTCTCTGAGCCTTAGTTTATCTGGGACTATCACTTAAAGTTATTCAAAGGATGTCATGAAGGACTTTTGTCTTATAAATAAAATCTGAACCTTTTCTGATGCCCTTTTCTGCACTGAGATAGCCATTTAATTTCTTATCTTTAACCCCATGAATGTGTTTGATGACACTGATAGGTTCTCCTTTCTTGTCTTTTTTTTTTGGCTGCATGACTTGTGGGATTGTCTTGATTAGGGAGCAAACCAGTGTCCCCGAAGTGGAAGCTCTAAGTCTAACCGCTGGACCACCAGGGAATTCCCTAGGTTTTCTGATGTTGAACACTTCTTGCATACCCAAGATAAACTCTCCTGGATACTACTGCATACTTTTAATACCTTCTTGGATTCTGTTATGCAATATTTCATTTAGACATCTTTACATCTACATTAGTAAGTGAAATGAGCCTAGAATTTCCTTTTATTGTCCTTAGCTAGCTTGGGAATCAAATGTACCCAAGCCTCTTAAAATAAATCTCACTCTTTCATATATTTGAAAACAACTCAAACAATTTGTATATCTAGAAATTAGCTGGTCTTAAAACTGGAGGAATTCACCTGCAAAGCCATTTGTGGTCTGAGTTTGGAGGGGAGGGGACGTTTTTATTACCATTTAAATATCTTTCATATTTACTGATCTATTGAGGGCTTTCTTTGTCTTCTTCCAGGAATGTATCCATTTCATTTAAATTTTCAAATTTGTTAGTGCATAAATCATACCTGATATTCTTTTATTGACTTTAAAAAAATCTGTGAGATGTCTCTAGGAGATTTTTCTACTGAGAACCAGAGAATGGTTTCTGGTCCTATAGACAGTGGTTTGGACGCTGCTACTGGGTCCTCAAAACTTTTTACTATGCGTCAGACTTGGAGTACCGGGCAGGCACAGTCCCTGCCCTCGAGAAGCTGGCATCCAAGAGGGAGAGATGGACCCAGAGGAGGGATGGGGACAAAGGAAAACAAAGGAATCAGCCTCAGAGGGTCAGGAAGGCTCCTCCACCTCCAGCTGAGCTCAGCCCTGGCCTTTGACCCTGTCTGGAGCCTGTGACGCTGGGAGGAGAGCTGAGCTGAAGGGGGCGGGGCCGCAGCAGATCTGCTGCACTGTGAAGGGGAGGCGGCGGACGCCGGCACCCTCTTCCTATCTCAGGTCCTTTTCCTTCCCTGACCCAGCCACCTGCAGTGCATATGATCTCGCTCTTTTATCTAAGACCCACGAGGAACCTGAAAAGCTGATTTTAAAGCCCAAAAAGATTCAAAGGAGGAGGAGAGAGGTCTGAGGCTGTATCAAGTGGCTTTAAGAAATCGACCATCCCCAAAATGGTCCAGATGAACCTGTTGGCGGAGCAGGAATAGAGGTGGAGATATAGAGAACGGATGTGTGGACTCAAGGAGGAAGGGGAGGCTGGGGTAAACCCAGAGAGCAGCCCTGACACACACACTCGCCGTGTAAAGCAGGCAGGATGCAGGATTCGGGGTGGATGCTCGGGGCCCGTGATGACCCAGAGGGGTGGGATGGGGGTGGGTGCTCGGGGCCCGTGATGACCCAGAGGGGGTGGGATGGGGGTGGGTGCTCGGGGCCCGTGATGACCCAGAGGGGCGGGATGGGGGGTGGGTGCTTGGGCCACGTGATGACCCAGAGGGGTGGGATGGGGGATGGGTGCTTGGGCCACGTGATGACCCAGAGGGGCGGGATGGGGGGTGGGTGCTTGGGCCACGTGATGACCCAGAGGGGCGGGATGGGGGGTGGGTGCTTGGGCCACGTGATGACCCAGAGGGGCGAGATGGGGGGGTGGGTGCTTGGGCCACGTGATGACCCAGAGGGGCTGGATGGGGGTGGGTGCTTGGGGCCCTGTCATCACCCAGGGGGCAGGCGGGATGGGGTTGGGTGCTGGGGCCCTGTGATCGCCTAGGGGGTGGGAGGGAAGTGCAAGGGGAAGGGCATGTAAGTATACATAGAACCGATTCACTTTGTTGTACAGCAGAAACTAACAGCATTGTAAAGCAATTATACTCCACATTAAAAAAAAAGAAATTTACTGATCCAACTCCTTTTTAGCTTGGGTGGGGAAAAAGACATTAAAATGACATTAAAAATAAAATAGAAACTGCCTCAGCCAAGAGGGCCTACAGAGACAGGACAAGAAAATGGAATGTGGTGTCCTGGATAGGATCCCGGAACGGAAAAAAAGCTAAGCAAGTCTAAATAAAACATAGATCTTAATTACTAATCACACAGCAATAATGATTCATTAAAGGTCACAGACATACACATGAAAGCAAAGTGTTATGCGCAGCATCTATGGGGACTTTCTGTACTATCTTCACAACTCTTCTGTAAATCTTTTTAGAATGGTTCTAAAAAATAAAGTTTGTAAAAAAACAATAATAATAATAAACGATCAAATGAAACAGAACAGAAGGAGAGGCCTTCCTCTGTGCAGGCTCTGTGTGTGCCCATGAGCTCAGGTCTGACTCACAGCATCTTGAAGGCAGAGACCAGTATCACACAGGCCAGGAAAGCGAGGCAGCTTGGATGGGCACCCTGCTAGCAGTCGCTGTTCTGTCTGACTCCAGCCTGGCTTCTGACTTCTCTCCTGGCTCAAGCTCAAAAGCCATTCCATGGGATGTGCTGAGATGACAGGAGTTTTTCCCCTAAGTTCTAGGGTGGTTTCTGTCATTCTATTCGGCACGACTGTGGCAATTCCTAGAGGAAATTCCTCCCTGCCTTTAATTACACCCACTCTCTGAATGTGCAGTCGGCACTTGGTGTCAGATCCCTAAGAGAATGACACTTGAAGCCCTGTCTTCAAGGAACTGCAGACAGACCCAAGGGCAAGTCCTGGAGACAGTTCAGTGGCATTTACTCAAGACCTGGCCAGGCCTGTCATCCTGAGAACTTCCCAGGTGTTACCCCTAACCCCACCTGACCCTGTTGCCCACCCATGCCAGGCACTACACCCTCTCATTTAATTCATAACAACCCTTGGGGAGGTGGCCTCATGCCCACTTTATGGATGAAGAAACTGAGGCGCCATAGGATTTTTGTGCTGTGCTGATTTGGACGGGAACTGAGATTCCAGCCCACTCTTCAGGGCTGTCCCCCAAAGTCTCCCACCCGCTTTCCTGAAGCACCCCCCATTCCCTGCCACCCTGTCAGCCTCCAACGACCTCAGCTGGCCTCACCTCGGAGCCAGCGCAGGAGGAAGTGGTCATCAGCCTTGGGCAGTGTGGGGAGCAGGTCCTGAAGGTTGTCCCGGAACTGAGGGAGGGGATACAATGGTCAGAGGGGCTCCCACAATCCCAGCCCTGTCCCAGACCTTCCCAGCCTCCAGTCTGCCGGTCCAGTCCTGCCCGGGGACCCTGCGGAGTTAGCAGCACATGCCCGGACCAGGTTGCGACCTGGGAATGGGCCAGCCCTCAGCCCACCATGGCAGGAAGACTTGGATCCTACTCAAACCTGAGGGGTTCTTTGTCCCACAGGACCCTTGTTCCATAGGTTTGAGGGAGGGTTGTGCCATCTCTGTTTTTATAACCATCCCTGGTGAATCTGATGTAGGCCCACTAGAACATTCTGGAGACGTTGCCTGTATATTGCATCCTGAGGGTCTGGACTTGGAAGCAAGTAGCTTAACCTTTCTGATACTGTTTCCTTGTCTATCAAGTGGGGATAATGATACATTTGTGCCAGTCAAAGGAGTTTGTGAAGGTAAAGGCTTCAGATTCAGGCCTGGCTTGCAGCAGGTGCCAGACACATGTGGGGCTCACAAACCAGGAGCCTCGAAAGAAACTCTTCTCCAGCGTCTGAAACTGCCCTTTCACAGGCTTAAGGTGTGAGCCATGGGTGTGCTTGGAGAAGGAAATGGCACCCCACTCCAGTATTCTTGCCTGGAGAATCCCATGGACAGAGGAGCCTGGTGGGTTACAGTCCACGGGGTCACAAAGAGTCAGGCATGACTGATGGACTGAACAGCAACGGTTGTGATGCCCTTCTGTCCCCCGCAGTTGCCACCCTGAATTCACAGCTTCCGGCCTCTGGCCATCTGCAAACTGATTTTTTTTTTTTTTTTTTTGGCCATGCCACAGGATTGTGGGATCTTAGTTCCCTGACCAGGGATTGAACCCAGGCCACAGCAGTGAGTCCTAACCACTGGATTGCCAAGGAATTCCTGGAAAACAGAATTAATGCTGTAGCACCTAAGACCTCCTCACAGTTAAGACACTACCAGGTGAGGCCAGGCTTCCCTGGTGGCTCAGATGATAACGCGTCTGCCTGCAATGCGGGAGACCGGGGTTCAATCCCTGGGTTGGGAAGATTTCTTGGAGAAGGAAATGGCAACCCACTCCAGTATTCTTGCCTGGAAAATCCATGGACGGAGGAGCCTGGTAGACTACAGTCCATGGAGTCACAAAGAGTCGGACACGACTGAGCGACTTCACTTTCACTTTCAGAGGAGTCCCATAGGGCTGTTTTGATATCACCAATCCCCCTCCCCCATTTCCCTTTAATGAAAACATTAACAATACGGAGAAGGCTTAGCGCCTGGCGATTCAGAAAGCCACGGAGAGAAACCAAACAAATGTTGCAATCTGGGCAGGAGACCTGGGCGGCTGTCTGCCCAAGGCTGCCTCAGTGCAAAGGCAGGGCCACCCTCCTCCACCTCCCTCAAGGGACAGGGCTCGGTGGCCAGGCGCCAGCAGAGGTGGAGAGCGGGACTGAGTCGCAGAGAGGCCCAGAGAGGGGGGCTCCTGGCCCAGGTGGGTGCCCAGCTCCCTGGACAACCTGTGCACTGGAGCCGACGGGCTGCACGCGCACTCTCCAGGGTCCCCTTTCGCGGCTGTGCCCCGGGGGCTGCTGGGCCCCTGCCCAAGCCTCCCCGCTCCCAAGCTCCTCACCCGGCTCAGCGCCTCCTGCTGCTGGGGGCTCAGGTCCCCCACTCTGCCGCTCATGACGCCCTGAGCGCCGTGTCCAGGACGAGTCTGCCCGCCCCGCCGCCCGGGCTGTTTCTGACGGGCGGGTCGGATGTTGGTCCCGCCCCCACGGCCTGAAGAGCACCCCTCCTTCCAGCTTTGCGCCTCCGCTCGGGGACTTTTCCCACAGTCGCTGAGGCACATCCTACCCGGGGCAGGGAGGGTGACCTGCCCCAGAGGGATCCCAGAGCACAGACTCCAGGCAGGGTGGGGGGTGGGGCGGGCCACCCGGCTCTTCCCACCTCCCGGCGACCTCATCCCAGGGGCTCCCACAGGGTCCCCAGGCACAGGCGAGACAGGGGGCATCAGAGACACGTGGGCAACTTTCAGGGATCATACCAGATCTCCTTCCCAACAAACTTAATAAATTTGGTTCCCCCCCCTCTGGATGGTCGCGTGCCTTTCTGCCAGCCTGCCCCTGGTCTTGACCACAGGCTGGGTGCTTGCTAGTGCCCCCTAGCCCGCAGGAGCTCCTGTAAGCAGAACGGTTTCAGCCTTGAAGACAGCCTGGAGGAGGGGCTTCCTGGTGATCCAGTGGTTAAGACTCTGCTCTGCCGATGCAAGGGGTGCCGGTTCCATCCCTGGTTGGGGAACTAGGATCACACGTGCCCTGAGGTTTGGCCAAAAAAAAAAAAAAAAAAAAAAGATGGTCCGGAGGATTGCATGAGGCAGCCTGGGA
Organism: Nanger dama; assembly: GCA_917880005.1. Lineage (NCBI taxonomy): Eukaryota > Metazoa > Chordata > Mammalia > Artiodactyla > Bovidae > Nanger > Nanger dama. Next base: position 1,923,346 of record CAKJTW010000122.1, on the reverse strand, counting down.
TGGGCTCCTAATCATAGTTATTACTGTCGAGAGACTGACCAGAGCAATGACGTGCAGGGGCAGAGAGCTAAAAATGCACCCTCCCCCAGGGTGAGCTCCTCAGCCCACAGGCTGGGACTGGCAGGTGGCAGCCCCGGGCGGGTGGTGGAGGGTTGGGAAGCCCAGGGTGCTGGGCAGCTGACACAGGGGTCTAGGGCGGCATCCGAGAGCTAGGCAGAGGCCACCAGGGATGGTGAGGAAACTCAGGTTGCCTGGGCAGGGATTTTCGAGGGAGAGGAGCAGGTGGGAGGTGAAGGTCAAGAGGGTGGTTAATCTGGTCACTGCAACCTTTACCTGCTGTCCTCACTTGCGGTCAAACCACGCTCTGCGCTTAGCCGGCCGAGCTGGTGGCCACCAGCCACATGTGGCCGGGCCCTGGGAACTTGGCTTGTCACTAGCTGTAACTATGAAATGCACACCGGCTTTTGAAGACAGCACTCCCAAAATGAAATAGTTCATGAATTAATTGTTATACAGATTACACGTTGAAGTAATTTTTTTGATGCATTGGGCTAATATATTGTTAACATTAATTGCACCATTTTTTTCACTTTTTAATAATTATAATTTTTTAGATTAATAAACTTATTTTTAAGGGCAGTTTTGGATTCACAGCAAAACTGAGCAGAAAGTAGTATAGAGAGCTCTCATATACACCGCCCCCCCCCGCCCCCTCACCCCACAGTCTCCCCCACTGTGGACATCCCCCACCAGAAGGGACGTTTATTACAATCAATGACTTGGTTTTGTACATGCTATGGATCGGTCAATGTACAATGACAGATTCACCACTGTGGTATCATAGAGAGTAAATTCACAAGCTCACTACCCTAAAAATCCTCTGTGCTCTCTGCCTTCTCTGTTTTCATTTTTTTAAGAATGTGATGAAAATTTAAAATCACATGTGTGGCTCACATTTGTGGCTTGCATTATATTTCATTTGGGCAGTACTGTCCTGGAGGGATTTTAAATCTTAAGGGAAAAAAGAAAAAGAAATTACCAAAGGCTAAAAGAAAGCAAAAGCGACGTTTACCATGTTTCTAGAAGGGGATGGTCTGCACGTAACAGTAAGGGCAGAAACCGCACAGGGCGATCGGCTGGCTTGCCTGGATAAACATGCAAAGATCTGCGAGACAAGAAGGGGGATTAAGGCATTAAGTCATATTGGCTAATGTGAATTTGGGAAAAAATAAAATGAGACAGAAATTGATATCCTTATAAAGCAGGGGTCCCCAGCCTCTGAGATCTAATGCCTGAGCATCTGAGGTGGAGCTGATGTAATAATAGTAGAAACCAAGTGCACGATAAAGGTAATGTGCCTGAATCATCCCGACCACCCCTCACCTCCTTGGAGTCTATGGAAAAACTGTCTTCCACGAAACTGGTCCCTGGTTCCAAAAGAGGTTGGGAAATGCCATTATAAAGAAGGCACGCAAATTGATAAGAATGGCCAAAGGACACATGGCGTCAATCATCAGAAGACAGAATGTACAGAGGCAATAATCAAGTGGTTAGTCCTTAACCTCCAGGTCACCAAAGGAATATGTATACAAGCAATGATACGCTTTTTCCTCCAACAAATCAGCAACAAAACAAAATAAACACACACAAATATGCAGACACAAAATCGCTTTAAAAACGATAATAAATTTCGTTATAAGTTGGTGAAATGGAGACATTCATATGTTGCTGGCAGGACTGCAAATCCATTTCAGCTTTTCTAGAAACTACGGACAATACCTATTATTAGAATCCTTCAATCGTTTACCACGTTACCCAACAATAATCCTAACTAACAAAATGTTTCCAGCTTAAAGTTGTTTGTGGTTAATAGGAATACTGGAAACAATTTTTCAGAAAACCGCTGTGCTTAATATGATGATGAAGGCTTTATAACAACATGGAATAAGTACCGTGAAACAAGCTGGAGGAGGTAGGGCCATGTGACAGGCCGCGTGGTGTGTGGCTCAGTGTGAAGTCATGATCAGCTCTCTGCGACCCCATGGGCTGTAGCCCACAAGACCCCTCCATCCAGGGGATCTTCCAGGCAAGAACACTGGAGTGGGTTGCCATCTCCTCCTCCAGGGGATCTTCCCAGCCCAGGAATTGAGCCTGTGTCTCCTCCATTGCAGCGGATTTTTTACCACTGCACCACTTGGGAAGCACTATGCTTCTAGAATGTAAAAGAAATCCACTAAATAAAAGAAAAGGCAGACAAGAGACTTGTCCCCAGCTTTCCTCACTCCTTGGGAAGTCATATTTTTAAATACCACAGGTAACAAGTCACCTCTAAAGAGAAGTCTTTATTTAACTAACACTTTCCCAGTGTTTTCTATGGGCCAGGTCCTGTTCTAAGGGCTTTGTAAATATTAGTTCAGGCTGTTTAATGGGTAATGGGAGCCACATTGGTAATTTTAAATTCTTTAAAATTTGAAGACTTAAATTTTAAACACATTAAAATTTAGACACATGAAAATTTTAATTGTAATAATATAGTTTATTTAACATAATGCCTCCGAAGTATTATCATTTTGGTGTATAATCAATATGATTCATAAATGAAATCATTATTTAATCAATAAGTTAATAGTGAGAGAAATCAAAGAACTAAAGAGCTTCTTGATGAAAGTGAAAGACGAGAGTGAAAAAGTTGGCTTAATGCTCAGCTTTCAGTAAACTAAGATCATGGCACTGGGTCCCATCACTTCACTTCATGGCAAATAAATTGGTAAACAATGGAAACAATGACAGACTTAATTTGGTGGGCTCCAAAATCACTGCAGATAGTGACTGCAGCCATGAAATTAAAAGACGCTTGCTCCTTGGAAGAAAAACTATGACCAACCTAGACAGCATATTAAAAGGCAGAGACATTACTCTACCAACAAAGGTGCATCTAGTCAAAGTTATGGTTTTCCCAGTAGTCATGTATGGATGTGAGATTTGGACTATAAACAAAGCTGAGCGCTGAAGAATTGATGTTTTGAACTGAAGTGTTGGAGAAGACTCTTGAGAATCCCTTGGACTGGAAGGCGATCCAGCCAGTTCATCTTAAAGGAAATCAGTCCTGAATATTCATTGGAAGGAATGATGCTGAAACTCCAATACTTTGGCCACCTGATGCGCAGAACTGACTCGTTGGAAAAGACCCTGATGCTGGGAGGGATTTGGGGCAGGAGGAGAAAGGGACGACAGAGGATGAGACGGCTGGATGGCATCCCTGACTCGATGAACGTGAGTCTGAGTGGGCTCCGGGAGTTGGTGATGGACAGGGAGGCCTGGCGTGCTGCAGTCCATGGGGTCACAAAGAGTCGGACACGACTGAGTGACTGAGCTGAACTGATGGTGCTTTCTTTTCTTTTTTTTGTATTAAGTCTTTGAAGCCCAGCATTCATTGTGAGGAGCACATTTCCGCTCCAACCAGCCTCCTTTCAAATGCTGGGCCAGCCGCACACGGTGCTCTTCTGTCTGCCTGTCTTTGCCTTGCTGCTCGCTTATTTATGTGCTTCTGGCTGTGCCGGGTCTTCCTTGCCGCATGGGCTTTGCTTCTCTCTGGTTGCGGTGGGTGGGGCTGCTCTTCTCTGCAGTGTGTGGGTTTCTCATTGTGGTGGCTTCTCTTGATGCTGAGCTCGGACTCAAGGGGGCAGGCTTCAAAGTAATGGTGTGGGGGCTCAGTCATTGCTCTTCCCAGGCTCTAGAACACAGGCCTGGTTGCTCCGAGGCATAAGGGATCTTCCCGGATGGGGGATCAAACCCGTGTCTCCTGCATTGGCAGGCAGATTCCTTACCACTGAGCTACCCGGGAATTCCCCGTCTGTTTTGGTTTGGTTTTATTGGTCGCATCTCACAGCTGGCAGGGTCTTAGTCCCTTAGTCAGAGATTGAACCCCGGGCCCGTGGCAGTGAAAGCAAAAGTCCTAACCACTGGACTGCCAGGGAACTCCCCACTCGTGGCGTTATGGACTGCATCATGTCCACCCCCCAGTTCATACACTGGAATCCTAATTCCCAGTATCTAAGAAAGTGGCCTATATGGAAACAGGGTCCTTACAGATGTCATCAGTTAAAATGAGGTCCGAGTGGAGTGGGGTGGGCCCCTAATCCAATATGACTGATGTCCTTATGAAAAGGGGGAATTTGGGTACACACGTGCCGACAGGGAGGAGGCCATGTGAAGATGAAGGCGGGGATCAGGGCAATGCTTCTATATATGAGCTGAAGAACACCAAAGATAGCCAGCAAACCACCAGAAGCTAGGGGAGACGCAGAGAATAGATTCTTCCTCCCCGTCCTCAAAGGAAACCAAGCCTGCTGGCCCCTTGATCTTGGCCTTCTAGCCTCCAGATCTATGAGGCAATAACTCTCACTGCTGGAGCCCCTCGGACTGGGTGCTCTGTTGAGGTAGTCAAGCAAATTAATACAGGTGGACAGTGGTTGCCGCATGGGACAGTCCAGCATTGTCTCATTTAACTCTCTAGACACATTCTAAGGTTGGTACTACGATTATTCCCATTTGTGGGTGAGGAAACTGAAACCAAACCCCGCCCGCCTAGGTCTCACACTCGGCAAGCAGCAAAGCCAGGATTGGAATCTAGGCGGTTGGTGCAGGGCCAGGTGCTAAGCCTTTGTCTGCCGAGGATGGTTCCAGGTCACACGTTCAGTCTCTGTTTCTCCCATGCAGGATAGCTGTCCTGCCCCGAGCCTGAGCCTCCGCTGGGCACGGAGGGCTTCCATCCTACCCATCTGGGCGCCAGGCAGCCGGATCCCCTCTTATGTAATGTGCCGTCTCCTCCCACCTTCTGAAACGTGGCTCACTTCCTTGGTGCTCCTGACCCACGGGCCGAGAAGCCGGGCTGTGATGACCGCAGTGTCGCGGTATGTGGCCCCACTCCCTCACCTCCCTGCCCACTCATGGCGGAATCTCTCCCTCCCACCTCCCAGCTGCTCAGAGAATTCCTGGCATCTCTCAGTGGCCTGCTCGCAGTCCTCCTTCACACCTGTAACCTGCTAACTGAAGGGAAGCCTGTGCGGGAAGGGCCTCTCCATCGTTGGCATGAGATCAGCTCTGCCAGGAGCTCCTGCTCACTCTTCCCCCATCATGGCTAAACTGATCCCATTCTGTGGATGTCTAGGCTGGGCAAATGCCGCTCGATGTTCCTCCAGGAATGTAGGGCTTGGCTTGGGTCACCCTGGGTGGAGGGGTGGAGAGAGAAGGTCCACCTGACTCAGATGCCCAGGGCAGGGTGGCCTCACACCTGGGCCTGCCTGGGGAATGGAGATTAGGCTCTAGGGCAGCTGGAAGAGTGTCTCCTTGGCCCCACCAACCAACTCAAGGTGACCCCAGGAAAGGCAGGACCTTACATGACCATACCCCCACTATCATGTGTACCCTAGAAATGGAGATGGCCACAAGGGCCTGGGAGAGACAGAGGTGGCCAAGGAGATTCTGACCAACTACCCCCAGAGACCTGGGACCAGGGAAAGAGGTGGATTAGGGGCCGTAATTGGATGCCTGTCTCTCTTCTCCTGCAAAAGATGAGAGACCTGGCATTTCCAAACCGCAAATGACCAAATAGGGTGTGTATGGAGCTATCTGTCTCCCCTTGCTGCTACCGCCAGCTGCAGGGCCTTTGCACAGGCCATTCCTTCTGACTTGAGCTCACTTCCCTTCCCTCCTCCTCCCATACTGCCTATTCATGCCTCCCTGCCTCCTTCCCCTCTCCTAAATGCTCAGGCAGACACCTGCTCCTCTTTGCAGAGACTTGCTCTCACTAGACATGGCTTGGTTTGGTATCTGACTCACCCCCTTAACTGTCAGCCCAGTGAAGGCATGGGTCATGCTTCCTGCTCATCTTTGGACCCACGTGCCCATTTCACATGTGCCAGACTGAGCCTCACAGGCTGGTAAGAGCCAGAACCAGGGTTTGAACCCTCATTTGCACCCAAGTCCTGTATCCTTAACCAATATCTGTCCTGGCTGCCTGAAGATAGAGAGTTCTAATAGAAGTCTGAGCAAGACCACTGCTGTGGAGGTCTTGGAATGTCCCCAGAGGAAGTGGTGTTTGGGTTGGGCCTCTAAGACAGGAATAGGAGGAAGATGTTCTAGATGGAGAGGTTTGCATAAAGAAGCCTCCAGAGGCAAAAGGGAAGAGGGATACTCCAAGGGCAGGGGGCTCAAAAGACTGAGGTCAGGCCACGCTGGGACTATGCCTATCAGCTATCAGACTGGGCGGTGGCCTTTGACACTTTTAGAAGACACGGATGTGATTCCTCCTATGGCAGGACAATAACCCTGGGCCTGGTGTGAAGGGTAAGGGCAAAGGGAGATGTTCAGAGAAGCAATACTGGTCAGGACGCTGTTGCACAAGTGTGCGGTGAAGGCGGGCAGAGAGCGCGGGGAGCAAACAGTGAGCAGGGCAGGTCAGAGCCTTGACTCTCTACCAAACCAGAGCTCTGTCACAACCTCGCTTGGGGAATTATCAAACAGCTACTTGGTGTCTGATCCATGAGAATTACCTGTGAACTACAAATTCATTACAGCTGATGGTTTTGAGCACTTCAAATACCTGAATAGCAAATAGAGAAACCCAGGGAATCCAAAATCGTTACTACAGTTTTATCTAAGCTTGTTCCAGAGATATCCCACTTGAAATTACTTTATTGATTCTTATACTTGTTTCCTGGGCTTCTCTGGTGTCTCAGAGGATACCTTTGGCAGGTATTGGACCTGCCAATATAGTAGATGCGGGTTCAGACCCTGAGTCGGGACAAGCCCCTGGAAAAGGAAATGGCAATCCACTCCAGTATTCATGCCTGGGAAATCCCACGGACAGAGGAGCCCGATGGGCTACAGTTCATGGGGTTGCAAAAGGCTTGGACACGACTTAGTGACTAAACAACAACCATCTATTTGTTTCCGTACCTTCCTTTGGTGTAGTCCTTGGGTTACAACTGTATTCTTTGACATCTTTAAATTTCAATATTCTCTTTTCACTGTTTTGTTGGAACTTTAAATTTCCATAGATCCAAATGAAAAAGTAAAAATGCTTTAGATATTTCTTGGTATCAGAGCTTTGAGTTATTGGCCAATTAACTCTGGATTGGGTGGTCTATATCTCAGGGTTTCTCCCAAGGTGATTAAAGCCTGGACTTACGGTTGTCAGGCTGAGTATGCTATTAACAGTTCAACTTCACTTTTTATCTCGATCAGACTTTGAAAGTTCACGCTTTTCATGCATGGTTTGTTTGTTTACAACTTAGAATGCCCCCTTCCTTCTTCTCAAATATCTTTCTATGCTTTCCTATTTTTATTAATCATTGGTCTGATTTCTCTCTACCCTGCCTCATTGGTGGGGCTTTCTGGAGGCATGACTTCTGAGGAGGTGAAGGGTCAGTTTGTCTCTGGTGGTCCTCTCCTCAGAAGGCCACCTTGTACAGCCCATGCTGTATGTCACCGCTCAGTAGAACTTTCCACGAGGGTGGACACTTCCTGTATCAACCGTGTCTAGCTGGGTAGTGTCAAAGATAAACAAAGTCAAATGCTAGTTAAAGAGGTAAGGATGGATTTTATTAAGCATTAGCTATTGAAATAGGGAAGAGAGCCTGGCATAAACTGAACTCAACTTTGTTGAAACAAAATGCAGTTTTTTTCTTTTTTAAACTGCATCAGGTCTTGGTTGTGATTTGGGGACATCTGCTGTAGCATGCGGGGTCTAGCTCCCTGACCAGGGATCGAACCCAGGCAGCCTGCATTCGGAGTTGGAGTCTCAGCCACTGGACCACCAGGGGAGGCCCTGAGAGGAGGGAGGCTGAGCAGGCGCACCAATTCCTAGAAACCCTCACATAGGAAGGAGAACCTGTGAGCCAAGAGTTCTTTCTTGGTGGGGAAGGGACGTGTGTTCAGAGGGGCAGCAGCACAGCCACGTGCCAGGCACCTCTTGGCCTCATCTCCTATTTTCTGTGCTCTGAGGCTTTGACACCTGGGGCTCTGCTGACCCTGGAGGGACCACCCCTCCCAGGGACAGCCAGTTCCTAGAGAGAGAGTCAAAGATGTTGATGCTGGGAAAGATTGAGGGCAGGAAAAGGGGGCGACAGAGGACGAGACAGCTGGATGGCATCATCGACTTGCTGGATGTGAGTCTGAACAAGCTCCGGGAGATAGTGAAGGACAGGGAAGCCTGACATGGGGTTGCAAAGAGTTGGCCACCACTGAGCAACTGAACAACAAGAGAAAGTCTTGCCCACGAGTGTGCTTTTCAAATACGGAGCCCACACTCCAGCCTCCTCCTGTATCAGGCTCAGACTCAGGGCAGCTGGTACGCAGCGCCAGGTTCCAGACAAATGGGACAACCCCTTGGCCCCAGAGCCAGCGGAAATCACTCAAAACAGCCAGTTCTAAGCCTGCTGACCCCGCCTCACCCATTCCTTCTGGGGAAACCATAACAGAGGCTTCTGCCCGCAGGTCCGCCCCTACTTGCATCTCATGACCCCCCTGCCTCCCACCCACGCCCCCTGTTTCTCTGGGTGATCCCCTGTGGCATCCACGCCCTCTCCTCTAGGGAACTCTGAGTAATGCATTATCTTTTCAACGGCAATTGCTTCCAGTTCTGTCAGTCATATGAAATTTCACCCTTTCTGTCTTTTAAAGGTATGTATGAATTTGCTTTTGGCTGTGCTGGGTCCTCACCGCTGTGCGTGGGCTGTTCTCCAGCTGCAGCGGCGGATCGCGGGCTCTCGGCGCTCGCGCTTCGGTAGTTGCGGCCCCTGGACTCCAGAGCGCAGGCTCGGTAGCTGGGTAGCTGCGGTGCGCGGGTTCAGCGGCTCTGCGGCACGGGGAAGCTTCCCCATCAGGGATCAAGCCCGTGTCTCCCGCTTTGGCAAGCGGATTCTTTACCACTGAGCCATCAGGGAGCCCTGCACATTTTTTTGTTTTAACACAATGTATTTCAGAACGGGAACTCACGACTCAGTATCGGTTGGTAGAAAAGGGGCCAGGAGTTTTCTCTGAGCTTGAGTCACAGGGGCTGGAGAGTTTTTCTTTTGCTTTCCTGGCCGCCACGGTCCCAGCAGTTCCGAAGATGCAGACCCACTGGGACAGATGGGCTGGGACCAGCTCTGTAGGATCCCCATCCTTGGGGACCTTGGAGGGGGTCTGGCCAGGGAAGGCTGTGAGCTCACTGCAGACCCAGACGCCACAGAGGAGGGTGTGGGAACTGCGAGGCTTTAGAATTTCTCTATCTTCTCCAGGGAGGTTTGGTCTGGGAGTAGCACCTCCACGGTGTAGCTGACGTGCTTGGCATGGATCAGGCTGTAGGTGTTGTCAAACCTCAGAACGTCTACATCGACGGGACAGACATTCAGAGAGGACGCCCACCTGGGACCTCACCCTCCTGTCCAGGTATTAGACCTGGGTGCCACTGCCACACCTGAGAGCCTGGAGCCAGGGCCCCCGACCTGGTGGGACCTGATGCACGGCAATGCACCTGCCCCCACCCCCAGGTCCAGGGGGAGCCATTCCCTGCCAACACTCACAGACGCCGGCTTCCGTGCAGGTGAGGCTCCCGTCCTCGGGCACCATGTGGGCGTTGTAGCGCTGACTGGCCAGCACCTCCGTCATCTCCCCGGCCCGCTGCCGCTCCCCCCATCTTGGTCTTCAGGAAAACCCCGAAGCCGATATCCCCTCCGTCCGACGCAAACTGCCACCTGCAAGGGACAGGGCCCCACTGACTGCCACCTGCCTGGGCTCCGGGCCCCTCCCGACCGTGCCCAGGTGTGTGGGGGCGCCGTGCCCACCTGAGCACGCAGCCCGGGAACAGGATCTCGTTGTCCACCTGCAGGGAGGAGCCTCGGCCCACGGTCGCCTGGTGGTCGTACTGCACCCTCACGTGGTTGCGCAGGTAGTAATGCTGGGGCACGTTGCCCCCATAGTTGATCTGTGGGTGAGGGTGGTGAGCGGGCACTGCACCACGGCCATCTCCCCTCCCTCCCCGTCCTCTGGGCACCGGACCTTGGTCAGGCACTTGGGGTTGCCGTCCGGGGTCAGTCATGGTCCCCCCGAACTCCACGGGCAGCTGGTCCGGGCTGATCAATTTCAGCAGCTCTTGCTTCCAGTTGCCTGTGGGGACAAAAGTGGGGCTCTGTGGGGGTTGGGGGGCTCAACAGAGGGCAGTGGGGCCAAGCCCAGGGCTGTCCTGTGCCATATGACAGCCTCCCCCTGCCTCCCATATGCTCTCAGTGCCTCCAGGACAGAAGCCAAGAAGATCCAGGTCCAAAGTGTCTGTGTGACCAGCTCCTGCCCCTTTAGCCCTGTGCCCCCACTGTCCGTCCAGGTGTTGGCCCAGGAGGCATCTTTTTTTCTTTTGGGCCACGCCATGTAGTTTGTGGGATCTTAGTTCCCTGACCAGGGATGGAACCCAGGACCTTGGCAACAAAAGCACTGAGTCTAACCACTGGACCACCACCTTTGCAGGGACTCAGATCAGTGTCTCCTGGAGCATGAGGCTGAGCACAGGCTGGCTGTACCCTGGGCTTGCCTTTCCCTCAGAGACTGAACTCAGCCTTCCATTCAGTCCCTGCCCTCAGCTCCTGCAGCTCCAGCACTCTCAGAACTGGGGGGCAAAGTGTATCAGCCCTCCTCCCCCAGCGCTGCTCTGAGAAGCCAAGGTTGATCCACAAAGGAATGAGAGCATTATGGGAGCAAAATGGGAGGAAGCAGAGGTGGACACCCAACATACCCTGGGGTCAGTGTGGACACAGAAACAAAAGAGACTACCCCGTGCATTCTCCTTTAAGGGAAAAGAACTCTTCGTTTATAGGCTTTTATTTTATGGAAAAAAATTAAGGATGTGTACAAAGATTTATCTATAAGCATCTGCACGCCTCACTCTTCCCTAATGGCAAAAAAAAAAAAAAAAAATTACAAACAACCTAAATTTTGGACTTTACCAAAACAGAATAAAGTTTGTCACATGGTATGTGAAAAAGGTAGGTAGTAAAACAGTATAACATGGTATGAACCCATTTTTAAAATGAGTTTCTTTGAAAAGATAGTACATGTTACTAATAGTTCCTTGAGTAACAGGATTTACTCTTTCTTCTTTATATATTTCTATATTTTTCTAAATTTCCAAATTTTATCAGTTATGTAATTTGGAAAACCTCCGTCTTATTCTCCCCATTTTATGGGGGGAAACTGAGGAATCTGAGACTCAGAGCCGGTGACTCAGCCCACTTGCAGCTCACATGTGGCGCTAGCTGTAAAGAATCCGCCTGCCAATGCAGGAGATGGGGGTTCAATCCCTGGGTCAGGAAGATCCCCTGGAGAAGGAAATGGCACCCCACTCCTGTATTCTTGCCTGGGGAATCCCATGGACAGAGGAGCCTGACAGGTTATAGTTCTGGGAGTCACAAAGAGTCGGACACGACTGATCAGCTGAGCACACGTGTAATTTGAAAAACCTGCCTCTTATTCTCCCCATTTTACAGGGAAGCCTGAGGAACCTGAGACCCAGACAGAGCTGGTGACTCAGCCCACTTGCAGCTCATAACAGACAAAGTCACTCATCAAATTCCCATCTCAGTCCAGAATTGGGGGCCCTCACCTAGGCTGCCTCTGGGAGTCTCTCAGAGCCCTCCTGGCCCCTCAGCCCTCTGGCAGGTGGGCACGTTGACCTCAGCAGTTGCTGCCTAAGGGAGTGGGTCCCGCAGAGCAGCTGTGTCCCCGAGCCGGGTGCCCTCGCGTTCGGGAACCTTCCGGTCTGCGGAGGGGCCGCCCTCAGCTCAGGCTTTCAGCTGCAGAGGAGCTGCCCACTCACCTCCGAGGATCACCACCTTCTTGCGCGTCTCCTCAGTGATGTACGGCTTGATCAGGTTGAAGGCCACCGGGAAGAGCTTGGGGGCTGAGACAGGCACCGTTTCAGGGTTTCCTGGGGTCTCCTTTCCCTGCCTGTGGCCTCCGTGCCCCCTGCACCGCCCCCCACCCACTTATGCATATGCGAAACTGGTTCACTCACCTTTCACAACAATTAAATTCTTCAAAATCTCAGGGTAGTTTGCCTCCAGTGCCGAGAAAAACTGTAGGGTCAAACTCAGGTCAATACACAAGATGCCGGTGACTAAATGCTGCCCCCTTAGGCCCTGAGGCCTCTCCAGACCCCCACAGCCACCCAGACGAGAGGAACTCCCACTCTCTGGTTTGCTGGGTCCCCGTCACAGACACGCCCCCGAAGCCACTGGTGCAAGTTCTTGACAGATTTCCAGGGGATGACCCCACCTCCTGCAGACCAAAAAAATCCCCTCAGTCAGGTCTCTGAAAGGTTTCTCTCTATGTGGCTTCGGGACAAAATGCTTCCAGCATAAGAAACATTCAAAGTTGCAAGACATGGCTTTTAAAAAAAATTGGAATGTAATCTACATACCGTAAATTTCACCCTTTCACAGTGTACAGCTCAGTGGCTTCAGTGTATGCACCCAGCTGCGCAACCATCAGCACGGTCTAGTTGCAGAATATTCTCACCACGCCGGAAGAAACCCCATACCATGAGCAGTCACCCCTTCCCCACTCCCTGCAGCCCTGGATGACTACCAGCGTGCTTTCTGTCTCTGATGGATTTACCTAATCTGGATATTTCATATCAAGGGAATATATGTGGTCTTTTGAGTCTGGTGTTCTCAATTTAGTCTGTTTTCATGGTCCTTTTTTTTTTTTTGGACCTCGTTACACAGCTTATGGGATTAGTTTCCCAACCAGGGACTGAATTTGTGCTCCTTGCACTGGAAGCGTGGAATCTTAACCACTGGACTGCCGGGAGGTCGCTCGTGATGGTTCTTGAAATGTTAAAATGTCTAGGTTCTCTGCTATCCTGGATTGAGCAGAAAGAAAAGGCAGGCTGGCTGCCCCAGGGGAGGCAGATCTTATCAGTCTCCCTTCCTTCCTCAGGACTCCCGGAGATGACTTACTCGCAGCCCCCTCCCAGCTAAGAGAGGGGAGAGTAGGGAGGGAGTATAACAGGGGAAGGGACACCCACGGGGTAAGATCCCGCAAGCCTCAACTAGAGAGAAGTCTGTGTGTGTGCCACAGAGAAGATCTGACAGCCAAAATAAATACGTAAATATTTAAAAAAGAAGAAAAAGGAGCCGCAAACTTGTGGGTGGAATTAGAGAACCTCCCCACACACAGCCCACACCAGCAAGTGAGGGACAGAGACCCAGGCGAGGGGGCACCCAGACCCCTGGGTGGGGCGCCCTCACCTCCTGGATAAGCTCCACTCCTGGCTTCCACAGATGCCTCAGGCTCAGCCCCTCGAAATCAAAAACAGTCGAGATTTTCTCCACTTTCTTCCCCAACTGCAAGGGAATGCTGAGAGGTGAGACCCCAGGAGGGCCTGTGCCCGCTACAGCCCACAGGAGGTAGGGCTGGGCCCGGCTTATCCTGGTTCCAGCTGGCATGGAGGTTTCATGCCAGGAAGCCAGGTGCAGGGAGACAGGGCCGTCCCCGACGGGCAACCTCCTCTCCTCTGCCCCTGGGAAGCAGGTCACCCGAACCGTGTCCACTCAGAGGCGCTGGGAGGAGCCGAGGAGCTCCAGGAAGCAGGTGCCCCGTGCTGGGGGCTGCCTTGGATGGGGGGCAGATTTCGGCGATCCAAGGGGGACCCCCACCTCCTGGCTCTGCTGCTCACAGTCTCGCAGGAGCAGCTCCAGGCTCCGGAAGTTGAATCTGAGCATCTCTTGTTTGGAGACAGAGAGGAGGAGGCCCTTGAGATCCAGGCCTCTGATGATGTGGTACCAGACGGGGCTGCCCTCCCTGTCGTGGCCGCAGAAGCCACTGGGCTCGTACAGCCTGACCACCTGGATGGACGAGCGAGAGAGCAGGGCTGGGCGGCAGGGGCAGGCTTGACAGAGAGTCGGGCTCTGGGGCGGGCAGGGCACCGGGGGCTCACCTCTGAGGGCTGCCACGTGAGGATGTTGTCCAGATCTTGTTGCTTCCGGAACGTCACATGCTAGAGACACAGGGGGGCGGGGTTGCGCAGCTAAAGACCCCTCCTGAGCCAAAGGGTCTGCGGGGACCCAGGGACGCCAGGCCAGGCCCTGCTGCCTGCAACCACTGAGGGCCTGCCAGGGCATCCCGGGCTCCATGGACCCAGAACTGAGGGTGGGGACGTGAGGGGGACAGAGGAGATGGGGTCTGACATGGATGAGGATGGAAAGACTCAGAAAGGACCATGTAAAGCCTGCATCCGTAGCTGCCTCTCCTTGAGTCATCCCTCCTGGTCCCCAGGCTCCAGTCCCCACATGGCTTCCCAGGAGTCCCCCAAGCAAGGGCAGACTAACCCTAACTCTAACCCTAGTTCCCAGTCACCCTTAGTCAAAAGCTTAGACTCCCTAGGTGGCCTGCTGTGTCCCCGAGGATGGGCCTGGGCCACCCACTCAGCTGCATCTCTCCCGTTTCTCTCTAAGGCACGACCTCCTGGGCACCTGAGTTACTCCAGCTCCCCCCGCACCTCAGGGCCTTTGCACGGCCCTGCCCTCTGTCTCTAGTCGTCACACGGCTGCCTCCTTTGGGCATTCGTGCCAGAGCCAACACATCGCCCTTCGGCAAGGAAGGCCTTCCTGCTCTCCCTCACTTCCTTCTGTCTTACTGTCTTGATTGCAATTTCCACTCTCAGGAATTGACTCGTCTATTTATTATCTGGTTTCTTTTCTCTCTCTTTCCGCCACTGCACTCTCCCCAGTGTGAGAACCAGCGAGGCTCTGCTTTGAGGTGCAGTGGATGGTCGTTGCAAGGAAGGAAGGAAGGAAGGAAAGAGGAAAAGAAACAAGGAAGGAAGAAGGACAGAAAGAAGAAAAGACAGGGAATTCCTGGCGGTCCAGTGGTTAGGACTCCAGGCTTTCATGGCTGAAGGCCTGCGCTCGATCCCTGGCCCACGAGCTAAGATGCCACAAAGGGCAGGAAACGGGGCCGGCAGGTATTGCCCTCACCTTCCGCAGCATGTCCTCTGATTTCTTCAGGTCAAAGCTCCGAGCTGCAAGGAGGAGATAGGGTGGTGGTTGTCAACTCCTGGGGGCAGTGAGTCTGAGCTTGGGCCCCTCGGTGGGTTACTGGCCTCTGGGTTACCATCCACTCAGAGGTGCTGGGAGGGGTCCAGGAGCTCAGGGAAGAAGGCTGTGGATGCCCAGTGCTGGGGGCTGCCTTGGAAGGGTCAGGCTGTGGCTACCCAGGGGGCTGGGAGGGCCCCCGGCCCCCTTACCTCCTGCCTCCCTGATTCGCTGGGCTGATGGCAGTGGGTGTGCCCCTGGGCGGGCCTTGGTGGTGGCAGGTAGAGAAAGAAAGCACTACCCAAGAGGAAGCTGGGGAGACAAGGCGTCCAGAGAAACAGCACGTGGAGTCCCTGCCTCACCCATGGCCGCTGCCAGGGCCCTGGGGACCCTGTTGTGCCCAGGGTTCTTTTCCCTAATGCCCCCAAAACATGAAGAGAGCAGACCCTCCGTATCTGGTGGAATCACAGAGCCAGGAATTATGTAAATCAAGAGCCTCTTCCACTCTCAAATATCATTGAGGATGCCAAATGAAGTTTTGTTTATTTAGGTTATATCTGTTGATACTTACTTGATTAGAAATTAAAATTGTACACAGAAGCTGTGTACACAGATAATACATATTTGCAGTTGCTTCCAATGCCTGTGATTTGGGGCAACTTGTGACACAAGAGAGACCTCGTATGCCCTTGACCTTTATCCCGTGTTACCATCCATGCTCACCTCGGAGCCAGCGGAGCAGGAAGTAGTCATCGGTGCTGGGCAGGACAGCCAGGACATCCTGCACGTTCTCCCGGAACTGAGGGCAGAGCGGGGAGAGACCCGGGTGGGCAGGGGCTCCGCAGTGCCCCACGGCCGCAGGGGACAGGCCGGCGCCACAGGCCTGCAGAGCCCGCCTGCCCGCGGGAAAAGGGCTGTCTGAACAGAGGGGACCCACCTGTGCTGGGGGAGCCGAGGCCTGGGCCAATTCACAACAGTTCCCTTCCTCCCTTTGGGAAATGGCATAAAAATGATGAACAAGTTGACCAAAGAGAGGATGAGATGTAGATTTTTCTTTTCTTTTCCTTTTTATTTTGGCTGCACCATGTGGCTCATGGGATTGTAGTTCCCAACCAGGGATTGAACCCAGGCCCTCAGTAGTGAAACTGCAGTCTCAGCCTCTGGACCTGCCTGGGAATTCCCTGAAATGTGGAATAAATGAGATTTATAGGGCTGACACTTCCCTTACACCCATGGGGGCAGGGTGGGTCCTCTTAAGGGCCCAGCTCTCCACCCTCAGGGAGCCCCCAGGTCAATTCAGGTGGGAGGGTAAGTGACATGGAATCTAGGCTCAGAGAAAGTGAAAGTGAAGTTGCTCAGTCGTGTCCGACTCTTTGCGACCCCGTGGACTGTAGCCCACCAGGCTTCTCTGTCCATGGGATTCTCTAGGCAAGAATACTGGAGTGGGTTACCATTTCCTTCTCCAGGGGATCTTCCCGACCCAGGGATCGAACCTGGGTCTCCTGCATCGGAGGCAGACGCTTTAACCTCTGAGCCACCAGGGAAGCCCCTAGGCTCAGAGAGGTAGAGCAATTTTCCCAGAGTCACACAGCAAGAGGCAAATCGCGTGTTTGATCCAGACCCCATCATCCAGGCCTGAATGAGGGGTGACTCCACCCAGCCCGAGAAGACCCTCTGCAGACAGGCCCCAGGAGGTGATGGGGCAGTTTAGCTGGGCCCCAGCCCTCTCCAGGGGCTGAGGGTGCCACTTCTGTGTGAATGTCACTGACTCTGAGACATAACCAGCTCTCGGGACTCATGGACCTGGACCAGGACTCAGCAGTCCCAGTGCCGTCTGGCCTGAGTCATTCTCCTCTTCCTGAATTTCAGTCTCTTTCGACTCCAAATAGGAGGGTCAAAGACCTAGCTCTGGGAGCCCAGCCCCAAATGACCTGATAACCTCTGTCCTCAGAAACACAAGGAAGGGATATCCCTCGTGGTCCAGTGGATAAGACTGCAAGCTCCCAGCGCAGGGGACCTGGGTTTGATCCCTGGTCAGAGAATGAGATCTCACATTCTGCAACAAAGACCGAGCGTGCCACAGCTAAGAACAGACGCAGCCAAATAAGTGGAGAATTTTTTTAACACATATTTAAAGAAAGAAAGAAGCACAAGGGAGTGTTTGGCCCTGAGCTAATCACTTGATTCATCCTGGAGGCGATACAGCTAGTACACCTGTTCTCCCGCCAAGGGAGGAATCTGAGGCTCACATGACCTGCTCTGCCAAGATCTGGACCTAATTCTGTTTGTTTTGGCTGAGCCACGGGGCTTGTGGGATCCTCATTCCTGGACCAGGGATCTAACCAGGGCCCTTGGCGGTGAAAGCAGAGTCCCAACCTCGGGATGGCCAGAGAGGCCCCTGGACCTAATCCTCGACCCCAGTTGTCTTGTAACAGGACTTATTCTCCCAGCCTAGCTGGAATCTGCCCTCTTTCAGATGTAGAATTCTTCGAAGGCAGGATTTAGGGCCTCCCTCCATGCTACTGAGGTGAGCGACTGTGCCTGGAAACCTCAGTTGCCGTTTTCATGCATGAGGGAAAGACCCCAATGAGCTAGAACGAACGCGTGCCCACTCCTGAGGCCCCAGGCCATATCTAAGGCTGGGACCTGCCACCCCTGCAGCGCTCACCTGTGGGGCCCAGTAGGGTGGCCGCTAATGCCTGAAACATGGCCAGTCTAAATCGAGATCTGCCGTGAGTATGAGATGCACGCAGGATCCTGAAGACCTAGCACCAAAAAAAATCTCAGAAACCCTTTTTATATTGATTACAGGTTGTTGCAATTGATTACATATTGATTACATATCGTTGTCGCAACGATAACAACTTGGCTCTAACGGGTTAAATATATTCTAGGGAATTCCCCGGCAGTCCAGTGGTTGGGACACGGCTTTCACTGCCGAGGCCCAGGCCCAGTTCCTGGTCCGGCACCTAAGATCCTACAATCCGGCCAAAAGTTAATGAGCAAAATATATTATCAACATTGATTTCACTTGTTTGTTTTCCCTTTTTAATGTGGCTGCTAGAAACTGTGAGATGACATAGGTAGCCTGCATTTGCGGTTCAGGTTATGTCTCTATTGGACAGAGCTAGTGTAGACACTGGTCTCCAAGACCCTCGGCGTTGGGAAGAGACCTGGGGCTACAGAGCTCAGAGGGACCTCAGGGGCCCCTGGGGCATTAGGAGAAACTGAGGCCCGTGTAGGACTCTCCCCTCCCCCACCCCCTGCCACACTCACCTGGGCCAGCGCCCTCTCCTGCGAGGGGCTCAGGTCACCCACTTGCCCACTCATGCTGCCCACAGCAGTGTGGGGTCCGGCTCCCTGGTCCTGGGTGCAGGCCCCACTGTGTGTCTCCCTGCAGGCCCTCCTGTCTTCTGCTGAGCTGGTAGCTACGCCTATGCCTACCCCTGCCCAGAAGCCCCCACCCCTTCCTATCAGGCCTGTCCTCTCTTCCTGGCCGAGGTCATTCCTTGCCAGGTGCCTAGGGCACTGACCCTTGGCCTGACCGGCCTGGATTCACATTCTTCTCTGTGAAACAAGGGCAGCGAAGCTTGCCCCGAAGCATGTTGAAAGGTGACACCACCTGTCGTTACACACACAGGGCTGCTCACGCTGCCTCCCTGGCCCCCACCCCCGGCTCCTGTGTTCCCAGCAGGAGCCTCCTTGAGCCAGGAAGGCCACCACTCACCCCCCGACAGAGGCCTGGAACCTCACTGTGTGTCCCAGACTCCAGTGGCCGTCCCGTGTGTCTGGAGCAACTGTGCATGACTCATCACAGCCTTGAGGGCACGAGGCTTCAGGGGTGAGGAGAGAACTCCCCAGGCCCAGATCCAGCAGGTGGATGTGTCACCTGGAGCTGGGTCACACCTGGCTTCGGGTGAGCAGTGACAAGGGCTCCTGGCTAGACAGCTGCCCCAGCTCCGGACAAGAAAGCCAGAGCCCAAAACCAGGACATGGGGGGCTAGTGTGTGCATGGGACCTGCACGCAGTAGGTACTTGTCTGAGACAAGCACTCCCACAGTGTACACAGTAGGTGATCAATAAGAGCTTGCCAAAGAAGTGAAGGCAAGGGAAGCTGAAAGGGGCTGCCTCTCCCTTTTCAGTTCTTATATGGGTCTGTGGTGCCTGTGGGTGCCGAGGGCACCCCCTCTTCAGACTCCCTGCCTCAACCTTCCCCCTGACTGTGCCCCGCCCCAGGGTCAGGTGAGTTCTCTGCTAATGAAACCACCCCTGCACTCGTGTGCCTTGGCTAAGGTGTTACCCTCCGCAGGGATGAGGGCCCCTGTCGGGTAGGACAGGTGTGAAGTAGGCCCTCAGGGTGAGACAGCTCCCTCTCTTCCCATCGCCTTATTTCCACTCCCTCTTTTTCACCTTCTCCCTCCTTCCTTTCTTCTTCCTTTTCTTCCTTCCCATTTTCTCCGTTTTCCTTTTCTCGACCATGCAGCTTGCAGGATCTTAGTCCCCCTAAGATTTGCACCCACGCCCCTGCCATGGAAGCGTGGAATCCTAACCACTGGACCCTTTCCTCTGTCTTTCAACATTTATTAAGAGCTGACTGCGTGCCAGGCACTGGCCTGCCACCCAGAGGCTGACTGTGTCCATAAGACCCAGCCCCTAGCCTGGAGGGGCCTCGCAGACAGGCAGATCCAGGGCTCTGATCCTGGCCTAGCCGAGCTGAGATATGCAGCCTGGAGGCCCTGAACCAGCCTGGGGGCTGGGTTGTCAGAAGAAGGGTGCCTAGAGAGAGAAGGCAGAGCGGGCTTTGAAAAGACGTAACAGTGTGAGGCCTGCAAAGGGAAGGGGGCTTTACACCATAGGAACAGCATGTGCGAAGCCCCAGAGGCAGGCAGCTGCCTGGTTTCTCGTGAAGGGGATGCAGGGATCATGGTGGGGGAGAGGCTCAGCGCAGAGGACGGCCTCTGGCTACAGGTGGAGGGTGGCTCTTAGGGGGCGAGCCTGAGGGGGGGGACAAAAGAGGGGCCCAGATGAGGGGCAGAGTCCAGACCCGAGGGAGTCTGTTACTGTCCTGGGGCTGCCTTAACAAAGTCCCAACAGACTGGGCGGCTTCAAACAACAAGAGTTTATTCTTTCACAGATCTGGAGGCTAGAAGTCTGAAATCCAGGTGCCACGTTCCCTCTGAAACTCCAGGAGAATCCGTCACTGCCTCTTAGCTTCCGGAGGTGGCCCTCACCCTTGGCGCTCCTAGGTTGGTAGCTGCATCACGCCAACCTCTGCCTGTCTTCGCGTGGCGCGGCCCCTGGGCGTCGCTGTGTGTTCACATGACACTTCCACGTCTCGTCAGGCCACCAGCCGTATTGGACTAGGGTCCACACCGAGGACCTCGTCTTTGCTTGATTATATGTACAAAGACACTATTTCCGAATGCCAGTCATAGGGAACTGAGAGGTGGGACTTCAGCATGTCTTTTCAGGGGATACAGTTCAGCCCGTGACAGAGAGGAACAGGTAGCTTCGCTGAATTTCCCCCAGGGGCAGCCTTGATCCCTCCCTGGCTTTCACGGGTCTGGCCTACAGAGGCCTGGTACCCCCCAATGGCCAGGAACGGAGACCCCCGCCAAGACTAAACTTGGTGCCATGGCGCCCTCTGCTGTCCAGGTGTAGCAAGAGCACGCCGGTTCCCGAAGGCGACCCCCTTGTGCGGGGCCGGTTGGAGATCTCCTACTTTCTCAGCCATGGAAGAGCCCTCAGCCCTGAGGCTGAGGTGGCCGACTGGAATGGCGCTGAAGGTCACCAGCTTGGCAGCTGACTGACCTGGGTTTGCATCCTGCCTCTACGGTTGGCTGACTGGGTGACCCTGGGGCTGGTGGCTCTGCTCCTCTGTGTCTCCATCACCGTCTCAGGGCAGCAAAGGGTACTGTGTGTGCTTCCACATGGCACAGTGCTGGGCACAGGGTGGTTGCTCAGTATCTGGCAGCGCCTCATTATCAAAATGTTAATTATGTTAATATGTGAGTTAATAGCTATACTGATTTTAAAACAAACCAGGCAGATGATAAATGCTAATAAAGTAATTTATGTTATTAGCATCTACTAACGGTCAGATTTGTTCTCCTTGGGTCCCCTAAAGGGCCTAAAAGTGCCAATATTCATAGTAATAAATAATGAAATAATAGATTATTATTGGCATTTCTAGGTCCTTAAGTTCCCAGGGAAATAGAATTACGAGGTTCCACGGGCCAGAAAGTTATAATATTGCACTAAGCCACATCTCTCTCTGATTAATAAAAGGAGGGAAAAGTCTCTAATAAGTGTGGAGTCAGTTACAGCATTTCCTGCAAATATACCTAGCTATTGTCAGTTTTATTTATTTTTGCTTATATCTCTCCTTATGAATAAAATAAAGACTCCGAGGGTGTGCTAAGCTCTTGCTACAAGGAACACTACGAGGGAGCGGGCAGTAGCCCCACGCGGTTGGTGGGGTCAAACCGGTACCATGCTGACCAGAAGTCGGACTGAGGTGTTTCCTGCAGTGTGGGAACTTTCAGGGCTAAAACCAGGTGGACCCCAGGAAACTGAAACAAACAGTTGGTCATCCTCATTCCTTCCTACCCTGCTTGGACCAGAAGCTCACTCCAGGAGGAAGACTGATTCAAGCCCAGGGAGGGTGAGTGATTGATCGGGCTGACTTATCCAGCTTCGAATTCTGACCCTGGCACTACTTAGCTGTGTGACCTTGGGTAGGTCACTTAACCTCTCTGAACTTTGGTCTCTAAAGCTAGGATGCTGTAAATATTCAGGTAAGATATATACGCACTTGGTTTGGAGCCTGGCACAAACAGGTCTCCAAGAGTCTCCTGGCTGTAATCTCTGCCTTCCACATCTGGCGGCTGTCTCCTGGTTAGAGACCTAAGGAAAGGCCTTTGTCCCCTTGGGGAGGCTGAGGGAGGCAGGTGGTTGGAGCTGACAAATCCCCACCCTAATTGATCATACTTGACGTGCACGGCTGCTCTCTGGACGTGAGCTCCAGCAGGGCCTGGGCCATCTTGCTGACTGCTGTCTGCTCAGTACCAGCTCAAGGCTAGGGTGCACAACCGACAGCTAATAAATGCCTTTTTTTTTTGGATAATTAAACTGAACCCTAGGATGGGAGGGGGAAGTCCAGGACTGAGGGAGGTTTGGAGCACAAGCAGAGGGTGAGGCAGCCTGGAGAGGTCAGTGGGGGAGAGGGAGCTGGCAGGGACAGGGTGAACAGATGCTGGCTGTGGAAAGGGTTTGGGGCCCTGGGGAAATGGTTTAGTACAGGGTCTGATTCATCCTGCAACGTAAATCTCAAGCAATTCCCTTCTGTTCTCAGAATGTCAGTCACACACGTATATGGGATGGCGACTGCGCCTCTCTCAAAGGGTTACTGTGAGGACTAATGAGATTGCGAGGAACTCTTAGCCTGGATCCAGGGCCTGCTAAGTGCTCCCCACCTCCCTGTCACTCTCACGCACACACACACACATGCACCCACGCGATCTTCTAGGTCTTAGGACCTCAGGGGAGTCCTTCAACCACAAAGGGCTTCAGCATGTGACAGATACACACCAAACCCCGCCCCAGCCCTGGGCTCTGAACCCCTGGGCTCTGCCCACAGGAGCCCACTGTGCTCCCTTGGGGGTCCCCCACCCCCACCAGTCACACCCCCTACACAAACACACCAGGGCCGCGCCAGTCAGCACCACTGAGGCTGATTAACAAAAACACATCAAATTCTTTTACTTCTGAAGTCTCCCTTTAAGGGGAGCCAGAAAATAGAACATTCTTTTAGGGGGAGGGTAGGGGGATTTAATTTTAAAAAAACAACAACTCTAATTAGTCAAATACTGATCTCAATTAGGCCCTGTGTGCAGTGGGCCCAGTCCTCGGCTGGTCGCACCCCTGCGAACAGCCCCACCCTCACCCCAGGGACTGGGGTGGCACCAGGAGGGGCCGCAGGGGTGTGGCCCGCGGGGACCCCCGCCGGGCCCTCCTCGGCGGGGGGGCCCGGCGTCACCACCGCAGGAAGTCCCGGATGAACTTCCAGAGCTTGGTGATCCACAGGTTGACGCCCAGGTCCATCAGGTACTGGATCTCCGGCGTGAGCATGCGCCGGCAGAGCTGCGCATGCCGCTGCCCGATGCTCTTCTTGAGGTTGTAGCCCAGGATGGACTTGGCGCCCAGCGGCTGCCAGGGCTGCATGGCCGAGTCCTGGATGGCCGCCGCGTCCACCGCGCGGCCGCCGTCGATGCAGATGCGGCGCATGCGGTCGTTGGCGCGCCGCAGGGCGGCCACCTCGCGCGCCATGCGCTCGCGCCCGAAGGCCTCCACCTTGCGCCAGAAGCTGGCGTTGAAGTGGCGGTGAGGCGCGCGTCCAGCACGTTCCAGGCCGTGGCGCGCCAGGTACAGCTCGCCCGAGAGGCGCGGCACGGCCGAGGCGCGGCGGGCGTTGAGCTTGAAGTAGAGCACGTCCTCCAGCTCCCAGCACAGCAGCTCCCTGAGCAGCACGAGCGACTCGTCAAAGTACTCCTGCAGCAGCACCAGGTGGAAGCGGCGCTCCACCTCCAGGATGTGCTCCTGCACCTGCGGGCTGCCGGGGTCCAGGTCGCTGTCGTAGCCTAGGTCGAAGAAGAGTAGGTTGCGGAGGTAGTGGGCGTTGTAGCCGCGGGGGGTCGTAGTAGCGGTCGGGGTCCCGCAGGAACTCGGCCAGCTTGTCGCGGCCCGAGAGCTTCCACGTGAAGGGCACCACGGAGCCGAAGTAGTGGAAGGAGGACTCGAAGAGGCGGGCGGGGTCGCGGAGCACGGTGATGAAGGTGGCGTTGGGCGCCACCAGGCCCCGCACCTCGTCGTAGTGGAAGCGCATGTGGTTGCAGATGATATTGAAGCAGGCCCCGGGCCGGTAGTCCTGCACCAGGCTGCGCGCGAAGAAGGCGGGGGTAGTCGAAGTCGTTGCGGCCGTTGGGGAAGGCGAACTTGAGCCCGTAGCTTCTGGCCGAGCGGAACAGGATGTTGAGCAGCGTGCTGCTGGCCGTCTTGTGCGTCTTCATGAAC
This sequence comes from Nanger dama, assembly GCA_917880005.1. Taxonomy (NCBI): domain Eukaryota; kingdom Metazoa; phylum Chordata; class Mammalia; order Artiodactyla; family Bovidae; genus Nanger; species Nanger dama. The sequence continues at coordinate 1,899,203 of CAKJTW010000122.1, read as the reverse complement.
ACGATGTCCCGCCCGCGGCTGGCAGCCTCCCGCCGAGCCGTTGGCCGGGGTGGGGGCCTCTGGCTCGCTCGGGGCGGGGGAGCAGGGTGCCGCGCCCTCGGAGGGTCCTGCTGGGGATGGAGGGGTGGCAGAGCCTCAGGATTCGGCCTGCCGGCCCCTCCACCCCGGGTCTACGGAGCGGGTGGCTGGGGGTGGGGGCGGTACCCGGGGGACTCGCCATGGTCGGGGAGCCTGGGGACCAGATGGGCCTGCGTTCCAGGCTGCAAGGCTTAGGTCAGTGGCTTGGCCTGTCTGGCCTTACTTTCCTCTTCTGTGAAATGGGGACAGTACCCTCTTTGTGGTGTTGCTGTGAGGACAAGAACAAGTCTCATTCGTGGCCACTGTGATGTCCATTTATCATGAACTCGTATTAGGCTGGACCACATGAAACCCTGCATGCAAAAATGGGCATTTCCTCTAGTTCGACTTAATACCTCCAACTAAGGGCACAGGCTTGGGTAGGTGATCAGGCCAATGGGGAGGCAGGATGACTTCACGGTTAGGAGCCAGGCTTGGAGGCAGGCAGACCGCAGTTTGAATCCAGGCCTGTGCCAGCCGAGTGCTCTTGGACTGGGCATGCCCACCTCCCGGCCCCGCTGGAGCCCACCGTGCAGATGGTGATATTTCATTCTTAAGCTCCATGTCTGGCTCTATTAGCACACCCACTTCGCAGATGAGGACACTGAGGCTCAGGGTTCCACAGTGAGTTCCCCTGCCTTCCGTGGGACTTCTGCCCCACATAGCATGATGCAGGGCACAGGGTGGCCACCCAGGAGGTAGACCCAGTCATCAGAGTGGGAGCCACCCCTCCGCTACCCCCAGCCCGTGGGCGCCCAGCGGGGCCACTCACATGGAAGCCAGCCCCGTGTACAGCGGGGGACGGCATAGGAGTACAGCAGCAGCAGGAAGCTGGTGAAGAGTGCCCCCAGCACCAGCCCCTTGGCCATGGACTCCCATGGCTTCTTCTGCGGCAGCGGCATCTCAGACACCTGCAGGGGGTGGGTGGGGGTGCAGAACAGGCCATGTGTTAGGAGGCTGGCCCCAGGGAGCCCTCACCACCATCCCCAGCCTGGCTGGCTTGAGAGGCAGCTTTTAACACTGGGACCTGCCTTCGCCAGCTCTGTGCGGCCCCGCCACCTCAGCAGTCAAGATAAGGACAGCATCTGGGCTGCGGATGGACACGGTGGACTAAGCCAATGCCAAGAAAAGCTGGGGCGAGTGGCAGGGGAAGGCTCTGCTGCCTGGGTCAGTTTTCATTTGTGAGCTGAGTGGTGGGTGTATGGGTGTTATCAGTTTTATTTTTTGTAGACCTTTCTGGGCTTCATAAGGAAATCGTCTAAATAAAACAAGGAAAAGAAGACCCTTTCCTAGTGCCCTGTACCCCCAGGCCTGGGCCAGGGGTGTCTACAGAGAGGGCCCTGGGGCCTGAGTCTCTCATCTTTCTGAAGCCTCACCCAGCCTGCCTGGCCCCCCTGCCACCCTTCCCAGCCGTCCAGTGAGCGGCTGAGCTCCTTGACTCTCCACACTGGCTCCCATTCCCACGGGGTCTGTAGGGGACCAGGTGGAGACACCGAGGCTCAGAGTGAGGAAGGAGAGGACTCAGATCACACAGGCCTCTGCCCACATTTCTGCCTCTTCTCCAGCTGCTGGCAGGCTGGGTCAACCAGGTTAAGTCTGAATTGCAGGTGAACAACAAATTTTTTTCAGTTATCTTTTTGTCCCAAATAATGCCTAGGATATACTTATACTAAAAATTATTCCGTATTTCTCTGAATATCAGATTTAACTAGATGTCCGGTGGCCAGATGAATGCTCCAGCTCTCAGCAGGGAACCGCTGGACTGTGTCTACAGGGGGCTCCTGTGTGCCTTGGGACCAGTCTGTGACCTCAGGCTGAGTAGCAGGCAGCCCAGGAGCTGGAGCAGTCCATTCACCCTGAAATTCTCCCTCGGTCACAGCCTTTTCAGCAGCCTGGTCTTACTTTTCAGTCCCTGGTGGCTCAAGACAGTAAAGCATTTGCCTGAAATGCAGGAGACCAGGGTTTGATCCCTGGGTTGGGAAGATCGCCTGGAGAAGGAAATGGCAACCCACTCCAGTACCCTTGCCTGGAAAATCCCATGGAGGGAGGAGCCTGGTAGGCTACAGTCCATAGGGTCGCAAAGAGTCGGACACGACTGAGCGACTTCACTTCACTTTTCACTTTCCTGGTTTTTCGTTTGGGGGCTAGGGTTTTAGGTCTGACTGTGGCGACCCCGTCAGCAGGGGGCTGAGGCCTGAGCTGAAATGGGGGCTGTTCAAGCTGAGCTGTGGGGGTCCAGGACAGAGCTGGGACTCAGGGACCTTCTTATGGCCCCTCAGCTGCAAAGCCAAGGTCCCAAACTTTCCATTCCGTGCTGCACTGGGCCCCGGGCGCTGGAGGCCATGAGAGGCCATCCATGCTGCCCGTGATCACACACACGGCACGTCACCACTGACCCTGGGGGCCAGAGGCCGGCCAGCCAGCCTGGAGGAGAACCCCTGGGAGAGTGACCGGAGGCACTCACAAACCTTTCCCAGAGAAGGGGCATTCCAGGCCTACCTGACCATTCCCTGAGTCCCCCGCTGGTCATCTAGAAAGTGCTCTCACAAGAAAGGGCACGAAGAAGCAATTTGCAGAGAAGAAAACTCGCCAGAGGGAGCCTGGCTTCCCTGGTGACAGGACATATCTCTGTCCACTCTTAGGCAAGGTGGACAGAGTCGGGAGGAAGGAGAGTGTTTCCAGAGGGTTTTCCTTTTGAAGGAGACTGTAGAAACCCTCCCAGTTCTAACTCTTCTTCAGAAAGACTTGGGGAAAGTCACCCAAGTAAGGGTGTTCACAGCAGTTTGGTCAGAAAAAAAAGAAACCACGTCGGTGTCCATCAGCAGGGATTCACTGCACAAACCAAGGCCCGTCCCAGACAGAGGCACCTGCATCCGCTTTAACAGAAAAAGAAAGCAAGGTAGAGCTGAACAGACTGGCTCAGAAACGCACCGTGCCCTGCTAACATGAGAAAGGAAAGCTCTGGGAGAGCATGCCACCAAATCCATATAGGTGATGGCAAATACATGCAGACCCAGAAAGAAACCCCTGGAGGGCCATGCTCTAGGTTTTAACAGTGGTATCTGCATAGCTAGGGAAGGAGTATATGAGCAAATACTCTCCTATATTTTGCATTTCTGTAAGGGTTGGGTTTCTTTATTAAAGAGAATATATTACTTTTTAATCAGAAAAGGCAATAACATCTATTTACTATATTTTAAAGAATAGATATAGCTTGTAAGGTGGGCAAAGTCAGCTTGCGATGGTCTGGTCACAGAGAGGCCTCAGGAGAGGGAGGTGCTGACCTGGAAGCCCCAGGCCCAGGTTTCAGTCACAGGAACCCTTTGGAGCCTCAGTTTCTCATCTGTAAAATGGGGAGGCTGGTAGTGCTAGCTGTCTCCCTGCCCTGCCCCCGCAGAGATGGAGCAGGTAAAGTGACTGGCACGTAGTTATCGCTCAAAGAGAGTGGGAACCTGCTCAAAGTCCTGTCCTTGTCATCCTCAGGGTGGGTCCCCTTTGCCAACCAAGCACAAATCTGCCCCCACCTCAAGCGCCCCCACCGGCCACCTGTTCCTTGGGGTCCCACAGGGCAGTCCTGGCTGGGCCAGAACCTCAGACTCAAGGCCAAGCCCTGAGTGGGGCCCTGGGCCTCGGTTTCTGACTAAAATGTGGAGGACTTCAGATTGCTGCCCTCTGACTCACTGCCCCCAGGGCCCACCCCTGTCTCAGGAGCCCACTCACCAGGGCACCTTCCGGAACTCAGGGAGGCTGCTGGTGAGGCTCTGGGCAAGGTCAGGCAGCAGGGGGGCAGACCGGCCTCCCAGGACCACCAATCAGGCTCTGCCTGGCCCCGCCAGGCCCGCCCCCTGACCCCCATCAGGGCTTTCACTCATTCATTCGTTCATTTCCCACTCTGGCTTCCTCAAAACCAGCCGGGCCCTGTCCTGCCAGGTGCTGGGCCCTGGGCCCTTGCCACCCTCTGGTGTCACTTCTGAGCCCCTCTAGGAGCCAGACCCTGGGACAGGGGCTTCTCCAGAGCATCTTACTGACTCCACCCACCTATCCTCAGAGGCAGACCCCACTGTCACCCCTATTTTGCAGACTGGGAAACTGAGGCTCTGGGTCGCAAAGCAGGGGGCAGAACTGGGATTTGAGCTGTGATCTGTTGGCTTGCAATGTGCATCTTCCCGGGTGACCGTGGTGGCTGCTGCCCGGCATGCCGCAGGCCCAGCCCCAGCCCGAGAGGAAAGGGTGTGCACAGTGGGACCTCACACAAGGCCGAGGCTTGCAGGCAGCTGACAATCCCAGGTCTGAGGCCACGAGGTGGTGGTGGTGGCTTAGTCGCTCAGTCGTGTCCAGCTCTTTGCGACCCGTGGACTGTAGCCTGCCAGGCTCCTCTGTCCGTGGCATTTTCCAGGGAAGAATACTGGAGTGGGTTGCCGTTTCCTCCTCCAGGGCATCTTCACCACCCACGGATCGAACCCGTGTCTCCTGGCAGGCAGATTCTTTACCACTGAACCATCAGGGAGGCCTCAGGCCTTGAGGTACCGAGGACAAACGCAGCACAGCCCAAGCCTCCCAGCCTCCCCCTTGGAAAACGGTGCCTCCAGAAGGTTGAGGCTCAGAGAAGGCAGAGCACCCATCAAGGTCACACAGCACAGCAGTAGCAAAGGTAGGACTAGAGCCCGAGTCTTCCTTCTCTGCTGTGGTGGGACAGTCCCAGGCACTCAGGGCAGACTGCCCCCTCCCCAGCCCACCTCCTCTATTCCTGTCCTCATGGGTTACCCCAGCCAGACCGCCCTCCACGTGTGCCGACGGCTGGCCCCTGGCCAGACCCAGCAGTCCTCCTGTTCAGCTGGACCAGCAGACTCCGGGGAACGAAGGGGAAACGGGGCTCATCCTCTGCAGCGTCCACACAGGGACCCCAAGCCCAGGATGGTGAGCCTTCCAGCCTAGGGCGTCACCACCAGGCAGGCCTCCGTCCCAGGGCATCCTGCTCCCCCAGGGGCCGTGCGCAGGGCAGAGGAAGACACCTCACCTGGGGCCAGGTCTGGCTGCCCCTTCCTTCTCCCTGCCTGAGCCACGTCAGCCTGAGCCAGGCTGCCTCTGCGGTCACTGGGAAATGGGAACGCTCCAGTGACACCCAGGAGTGTGCTGGCTGGCTCCCTCTTGCTCCAGCGGCCGTGAATATTCATGAGTTTCCTCCCTGGGGAGAGCAGGTGGTGTCCTATACACTGCGGGCGCTGTCCCGGCCCCTCTGCCCCCCTGGGTGGCCCCCCACACACCCTCTCTCGACCTCAGCACCCAGGCAGCTCCACCATCCAAGGGCTCAGCAACGTCCCCGGCGTCCTTGGCCCAAGGACACAGGCAGCCGCAGAGCCCTGCAGAGAGCCTGGGACTGGCTTAAAGGCCATGGGAGGGACACGAAGGCAGGTGAGCGTGGAAGCTAATTGCTTCTCCAATCACATCTCACGTTAAGTCTCAAAGCTGCCCTCTGAGTCAGGTACAACCGTTAACCACTCCCCAGGTAAAGCGACCCAGGCTCGGAGAGGTGAATTCACCTGTCCAAGGTCACACAATTAGCCATGAGCAGACAGAACCAGAGTCAAAACACGGCCTTACCAAACTCTAGGGCTTAAAGATGCCCAAGCCATGACCTGAGACCAAGGTTGGCCTAAAAGCTGGGAGAGCCCAGAGTGCCAGGACCTCAACCTGGACGGTCCCCTGAGGCAAAGTACCTGAGCAGGACTAGAAGGACGAGTCTGATGAGACTTCCACCTCTCTGAGCTCCACCTTCCTCAAAAGGTACAGAAATGCTGCCTCTCCTGCCTCCACCCTGGGTGAGGTGGTGGCACAGGACACCCCTGGATCAGCCTCCAGGGATCTGGGCTGATCAGAGATGTGGATCCTTCCCAAAGTCTCTGTAGGAACAGGTAGGTCTAGGGGCCCTCAGGCTCAGCCCAGGCACTGGAATCTCTCATCCTTGCTCATGGACAGAGGGTGCCCAGAAAATCCCTCCCCCCGCACCCCACCAAATCCTTCAACACTGATGCCCAGGGACCCACCATGGCCCATGCATGAGCCCTGTGTGCTCAGCGATCTTTCCCCCAGAGCCCCGCCCAGCACACAGGGGAAGCCCAGAGTCCTCCTCTCCCTGGGGGGCTGAGCCCAGTCCACGGCTGGCATCAAACAGCAGACACAGAGGTTTATGAACGTGGACTCTGGACCGGAGTCTAGTCCTGTGCTCAGGACTCGGCATGCATCACGCACCCTCATGACCTTTGCAGGGAGGCCCTCTTTATCCCCCACTGTACTGCAGACGAGAAAGCTGAGGCGCAAGGAGAGGAAGTGACAAGCCCAGAGTCGGGAGGTAGCGGGGAGATGTAAGATCCTCGTCCAGGTGGGAGTGGAGCGCAAGCTTTTGAGCAAGAAGTGAAAGTGTGAGAAGAGTAGGAATCTAGTAAGAAGAGCCATGTAAATATTTTATTTACACACATGCGCACCATAACAGAGTTTCAGAAAAATTAAAAGCGCTGCAAGGCTGGGAACTCCCCTGGTGGTTCAGCGGCAAAGAGGTTACACTGCCAGGGGCAGGGGCCCAGTTCAGCCCCTGGTCAGGGAGCTAGATCCCACGTGCTATCGCCGAAGACCCCATATGCCACAGTTAAGACCTGGTGCAGCCAAGTAAACTTGTTTTTTTAACCTGAAATTTTCATATTTCTAAATATTGTTCCTGTCATAGTGGGATTGAGGCCAACCATAAGGGAAAATCTTTGCTTCTGCTCTTAATATTTCTACTTGGAATTTGGTCCCTTCATTTTCTCTCTGACAACAACAGTGCTCCGAGTAGCCAGTGTGCGCGGTGCACCGTATAATTTGATTCAACTAATTTTCATACTGTTCGTTATTGGCCGGCCTTTAGCTGGCGTTCGACGTCCGCAAGCACTTACCATACAAAAACTTCATTTTAGAATGGCGAATGATCACCCAGCAAGAGTTTTGTTAGGAAAATTATTTGAAGAATGATAGAAGATGCCTAAGGAACCTTCTGGTCCACTGACGCTCAAAGGAACAGACTATAAAATAAATTGGGAAAGATAGAGGGAAATTTCAGTGTAGTATAACCTAGACTTCTACTTTTTATTGTATATTCATTTATATCCAGAAAAGCAAAGATGAAATTCTAAAGATGCAAATGCATGCTAATACTCTAATCCTCTTGTCAACACCAGCTCATTCTGTATGCAATTTTGGTTCCAGAAATGTACATTTTCCTCTCCCATAAAATTAGTCTAGAGGCTGGACATGAAAACAAGTTACTAGTAGCCAGTTTTCCCGTTATGATAAGTGACCCATAACTTATAACTCACCACAGTAGAGACATAACAGCTTCCTGTGCGCCAGCAGTTTTGTTAAGGCTGCGTCAAATGTGAATGGCATGCATGCACGTGTTTAGTTAGTCATGTCCAACTCTTTGTGACCCTTCGGACCGTAGCCTTCCCAGGCTCCTCTGTCCATGTGACTTTTCAGGCAAGAACACTGGAGTGGGTTGCCATTTCCTTCTCCAGCGGATCTTCCCGACCCAACTATCAAACCCACATCTTTGTTTCTGCTGCATTGCAGGCGGATTCTTCATCCACTGAGCCATGGTATAGGATATGGAAAAACCAATGAGCATGGATTCAAAACAAATTCCTCTTTTAATTACAACATGATAACAGGTCAAGAGAGTTTAACATCTAAGACAAGGGGAACTCAATAAAACAACAGCATCTTGATGTAGTAATTAAGATATATGACTCTATGGCTGTCATGGGTATCTCAAGCACTTTGGATCTTTTTATTGCTTCTATCAAAAACTACAATACAAAACACTACTCTGAGTGGTGGTATACTTGGTAAGCAGTTAGCATATTAAAAAGCAGATATACTAGATATGCTAGATAAGCAGATATGCTAGATAGCATATTAAAAACCAGAGACATTACTTTGCCAACAAAGGCTATGGTTTTTCCAGTGGTCATGTATGGATGTGAGAGTTGGACTGTGAAGAAAGCTGAGGACTGAAGAACTGATGTTTTGAACTGTGGTGTTGGAGAAGACTCTTGAGTCTCTTGGACTGCAAAGAGATCCAGCCAGTCCATCCTAAAGGAGATTAGTCCTGGGTGTTCATTGGAAGGACTGATGCTGAAGCTGAAACTCCAAAGTTTTGGCCACCTCATGCAAAGGGTAGACTCATTGAAAAAGAACCTGATGCTGGGAGGGATTGGGGGAAGGAGAAGGGGATGACAGAGAATGAGATGGCTGGATGGCATCACTGACTGACTCGATGGATGAGTTTGGGTGAACTCTGGGAGTTGGTGATGGACAGGGGAGGCCTGGCGTGCTGCAATTCATGGGGTCGCAAAGAGTCAGACATGACTGAGCGACTGAACTGAATTAGTAAGCAGTTTGGGGAAGTATGAAGAAAAGACATGAATAAAAGCATTTTCTAAAGTGAGATGTTTGGGATTAGAAGATGTGAGCTATTATATATAGAATGGATGAACGTCAAGGTCCTGCTGTATAGCACAGGGAACTATATTCCATGCTCTGTAATAAACCATAATGGAAAATATATATATATATATAATGGAAAAAGAATATATATATGTGTGTGTGTATAACTGAATCACCTTACTGTACACCAGGAACTAACACAACATTGTAAATCAACTATACTTCAATAAAATTTAAAAAGAAGAGCTGCATGGAGCCAAGCCTTCCAGAGTGCAGTGTAGATCCCAGGAGCTGTGCCTGCAGCCTTGCCAGAGGGCTCTCTTCCCCAAGGGTCAGTGACACCGGCTCTGGTGGTGCTGCCCCAGGGGAAAGTTTTCCTTTCGTGTGATTTGATCTGCTCCTTTTCGGCCGTGCTGGGTCTTTGTGGCTGCATGGGCGCTTCTCCAGCCAGCGGCGAGCCGGGGCTGCTCTCTAGCTGTGGTCCCCAGGCTTCTCTCCGAGGTGGAGCATGGCTGCAGGGCATGCGGGCCCCAGGGCTTCAGCACGTGGGCACATTAGCTGCAGTTCCCAGACTCTAGAGCACAGGCCCAGCAGCTGTGGCCCGCGAGCCTAGCTGCTGCGTGGCCTGTGGGATCCTCCGGGCCAGGGAGCGAACCCATGTCTCCTGCATTGACAGGTGGGTTCTCTGCCACCGGGCCAGCAGTACAGGTGTTCTGCCGGTACTGACTGAGCACCTGTACAGCGCCCAGCACTGGAGTGCAGGCTGCCCAGTGCACGGAGCCCAGGCTTTCGGGGCTGGGGGTGAGAGAGGAGCGCGCAGACAGCTGTGGGCGCTCTGATGGAGACACAGGCAGAGCTCCTTGGTGCAGAGAACACACTGCCTCCAGCCTGGAGGGGCGGAGCCGGGGTGGCCAGGGAGAGCTTCCTGGGGCAGGGGACTCGGCAGAAGCAGCGGCGTGCTTTACTGTTTCCAAAGGCAGTTAATTCCCTTTCTCACTGGGTACGTGGCTAAACTGCCTTAGCTGAGTGTTCTCATGTGACTAAATTCTGGCCAATGGGATATGAGCAAAATGACAGCTGGAGAGGTTAAGTGGGCCAGTCTCTGTGATCTCCTTTCCCACCTGCTAGATGAGTGGGTCTGGAGACGGGCAAGGCCAGGAGGTGGGAGGAACCCTGATCTCTGCATTTCTGATCATCAAACATTTGATTAAATTCAGGAAAATGACAACAAAACTGCCATTGCATTAATAAGCCTTTTAAAACTTGGGACTTGGGACTCCCCGTGGCAGACCAGTGGTTAAGACTCTGCGCTCCCAACGCTGGGGACCCAGGTTCAATTCCTGGTCGGGGAACTAGATCCCACAGGCTGCAACTAAGACTTCACACGCAGCAAGCAAAGACCCCCGCATGCCACAAGAAGATCAAAAATCCTGCCAGCAGTCTCTGCAGCCAAAACACAAGCAAAACCAACCTGGGGCTTATCTGTTTCAGCAGCTAGCACTAACGCAGAATAAGCCAGTCAGAGAGAAGAGCCTGTGCAGGGGCCCAGGGCAAGTGAGAAGCTAACAAGCAGCCAGCCCGGCTGGGAGTGTCCAGCACATGTGCCTGTGAGAGGCTGGGTGCGCGAGCAAGAAGACCAGCAGCACAGCCAGAACGGGGGCAGGCAGGACACACAGGGGCTCGGGACGCGTGCTAAGGAACCTGGCTGGGATCCTGTGGGCAAGGGGAGCCCTGGGACGGTCTTCAGCAGAAAAGGGAGGATACGGGCCTCCCCTCTGGCTGCCGGATGAAGAATGAGCTGTAGGGGTGGGAAGGAGTGGGAAAAGCAGGCACACCTAGATGGTAGTGGTCTCAGCTGTGCAGGTGTGAAGGGACCTGGACCAGGGAGAAGTCGGGACGGGACTGGACACCCCCCTGTAGATCGTGGCATGGACAGCATTCGGTGGGTGGTGGGGTGTGGAGGAGGGGTGGGGGAAGAATTCCTGCTGGGGGTGACTGGCTGGCTGTGGGTGGAGCTAGTCCCTGAGAAGGGGAGGCTAGAGAGAGGTGGGTTTGGTATTGGGGTTAGGGGACAAGGTCAGTTCCAGTTTAGGAGACATTGAGTCTGGGGGATGTACTGGGTGCCTGTAGAATGTGCAAAGAGCAGGAAAAACCTTTGCTCGAGTGCAAGAGAGAGATCTCGGGCGAGAGAGTATGGGGGCCATGGGCACAGAGGTGGGAACTGAGGCCGGAAGAGGAGATGGGGTCACCAGGGAAAATGGGAGGAAAGAGAGGACCTCTGCACTTACAGGAACAGAGAGGGGAAGAGCCCCCTGCCCCCAAGGAGATAAAGGGCCTCCAAAGCCATTGTCTACAGAACATTTTGTAGAACCACTGATCTCTGAACCCATTCCCTCACCAATGGGCACCACTGTTTGTTCAGTGGGTGCATATAGGAACAGGGATCTGGCAGATCTGGCTAGCTCTGTCCTAGAGCTAGCCGTTCCCTGTGGTTGGAAGGGAATCTCACAGGGACACGGGAGGAGATTTTAAGAGGAGAGCAGAAAGACTCTCCCCACAGTGCTCGTACATGCAGTGTATGTACATGTGTGCCAAGTCACTCCAGTCACGGACAACTCTGGGACCCCATGGACTGCAGCCTGCCAGGCGGCTCTGTCCATGGGATTCTCCAGGCAAGAACAGTAGCATGAGTTGCCATGTCTTCCTCCAGGGATCTTCCCGACCCAGGGATCGAACCCCGGTCTCTTACGTCTCCCGCATAGGCAGGCAGATTCTTTACCACTTGCACCACCAGGGAAGCCCCACTTGGTTCATGTTTGACAGCAAATATCCTAGTTCTAAAGTGCCCGGCCTCCAGCCCAGCATTTCTACCTACGGGAATTTGTTCAAAGAGGACAAACGAGATCCGAGATGGAGCACAAAGATGGCCATTGCAGTGGTGGTTAGCGAAGGAGCGAAACAGAGACAACCTCAGTGTCCAGCTGGAGGGGCTGGTTGGAAATACCACGTGACGGGGACTTCCAGCGGTTGAGAATCTGCCTTACAATACGGGGGGATGCAGGTTTGACCCCTGGCCGGGGAACTAAGCCCAGGAGCAGGGAAACTAAGTACCCAGGCTCTGAGCCCCCGTGCTCAACACCCTGTGTGCCACGAGTCGAGAAAGGCCACGCACTGCGGCAAAGATCCTGCGTGCCACAGCTAAGGCTCGCCACCACCTAATGAAGAGCTATTTTACAGAATATATTATGTGCCATACATCCAGTGATCCCATATGTATTCATGCAAATGACATCTGTAACATATGGCGATGGCACCCCACTCCAGTGCTCTTGCCTGGAAAATCCTATGGACAGAGGAGCCTGGTAGGCTGCAGTCCCTGGGGTCACTAAGAGTCGGACACGACTGAGCAACTTCACTTCCACTTTTCACTTTCATGCACTGGAGAAGGAAATGGCAACCCACTCCAGTGTTCTTCCCTGGAGAATCCCAGGGACAGGGGAACCTGGTGGGCTGCCATCTATGGGGTCGCACAGAGTTGGACACGACTGAAGCGACTTAGCAGCAGCAGCAGCAGCAGCATATAGTGAAGTGGGAAAAAAAATACATATCTACACATGTATAAGCTTCCCTGGTGGCTCAGAGGTTAAAGCGTCTGCCTGGAATGCGGGAGACCCGGGTTCGATCCCTGGGTCGGGAAGATCCCCTGAGAAGGAAATGGCAGCCCACTCTAGTGATCTTGCCTGGAGAATCCCATGGAGGGAGGAGCCTGGTCCATGGGGTCGAAAAGAGTCGGACACGACTGAGCGACTTCACTGCATTTTCACACACATAATATTCACACACAGATAATTTTGTTTTTACAAAGAGTCTGTATTACTTGAAAAATAACGATATTTCCATTTTGAAAAACTGCCGTCTGGGTGGAGGAGGAGGGAGCCGTGGCTAGTCTGAACCATGCCCCACCTCGCTGTGTGACCTCGGTAGGCAAGCCACCCTCTCTGAACCTCAGTGTCCAAAAGCAGGGGAGAAGCAGCAAGGGTCTGGGACAAAGAAGCTGAAAAGTGTGAGCCACACAGTTGAAAGGGCAGATGGAAAGGTTGGCTCTCCCTCCAGGAGCGCTGGGGGACTGACTTGCGAGAATCTGGAAGCTTCCTCTCTGAGACCCTCTGCAGTGGGGTGCTGGAGGAGAGAAGGGGGAGGATTGTGGAGAGGCATTTCAACTTGCAGAACCACCTCTGAATGTGTCAAGGAGCCCTGACGGCTCGCTCCTACCGCCCCCACCTGGCTGGGGGATGGCTGCAGCTAGCTCGGGGGTCTGGCGCTAAGAAGAGGTCAGTGTACTTTGATGACTCAGATTTTCTGATCTTCCAGCCAGTCACCTGTTTCCATGACTCCTGATGGCAACCACAGCTGCAATCTCAACAGATAACCTCTGGTGTCACCTGCTAGCTTTGCGATGGCGGGCACTCCGAGGCTCCGCCCACAGGTCTTCCTGCGTTGCTTTATCCAAACAAGATCACCAGCCCTCCTGATGACAGATTTGAGTCGCCCCAAAAACAGCCCTAACTAGGCTAACAACGCGGTTAAGCCAGCGGTCAGTCCTCTGCATCAGCTGCAAAGCTCCTGAGAGCCCGGAGGCGAGCGTGTGGGCGCTGGCTGTGCCGCCCTCTGCAGCTGCTAGCATGACTGCCGTTTCTTTAAGAAGGTATGTCATGCACTTATTTCATCGCAATATGTAAAATATAAAGGTTTCTCAAAAGGAGCTGAGCAGTAGCTAGGTACAATGCCCTGGATCTGCCCACCCGCCTCGCTAATCCTGGAGAGGTTTGGCTAGAAATCTGGCTCCACCATTCCCCAGCTGGACCTCCCTGGGCAGGTGGCCTCCCCTCTCTGAACCTAGGTTTTCTACCAAATAGGGATACCACGACCTTCCGTGAGGATCAAACGGGATGGGGCATGCGGAGCCCTTTGCACACACCTCGGATTATTATCCTGACCCTTCTAGACCCACCAGGCAGGAGAGGCAGCGCCCGTCGGTGCAGTCTCCTGAGACCACCTCCCCACTCCAGCACCCACATACCTCCCATGCTCCAGAGCCAAGGACCCCACGTCCCAGATTTCACATGTGAGAAAACCGAGGCACAGGGAGGGAAGGACTTGCCTGGAGTCCCATGGCAAGTCTGGGCATTACTGGGCTCAATATTACTGGGGGTGCCCAAGCCACACCTCATCGCTGCGCTGGGGCTAGTGGGCAGGAGAGAGGTTGCTTCTGGACCCCATTTCCTCTGAACCATCACTCCTCACCAGGCGATTCCCCGACCCTAGCCCGCTGACCCCTGCGGGCACTCTACTCCTTCGTGCCCTCCCCTGTCTGGAGTGGGGTATTGCTCCTAAATGGGGATGCTCCATATTCCTTGCTCAGTCTGAGGGGCGCAAGAAACCCTTCACAAGCCTGCCGCCGCGCCTGGAACCCCAGCACCTGTGTGTCCTTCTCCTAGGGTAACCACTGCCACTTTCACCGGGTTGACACGATCGAGTCCCTTAGAGCCCGGAGGGAGGGACACACTCCTCCCTTGCTGGACTGGACCCACGCCGTCCAGTATCAGACCCCCCCATCAGACGAGGGATGCACCAGGGGCGGGCACGGTCCTTTGTCCGCAGGGCAGGGCGCTTCCTTCAGGCAGGGCTCTGCCTGAGTGAGAAGCAGGGAGGAAGCGGCCCGAGGTGGCAGCTGGGAACAGGGCTCTGTTGTCTCTGCTCCCAGGGTAGCAGCCTGCCCATCCGCCGAGTGTCAGGCAGAGCTGGGAGCTAGGGGGCACGTGTGAGGGGTCCTGAGCTGGGGGCTGGGGGCAGCCATGGCAACCCAGAGAGGCTAGAACCCCAAAAAGGGGGCAGAAAAGAGAGAGATCTTGAGCAAGTCCGCGGTCCTGGAAATGGGGGCTCGGCACGTCTCTGAATTTGGAGTCCGTTCAGCCACATCTGAACTGTGTGACCCTGGGAAAGTCCCCAAATCTTTCTGAAGTTCAGTGTCCCCGCTGGGATCACAGGGTTAGTAATTACGGCTCCTCCAAGGGGTAAGGTACAGTGCAGCCGCGCAGCGACAGCTTGGGCGCAGGCCTGCCCACGGCCTTGCCCTCTCTGGGCCTTAGGTCAGTCACCCTCTTCGTAAAGGGAGGGGCTGGATTCTCCCATCTGGACCGTCCTCCTGGGGATTTCCATGGAGCCTGTCACCTGGGCAACCCAGGTGATCAGGTGTCGGGCCTGCGGCCCTTTCGCCTTCCCCCTGCTGCTCCGGGTTACTGCAGCCAGCTGTGTGCCCATCACCTCTCTGGCTCTCTGCAGGTGGCAGGGGGGTCCCCGCTGGGAAGGGACCACAGCCTTTCTCTGTGCTGCTACCAAAGCACTGGCTTGGTACCAAGGTGGGCAGACCAAGCTGGACCCCTTTCTGAGCACTGGTCCAGGAAACCCGGGAATTGCTGGCTTAGCTAGGGGGCCCTTCTCGGACCCCAGAGATTGTCCCGCTCCCTCAAGTCTTTCCTGGGTGGCCTTGCCCGCTAAGTGGCAGAGGACAAGGCTTTCCACAGGCAGGGGGATCCAGCCTTTATCCTGACGCCCAGCCCCTGCTCTGACCGCCCCTCTTGTGGGGAGGGCTGGTGGGAAGAGGGAACATCCCCGCCTCTCCTCCCTCTGGCACCGTGTCCAAGATTAATGATTAATGAACACCCAGCTCCAGCCCAGCTCCCGCCCCACCCACCCCAAGTCAGGAACTGGGTAAACCCTGGAAACAGGAGCCGGGGGAAGAAACAAGGAGGGCCGGGTGAACACCAACCTGCTCCCCATCAGGCTCCAGTCTTCCCACCCTCTGTCAGCCGGGATGGGCGCACGGACCCTGGAGCGGCAGAGTACCTCTTGGGTCCAGAGTCTGGCGCGCGCAGCCCCAGTTCCGGGGCGTGGAGCAGCGCGGCCGGGACCCCAGGGGGGGTAGAGTGAGGCAGGGCACAAGCTGGTGGTGGGTGCCGGGCCCCCAGGACATACCTTGTCCCGGTCCTTCTCGGGCTTGGCGTGCAGGTTCGGCCACGGGCCGCGCCGCCCGGGCGCTTACTAAGGCGGCGGGGCGTACCCGCCAGGTCCCCCGCTCGGCCGGGCCTGGACCATGCTCCCGCCCCCGCCGCCGCCGCCGCACCCGCTCGGCCAGGTGCGGCCGCCAGCCCGGCCCGGCCCCCCGGCGCCGCGGCCAATGGGTGCCCCGCGCCCCAGCCCCCTCCCCGGCCCTCCGCGCCCGCCCCGGGCGCACAGAAGCCGCATTCAGCGCGCCGGGGCACAGCGTCGCGCCCCCGCCGCGGGCCCAACAAGGCGCGTTTGTCTCAGATGCGCCAACGGAGCCATTGTCCCGCCGCCGGACCCTGAGGCTCGGCCGATCTCCCGGCCACGGAGGGGATTCGAGGATGCCTGGGGAACGGGGTGGCGTGGTGATGGTGAGGGCAGCCCAGCTCTGGGGAGGAGGCGGCTACTCTAGTTGCTTATCTTCAATGGAAGGTTCGGCCTCTGGCTCCAGAGCCAGTGCAAACTGGGGACACGGTTTTTTTTGGCATCTGAAATGAGAGGAGCAGGGGCTGAGCCCACCTCCCCAGGGTCCCCAGCAGGGCACAGTGCGTCAGGATGCGGGCACCCTGACATTCAGGATCTGACTTTTCCCAGTCCTAGGCTTTCCTCCTTCACCCCAGAGGATCAGGGCCAAGAAAGGGGACTCATGCCTGCCTGGAGCTGGGAATGCTTAGCTCCAGCTGTGGGCAGTGCAAAGCCAGCCGGTCACCCAGTGGGGCATAAGCCACGTCAGAGCCCCACTGCCCCCGCCATTACTGGGCGACTCTGGAATGGGGAAAATTCCACATCAGCATGACTGCCAGGAACTTTTCCATATCTGATGGGCTTGCTGGCTCTCCAGCCTCCACGGCACTGGGGTGCACACGCACCCAAGCACGCTCCAGGTATTCCTCGGGCTGCAGATTTTGGTTCCTGAGGCCCTGACCGTAGAACACCACCAACCGCCCCCCCAACCCCACCATGAAGCATGTCAATGGAATGTCTCTCTTTGGACACCCACAGTGCGGCCCAGGAGCCCAGGCGTGCTTCTCCTCGGCCTCAGCCAGAGCGCCTGCCCAAGCTCCTGCTCAGACTCTGCCCTGAAGGCTTGTGAAAGCCCAGATGTTTCTCGAGCGAAGGGCGGAAGGCCAGGGCCCTCAGGCACCTGGACTTGGGCAAGGAGCCCCGTGCCAAGGCCCAGGTCCCACCCTGGACCTGCTCCCGACAGCACGTGGGCCTGCGGTAGACAGAGCGGGGCTGGGGCAGGCAGTGGCCGAGAATCTCCCTGCCTGACCGGGCGGGACTGAGTGACCAGCCCATGCCCCCTGATTTTGGCCCTGGCTCTGCCACGGGGCACCTGCAGTCCAGAAGGGGCACTGCCAGAGTCAAGTGGAAGCCGGAAGGATGGCCCAGCCCAGGTTAGCCAGGCTGCTGGCACAGCCACACTGGGGTCCCCGGCAGCTCTGCCCACAAGCCCGCCAGGGAAAGCCGTGGCCCCTGCACTCAGGCCCCACAGACGCGTTGACACTGGCCCTCGCCCTGGGGCAGACTGCAGCAGGAAACGAGTCACGCTGCAGGTCCGCTGAGCGCTTTGCCTACCAGACACGCCTGATACCAGTGAATCTCTAAAACGCTGTCACTGAACCCACCACACATGCCTGGGGCAAAGGCGCCAGAATTTCCACTCTCAGCTTACATGTGAGGAAGCATTTCACAGAGGAAAGGTCTCCGGGCTGGAATGTGGGGTCCATGGACATCCAGCGGCGTCTGGGCAGTGACCGGCCTCTCTCAGCGAGAACCGAGGGCTGGAGCCCAGGGTACAAGGTAGCCCTTCTCCAACCCCAGGAAAGCTCGTGAACACAGGACTCAATTGGCTGCACAACTCCAGCTGTTTATTAACAAATGCTTCCCCACCTTCTGCCCATCACACACGGAGCCAACCGCATGTGGGGAGGGGGTGCGGGAAAGCCAGGGTGAATGGGAGCAGTCAGGAAGGGGGCAGGTCGGGCTCCCCCACCCCCACTCCGTGGCACTTGGCTCCTGGGAGCCTGACGTCTGGCCAGGCACAGAAGCCTCTCCTCTGTGCAGTCACCGGCTGGGAGTGCCATCCAAGGGAGGCCGGGCTGCCCGTGGGCCCAGCCAGAGGGTGAGCAGAGGCCAGGGCTGGCCGAGAGGGGAGAGGGGCTGACAACAAGCAGTCCAGGTCCGTCACCACGCCCAGTCCCACTGCCGCGAGCTGCCCTCGCCGGATGAGAAGCCGCTGCCGCTCACAGTGCCCGCACCTTCTTGGCCTTCTTCTCCAATCTCACAGCCTCGTCGTGGGCTTTCCGCTTCTCTGCCAGTTTGTTGGCCTGCGAGGAGGAAGGGGAGAATTAAGCCATGATGGGCGGGAGGAGGGCGGGAAGGGGGACTCCCCATTCTCCTACTCAAGGCCACCCCTTAAAAGCAAAGCTTCCACAAAAGCTAACGGGCAAATCGTCACGGGAAAAAAAAATCGATCCTCACGGGAAAAAAAAAAAATCGATCCAAAGAGCCTCGAGTGAGGAACCGGGTCTTCACTCTGCCTTTATGACTCTGTTAGTTCACAGGCCACCAGCGAGCCAGGAGGACCGCAGGCTCCCAGGGCTGAAGGCCACTGCCCCACTGGCCCGCTCCGCCTGGGAAAGCAGGGGCCTTTCAAACCTTCACCAGGAGCTGCGGGAGGGGTTGGCCTGGAGCAGCCTTTGCCTGGGCCACTCGGCATGATCTATTTCCAAAACAGGCAGGCCTTTCCACTTGGCACTTACACGCCTAAGAATCTACCCTGCAGAGAGACACTTGGAAGTAAGGCGGAGAGGCGCTCAAGAGTGTTTTCTGAGAATGACTAGAAAAGGGCGACAGTCTACCCGTCAGCAGGCACTGTGTGACGCCGTGGACGGCTCACCCTAAATGACAAGCACAGCAGCATGATCTTCAGGCAGACCAGACCCTGGAGACACTCCACGTCTGAGCCACCCACCATCCCCCAAAAGCAAGCGTCACAATGCAGAGAGTGCCGGGAACTCTTCGGTTCCCCAGTGCACACAAAGTTCTGCTCGTGCGACGCTGGTCTCTATTAAGCAGTGTGTAGCAGCACCATGTCTACAAGCACCATCCATACACATTCTTTAAAAACATTGCTGAAAACATACTACCCACCATCTGAGCCTTCAATGAACTGTAGTCTTTTAGTGATGGCAACATCAAAGAACACTGATCACACTTTACTACAACAAATAATAATAATGAGAAAGTCTGGAATATTGTGAGAGTTACCAATGTCACTGGTGACAGAGAAACATGAATGGAGAAAATACTGGGGAAATGGTGCTAAACAGACTTGCTCCACACAGAGCCGCCACAAACCTCGCGTTTCCACAGACACTGCACTCCGTGGAGCAGCGAGGCACAGTGCTGCCTGCACGGCGCATGTGCGCGCTGAGCCGCTCCAGTCGCGGCCACCTCTCAGTGACCCCACGGACTGTAGCCCACCGGGCTCCTCTGTCCATGGGATTCTCCAGGCAAGGCTACTGGAGTGGGCTGCCACGCCCTCCTCCAGGCTGTACAGCACGATGCCCCAAACAGCACCCGTGTTACTACATGCACAAAAGAACACTGGGGGCTGTCAGCACAGGCCACCGTAAAGGCAATGAGGTGTGAGCCACCTTCCCACCCGTCAGGCTCTGCTGTGCACAGCACTCACTTAGAAATTTTCTCTGGCCCAGAGTCTGCCCAGGAGAGCCAACAGGCCTGGAAGCTCATCTGTGAGGCCCCACCTGGAGCCTCAGGCCGGGGGGGTGGGGGCAGGGAGAGGGAGACTCGCCTGCGGACTTTGCGCCTCTTGCCGAACATGATCTTGTTGTAGAGGCACTTCTCCCGCTTCTTCATCATCATGATGGCCAGGCGCTTGGCCTCGCTCTCCTCCTCCTGGGCCAGCCGCTGCTTGTCCTCCAGCTTCACTGTGCCTGCCGTCACCCTGGGCTTCTGGGGACACAGGGAGGACGCTGCTGGGGACAGGCTGACCCCACACTCCACCTCCCGCCCTTCTGGCACCAAGACGGCTGCGGGGCGGGGGGGGGGGTGGGGGGGCGCACCGCTTCCAGGGCTGAGACCCTGGTCCATGCCCGGGTACCTTCCCCTCCAGCCTCCGCTCCTCCGGGGCAGTGAGCTGGGCCTCCGTCTTCCCTCCAGCCTCCGCTCCTCCAGGGCGGTCAGCCGGGCCTCTTCCTCCTTCTCCGAATCAGCATCCATGTCCTCCTCCTCTTCTTTTTCTCCCTCTTCTTCGCTATCACCGTCGTCTTCCTCCTCATCCTCCTCCTCAGATTCATTCAAGTTTCCTACAAAGAACCAAGAATTCTGTACCCTGGGGGTCTGCTCTTCCCCTTGCGGTGTGAGAACCTGCACCCCGACAGACCTTCCAGGGGCAGAGCGGGGCTGGCTCAGCCTTGGCCCCCCGGCACCTCCCCTCCAGGCCCAGCTGCCTTCAGAGCAGGCTCCAGGGCCCCCACCCCCTCAGCTCTGCTGTCTCCCACAGAAACTTCCAGACCATTCTGCTCAGCTACGCTGGACACCAAGTGACTCGAGACTCCAGGACACAAACACCGCCTCCTCCTAAGCCGTGTTACTCCAAGGAGGGCTTACAGGGTTTGTGACCCCACTGACTGCCCAGCTCTCTGGAGCGTGCCACCTCCATAGCCAACCAGGGAAGCGGCCAGCTGAGCCCTGGGAGCCCAGGCGGGCCTGGAGGAGCCTGGCAGCCCGCCCAGCCCAGCCCCCCTCCACGCACCTGGGTGCTCGCCCCGCTGCAGGGCCAGGAGTTTCAGTTTCTCCGGAGGCACGTAGTCGCCTTCCTTCTCTGTCACGAAGGGCGAGAGGTGTGGGGGCAGCTGCGCCCGGGGAAGTAGTCTGCCACAGGGAGGAGGAGCCGGGCATTCACTGAGTCAAACACCCACTGGGGCTGCACGTAGTGCCTGGTGCAGGGCGAAGAGTGGAGAAGAGTCACGGGGCCCCCCGAGGACCCGGCTGCATCTGCAGGGCCCTGGACGCAGACCTCCGCCCCCAGAGACCCAAACACGCGGAGGAAGAAGAGGGCCTCGGGGGCCTACCTGCCGATGACCGGGGTCTGCTGCCCAGGCCGGTCGACAATCTGGTGGGTGATGCCGGGGTCTGTGACGTCATAGGTGGCCCCGATGCACAGAGATCTGTCCCAGGACACGATCCCTCCAAAACTCCTACAGGCACAGGGGGAGCCCACGAGGGTCCTCAGGCACACGCTCACCCTCCCAGGACACACCTGTTCGCCCCACCCAGGGTCCCCCGTCCGGAGCGGGACCCGTCCCGGAGCGGGACCCGGCCGGCACGGACAGGCCCCCACCTGATGACGAAGGCCAGGGCCTCGCGGGGCACCTCGCGGTTCAGGAAGAACTTCAGGCCCTCAAAGAGCTTCTTGTGCTTCTCCTGTGCCTCCAGCTCCTTCCTGCGGTCCTCCTCCTGCGCCGCCATCTCCTGCCGAGAGGAGGGGCCGCTCACGCTGTCGGGCCGGCCTGCACCCCCAAGGGAGGCAGAGGCTGGAGACGAGCCCCTCCCCAGCTTCCTCCTAACCCCCTCAGGGCCCCTGGCCCGCCTCCAGAAGGCCGCGCAGCGCTCACCCCATCAGCAGGAAACTCGTCCACCTCAGCTTCCTCCTCCTCCGTGGGCACTACCACGCGGGCCAGACTGGCACTGAGGGCGGCCAGTTTCTGTGGAAAGAAGCAGGGCCGTAGAGACGCTGCTTGCGGGCGGGGGGTGGGGGCAGCGTGGGGAGGGGGAACATTCACCGCTCTGGGACGGCCGTCAGTGGGCTTGGGTTCTGGGGGACGCAGGGCCGGGCACTGGAAGCCCCTCTCACCTCCAGAGAGCTCTCCGAGTCCAGCGCGTAGGCGTCCTCGCTGGTCTTCGCTTCTGTGTGGACCTGACTCTCGAGCTGGGAGGCAGGGTGGAGGACGGTCAGAGGAACGGGAGGCCCAGCCCCCACCTCCTCCCGGGCAGAGAGGCTGGGCCCCCCGGCCGCCGGGGGAAGGGCCTACCTTGGGCGGGTAGTGCAGGTTGAGAGACTGGTAGAGTCGGAAGTTGACGAAGCCCAGCAGCGTGGTGTAGAACTCGGTGAACGTGGCCATGACCCTGTAGTCCACGTCTGTCGGGTGCTGTGGGCACAGCAGACATGCAGGTGGTGTCAGTGCAAGGAGCACACGGACAGCCAGCCGGGCGGGGCTCTGGCTGCCCGAGGACCAGGAGGGCCCTGGGGCTGCCCTGCCTTCAGAGCTCAGCCCCTTGGCAAGAGTCCAGGGGGTCCCCACCCAGGAGCACCCTGGGTACCAGTCAGGCTCTGGACAAGGGTCCCAAGGGTTGTCCTGGAGGCCAGAGCCAGATCCCCACTAGTGGTGAGAAAGGGAAGCCTTTGTCTTGAGGTGCCCAGTACTGGCTGAGGCCCACTGCCCCCTCACTCTGCAGGTCAGACTTCCACCCCTGCAGAGGCCGCTCACGCCTGCTCCACCACCCAGCTCACAGTTTTCATTTACTGTCTTCTCTGGGGCTAGCCCGTGAGCACCTGGGGGCCAGTTGGGCAAGGCGGCCCCTGGAACAGCCCACCTGCCTGGGCAGGGGCAGCTGGACAGTGGGCGGATGGCACAGTGCACCCACAAGCCCTGGCGGGACCCTTGCGACAAGCACTCAGATTCTAATGACCCTGCCTCAGGCTCAGACCACAGACGCAGCCCGAGGGCCTGGGGCAGGCCGGGCGGCCGCCTGGCCCAGCCTCGGGTGCTCTCGAGAAGCGCTGCCTGCCTGGGCAAGAACAGAGCACAGTCCCACCTGTGCACCCGTTGATACCTCGGTCCTTCCAGAGGCCTGGGGGCATGTGAGTAGGACTCCCCCACGGCCCGGCAGCCCCCCGAACCCCACTACCTGCCTGGGTCCTGTTGCTGGGAGCCCAGCACTGGCTGTGCAGGGGGCGGGGGAGGGGGCATATGAGGGCCCCAGCTCTGACCCAGCCCGGGTCCCCCATCCTCCTGCTGGGCGGAGGCAGCGGCAGTGAGCTGGCCAGAGGAGGGAGGAGGAAGGGGCGGCCCGTGCCCTCCCCCGTGCCCCCAGCGCCAGCTGTGTGGCGGCCAGCCACCATAGGGCCCTATTCACCCCCGGGGGACAGACAAAGGCCAGTCTGAGCAGCGCGGGGGTGGGACATCAGAGAGCAGGAAGGAGAGGGAGGGCTGGGGATGGAGGGCGGGCAGGAAGGACGGGGGAGAGGAGGGAAGGAGCAGGGCATAAACAGGGAAGAGCACGGACTCGCACATGCTGGCCCCGGGGGCAGACACAGGGGCTGCTGGGGGCCAAGCACCTCTTACCCACGGAGGCTGCCACCAATCCCCACTGCCGGGCCTCAGAGGGCTTCCGGCCAGCAGGCCCCCAGCCCAGCCCAGAGTAAGGAGCAGGGAGGGGCCCAGCGGACCCCTACATGAGCTCAGGCTGGAGCACCCGCTCCCGGCCAGCAAACCCACCATCTAGCCAGGTCTCTGATGAAGCAGAAAGTGGGCCCACACAGGCCCACCACACGAGAAATCAGTTGTGACCCTGTGGGGGCTGACAACCCCCATCTGGAGGCCAAGTCAGCATTTCCCCTCTTGGATCCTGCCCCAAACCCCCACAGTCTAAAAAACAGAGAAAGCAGAGTGAGGAGGACCCCGCAGGTCAGAGGCAGGCTGGGTTCTGCATAAGGCCGTGCACACAGGTGCACTCGGCCTGGCTGCTGCTCACTCTTCTTTCCGTGACCCCTGAGGACCGGGCACTGTGAGAGCTCTTCTCCCTAAAATCCTCACAACAAAGGCTTAGAAGTGCAGGCGCGTTATTAAACGCGGCACAGAGAGGTAGGGGAACATGCCCGAGGCCGACTAGCCAGCAGGTACGGCAGCCAGGCTGGCTCAGGCTCCTGTTACCACACACTCTCCGCACCAGGCCGGCACTCAAGACCCCAGCTGGTTCTGCAGGACAGGACGATCCCCTCCCTGCCCACCTCATCTCCGTCTAGGAACTGGAGAGGGAGCCACTGCCCGGCACAGACCCATCCCGGGAAACACTCACGTCGTGGGAGAAGGTGTAGGGCGTGATCCACACGATCGGCTGGCCCAGCACCTCAGCCTGGTAGTAGATGCCTTTGATGGACAGGAAGACCTGCGGAGGAGCGGGATGGCACGCGAGGGCCCAGGCCCCAGGCGGCGGGGGGGATGGGGCGGGGGGGGGGGGCACGGGGGGGGGGGGGGGGCGGGGGGCACATGTGAGGCCCCTGGGTGGCGGGGGGGATGGGGGGCGGGGGGGGGGGTCGGGGGGGGAGGCCCCTGGGCGGGGGGGGGGGGGGGGGGGGGGGGGCGGGGGGGGGGGCGGGGCTCTGAGGCCCCTGGGTGGCGGCGGGGGGGCCGCTGGGGCCCCGGGGGGGGGGGGGGCGGGCTCAGCCTGTGGCGCGGAGGGGGCGGGCGAGGCGCGGGGGGGGGGGGGCAGGGCGGGGGCGATGACGTAGTGCATGAACTCCACGGCCAGCCGGCGGCACAGCTGGATGGTGTGCACATGGCACTTGCCGGTCCGCGGGAAGGTGGAGAAGAGGAAGCACATGGACAGGGCATCGTCCAGGTCCCGCAGCGCATCGATGAACGTGGGGTACCTGCGCGGCCGGGGGGTGGCGCTCACGAGGCCGCTCCGCCTGGGCTCCGGGGGCCCCGACCCCGCTGCCCCGCCCGTCAGCCACCCCAGAGCCCCTGCTCCCCGCGCCAGGCCCGGCCAGGCCCCACCATCTCCTGGGCGGGGGGCCGGGCACGGCCCGGGGGCTGGCAGCACCGGCTTCCCCGTGGCCTTGGGAGGAACCGCGGAAACAGGAGGAGCCCGCTTTGCTCCGAGGGTCAGGAGGGGCGGCCGGGCCTTCAGACACAGCACGAGAGAGAGGCCAGGCCTGCGGGGCCTCTCGCGAGACAGCAGGAGAGGCGCTCGGCTTCCGGGCGCAGAGGCCCGGCCGGGGGCAGCCCGTGGGCGTCTCCAAGTCCCCTCGCTCTCCAGCTCACAGGGCACCCCCACCACCGAGCCCCTCCCAGAACCACCACGCGCCGCTCCTTCTCGAGCCACAGCCGAGGAGGGGGCCGCGGAACGGGAGCGCCATCACACGGCCGGCTGGCGCGCCTGTGGACCCAGACACCCGCTTTTTTTCTTGTGCACCTTTTCTTTTCATTCCTTCCACAGGACAGCCGTGTCACTCGCCAGCTCTCCGTTAGCGGAGGAGCCGCTCGGATCAGGGGCTGTTCTTGGGCCGCCCAGCTTGCGGCCGCAGGGCTGGGCTGGAGCACGCCTGCCGTCGAGCTCCCAGGCTGGGGCTGCTGCTCAGCTGGCTGGCCGGACTAACGAGACCAAGTCCACCCGGCGTGGAGCTGAGCGCTCCCGGGCCAACAGCCCCCAAGAGAAAGACAGACGTTCAGGGAGCCCTGGGCCTCTGAACCTCACCACGGCTGCCACTTTGGGCCAGGTTGTTCTGGGTGGTGGGGGGCTGCCCTGTGTGCCACAGGGGGCTGAGCAGCATCTGTGGCCCCTAAATACTAGGAGACCCCCTCCACCATCCTAGTCATGAGAACCAGAAGGGTCTCCAGACACTACCAAGCGTATCCCCAATTTAATCAGTGACAGAGGGGGACTGTGGAGAAGGATGGGCAAGAAACAGCTGATGTCAGAGGCGTGGAGCCACACTTCCAGGACTGGCCGTGCACGTCCATGCCCCCAGGACTCTGGCTCTCTCTCACCGCAGGGCCTTTGCACTCGCTGTTTGCTCTTCCTAAACTACACTTCTCCTCGCTGTCTCAGAGGCTTGCCCTCAGACACCTCCTCTGACCAGCCTTTACGTCACGTGTGCCCTCCAGTTTCCTTACAGACAGCATCCCCCACGGCACTCGTGTGGACTTGCAACCATTAGAACAACATGGAGTTGTTTCCTGGTCTGCTTCCTCCAAGAGGAGGCCAGCTGGGGGTGGGGTCTCGGCCATGTTCCCCACTGTGCCCCCAGCGCCGGGGGGCTCACCGCTCCTTGACGATGTGGTCGAGCTTATAGTTGGGCTTGTTGTCCTTCAGACGCTCCACCGTGTTCCACTCACTCTTCCCATAGGCCTTCCGTAGCTTCCGGACGAACACCTGGGGGAGGAGGAGACCGCTGATGCGGGCAGGGGCTCTTGGGCAGCCCTTCTGTGGGGAGGGGATGCTCAGCTTCGGGGGACTCCCAAGGCCTCCAGAAGCCAACCATGGCTGTCTGCCGGCACCATCTGGCCCCCTCGGCCACCTCCACGGAGCAGTGAACCCAACTCAGCCCGCCACACTGTTGAAGGGTGGACAGGGATAAGCACTCAGACGTGCTGACTCCACATGTTTACATGAAACTTAAATGTTTTCAGCCCTATTTTCCAACCGAGAAGTGAGGCAGGCCAGGGCCAGGAGGTCAGGCCAGAAACACCAGCCTGTGTGTCCGTGAAAGCAAGCCACGGGCTCACACGTGGGGAGGGGCCACAGGGGAAAGCACACTTGAGGTCAGTGGTGGCCCCGGAAAGTCCTCTTAACTGACAGCGGCTGCCCTCCAAGCACTTCAGGGCGGGCCTGTCCTCTGTGCTCCCCAGATGCTCAGAGGCCCCCTCCACTGTGATCGTGAGCAGCGACCAGTCCCACGAGGGGCCCACTGTCATGAGCTCAGGAAGCCACAAACCCCAGCTGCACCTCAGCGGGCTCTGTGGAGAGGGCCACCAGCAGCTGCAGCCCTCAGCCTGGCCCTGTCGCTCGGCAAAGGCTACAGTAACAGCAGTCTACTTTCAATTATTTGCAGTCGGTATAATTAGATCTCTACTTTCCCTATGGTATTTAAGCATTTAATGGTTTCTATTTGTGGAATGAAAAGCCTGATCTCCTGGGAGCAATTTCAGAAAGAACCTGAATCAGATGGGGTTCTTTGAGCAGAAAATACACCAGAGAGACCCTGAAAGACTACAATCTTTGCCTCACAGGCAATTAATTTACTTTTTCCCAAAAGAACTAGGGGAAAGGCATGACAAGTAAAGTGTTAATCATTGGCCAGGTTCTGTGTAAATGATTTCCACACAGAGCTCAATCAATTCCCCGACACAATTTGGAGGTAGAATTACCTCACTCTTTGTAGAGACTTGCTCACAGAGATCAAACAACCTGCCGGAGATCAGTGTTAGGAGGTCTCCATAGAGCTGGGAGGGGGCCCCTGCAGGCCCTGGAGCCCAGCCTCACCTTGTACTCCCGGAACTTGTTGACGATGGGTTCGTGGAGGAGGAACTTGATATCTTTGATGAGGTAAAAGGTTCGGGCTGCTGTGGAGCCCTTGTTAACCTTCTTCTTGTGTTTGGGTTCATGGGGATAAATGCCTTTCAGGATGCACAGGCGCCTGGAAGACAAATACCATTCCTTCTATCAGCAAACATGCTGAGCGCTGGCCATGCTGGGCCTGGAAAACCACACTGAACAAGGAACACAGCAGCCCTGCCCTGGGAAAGCGCACATCCTCAGGTAGGAGCCTGGCCGCCACAAGCTCCTGAAAAACGCGTGCAAAATGTCCAAGGCACCAGAAAGGAGACTAGCAGGAAAATGGACAGGGGCCAGCTGCAGGCACCTCTTTCAGCAAGGGGAGCCAGGAAAGGCCTCGCTGAGAAATCAGTGTTTCGGCCACACACAGGTACACCTTGTACCCTGTGCTGCGTTTACCGCACCTCACATATACAGCCTTTTTTTTTTTTTAAACAAATTGGAGGTCTGAGCAACCCTGCATTCAGCAAGTCTATCGGAGCCAGCATCTGCTCACTTCATGCCTCTGAAGTTAATTCTCACAATATTTCAAACTTTTCCTCATTATTATATTTGCTATGGTGATCCGTGATTAGTAATCTTTGATGATACTATTACAATCAATTTTAGGGCATCATACTGATCTAAGATGATTAACTTAATCAATAAATGCTGTGTATTCTGACTGCTCCACCCAGCCGGCTACTGCCCAGTCTCTCTCCCTCTCCCCGGACCTTCCTACTCCCTGGGACACAGCATTGATATCAGGTCAATAAATAACCCTACAATGGCCTCTAAGAG
Organism: Nanger dama; assembly: GCA_917880005.1. NCBI lineage: Eukaryota > Metazoa > Chordata > Mammalia > Artiodactyla > Bovidae > Nanger > Nanger dama. The sequence goes on along the minus strand of CAKJTW010000122.1, from coordinate 1,871,354 downwards.
TTTCAGTGTTTAGAAGGAAGAGTCCCATATCTCTCACTTTACATCAAAAGCTAGAAATGATTAAGCTGAGGCAGAAAGGGGTGTTGAAACCTGAGACAGGTCAAAAGCTAGGCTTCTGACACTAGTCACTCAAGTTGTGAGTGTAAAAGAAAAGCCCTTGAGGGAAACTGGAAGAGCTACTCCAGTGAACACCGAACGGTAAGGAGGCAGGACGGCCTCACTGCTCACCTGAAGTCGGCCAGGCTCAGCTGCAGCTTCTTCCGGGCCTTGTTTCGGGTGATGTAGTTGGTGGCAGAACCTCGCTCATACTTGGGGAGGAAAATCAATTCTCCATTAGCAATGGCTGCAGTGACGGACAGCCACTTCTGGACATTTCTCATGAAAAGGCGACAACTGTTCTGGATGCGTGGCCAAGAGGCCGCGGGGAGAGAGCATGCCCGCACGGTCCTTACAGCTGCCAGCACGGCGGACACACACCGTGATGCGGGCGCCGTGCGGTTGCCATGGCTTGGGTGCCATGCCGAGCCCTTAGCAGTAGCCCTAAGCATCGACCATGATGATTCCTGACTTGCACATGTCACTTCATTTAATCCCCACAACACTGTGAGGTGGGTGCCATTAAAATCCTCATGTCACACGGTGGGAAAACAGACTCAGAAAAATAGCCTACCTGGGTGCCACAGCTTTCTAAGAGCTGGGGCTGCATTCAGACCTAGGTCCAAGTCCAGAGCCTAAGTGCCTCGTCCACTAAGCCAGGGTTCTCAACTTATTTTTCATTATAACCTTTCCACCACTGGAGGCCTTGTTAGACCTTTTCTCCCCTTCATCACCCTCTCTCACAGCCTCCCAAAATGTTAACATCATAGACATGGTACAGATCTCTTTATGTAATGTGGTCCTTCAGAGAGGCACACATCATTGTAATATCAAACATGTCCCCCAACCAGTTCCTGTTTCCTTGGAGATGACACTGTCTGGCTGAAAATGCACACTCTAAGCCACACAGCTTCCTTCCTTCCCCAGTCATTCATTCATTCAACAGACTATCATAAGACCTATACTATGTTCCAGTGTTTATTTAGCTAGATGCTAGGAGGGTAACAAAAGACAGAAGGCCTGGTCTCTACCTGCTCCCGAGGACCGTGTGGTCTTGTGCAATCACCTGGATGTGTGCAGGGCTAGATGCTGCCTCGCTCAAAGCTCTGTGTCCCAAGAGACCAGCAGCACGCCGCACCAGCTCCCCACAAGGTAACCAGTGAGGCCTCCTGCTGCTTTACGAAAGCACAGGCCTCCATGGCCAGGCCCAGCTCTGCAGGGACAAGCCCGCAGCCTCCTAAGGGGCACGTTATGGCTAACCCTAAAGTCACAAACATGCCCTGCCTTCATTCGTAGCCTTTGGCATTTATTACCTGTCTAAGGGATCAGGCCCATGCCAAATCCTGGGGACACAAAGATGACTTCCTGCTTTTGTTAAAACTGTTTTCCACTGCCCTATGCCACACTGTCACCATTCTTATCCTTTCAAATCTCAAGGAGATAATCAAAGATACCTGAGGTGACTTTTCTCCCTGGGTGTACCGGGGATGGATTCTGCACCTGGGGCTGTTAGGTGCTACTGGCACCTAGTGGATAAGGGGTCAGGAACGCTACTAAACATCCTACAAACACACAGCATAAGCCTCCCCTCGACAGTTATGTGGCTCAAAATGTCAAAACGGTCACAGCTTTAAAAATTGCCATGATCCACTGACATGTCTGCATCTCCGTCTCAAGCTCAGGTTTGCTATTTTGTATCCTTATAGCTCCAATTGCAAGCACTTTCTAGGTGCTCAAGGTCGGCTGGGTTAAAAACAAACTGGCAGTCAAGACCTGCCTGGGTGGTCCCATGGTTAAGGCTCCACGCTCCCAATGCAGGGGGCCCAAGTTCGATCCCTGGTCAGGGGACTAGATCTCACATGCCACAAAGTTCACATGCGACAACTAAAGATATCCCATAAAGAAGATTCCTCAACCTGCAACTGAGACCAGGTGCAGTCCAACAGACAACAGCAAATCTGCAGTAGACACTTCTGAGTTGAAAGAAACAACTGAGACAGCTCTATCTCCCGCATCCCCTCTCTAATCTCTTCCTGCAACCGACAGGATCTTCCACACAGCAACAAGAACAACTCCTTGAAAAATAAATCACATTCTCTCCCTTTAGTTGATTCCTACTGCACTTTGAATAAAATCCAGTTTTCTCACTGTGCCTGACTGCCTTGCATGACCCGGTCCCTGTTCAACCCCAACTTCACCAGATGCCGCTCTTCCCGTGGTTTACTTATTCCTGGGCCATCCTGACATCGCTTGATTTCTTGCACACACTGAGCCCTTTCCATCTAAGGACCTTGGCACTTAGACTTCCCTGCCAGGCTCGTTTGTGACCATTTTATTTGATTGTTTACTTTAGTGTCCAACTTCCCCACAAAAACTGAACTCCGGGAAGGCAGGGACCACATCTGGTTGTTTATGTCTCCATCCCCAATGTCTAGAACAAGGCCTGATTCGACAGAAAAAGGGGGTCCCTAGTCTCAGAGACGATGAACTCGACAAAACGGTGAGCTCTACATAAGGCTCATGAGGCCTTCAGTAATGAATTGTCCTCCAGCTCGGCCTGTTCCCTTTCACAGCTCTACCCCAGGTTTCTTTTTCAGATTTCACAGCGAGTACTGCCGTCCCGGCCCATCATTGGATCCCTTCTGGCTGTCGTCTCCTGCCGTGTTGACCCCAGCCGCTTCTGCACCCACGACGGTCCAAGGCCGGGGAACCCCAGGCTCCATCGCTCCCGTCCCCCACCTCCTGGGGCAGCCCCAGCCCTCTGCCCCGGCCTCTCGCCCATCACCTTCTTCTTCTCCAGGCCTCCCATGGCTCCACGCTGGATAGTCTACAGGCGCCGCGCGGACAGACACCGCCACTTCCTTCCACACGTGCCCCGAGTAGGGCCCCGAGGCCCCACGCCGCCGGCCTGCGCGGGCTGCCCAGCGAGGTGCCTGAGGGAATCTAGGAAAAAGATGGAACATGTCTCCTCAGATTTACAACTAAACCGTCTGAAAAAAAATCGCTAAGACTGACTTTTCGGGCTCTTTCCTATCTATGAGCCTCTTACAGGCATTTTTAATGTTTAGGCAAAGGCGGATATTCGGGCATTTTTATAATCATCCTGATGGCGCGCGCTTGACGTCTAGGGCCCCGTTGCATGTTGGGATGCAAGGGGGCGGAAGGCTTAGAGGCGGCGCAGCGCCTTCTGGGATGCAGAGGGGAACCGCGTTCCGTGGTGAAGGAGCGGGTTGTGTTGTTATGGTAGCGGGTTGTGTTGTTATGGTAGCGGTTGCTGGGCGTCGTCGGAACTAGTCTCGGTCGTCTGAGAGGCCGCCTGGGCGGTAAATGAGGCTGCTCTCTTCGCTATTGGCTTTGCCTTGTGTCCATTGGCTGTTACCAGGTATACGTAGAGCACGAGCCGACTTTTTTCCTCACAAAGGTGGAGCGATTGAGAGGCCGCTTATACTTTCTGAGCCTTCGAAGAGGGTTGAAAAATGACGAAAGGCCAGCAGAGTTACAGAACTCGTGTTCTGTATATTTTAAATGCCCGTTTAGGGACTTCCTGGCGGCCCAGTTGTTAAGACGCCACAATTCTCAGCACCGGATGCAGATTCGCTCCCTGGTCGAGGCGCTAAGATCCCGTATGCCATGGTGTGCCACCAAAATATAAAAATAAAACGCACATTTAACACGTTTTGAAGAAGGAAGCCATAAGGCCTGGACGCCATCTTAGGCCCGTTCATGCTGATTATGCTCGCCACCTTTCCAATGGACTCTGAACTCTGTGTTTAGTGCCTATGAAAACAATAGCAGATGGATAAGACCCCCCCAGACAGGGGAACCTTGAGGATCGTATCTAGGTTATTCATCGCCTAAGAGAAAACATACACTAATCACCCGTTTCTCCAGACAGGCCATACATTTTTCTGTATCAGTCTGAGTGTAACCTTGGGTTTATTGATTATTGGCTAATTGTTTGACTGTTTGAGCACATGAGCACATAGCACGTGAATGATGGGGTATCGGGACTGTATTTTCCTTGGTTTATGTAAGTCGCAAGGAATTTGGAGTGGCGGGTTCAGACACGTACACATGGGGTATAAAAGATTTTCACAAATGCTGGTCGGGGTCCTTGGCTAAGAGGAGACTGCCTTGGACTCGCCAGTGTAATAAACTGCACCCCACTATCTGCAGTGTCCTGAGTGAGTTTGTGTCCTGGAACGCGTGGCTACAACAGTTTGAGCTTGTAATATGTATACACAAATTTCGTATTGTGTTCTCACAGGAAAATTACAAGATTTATACAAATATACCAAGTGGTGTGGTCTGGGAAATAGATCAAATTTGTAAAATTTGTTGTTTTCTTCCTTCAAGCTTCTAAACTCCATTTGGATTTTGCCTCAAATTTTTTAATTTGAGGCCCTGTGAATGTGATGTGACCCAAGGTCGTGGTTATAGATGCTCAATCGAGTCCAACATTTGCAACCCCATAGACTGTAGCCCACCAGGCTCCTCTGCCCATGGAATTTTCCAGGGAAGAATACTGGATGGCTTGCCATTTTCTCCTCCAGGGGATCTTCCTGACCCAGGGATCCAACCAGCGTCTCTTGCATCTCCTGCATCGGCAGGCGGATTCTTTATCACTGCCTTATCCTGGTTGTAGAACTTACCCTTTAAAGGTAAATACAGACATTAAGCAAGGACCAGTGCTTGTTTTGAAAACTGTGTTTTATTATGTACTTTCTTTTTAAGTTAGTATGTATTCATTTACTTTGGGCTGCATTAGGTCTTAGTTGTCGCCGTAGGCTTCTCTCTTAGTTGTGGTGCCATAGGTTGTGGCACACGGGACATTAGTCCCGGACCAGGATTCAGACTTGTGTCCCCTGCATTATGAGCGTGGAGTCTTAACCACTGGACCACCAGGGAAGTCCTCTATCATGTACTTTTTGAAAAATATAATTTTTTTATTTATTTTTGGCTGTGCTGGATCTTCACTGCTGCATGGGCTTTCCTCTAGTTGTGGTGGGTGGGGGCCACTCTCTGATTGTGGTGCACGGGCTTCTCTTTCCGCGGCTTCTCTCGTGGAGCATGGGCCCTAGGGTCTGCCAGGCTTCCGTGGCTGTGTCTCCAGGGCTCTAGAGCACAGGCTCAATAGTCGTGGCGCGTGGGCTTAGTTGCTTCGCAGCATGTGGGGTCTTCCAGGGTCAGGGATAGAGCCCACGTCTCCCGCGTTGGCAGGCGGTTCCTTACCACTGAGCCACCAGGGAAGCCGTAATATATACTTTTAATTAAAGCTAAAATGAAGTAAAAATCTAGTTATTCTACAAAGCAAAAAATGAATGAAAACCGAATAGGGAAAGATGACTCAAAGATTTTGCAGGAAATTGCCAGACAGGTGTGAGGAAAACCAGAGTGATGTGGTGCTCACAGCAGAAGACTGAAGAATGTTCCAGAAAGGGGCAAGAGAAAGTGAAGAATGGCAGAGACTGGTGCCGCCATGAAGGAGCTAAAGGGTGCAGAGGTGGCGGCCTCTATCACGAGTGTGTGTTAGACTATAGCCCACCAGCTCCTCTGCCCATGGGATTCTCCAGGCAAGACTACTGGAGTGGATTGCCATGCCCTCCTCCAAGGGATCTTCCCAACCCAGGAATTAAACCCATTTGCTGTGTCTCCTGCATTGCAAGGGGTTTCTTTACCCGCTGAGCCATCAGGGAAGCCCAGTCTCTATTGCATCTCTGTTTAATTCATCAGTCTGATATTTGCAGAAACTGAATTGATTATAGAGTGACTGTAGATTACTGTGTACTCAAGCAAGTAATAGTCCTGATCACAATTGCTGTGCTTGAAATTGTTTCACTGCTAGAGAAAATCAGCAAGAATACTGGAGCGGGTTGCCATTCCCTTCTCCAGGGGATCTTCGCAACACAGGGATCAAACCGGGGTCTCCTGCATTGGCAGGTGGATTCTTTTACTGACTGAGCCACCAGGAAGCCCTAGGAAGATGGTTTCCTGAAATTGATTAAGCAAGTGCATTCTTTTCCATCCACTTAGAAAAGAGGATCGAAGATGGTTTCCTGAAATTGATTAAGCAAGTGCATTCTTTTCCATTCACTTAGAAAAGAGGATCAGAGACTTCTCTGACTGTCCAGTGGTTAAGACTCCATGCTTCCATTGCAGGAGGTGGGCTTGATCGCAGGTTGGGGAACCAAGATCCTGCATACCTTGACGCCAAAAAAAAGAGGATCAGAAACAATCCTCATCCTCATGGAACTGACAGTAATATTCATCTAGTTTTATGTTGGGGCTATGTTAATGCTCCTGCTTTCCGTCATAATATTAGTCTGAAGAGATGTGGATCATGGGAACAGCCCACAGGCATTACACTGATCTGTTATACTGATGTCATGCTGATCAGGCAGGATAAGTAAAGACAGGGCTCTGAAGCAGGTCCTGCCTGCAGAGCAAACAGTGCCCCACTTGGACCATCCGATCCAGCCGACACTGTGCTATTGGTGGAGTCAGTGGAAGGAAAGATGCAGTGTGGAGCTTATAGCAAGCCTCAGTGCGTGAATCACAAAGCAGAACTCTGGAATTCTCGGGCAGGTCATGCCATCTACTGCAGAGACGTATACACCATTGGAGAAAGCCTTCCTGGCTTGTCACTGAGCCCTGGTAGAAAACAGGCGGGCTTTGGGGACCAAGTGCAGAACTGCCCAAATATGAGTTGGGTTCTTTTGGACCAAAGCATAAAAGTAAATGGATCCAGCAGAGGTCAATTTAAATTTGCAAAATGAAGCATAAAATGAGTATGAAAGGGCTGGTTGAGACAAAATTGAAATCAATCAACTATGATATTTGATAAACCTTCAAAAAGATGATATTAAGATTTTGGTTTCTACTAAGAACAATTAAAATTAAGATGTGAATGAGTCTTTGAGCAACTGGTAAAATAGCTTTACTTTTAACCTAGTCTCCCAGATGACCCCCAAGCAGCTTAAAATCAGTAGACCCTCCAGAGCATGGAATGACTTATTTAAGAGTACCAGCAAAAGTACCTGTAAAGTCCACACAAGTGATGAGATGATCATTTTAAAGAAATTCCTCTTTTAAAAAAATAGGCTTTGTTTTTTTTAGAACAACTTTGTTGTCTAGTCGCTCAGTCGTGTCTGACTCTTGCGACCCCGTGACTGTAGCCCACCAGGCTCCTCCGTCCATGGGATTTCCCCAGCAAGAATACTGGAGTGGGTTGCCATTTCCTTCTCCAGGGGATCTTCCAGACCCAGGGACTGAAACTGCGTCCCCTGCATTAGGAGGCGGATTCTTCACCACTGAACCACCAGCGAGGCCCTAGAACAGCTTTAGCTTTTCATAAAAATTGAGTAGGTCGTGCAAAGAGTTCCCATGTACCCCACAGTCAGTTTCTCTTATTGTTATTATTATTTTTTAAACTTGTGGGATGTTAGTTCCCTGACTAGGGACCAAACCTGGATCTTTGACGGCAGCAGAAGCGAGAGCACAGAAGCTCTTAATATTAACATCTAACAGTATGGTATATGTGTTATAATTAATGAGCCAATATCAATACTTTATTAATATACATTATTCAGAGTTCCTTATTCTTTAACCTATTATCCTTTTTCTCCCTTGTATTCCAAGACATCATGTTACATTTAGTTGTCATATCTCCGTAGGCTCCTCTTGGCTGTGACAGTGTCTAAGATCTTTGCTTGTGATGACCTTGACAGTTTTGAGGCATCCTGGTCAGGTATTTTGTAGAATGTGCTCTCTCTGGAATTTTTTTTTTTTTTAACTCATGGTTAAACTGTGGGTTGAAGGAGGACCACAGAGGCGAAGTGCTATTTTCATTATATCCTGACAAGGGTGTGCGCTGTCACCATGCTATATCGCTGTTCATGCTGGCTTTGGTCGTTTGGTCCAGGCAGTGCTTGTCAAGTTTCCCCCTGTCAAGATGCTCTTCCTCCCACCCCTTTTTCACACTGTAATTTTTGGAAGGCAGTCACTAGGAACAGCCCACACTTAAGAACTGCAGAGTTACGCTTCCCCCTCTTTGAAGGCAGAGTATATATGTCCATTACTGGAAATTGTTCTGCATGAGAGAGTTTGTCTCTCACCCATTTGTCTTAGTCTGTCCAACGGGTATAACTAAATCCCATTCAGTTCAGTTCAGTTCAGTCGCTCAGTTGTGTCCGACTCTTTGCAACCCCATGAATCGCAGCACGCCAGGCCTCCCTGTCCATCACCAACTCCCGGAGTTTACTCAGACTCACGTCCATCCAGTCAGTGATGCCATCCAGCCATCTCGTCCTCTGTCATCCCCTTCTCCTCCTGCCCCCAATCCCTCCCAGCATCAGAGTCTTTTCCAGTGAGTCAACTCTTCGCATGAGGTGGCCAAAGTACTGGAGTTTCAGCTTTAGCATCATTCCCTCTAAAGAAATCCCAGGGCTGATCACCTTCAGAATGGACTGGTTGGATCTCCTTGCAGTCCAAGGGACTCTCAAGAGTCTTCTCCAACACCACAGCTCAAAAGCATCAGTTATTCCGTGCTCAGCTTTCTTCACAGTCCAACTCTCACATCCATACATGACCACTGGAAAAACCATAGCCTTGACTAGATGGACCTTTGTTGACAAAGGTCTCTGCTTTTAGTATACTGTCTAGGTTGGTCATAACTTTTCTTCCAAGCAGTAAGCGTCTTTTAATTTCATGGCTGCAGTCACCATCTGCAGTGATTAGTAGCTTATAAACAACAAAAACTTACTCCTCACAATTCTGGAGGCTGGAAAGTCCATGACCGAGGGGCAGACAGATTTGGCGTCTGGAGAAGGCCAGCTTTCTGGTTTATAGACAGCCAACTTTTCACTGTGTCCCACTATCCCGTAAGACTGGGTTATAGTCTACTGCTGCTGCTACTAAGTCGCTTCAGTCGTGTCCGACTCTGTGCGACACCATAGACGGCAGCCCACCAGGCTCCCCGTCCCTGGGATTATCCAGGCAAGAACACTGGAGTGGGTTACCATTTCCTTCTCCAATGCATGAAAGTGAAAAGTCAAAGTGAAGTCGCTCAGTCGTGTCCGACTCTTAGCGACCCCACAGACTGCAGCCCACCAGGCTCCTCCATCCATGGGACTCTCCAGGTAAGAGTACTGGAGTGGGGTGCCATTGCCTTCTCCAGGGTTATAGTCTAACATCACTTTATTTTATTGCTCAAAATATTCCAGCTTTGGCCACTAGGGGGCCCTTTCAGTTTGCTTTTGTATCTTTTTGACATTATCCGTCTAGCCTTAACCTTCCTTACCTTCTAGCCTTATAAGATGCACCAGACTCATCTTGTATATTTCTTGTCCTAGTCCTGGTGTCAGCCATACTAGGGGAAGTGGAAGTGAAAGTGAGTGAGAGCCGCTCAGTCATTCCGACTCTTGCTGACCCTACGGACTATATAGTTCCTGGAATTCTCCAGGCCAGAATACTGGAGTAGGTAGCCTTTCCCTTCTCCAGGGGATCTTCCCAACCCAGGGATCGAACCCAGGTCTCCCACATTGCAGGCGGATCTTTACCAGCTGAGCTATCAGGGAATCAGCCTGGTTCCTTTTATATACCAGAGGAACCTGGTTTCTTTAATTGGAGAATGGTTATCATAACCCAAAACCTAGGCATTTGGTAATCTTATTGCTACTGTGGCATCTTTGCTTCTAGACTCTCTCGGCTGACAGAGCAAAACGTTATGTTTGTGTATACTATTTTGCTGTGTACACACGTGCTTGTCACTAGCTCTGGATGCAACCATCTATGTCTGTATTAAGCTAACCTTGAATTCATGCTGATGTATCCACCTCTAACCCATCACCACACAGATCATTCCAGCCTCCTCCCTGTGCTTATCTGTAAACCCCTCTCCAACAGCGAAAAACCTGCCCTTTCTCTGCAGTCTGCCATCCATTTAATTGTTCGATTCTACTACATATGTCTACTAGCCTCTTGAGAAACCTGTATGCAGGTCAAGAAGCAACAGTTCAAACTGGACATGGAACAATGGACTGGTTCCAAATTGGAAAAGAAGTACGTCAAGGCTGTATATTGTCACCCTGCCTATTTAATTTATATGCAGGGTACATCATGTGAAACGCCAGGCTGGATGAAGCACAAGCTGAAATCAAGATTGGTTGGGAGAAACATCAATAACATCAGATGTGCAGATGACACCACACTTATGGTAGAAAGTGAAGAGGAACTAAAGAGTCTCTTAATGAAAGTGAAACAGGAGAATGAAAAAGCTGGCTTAAAACTCAACATTCAAAAACCAAAGATTATGGCGTCCGGTCCCATCACTTCATGGCAAATAGATGGGGAAACAGTGGAAACTGTGAGAAACTTTATTTTCTTGGGCTCTAAAATCACTGCAGATGGTGATGCAGCCCCGAAACTAAAAGATGCTTGCTCCTAGGAAGAAAAGCTATGACCAATCTAGACAGCATATTAAAGCGCAGAGACATTACTTTGCCAGCAAAAGTCCATCTAGTCAAGGCTATGGTTTTCCAGCGGTCATGTATGGATGTGAGAGCTGGACCATAAAGAAAGTTGAGCACCAAAGAATTGATGCTTCTGAACTGTGGTGTTGGAGAAGACTCTTGAGAGTCCCTTGGACTGCAAGGAGCTCCAACCAGTCCATTCTGAAGGAGACCAGTCCTGAATATTCATTGGAAGGACTGATGACAAAGCTGAAACTCCAAAACTCCACCTGATGCGAAGAGCTGACTCACTGGAAAAGACCCTGATGCTGGGAAAGATTGAAGGCGGGAGAAGAGGGGAATGACAGAGGATGAGATGGTTGGATGGCATCACCAACTCAATGGGCATGAGTTTGAGCAAGCTCTGGGAGACGGTGAAGGACAGGGAAGCCTGGTGTGCTGCAGTCCATGGAGTTGCAAAGAGTCGGACACGGCTGAGCTACTGAACAACAGCAACAACAATGTCTACTAGCATCAGAGTTACCAATTCTTTCCCTCGTGATGTAGTGCCTGTGTGCAGGTCCTTTTACCTTTATTCTTACAGACCTCACTTGTTATGGAAGTTTCTGAAGTCAGCACCCTCTTCCCCACTCTTTTGTAGATATTTGCTTATTTATTCGGCCGTGCCAGGTCTTAGCTGTGGCACAGGGCGCCTTTGATCTTCACTGTGGCGATGCGGGGTCTTTAGCTGCATCATGCAAACGCCCAGCTGTGACATGTGGGATCCAGTTCCCTGACCAGGGATGAGACCCGGGCCTCCCGCACTGGAAGCAGGGCCTCAGCCACTGGGCTGCCTCCTCTATCTCCTTCTTCTCCCTTAACATGTTTTCTATTTTTTGTGTGTGCAACCCACATGTGTTGCTTACATCATTTTTATAATTTAAGATTAATTATGAACATCTTTCTACATTAAATGGGCTCTAAGATTTTAATGTGAAAGTAAGGATATTAGTTACTCACTTGTGTCCAATTCTGTGACTCCATGGACTGTAGCCCGCCAGGCTCCTCTGTCCATAGATTCTCTAGGCAAGAGTACTGGAGTGGGTAGCCATTCCCTTCTCCAGGGGGTCTTCTCAACTCACTTTTAATTAAGAGAATGGATATCCGGTATGTGACCATACAGTCATGCGTTTGTTATATTCATTCTCTTTGTGCCACCTTCATGCATATATTTTTCACCATTTTTAAAAAATTGAAGTATAGTTGATGTACAGTGTCGTGTAAGTTTCAGGTGTACAACATAGTGATTCAAAACTTTTAAAGGTTGTACTCCATGTTTAGTTCTGACAAAATATTGGCAGTATTCCCTGTGCTGTGCAATATGTCCTGGTTCTTACATACAATTTAATTTTCTTTCCCTGTTGGATTCCTTCTTAGGCTGTGTCCTAGCCCAGTCATTCTGAGACCACTAAGAACAAACCTTTAACCTAACAGAATCAGCTTGGTTGATCCACTGAGATGAGGTGGAGGAACTGTGGGGGTCTGGCCACACACAGAGAAAGGTTATTACAGGATTTGGGTGAAGGGTTGGGTTTGGTAAAATGTAAACCAAACAGTATTTTTATTTTTAATTGTTTTGGCCACACCGCATGAGGGATCTTAGTTGCCTAACCAGGGATGGAACCCGCACCCCAAGCGAGGAGTTTTAACCACTGGCCTGCCAGGAAAGTCCCAATCAAGCAGCATTTTGGTGGGTTTAACACAGCCCAGGGCTGCATGAGAAGGGTCAGCTTGAGGTCTGGACAGCAAAGTATCCTGTTTACCTGAAACTACAAAGCTGAGACGGGAAGGGACTGTTGAGTCCGGAAAATACATGCTGGAGCAGCTTCCCTTGTCAAAGTGACTCGGCGCCTCCAAGCCTGTGTCTTTTTACTAACAATTTCAAACAGCAAATTATTGATGGTTTGTGATTTTAGGAGGAAAAAGAAATCGCAGTTAAAAAAAGTAATAGTCACTCAAACAGCATTGTTACTGGGTCACTGTAATGTGACCTTGGGAGAAATAATGCTTCTTGTTTCCGTCGCAGCTGGCTTTGTCTGTGCCTGCCTGGATGCACAGACATGCAAACTGTTAACTGGCCCAGTCCAAGCCAATGTTTACTTTCTCGGCTTGTTGCTGTTGTTTAGTCGCTCAGTTCAGTTCAGTTCAGGTCAGTCGCTCAGTCGTTTCCGACTCTTTGCAACCCAATGGACTATAGCCCGCCAGGCTCCTTTTGTCCATGGGATTCTCCAGGCAAGAATACTGGAGTGGGTTGCCATTCCCTTCTCCAGGGGATCCTCCCTACCCAGGGATCGAACCCATGTCTCCTGCATTGACAGGTAGATTATTTACCCCTGAGCCACCTGGGAAGCCGCTTTCCCAGCTCCAGACCCCCAGACAGAAGTCCCGAACCAAATGATTATAATTTTCTTTTTCACTTCCCCTGACCACAGTACCTAAAACATTCCACCTCCAGTCAGTCAATCTATTTCTAATGTCTATGGAGATGCATCTCCTCCCCTGCTACTCACCGCGGCATCTTCAAGTTCTCAGGGATCGGACGGAGGTGGTGACTCTCCCAAGGAAGCTGCTTCTCACAGAGGCTGCTGTGTGGAGATGGCAGGACACAGATTCATTGCCAAGGGCTGGGAGCCGGGCAGCCCTGACCCAGACCATGACCGCTCCGTTGCCCACAGAGTTCCAAGGTCTCCCTGGAAGTCTGAACTTGAGGGTCTGCAGGAGAGCTTCACCCTGACAGGCTGCACCCAGCCTCCTTGCACTCGACAGTCTTATATTTGCAAAGCACTCCCCTAAACAGATGCACACCTCTGTGTTTATTTATGTCTGTTTTTATTGTCTTGTAAGTCAGGCACAAAACCAGATTAACTTGAAAGAATGAACCATGGCAATTACCCATAAAATGATTACAGAAAAAAAATGTATTTGCAAGTGATTAAAGATGTTTTCGGAGAAGGAAATGGCACCCCACTCCAGTGTTCTTGCCTGGAGAATCCCAGGGACCAGGAAGCCTGGTGGGCTGCCGTTGATGGGGTCACACAGAGTCGGACACGACTGAAGCGACTTAGCAGCAGCAGCAAAGATGTTTTAAGGTCTAAAGTTGAGCTGGAAGGGAGCTTAATTAGAATGACCTTCTCCAACCCTTTTGGCTCACACAAGAGAGACCATTTCAGACTCAGAGATGTCGAGGTTAACACAGCGCCTCCAGAGCTAACTCTTGGACACAGATTCTCCTCTGGGGCTTGGTGGACGGGGAAGCCTTTGTTCTCTCTTCTCCTTGCAGAGACTATTTCGAGGTGACTTTCCTAGTCCTTGCTAGTGGCCCTGCTAACACGGCTTCGTGTGTCTAATGATTAAATCTCGCTCCTTAAATTGCTTTGTCTCCCAGGAGGCGCCCATCTTTCCGGCTGGTTGAGAAAACTGGGCGGTCTGGTCCGGGTCCAGCGGCCACGCCCCCTCTGAGCAGGCGGGCGGATAGCAGCTGACCGCTCACGTGACTGTCCCAGCTCCCAGTCCCGCGCCCTGTCCCAGGCCGGGGTGGGCAGTTTCAGGGGCTCCTTCTGGGAGGGGGTACCGGCTAGGCACCCCGGCCGTGCCTGTCTACCGCGGGGACGGCCGAGGGCATACAGCCTGGCGTGGCTGGACAGACTCGCGCAGATCAGCAGTCAGACGCTCTGCACCGTCCAGGGCTCTTGGGGCGGCGGGGCAAGTGTGGCTGGCCGCGCCCCCGCCCCCCGCCTCCGGGAAGGCCTGCGCTGCTCTGCCCTTCCTTCCCCTGTTCTTTGGCCTCCCTTTCCCCTCAGCTATAGACCTTTCCCCTTTTCCCTCCGCTGACTTAGCAGTGTGCTGCCGGGCGGGGGGGATTAATCAGTGACAGGGAGCTGCCTCTCTCGGAGCAGTGACCGCTGTGGTCAGGAAAGCCTCTCTCTACCCGGCCAGGCCTAGGGACCTGTCCCCTCCCGCCTGCTGTCCACCCCTGCTCCTGCCATGGGGCACCTCGGGGCCCTCCTCCTCCTGCTGGGGGGCCTGGGAGCGCTAGCCCACATCTGCGGTGAGTAACTGGATCTAACCTGGAGAGAGGACCATCTTGTCCCAGCCCCTCATTATACGGGGGGGGAAACCGAGGCTCGGATGTGTGTTGGGGGTGACTTAGCCGACCCTCGGGGCTCCCACGGTGGTTTGGACTTCCCTGAACCTCAACACGTTTAGCGCGCTGTGCTAAGATGAACTATATGTCTGACTTGCCACCAGACAAGATCGCTTCCATGACTCAGTCATTTGTTGATTTGTTCATTCAGTACATGTTGGCCGAGGCCTTCGCTATGCCAGGTGTGGGACTAGGCTTTGGGGAAAAAACAGGGAGCAAGAAAGGGCTCCCAGCCCTGCCCCAGCTAGATAGAGCTTCCGTTCTAGTGAAAGAGACGGTGGTCAAGAGGCGAGTCAATGCTGGGCTTGGGGGCTGTGGCCAAAGGAAGCCCCCGGCCTGGAGGGAGAGAGCTGGGCGCCACCAGTTCGGGGAGAAAGGGTGGGATTTCCGAGGACCAGGAGGCGATCCAGGAACTGAGACCCAAAGGAAAAGGCGCTGGTGGCGGCGAGGAGAGGAGTTGGGGGGGGGCAGGGGGACACCCCAGACAGAGGGAAGGTGAGCAGCTGGAGACCCGGGGTGTGAGGATGGCAAGGCATTAGCTTTGCACTCCACATCCAGGGTCCTGCCTGCACCCCCAGGGCCTCTCAGTGCCTGTGTGGGAGTCAGAGCACACAGGCTCAGGGCTGCTGACGCCCTGGAGCCCGGCAGGAAACACAGGCAGGAAGGGAGGCACCCACCAGCAGGATCTCTTGTGACCCGTGGAGAAACCGAGAGGCAGGTTCACTTGTGTCCAGGTGACAGATGGAAGCGGTCAAGGGTCATAGGGACCAGGTGACCTGCCTGCCCAAGGCACCGTGGCTTTCCAGGACTTTGCTGGAACTCGGTTCTCAGAACTCCAGGTCAGGGTCTTCCCCAGGCACCAAGAGTCTCTCACCCCTCAAGTCCTTGGCTCTTGGTTCCTGTCCAGACAGTCCCCAGGGGTGACCCAGGACCCTCCACTGGGTGTGAGCCTTTCAACAATCTGTTCATAGGTTTGATCCCTTTAGAGTGCTGGGCTGGGTTTGGGGGCACAGCCCACTGCTGCCAGGCCATTTGGTCGCTCCCAGTCTCATTCCCTCACTTGTAAAAGGGGTTGAGAATGCTCACCCCGGCCTTCCTCCTGGTGTGACGCAAGCATTTCTGCTCTGCCAGCTTCAAGCCCCGTGTGGTTGTATATATGACAGGGATGGCCGCACCAGCTCCTGCATGGAACTCCCATTGTCAGAGCCCATCCTCGGCTGGCAGAGCTGGGCGGCCCTGTGAACCCCAGGCCCAGAGGGCAGCGCACTCACCCAGGCTCATTTTTATTACCCCGAGGGAATCTGCCCAGCTCCTTCCTGCTGAGACTGAATCGGGTGCCTCTCTTTAGAGCACCAGCTTCTCTTCCCCTCTCTCTAATCCCAGAGCTGACTCACCCGCTGGAGGTCGGAGCCCTGGCTCAGGGCAGGAGCTCCCTCTCTGGTTTGAAAAAGAGGGAGAGGAAAAAGGACTGTGGAAGGACAGATAAGCAGACAGCCTGGCTGAGAAATGGAGAGAATGAGACAGATCCAGAGAGAGAGAGAGGTTCCTATAGAAGTGGAGGTGGACACACAGAAAGCCACAGAGAAAGATCGAGGAAAAGAGAAGCACCCTCCCCTCAAGTTCCTTTTCTCCATTCTTGGGGGTGGCATCTGGAATCCACACTACAATTAAGAGGAAAGAAAGTGAAATTGAAGTTGCTCAGTCGTGTCTTTTGCAACTCCATGGACTGCAGCCCGCCAGGCTCTTCTGTCCATGGAATTCTCCTGGCAAGAATGCTGGAGTGGGTCGCCATTCGTCTCCTCTGGGGGATCCTCCTGACCCAGGGATGGAACCTGGGTCTCCTGCATTGCAGGCAGATGCTTTACCATCTGAGCCACCATTAACCAATTAGGAGGAAGTAGAAGTAGCCGGGGAAATGGAGAGGGCACTGGCACCCCCACTCCAGTGCTCTTGCCTGGAGAGTCCCAGGGACGGAGGAGCCTGGTGGGCTGCAGTCCACGGGGTCGCTAAGAGTCGGACACGACTGAGCGACTTCTCTTTCACTTTTCACTTTCATGCGTTGGAGAAGGAGATGGCAGCCCACTCCAGTGCTCTTGCCTGGAGAGTCCCAGGGACGGGGGAGCCTGGTGGGCTGCCGTCTGTGGGGTCACATAGAGTCGGACACGGCTGAAATGACTTAGTAGTAGTAGTAGCAGCTAGGAAAAGTCCAAGGCCACCTCAGCCCAGGTCCCCTCCCTGAGGGGGCCGGCTCCCTGTCTGCTGGAGCTGGGCAATGCCCTTGAGGCCTCTGCCTCCCTCGTGGACGAGTCCCGAAGCACACGGATAAATGGCTGCGGACAATGGCGGTGGCTTCCCAGCAGTTCAGCTCACAGTCTCAGGCCCTTCTCACCTAAAGGGAGGTGGCAGGAGAAGCACTGTTCCGAGATCTGCCTCCAAGGGAGTTCACCAGACAGCCCCAGTGAGCCAGCGGGCAGCCTACAGTGGTTTTTTTTTTTTAATTGGAATATAGTTGATGTACAATGTTGTGTTAATTTCTGCTTACAGCGAAGTGAGTTCTGTGTATACCTATGTCCACTTTTTTTAAAGATTTTTCCATATAGATCATGACAGAGCACTGAGTGGAGTTCCCTGTGCTCTACAGTAGGTCCTTAGTTCTCTGTTTTATATATAGAGAGAGTAGCAAGTGCCTGGGCTTCCCTGGTGGCTCAGATGGTGAAGAATCTGCCTGCAATTCAGGAGACTTGGGGCAGATCCCTGGGTCCGGAAGATCCCCTAGAGAAGGGAATGGCAACCCACTCCACTGTTCTTGCCTGGAGAATCCCAGGGACAGAGGAGCCTGGCAGGCTACAGTCCATGGGGTCGCCAAGAGGTGGACACGACTGAGCGACTAACATTTTCACTTTTTCAGTGTGTGCATGTCAGTCCCAATCTTCCAGTTTATCCCTCTCTCCCTTTTCCCCACGGTAACTGCAGTTTTGTTTTCTACATCTGTGAGTCTATTTATGTTTTAAAAACTGGATCTTTAACCTGTTTCCACGCGGTCCGAAGTTTCCCGTAAATAGGTGGGACATGCCCACAGCTTTGAACTTCTGTTTCCTCTTTGCTCCCAGCACCTACATCGCAGGCAGGGCTGGCGTGAGGACCAAGGGGGCTGGGGCGCGGTGCCTGGGGAATCCCCTGTCGCTTGGCCAGTCTCTGATGAGCAGAGTGGCTGTCTGGTACCCGCTTCTTCTGCCCTGGGCCCACCACCTCTTTCCTGGCCCACTCCAGCCACTCTTTCGGGATGCTGGCTGCCTCTTGTTACAACCAGATTCCCCACAGGAGTCGGGTGTGTGGCCAGTGGCCATAAAGGTGGGGATGTTTATTCCCTGGAAAAGACCTTGATAAGGTGCCGCTGGTGGCCTGGCCCTGGCCCCCTCACTTGGCCTCTTCTCTTTCCTAAGAGATAACCGAGGTGGACAGCACGCTGGTGGAGAGGCTGGGCCAGCGCCTCTTGCCCTGGATGGACCGGCTCTCCCCGGAGCAGCTGAACCCCAGTATCTACGTGGGCCTGCGCCTCTCGAGCCTGCAGGCTGGGGCCAGGGAGGCCCACTACCTGCACAGCCTCAAGCTCAGCTACCAGCAGAGCCTCCTGAGGTCCGGCCATGCTCTCTCTTCTTTCTCCGGGGCTGGCCCTCATCCTAGGAGGCAGGAGACCCGCGCTCCGGTTTGGGCCTGTCGCTGCTTTGTTGGGAGACCTTAGGGCAAGTTTCACCTCCTCTGGGCCTCTCTCCATCTGCGGAGTGGGGTTGGTCTGACCGGGCTGGAGACACCAATCCAGGGCCCTTGTGCGGCCTCTGTACTGCCCTCTGCCTGACTGAGGCAGACAGCACTAATCCATGGCCGCACTCTTTCACACTGAGCCCAGCAGCAGCATCGGGCTATCTGCGCTCCCTTTCCAGGGGGTGTAAGGGCGGTGGGGCTTGTCCTGAGGTCCCGCATGGGAGTTTGAATGAGGGGCAAAGGGTCAGGACCAGCAGAGAGCGTCTCGTGCTTGGACTCCCTCTTGGGAAGTGGACGCAGGGCGGGGAGAGGAAGAAGGGAGGCTGCAGGGGAAGCGTGGACGCAGTGGCGAGGGAGACAGGTCACTTGGACTCAAGAGCTCTCAGAGTTTGTCCTTGAGTTCAGCTTGTCATCTTTATGAAATATGTGTGACTTACACCTCACAACTTACATCGCTGACTGCATCTGCTTCTGGCAGGTCTCAGAAACTTTCCAACCACTAGGATTTTTTTTCCCCCAGTTTGTCATGTTGGCAGGAGAGCGCCCCAAGGCACGCTTACCAGGAAGGCCCTTTCTCACAAAAGTGTTGTTACCTGGCTTGGTCCTAGGCCCGCCTCCAGCAAGGGACGGCAATGACTCCGAGGCCAAGCCCTCCATGGGCCAGCTGGCCCTCTACCTGCTGGCTCTCCGGGCCAACTGCGAGTTCGTCGGAGGCCGCAAGGGGACAGGCTGGTCTCGCAGCTGAAGCGGTTCCTGGAGGACGAGAAGGCGGCCATCGGTGAGGAGGCTCAGGCTGCCAGGGGCGGGGAGGGAGCATCGGCCAGCATCGCGGAACGTCCACATCAGAGCTTTGGGTTTTCTCCTCGGGCCTCTTGCCTGCCCTCCGCTCTGCCTTCCTTGATATTCATCGAGAAGGCTTGGGCCTGCTCCAGGAGGCATCCTTAATCAAGCCATTCTTGCACCCCGTACGCATTCTGTTGGCAGTTCCTGCTGCTCAGCCACCAAGCTTGGTCTGATTATCCTCCTCTGGACAACTGCCCAGCCTCCTTACTCCTTAGCCTCCCTCTGCTTCTCCTGCTTCCTGACTCAACCCGGCCCACACAGAGTGAGCATTTAAGGTATAAACCTAGGGACTGCCCCAGCAGCCCAGCAGCTAAAACTCCACTTTCCAATAGAGGAGGCGCATAATCACTGCAGATGGTGACTGCAGCCATGAAATTAAAAGACACTTACTCCTTGGAAGGAAAGTTATGACCAACCTAGACAGCATACTAAAAAGCAGAGACATTACTTTGTCAACAAAGGTCCGTCTAGTCAAGGCTATGGTTTTTCCAGTGGTCATGTATGGATGTGTGAGAGTTGGACTGTGAAGAAGGCTGAGTGCCGAAGAATTGATGCTTTGAACTGTGATGTTGGAGAAGACCCTTGAACTGCAAGGAGATCCAACCAGTTCAACCTAAAGGAGATCAGGCCTGGGTGTTCATTGGAAGGACTGATGCTAAAGCTGAAACTCCAATACTTTGGCCACCTGATGCAGAGTTGACTCATTGGAAAAGACCCTGATGTTGGGAGGGATTGGGGGCAGGAGGAGAAGGGGACGACAGAAGATGAGATGGCTGGATGGCATCACTGACTCAATGGACATGAGTTTGAGTGAACTCCAGGAGTTGGTGATGGACAGGGAGGCCTGGTGTGCTGCGATTCATGGGGTCGCAAAGAGTTGGACACGACTGAGTGACTGAACTGAACTGAACTGAGGAACTAAGGTCTCATACCATGAGGTGTGGCAAAATAAGTTTTTTTAGTAAAATAAATATACATTTGATCCTGTTAGCGCTGCGTAAACCCTGCAGGAGCTGCTTGCTGCTGTGCTCACAGCCCTCAGGCCCAGTCTGTCTGCCTATTTCTCCTCTGCAGACCCTGCCCACCCACTCGTCCGGCCCTCCGTGGCCTCCGGTCACCCCGGCCATATCTCTCAGCTCACCTCTCAAGCCAGGGTCTTGACAGATCCAGGGAACCCCTATCTGGAAGGTTTTCTTCCGCTTCTAGCTCACTCCTGTAGGTCTCTGCCTCCCTCCCTCCTACCTTGCCTCAGAGAATCCTGTCCCGGCTCCCCAGCTATTCAGAGACCTCTGTTATTCAGCCCCTTGGACCTCGCTCCACAATTCAGTTATAATCATGGTCTCGTGAGCGTGGCAGCCAGCCCTCTCAGCAGCTCAGAATTCACAGAGAGAATTCAAGTGGAAGAGCAACTACCTGGCCCTGAGGCAGAGGCGAGGTTGTGCCCACACACCACCAGCAGAGGGCAGCACTCAGCATTTACTCCCTCCCCAGGCAGACCCCACCTGCTGCAGTTCAGTTCAGTCGCTCAGTTGGGTCTGACTCTTTGTGACCCAATGGACTGCAGCACGCCAGGCTTCCCTGTCCATCAACAACTCCCGGAGTTTAGTCAAACTCATGTCCATTGGGTCAGTGAATCCATCCAGCCATCTCATCCTCAGTCGTCCCCTTCTCCTCCCACCTTCAATCTTTCCCAGCATCAGGGTCTTTTCCAATGAGTCAACTCTTCGCATCAGGTGGCCAAAGTATTGGAGTTTCAGCTTCAGCATCAGTCCTTCCAATGAATATTCAGGACTGATCTCCTCTAGGATGGACTGGTTGGATCTCCTTGCAGTCCAAGGGCCTTCTCCAACACCACAGTTTAAAAGCATCAGTTCTTTGGTGCTCAGCTTTCTTTACAGAAACCACCACAACCCCCAGGGGTTCTAAGAAGAACTGCCACACCAGATTTCTACTTGGACACCCAAAAAGTTAAAGTGGCTTGATAAACAACACAGGCTAATTTCTTCCCTAAAGAAGCAGCAATCGATCTCACCCAGACTTGTTTTTCCCCTACCTCTGGGGGCCCAGAGAGAAGGCAAACTTTTGTTCAGAAAATGAGAACAGCCAGCCGCATACGGACATGTCGTTGCCTGGGCTCGGGTTTGAGCAAGTCCTCAGCTAGCACTGGCTGCGCTGTGCGTGGCCTGTCATCACTGTTCATACCTCCGGGCACAGCGCCAGATACTCAGTGGCATCTCAGCAAGTATGAGTCAAAGAGGGTGAAGAAAAGAAGGGTCCCTGATAGTTCAGTTGATAATCCGCCTGCAATGCAGGAGACCCTGGTTCAATCCCTGGGTTGGGAAGATCCCTGGAGAAAGGAAAGGCTACCCACTCCAGTATTCTGGCCTGGAGAATTCCATGGAGGGTATAGTCTATGGGGTTGCAGAGTCAGACACGACTGAGCGACTTTCACTTTCACCACCCAAAGGAGGGTGTCGGGAAGCTGGTGCTGGCGGGGGGCCGGTTGCTGGGAGGGGCAAGCGTGACGCTCCCACCCCATGTTTTTCTCTCTCCCAGGGCACAACCACCAGGGCCACCCCCCGCACCAGCTACTACCAGTACAGCCTGGGCATCCTGGCCCTGTGTGTCCACCAGAAGCGAGTCCACGACAGTGTGGTGGGCAAGCTCCTGTACGCCGTGGAACACGAGCCGCACCTCCTGCAGGACCACATCTCTGTGGGTGAGTGGGCGCGCCCTGAAGGCCAGGCTGGCGCCCCTAAAGCTGCTGGCCCCAGGCTCACCTTTGCTTGGGACCCCTCCTCTCGGGTCCATTAGGAGGCGGAACGGTGAGGGCTCACTGTGGCACAGGGGCTGTGAGTCAACGCCCCTCTCCCCATCCTCCGCCACACTCTTACTGCAGGTAACCCCGGACAGCTCAGTTGGCCTTTCTAGCTCAGCTTCTCTGGTAAAATAACCGCCCCCCCGCCCCCGCCACAGCAGCATCTCAGTAAGAGATGTCTGGTTTTTTTTAATTAATTAATTTTAATTGGAGACTAATTGCTTTACAATATTGTAGTGGCTTTGCCATACATTGACATGAATCAGCCACGGGTGTACATGTGTCCACCATCCTGAACCTCCCTCCCACCTCCCTCCCCAACCCATCCCTCAGGGTTGTCCCAGTGCACCGGCCCTGAGCGCCTTGTCTCATGCAAGGAGATGTCTAATGAGTAAAGGACATAGCATGGCACCCGGCATGGAGAAAGTGCTGGACACACAGCTATGATGTTCTCATAGAATGGGCTGGGAAGGGCCTTCCCTGGTGGGCCAGTGGTTAGGACTCTGTGCTTCCAATGCAGAGATTTGATCCCCGGCCAGGCAGCTAAGCTCCCACATGCCCTGAGGTGGGGCCAAAACACAAAAATGAAGCAGGAGGCCTGAGGCCTGGATTCCAGGTCTGCGTCCTTCCTGTGTGACGTGGGTCTCCAGGGCCCTCTCTTGTCCTGGTGCACCTCTCACTAACAGGGGACAGAGCTCAGCAGGGTCAGCCCAGGGAAGGACCTCGGGGTAACGGGCAGCCGCGGGAGGGCTGGAGGAAGGGGAGCAATAGGGTCAGAGCAGCATTTTAGAAAGTTTCCACCCGCTAGGGTGAACAGCTCAGCCCAGTCTGCCCAGTTTCCAGGATGGCAAACTGGGATGGTCGGTCACCAGATAGAGGTTAGTAAGAGAGACTGGAGGAGGGAGGGTCAAGAGGACCTTATCCTGCACCACTCGCTTGCAAACCTGCCTGCACTTTAGAATCACCAGGGGAGTTGTTTGGTTTGTTCGTTTGTGGTTTTCTGGTTTTTGGAGTTGGGGGCCCATACCACACAGCTTTTGGAATCTTAGTTTCCCCAACCACGAAATTAAAAGCTGCTTGCTCCTTGGAAGAAAAGCTATGACAAACCCAGGCAGCGTATGAAAAGCAAAGCCGTCACTTTGTGCCCTGCAGACACCATGGCCGTGGCAGGCATGGCCTTCTCCTGTCTGGAGCTGTCCAACCTCAACCCCAACCAGAGAAACCGGATCAACCTGGCCCTCAGGAGAGTGCAAGAGAAGATCCTGAAGGCCCAGACCCCAGAGGGCTACTTCGGGAATGTCTACAGCACCCCTCTGGCTCTGCAGGTGGGGAAGAGACTCCGGGGCCACGCTCTACCCTAGTGGTTGGAGGGAACTGGACCAGCCAGGGGCTGGAAGACCCGGCCCCTCTGACCCGCCTCCTCCTCCTCTTCCTCATTCCATCCCCAGTTGCTGACGGGCTCCCTCAGGCCCACGGTGGAGCTGGGCATGGCCTGCCTCAAGGCCAAGGCCGCTCTGCAGGCCAGCCTGCAGCACAAGGCCTTCCAGAACCCTCTCATGATCTCTCAGCTGCTGCCCGTCCTGAACCAGAAGAGCTATGTGGATCTCATCTCCCCAGACTGCCAGGCTCCAAGAGGTAGCCGGCTTTTCACAGAAGCCCCTCTCTTTTCAATCTGCATTGAAGTTTCCTTGTCCCAGTGGGGGTGAGGGAGATCTTGCTCCATCTTGATTTGCTGAGTCAGTGGGGGTTTGCAGGTGTGCGTGGGACACACCTGCAGCTAAGATGCCTTCACAGGTTCTAGATGCTCAGTATGGGGAGGGAGACCCCAAATGGTGAGCTCCGGGCTTGCTGTGACTCTTCAGCCCCTTGTGTGATGCCCAGTACAGAAATGTTTGAATGAATGGATGGATGAATAGATGGATGGATGGATGGATAGATGAATAGATGAATGGATGGATGGATGAATAGATGGATGGATGGATGAATAGATCGATCGATAGATGAATAGATGGATGGATGGATGAATAGATGGATGGATGGATGGATGAATAGCTGGATGGATGGATGAATAGCTGGATGGATGGATGAATAGCTGGATGGATGGATGAATAGCTGGATGGATGGATGGATGGATGGGGGAGAGACATTAGCTCCCCAGCTAATAATTTGATTAGCTCCCATACCTCATAATGACTCCCTGAATTATGAAGTTAGCTGCCTGAATCAGGGCTTCATCTGAGGGAGGGACTAGGGTCGGTGGGTGGGATTTTCCAGTGGAGAAGAGAAGGGGAAGGCAGAGTGGGGAGGGGGCGTCAAGGGCAGAGGCTCAGGGCGTACAGTCTGGAATTGCAGGGAGGGTCTCACTGCAGCGTGGGGTCTGGGAGGATGAGCTGGAGTGACAGGAAGGCAGGAGGATGAAAAGGAGGGGATCCCACAGAGGTAACGGAGGATGACATGAACAGATGTATGTTCTAGTTAAGAACCCCTGGGCTGCTGGGGAGGCAGGTAGGTGGGAGGGGGACACTGGAGCAGAGAAACCATGAGGGGCCTGAGCTTGCGTGGTGGGGGATGTGGGAGCTGAGGGACTGGGGAGGCTGGGAAAGCAGCTGGGTGGTATTGGTGGTGATGTTGATGGGGAGGGGACCCAGGGAAAGGAAGAGGTCCCAATGGGCCGCAGTGTCTTCCTGGGAAGAAAGGAGGACTAAGGCCTGGCCCCCTACCCTCAGAGCGGCTGCCCCTTCCCCTCTCCCCGGCATAGCCCTGTTGGAAGCGGCTCTGGAGACCCCGCCACAGGCCCAAGTCCCGGAGTCCATTGACGTTGTGCTGAAGGTCTCCAGCATCTCCCCTTCATACAGACACTCTGTCTCTGTCCCTGCCGGCTCCTCCCTGGAAGACGTCCTGAAGAACGCCCAGGAGCATGGAAGATTCAGGTGAGACCTCCCGACCTCCCAGCCCTCACCTGACCCGACCCAGCATCCCCCGAAACAGGACACGGTGAGGCAGGGGGTGGAGAGAGGGCTCCCTCGGGAGAGGCCCAGGTTTCTCCCACCTGCTCCGCCCCCGACGCCCCCATGCTGTTGTGGAAACAGGCGTTAGGGTTGGGAGGGCAGGCTCCCAAGGCAGACCCTGGAATTCCAGCTCCGCGCTCCAGCCAGATGTCTTCCCTCCAGCTCATGAGGATGGCGTGGTGCCCCTCACTCCACTCGCCGGGGCCCCTGCGGGAGCTGGGTCATGGAGGCAGACAGGATGTGGTATTAACACGTGCTTTTTGTGTGCAGGGTCACGCACTTAGTAAGCGTTCAACACAGGCTAGCTTTCAGAAGGATGAGAATTTTTAGTATCAAACGATCCTGGTCCGATCCCTGTGATGAGGGAGTCACCTGGCCAAGCCTTCTGCAGAGTGCGGTGGACAATGGCCTTCCGCTTGCTTCTCACCCTGAGATAGGATGGATCAGAGATGAGCGTTTGCAGAGCACTGCTCTGGGCCCCGGCCGTGTCTGCACCTGAATCAGATGGGAGGGGTCCCCGGCGGGGTCCCGGCCCAGAGGGAGAGTGCCTCCCAGCGGACCGCACAGCCTGCAGTGTGCTGATGGCCGCGCGGCTGGGCCCCCATGCGCCGGGCGCCCTTGGCAGGCACGGGGATCACCTAGCTGACGTGCATTCTCAGTTGTTCAGTCGTGTCCGACTCTCTGGTGGCCCCATGGATGGTAGCCCGCCAGTCTCTGTCCGTGGGATTTCTCAGGCAAGAATACTGGAGTGGGTTGCCATTTCCTTCTCCAGGGGATCTTCCTAACACAGGGATCGAACCCGCATCTCTTACATCTCCTGCAATTGGCAGGCAGATTCCTTATCACTGAGCCACCTGGGATTACCAAGGTCGTGTTTGGACAGTGTCATCAAAATGGAAAAAAAAAATTGAACTTTTTTTTGGCCACTCCACGGCATGTGGGATCTTAGTTTCCTTAGCAGAGTCGAACCCACACTCCCTTGCAGTGTAAGCGCAGAGTCTCGACCACGGACCACCAGGGAAGTCCCAACTTGGACAGTTTTATTCAGAACTGCAGGACCTCAGAAAATGTCAGGGATACCAGTCCGAGAAATGATTCTCTTGGTGGTAGAGAGGGTGCCTGAGCTGGGTTCAGGGGCCAGAAGGGAGGCATGTTTGAGGCACATGAGTGCAAGCAGAAGCTGGCTCTGGAAGGAGAGAGAGGAAGAGAGAGAGAGCAGCGAAGGAGAGCCAGAGGGGCCGGCAGCGCTCCGGGCAGCCACGTGGCCCCCGAGACCTGGGTATGGGCTGCTCCCTAAAACCTTCCCTTTGACCAGGTCACCCTGAGGGCATTTCTGTTTCTTGGAACTATGGAAACTCTCCTCTCCAAGGCCAGTGCCACTGATACGGAGAGAGGACGGCCGCGGCCTTTGAAGAGTCATTTTGGCAGCCGTGTACACGCTCAGGGAGGGGCGGAGTGAAGGAGTGTCTTGGTTGCAGAGGCCGGGAATCTAATCCAAGCCTCTCTGGTAGCAGGCAGCGTGGGGTGTGTAGACTCAGAGGGAAGACTGAGCAACCCAGCCGAGAGAATGGGAGTGCCCCTGAGCCAGAAGGGGCTTCCCGAAACTCGGGTTTGATCTCTGAGTCGGGAAGATCCCCTGGAGGAGGAAATGGCAACCCACTCTAGTATTCTTGCCTGGGAAATGCCATGGGCAGAGGATCCTTGCGAGTTATAGTCCATGGAATCCCCAAAGAGCCACACACGACTTAGCGGCTGAACAGCTGAGCCACAGAAACGCCCCCCGGGTGTCTCTGCCTCTGTCTCACCCGTTCCACTTCTTCCTCCCGCTGGCCTCACTCTGGACGTTGGCAGCTTCTGATTCTCACCCCGCTGCAAGGTCAGCCCCCAGAGTGGGAGGCGTCTGGGGGGCTGGAGAGGAGGTGTGGAGGAAGGGCCCCTGGTGAGGCTGCTCAGGAAGGGCTTGGCTAGCACTGCCCTGAAAGTGAGCACAGGGTTTGCTTTCTGTGAGTGGTTCAGCTTCTGCCCTTGGGTCGACGGGAGCAAAAGTCACCTTTTCTTTCTCTTCGTCTGTCCCTTTGGTAGGTTTAGAACACAGGCCTCCCTGTCAGGCCCCCTTCCTGACGTCCGTGCTGGGGAAAAAGGCTGGGGAACGTGAGTTCTGGCAGGTTCTCCAAGCTCCGGACACCCCCCTTGCAGCAAGGTGAGTCTGGTGGCCAGCCCGCTGCAGACGTGTTCCTCAGCCCAGCCCTGACCCACAACCCAGGCTTCGTCAACTCACCCCAGCTTTCCCCCAGAACCTTCCTGGGGCTCAGCCTCAGGTCATCGCTGACACTCAGGTTTGCATATAATACATTTAACTGTATTGTTAACAATTTTTGTGTTGGTCACTGTGGCAACTCTGGGAAAGCAGAGAGGCAGAAATTTAAAATTGCCCACAATCCACTGCCCAGAGATTAACCTTTTTTTTTAACTTCCGGTGTATTTTCTTCCAGGTAATTAAAAAATATATGTATGTTTGTTTTCTCGTAAAAATGAAGCCATACTCTATAGCAACGCTGTCCCATAGAAATAAAATGTGAGCCTCGTCACGTGCAATCCTAAATTCTGCAGTCGATCCAACTAACATTAACAATACATCTTATTTAATCCAGTACATCCACAATATCATTCCAAGATGTAATCAATGCAAAATTGTAGGTGACATATTTTGCATCTTTTTGGTCCCTTTCCAGTGCTCAATAGATACGTGTGGCTAATGGCTGGCGTCTTGGATGGCAAACTCGATACAGGGTTTTGCAGTTTATCTTTTTCATCTGTAACGTATGGTAGCCATCTTTCTATGTGGGTGTGTGTAGATCTTCCCCTTTCTTTGTAATAGCCACAGAGAATATATCACCCAGCCGGGTGGTTTGGGCTGCAAGGAACAGTAATGTAATACAACCTAGCTTCCATGATGCAGCTTTCATTGGCTCATCTCTTGGCTCCTGTGACCAGATTCCAGGGGGAGTAAGGATTTCAGCTCCAGCCCCACTTCCCCGCGACCCTCCTCCTCTCTTTGCTGGCTTCCTCCTCCAGAGAATCTGCTCTGTGTCTTCCCGGGCTGCTCCCTTTATGAGGCAGGAAACTTGTCTGTGAATTGCCCAGCACACGTCTCCTGGCATCTTGAAGGCGGACTTGGGATTCAGGCGCGTTCCTGGACTCCTTCCTGTTACCAGGAGCAGCCCCTCTGCGCCCATCACTGGCTAGAGAGAAGGGACCATCGCAAGCCTGGCTTAGGCCAGTCAGGGCCCAGCCCCAGTGTGGAGTGGGATGGGTGGACCGCAGCTTGTCAACTCCCACTGGGCCTTTAGCGCGTCTCCAGTTTTAACTCCCCACGCTGTCAAAGCACCCCTGAGGATCAGCCCCGTCACTGGACAAACAGCCCCGCTCCTGGTATCTGGGGCTTCTAGGGGCACTTGCCGTGTGCCAGGGGATTGGGCCAAGTGCTTTATAGAAGGTGGGACTTACTGAGGGAGCCCAGTAAAAAGCCGTCTTTCTCCCTGCCTGGCTTCTGGACAAACTGAGAAATAAAACCAAGAGGCTACGGATGGAGAGACCAGATCTGGCCTCTATTACCGATAAAGGCTGGGTTGAGGAGGTAGCCGACGGGGAAAGCCTGATGGACTCAGCCGTGAGGCAGACGTGGGTGGTGGTGTACTCTACCCACCCCCCACCCCGGACCCCCGGTCCAGCAGGAAGCCCACTCCCTGGGGGAAAAAAGGAGGGCCAGGTTGTTACTACCCTCATTTTAGAAATGGGAGCACCAGTGCTCGGAGAGGTTACATAACCTGCCCGGAATCACACCCCTGTGAGTACAGAGCTGGGGCCTGAACCCGGGGTCGTGCTGGAGCCTGGATGGTGCCTCGTGAGTGAAGGCTAACTGCACTCGTGGTCCTGCTTCGCCCCCAGACCTCCCCGAGCAGGTCCCTCCTTGGATGGCCCCTCGGGGGACCCTGAAGACAGTGACCCCGCCCATCAGTGTGGTCAGGGTCTCTGGTCCCTTGGCCCCACGGTGCTTATCAGGGTGCCATCTCATGCCCTCCCACCTGCCTGGGGGATTCCCCATTGCAAAGTGAGCCTGTGGGTCTCAGCAACCCTGAGGTCACACTGAGTTCGGAGTCTCCAGACTGGCTCTGCACAGAACCTGAGTTTCCCACCACTGAGCCCTGAGCCCATTTTACAGGGCAGGGGTCTAGAAGGTGAGGTCGGGATGGGGTACAGTCTGTTAAAACCCACCCCCCAACCTATTTCTGCAGGTATTGCTGACTACAGACCCAAGGATGGAGAGACCATCGAGCTGAGGCTGGTTGGCTGGTAGCCCCCCGGGCTCACCCACCCCGCTGCCTCCCACACTTCCTGTCTCCCCGCCCTCCCTCCAGACACCCCGGTAATGGGCACACGCCTGATCCTGCTGCCTTCTCTTGCACACTTGTCCCTGGATCCCACAGCCACCAGCCCTGCGGGGGGTCCCAAACCACCGCCCACCTAGAGCAGGGAGCCCAGCACCTCCCCCAGGAGGTCTGTCTGCCTGGGTCTGGTCCCACCTGGCCCTGCGGGTGACCCGTGAAGGTCACTCACAGGCCAGAGGGCGTAAAACGTCTCAGACTCCTCCCTGGCCGCCTCCTGAGCACCACTCGCTCTGCAGTGGGGTCCCTCCAGCCCTGAGCCCAGCTCCACTCTGTCGTCGAGGCTCCCGCCCCAGAGCCAGCTGCGTTGTAGCGGCTGGATGAGGGTCTCTGCAGAGCTCTCAGCCCACCTCCAAAGTGATTAAAGAGTTGGTTGTGCACGTGGCCCAGCGTCCTGATGCCTTGAGCTCGGAGTCAGTGCAGGTGCCGGGGGCAGAGGAGGGGAGTCAGCCCTGTGGGCAGCAGAGGAGGGTGAGTGAGCGTCCTTCTGGGTCCTGGGGGCCGAGGCTGGCAGTGGTGAGGCCGATTACTGTTTAGGGGTGTGCACGTGCTAGACCCTTCCATGCACAGCTCTGAGGTTGGATGTTTCTCTTTTCCTCTCTGCTTTCAGATGAGGAAACCGGTGCTCAGAGAGGGAGAGAGACTTGCCCGAAGTGGCCCGGGGCTGGGGTGTGGGGTGGCGACTGAGGAGGCAGACAGACCTGGGGGAGGCCTCGAGGCTCTTCCACGCAGACACTGAAAACCAGGGCCCTCAAAGACTGTGCTGACTTAAAAAGCGTAACATGAAAGTAGGGAGTTAAGTTTTATTTGGGGCGAAGTGGAGACTATGGCCTGGGAGGCAGAATTTTAGATAGCTCTGAGAAACTGCTCCAGAGAGGTAGGGGCGTTCAGTATATACATATCATATAATCATATATATATATATGATTTTAGTGAAGGAGGTATGTGCAGTCAAGCACACACTTTAGGAGACGCTTCTGCTCATCTTGTGAAGGCTACTGCTAGCCATGAGGAGCAGATGGCTCCATTAATGATCCTGGTGCTTTTCCAGATGTGAGAAGACGCGAGAATTGGGCTCATGAAATCTCCTGAAAGTATCTACCTGTTCTTCCAGTTTTTCCCAGAGCACAGTGCCTCGTTCTCGATCTCCTCCTTGAACTCCTTTCCGGGTGTGTTGGAGGTCAGCGCCTGCAGGGACTAGTGACTTCATTCTTGTAGAGGCAGAAGGCAAGTGACACTTTTTAGCTGGCAATGGCTGGGATTACACGGCAGAGTCCAAATTCAGCTGGAGGCCCAGGACCCCCGAGCTTTTCCTCAGAGGACGGTCAGGGCCTCAGCTGCCAGTGTGGTGGCAACCCTGCCTCTCAGCGGGAAGGGCTGGGTTCTGGGTTCCCCCTCTGAAAAGTGGGGTTCTAGCCAGGGAGGAACCCCGTTAGCCCCTTCGGCACCAAGGTTAGGAAGGAGGTCTGCCCTGGGAGTGACCCTCTGACTGCACGTCAGGTTTTACCTTGACTCTCATGGAGTCGGCAACACCACAGATTAAACACGTGCTTCTTCCTCCAGCATTTAGGGTCTGGGCAGGTGAGGGAAGTAGGCAATTTAAAACATGCTTTGAAGGGAGTTCCCCTGTGGTCCAATGGTTAGGACTTCGCCTTCCAATGCCGGGGGTGCAGGTTTGATCCCTCACCTGGGAACTAAGATCCCACATGCCTTGTAGTAAAAAAACCAAACCATACAACAGAAGCAACATCGTAACAGATGCAATAAAGACTTTAAAGTAGGCCATATCAGAGAAATTCTTTAAAAAATAGAAACTGCCTTGATATTGAGACAAACATCAAAGGATCTGAAAGCCAAATGAAAACAGGACCTCTGTGTTTAAGGTGTAATGCCCATGCCCAGCCCCCCAGAGTGCTGGTTCCCCTGTCCCGCCTTGATCTAGGCCAAGGGTGCTCCAGAGAGGGATTCGGGACCAGCCCTGTGACCCCTTCACAGTAAGGTGAAGGTTCAGAGAGGTCTGTGGCTTGCCTCAGGTCACACAGCCTGGGGGTGGCACAGCCAAGATCCTCACCCACTGACCCCAGCCCTTGCCCCTGCACCACCTCGCAACCCCCCACCCCCACCCCAGGAAGCCAGGGCCCCTCCCATCGGGTGGGGGGGTGCTGGCTGGGGCGGGTCCCAGGCCAGGCTGTGGGTTGGGGTTGATGTAAAGGACCTTCAGTGCTCCAAGAACTGTCTTAGTCGGGGCGTGTTTGGCTCTAAGAAGCAGGAAGCTACTGAATCCTGCTCCAATCAAAGGATGTGTGCTGGGAAGGCTCAGCCCACCAAGTGAGGGCTGCAGAGGTGGGGGCTTGGCTCCTTGCCCCGCACCCACTCAGGCCCTCTCCTGGGCCTCCCCCTCCGCCAGCTTCCTCTGAGCATGGTCAGTTTGCCAGCCCCCTTTATTTTCTCAGCCTGTGTCCCAAAGCTTGGGGAGGGGTCCGACCGACACAGCCGACGTCTGGGCCCTGGGTCAGGCGTCTAGTCTAGCTCCATCCACAGGGACCCTGAGGGGGTGGGTGAGGACAGTCATGTCCGCAGTCAGGATCTGATGGGGACTCCCTGACTGTCCAGTGGTTCAGCCTCTGTACTTGCACTGCCTGGGGCGTGGTTTCGGTCCCTGGTCGAGGCCAAAAAGTGAAAAAAAGAGAACTGTCGTAAGCAGAGGCCCTCCCTGGGAATGGGGCCCAGGTTCGTGTCTGACCCACGCTTAGAGCTATGTGACTGCAGACAAGCCACGTCTCCTGGCGCCATGTGCTCCCTAGCCCGCAGCTGTGGGCAGGCGTCTCGGGCCAAGCCTGTGAGCCCACGGCAGATCACAGACGGGGAAGGCTGAGGCCCCGCAGCGAAGGGACTGTCCCACAGCCCCTGCAGCCCAGCTGCTGGAAATGGGTGCGTCTTCCCTCCTGTGCCCCCAGCGTCTCTCGCCAAATCACCTGCTTCAGTGATTAACACCGACGTGGGGGTTGGGGGGAGCACCCCAAGGGCAGTACTCAGACCTGAGGGCTCTGGGAGCCTGTGGGCAGGGCAGGCTCCTCAGGGCTTGTCTGGGTTTTGGGGGAGCAAGGAATTCAAAGGAGCCCCTGCTGCGTTCTGTGAAACTAGGCGCACCCCCTCATTCCATGAGGGGAATGTCCTGTAGAGAGCCTTGCTGCCTGCAGGTCAAAACGTTAAAAACTAGGGCTCAGGAGCTGGACAGACCTGGTCTGAATCCACCCCCACCACCCCAGCAGCACAAGCCCCCCTCCCCCCGCCCCCCACTCCCTCCCCGGGGTCTACTGCTCCCCGCCTCCCACCAAGGCCTGCCCAGGCCAACCCTCTTTCCTCATAGCTCACCTCTCACCAGGCAGGGCAGGCCAAAGGGCTTTGTGGCAGTCTTAGAGAGTCAACACTGCCTCCCACTCCCCACTGGCTCAGCTCTGAGAAGATGGGAGGGTGGTTAGTATTTTTGAGGGCTTCCCTGATAGCTCAGATGGTAAAAAAAAATCTGCCTGCAATTCAGGAGACCCCAGTTTGATTCCTGGGTCAGGAAGATCTGCTGGAGAAGGGATAGGCTACCCACTCCAATATTCTTGGGTTTCCCTTGTGGTCCACCAGGTAAAGAATCCGCCTGCAATGAGAGAGACCTGGGTTCGGGTTGGGAAGATCTCCTGGAGAAGGGAAAGACTACCCACTCCAGTATTCTTGCCTGGAGAATCCCCATGAACAGAGGAGCCTGGCGGGCTACAGTCCACGGGGCCGCAAAGAGTCATGTCCATGACTGAGCAATTGGATGAATGGATGGAATGAATTAAAAATACTAAAGTGAAAGTCACTTAGTCATGTCCTTCTCCAGGGGATCTTCCTGATCCAGGGACCGAAAAGGCATCTCCTGCATTTAATTCATTGCTGTGTTTTGTTTGTTTGTTTGTTTGTTTTTAATTAAAGGAAGCTTAAAGGAAAACTGACAAAAATCTCAAAACTAATCTAACCCATAGGAGCCCTGATTCCTCCTCTTCAGGAAATGTTGGGGGAGGGGGAGCTGCTCTCTTGGCTGGCTCAGTTCCCCTCCTGCAACCCCTCCTGGAGAAACCCTCTCTAAATACTAATTCCTGCATATTTTGGTCCTTTATCTGGAAATCTCCTGCTCTACAATATGGACTATTTGCAGGCTCCTGCGGGTCTCAGAATCACCAAAGGAAAATTAAAAAAACACATTCCTGGACACACCAGAGGGTATCTGATTCAGCTGGTATGAATCAACAGCGGGCTGGGGGTTTTAATTCCAGTCCAAGGATTGCGATGAGGATTCGGGGACACCTGCAGCCATTCGTGATGTTCAAGCTGGTTTTAGAAAAGACAGAGGAACCAGAGATCAAATTGCCAACATCCGCTGGATCATCGAAAAAGCAAGAGAGTTCCAGAAAAACATCTATTTCTGCTTTATTGACTATGCCAAAGCCTCTGACTGCGTGGATCACAATGAACTGTGGAAAATGCTGAGAGAGATGGGAATACCAGACCACCTGACCTGCCTCTTGAGAAACCTATATGCAGGTCAGGAAGCAACAGTTAGAACTGGACATGGAACAACAGACTGGTTCCAAATAGGAAAAGGAGTACGTCAAGGCTGTATATTGTCACCCTGCTTATTTAACTTCTATGCAGTGTACATCATGAGAAACACTGGACTGGAAGAAACACAAGCTGGAATCAAGATTGCCAGGAGAATTATCAATAACCTCAGATATGCAGATGACACCACCCTTATGGCAGAAAGTGAAGAGGAACTCAAAAACCTCTTGATGAAAGCGAAAGAGGAGAGTGAAAAAGTTGGCTTAAAGCTCAACATTCAGAAAACAAAGATCATGGCATCCGGTCCCATCACTTCATGGGAAATAGATGGGGAAACAGTGGAAACAGTGTCAGACTTTATTTTGGGGGCTCCAAAATCACTGCAGATGGTGACTGCAGCCATGAAATTAAAAGACACTTACTCCTTGGAAGGAAAGTTATGACCAACCTAGATAGCATATTCAAAAGCAGAAACATTACTTTGTCAACAAAGGTCCATCTAGTTAAGGCTATGGTTTTTCCAGTGGTCATGTTATGGATGTGAGAGTTGGACTGTGAAGAGGGCTGAGCACCGAAGAATTGATGCTTTTGAACTATGGTGTTGGAGAAGACTCTTGAGAGTCCCTGGACTGCAAGGAGATCCAACCATTCCGAAGGAGATCAGCCCTGGGATTTCTTTGGAAGGAATGATGCCAAAGCTGAAACTGCAGTACTTTGGCCACCTCATGCGAAGAGTTGACTCATTGGAAAAGACGCTGATGCTGGGAGGGATTGGGGGCAGGAGGAGAAGGGGACGACCGAGGATGAGATGGCTGGATGGCATCACTGACTCAATGGACGTGAATCTGAGTGAACTCCGGGAGTTGGTGATGGACAGGGAGGCCTGGCGTGCTGCGATTCATGGGGTTGCAAAGAGTCCGACACGACTGAGCGACTGAACTGAACTGAACTGCAGCCATTCTACACTCCGACCACCAGAGAGCGCCATGGACCGAGCTAAGCGCTGCCCTTCGCGGTCTTGTTCCTCCAGACAGGTTGCTGTCATCAAGGTCTTGCCGGTCAGACAACAAGGCTAGGGATGAACCGTGCCCCAGGGGACAGGAGCTTCCACAGAGGAGGAAGCTGTCAGCAAAGGGGCTCACTCACAGCGGGCCGTGGGCACCTGTGATCCTTGCACGTTGGACTCCAGAGCTGAGAGGAGTTCCGAGCTTGGAATTCCCATCAGTCTGTCCTGCTTCTGGGGTGTGCTGTTTACCCGGCCCTGAGCTCAGAGAGCAGCCCGTCTGTTCCGATGGGAAAGTCAAGACCCAGGCAGGGGCTAGAGCTTAGTGGCAGCTGCTCTGGCTCCCGGCCCACCTACAGCTCTCTGTCCTGCCAGCGGGGGCAGAGGGTGGACCCCAGGAAGGTTCAGCTGTGAGTCAGCTCTGAGTGCCCAGGGGATGGAACAGAGAGCGACCGGCGGGACCCTGCTTCTGCAGCTGCGGGGGCCGTGGTGATTCAGCTTCCCTCGGCCTGCCCGGGAGGGGCCCCGCCCCGGGCTGGGAGACGGAGGAGGGGTTGGGGTTAAGGAACGGGGGAGGGGCATTAAGGGGCCCGCTGGGCCAATTCTTCTGGATGCTGAGCTCCCACGGGATAACTGTGGCCAGAGATTCGGTGGTCCCGAGACTGGACTAGGCTGGAGTCTGCTGCGGGGGTAGGGGGTCCTTGAAGATGGAATCTCCTGAGAAGTCAGGAGTTTTTCATCAGGAAGATACCCCTCTGTGTTCGTCTCTATGGGGGGCTTGCCTTGGCGCTGGGTGGGGTGGGGCCTGATACCCCACTGATGCGGGGAGGAGGACAGACAGGCTGACCACTCCGGCTGGGGCGGGGGTGGTCTGCGGACGGAGGAGGAGCCCCGAGCTGGCGGCGTGGGGGCGGGGCGAGACGGCCCTCCGGGGGCGGGGCCTGACCCGCGGTGGCGTCCCCGGGCTCGGCCCAGTTTTCCGGGTGGGGCGCGTGGGGCGGCCGCGGAGGCGGGGCCTAGGGTGCGGAGCCTCGCTCTCGGCCCGAGCCTGGCGGGAGCTACCGCCGCTGCAGCCGGAGCCGCCGGGAGCCGGAGCCACAGCGCAGGCCCTGCCGGAGCCGAGCTGAGCCGAACTCGCCGCTTGACACCGGCCGGAGCGCGGGGGCCGGCGCGTCTGCCCGCTGCTGGGCCTGGGCAGCGTCGGACGCAGCGAGCCGGACCCACCGGCACCAACCCGGCGCGGGAGCCCGGACCGCCCCCCACCAGGCCTGGCGTGAACTAGCCGGAGGACCCGGGGACTGGACCGAAGAGAAAAGGGATGGAGGAGTCCGTCTAAGCGTAGCGTGGGCACTCGGGCGAGAGGAGAGTGGAGACTTCGCCTGGCACGGGCAGAGGTGCCCGGCGCTTACTAGGCCAGGCTCGAGCACCAGAGAGCCTGGCATCCCAGCTGAAGCGACCTGGGCTCTGCTCTCCCCGCGCCGAGGACACCGCACAGCTCCTGGACCTCCGCTGCCGCAGGCTGGACGGCAGAGGCTTTGCCCGCACCTGCCTGAGACGGGGCGGGTCCAAGGTGGGGCTCTCTGGTGGCCCAGAGCTGGTCACCGGGGAGCCGGCCTCTTGCCGCGGCCCTACTGGTACCCATGTGCCGTTGCCCGCCGGAGCACCATGACGGCAGGATGACCTCTGCCGAGGCAGTGGCGGTGGCTGGCGGCGCTCGGTGGGCCGGGTCCGCCGAGTGGCCCCCTGACACCCCGCAGGCCCTTCGGCGGCCTGGCCGGGCCCGGGTGGCCGTGGCCGCGCTGGTGTGGCTGCTGGCGGGAGCCAGCATGTCGAGCCTCAACAAGTGGATTTTCACGGTGCACGGCTTCGGGCGGCCCCTGCTGCTGTCGGCGCTGCACATGCTGGCGGCCGCGGGGGCCTGCCACCGGGGGGCGCGGCGCCCCTTGCCCGGGCAGACCCGCCGCCAGGTGCTGCTGCTCAGCCTCACCTTCGGCGCCTCGATGGCTTGCGGCAACGTGGGCCTGAGCGCCGTGCCCCTGGACCTGGCACAGCTGGCCACCACCACCACGCCGCTCATCACGCTGGCCCTGTCCGCGCTGCTGCTCGGCCGGCGCCACCACCCGCTGCAGTTTGCGGCCATGGGTCCGCTCTGCCTGGGGGCCGCTTGCAGCCTGGCGGGAGAGCTCCGGACGCCCCCGGCTGGCTGCGGTTTCCTGCTGGCGGCCACCTGCCTCCGTGGCCTCAAGTCCATTCAGCAGAGTGAGTAACCTAAGTCACTGGTTGAGGAAGTGGGGACCCGGGTGGGACTGTGGGAGTGTGGCCTGGGGAACCTTGTGAGGGCGTATGGCTGCTGTCCCATTTTACTGATGACCAAACTGAGGCATGTGGCTTTGGAAGAGGCAGGAACTGAGGCTCAGAAAGGGCCAACCGCTCAGTGATTTCCAGGCCTCAGACTTAGGCTCTAGAGGCCCAGCTGGTTTTGTCCCCATTTGACACGTAGAGGGGCCTTGCCCTGGGCCATGCAAGCAGCTGAGGCAAGATTTGAACCCAGTCAGACTGTAAAGAATCTGCCTCCAATACAAGAGACCCAGGTCCAATCCCTGGGTGGGGAAGATCCCCTGGAGAAGGGCATGGCAACCCACTCCAGTATTCTTGCTTGGAAAGGCCCATGGACGGAGGAGCCTGGCGGGCTGCAGTCCGTAGAGGTTCCGAAGAGTTGGGCACAACTGAGCGACTTTCACTTCACTCAGGCAGAGTCCATGCTGCCCTAGGGATGTGGCATAAGACTGTGGACCGGGAGGGAGGCTTGACAGTGGGAACTGGTGGGAGAGAAAGAGGGCCAGATGGTAAACCAGGATTTGGAAGCGGGGTGGAGGGGTGGGGCTTGCTGAGTCTGGGAAGGGGTGGCGTCTTCTGGGAACTGCAGGGTAACAGGCCCTATGCTAGGTGTTCACTTTGAGTTGTCATGGCAACCACTACTTTCATCCCCATTTTACAGATGATGGAACTGAGACCCAGAGAAATTCATGATTTGCTCAGAGTCACAACGCTACAAAGGACCAGAATCCTGGCCCATGTGACTCTGGACCTTAGCTCTTCTGGAAGGGGGTTGGGGGCTCTGGGCAGAGGGTAGGGTGGGAGACTCCAAACCCAGACCCTGTGAAATCACTCTGCTGGAGGGAGGCGAATTCTTTCCTGCCTGTCCTACTGAGGGTTCTTCGCGTCAGCCCCCACCCTGTCTGCACCTACTCAGGGTAGGGAGGCCTGCGTTCCCAGCCACATGTGGGCTCATAATTCCTGAGTGACCTGGGGCGGGTCTGGATCTTGTCTGGGTCTCAGGCTGCCTATCTGTTTGGTGGAGGAGGTCAGAGTTGACAGAGCCCCAGGACCTTCTTGCTCTCCCTCCTTTGCGGCTCTGAGATCCTATGACCCAGGCCTGGAGGGGGAAAGGGCTGCTCCAAGGGCACTGGGCTGGGGTTGGGGCAGCCTGCAGCCAGGAAAGGCTGAAGCCAGAGCTCAGGCCTGCCCTGGAATCAGGACCCAGAGGCCCTGTCCCCATCTTCCAGGGCCCTGAGGCAGGGCCAAAGCCCAGTTCTATTTTTGCCTTCAGGTTACTTGAGAGCTGGGGCTTGAGCTCTGGGCATGAGTCAGTGGGAAACTTGACCTTGTGCCCCGCCCTGAGCAGGGCCAGAAGGCCGGGAAGGCCCCAACCTAAGGCCCACACCACACCTGCTGAGGCCCAGCCTCCTCACCCAAGAAGAGCACCGGCCAGCAGGACCCGCTGTGGCCAGCGAGGCCTCGGGCACACAGACAGGGGCTGGCAGGTGCCTGGCATCAGGCACCTTAGCCTCCTCGGCTCTGCCAGCTCCTCCTTGTCGCCTGCCTGCCCCTTAGGCAGGCTGGATGCTGGCTCCGGGCTCCCGCAGGGCCCTCTGCATCCCCCACCAGGACTCCGTGTGCCTTGTATTGATATTATAGCCACTCGGTTACCTGTCTGCCTCCCACCAGGCAGGAGCTCCTAGAGGGCATGGTTTAGCTTTGGGGCAGCTCCATGTCCCCAGCACTTGACTTGGGGCCTGGCGCAGGTAAGGTACCACTTAAACGGTGAATTTATTAATGGTCTGATGGAAGAATTGGTAGGCTGCTTAAGCTACTTGGCTCAGGATGCTAAGGAGAGAGCTTAGGAGGCTGGAGGTCCCACTAACAGAGATGGAAGCCCAGCACAGAGGTGGGTCAGAACAGACTGGAGGCAAGGGATGAGGTGGGTTTTGGACAAGAGGTTACTACTCGCAGACTTTCCAAGAACATCACCAGGGCCAATCTAGACTAGAATGTGAGTGACTGACACCAGCTCCTTTCCTGATGGCAGACTCCAAGGGAGCAGAGGATGAAAGTCCAGGACGAGGAGTGCCCAGCAGCTTCCTTCCTTCCTGGGCCAGTTGCAGGCCTAGGGGGGACCACACATGGAGAGGAGTGATACTACCTCTCCCCTCACAGAAAGGCTGGGAAATGGGGTGCCAGCGTGCTGAGACTTGTCCTCAGCCACACCCGCCTGCATCAGGTTGACCCCATTCCCATCCGCTGAGCTCTCAGGCTGATGGGGAGACACCCTCAGAAGGAGCGATCACAAATCAGGGAAGAAGTGCTGGAGCCAAGGTGGGCACAGCTGTGATTGGGATGGCTGCTTCTCGGGGAGACCAGAGAAGGCTGCCTGGGGGAGGAGGCAGGCAGTGGTGGTGACAGCCGTGTCCTGACTATGGGTCCATGCTGCGCCCCGCTTTTCACACGGCCAGAGCAGGAAAGGGGCGTTCTGGGAGCGGGACACAAGCCCTGCCAGGGCGCGGGTGTCGGCCAGCGGGGTTGCATGCAGGGGGCGTGACAGCCACCGTGGGCAGCAGCTGCCCCCGGGCACAGGTCCTGCACTCAGCACCTCACACGCCCCCGTGAGGGCATGCCGTTACTCTCCCTGTGCTCCCTTGAGGGGACAGGCATAGAGAGAGGGTGACCTGTGTGATATCACACAGCTCGTGATGGAGCAGAGGTGGGATAAGCTCAAAGCCAACAGAACGGCGTCCAGAGGGTGTTAGTCTGCATGGGGCTGAAATGTGGCGTGTTCAGATGGTGAAGCGGAAATGCCTTTGGAGGAGAAGTTGAAATGCAGGGGTAAGCAGGCAGAGGGGGGTGGTCCCTGAGGAGGCCGGATGACAGGACGGTGGGGTAACTGGCTCTTTTCTTGGGCTGGAGGGAGGGGGAGGGAGAGGGAGGGCTGGCTGGATTATAAAACAGGGGCACGGGCCGAGACGGGAAGTTAGGGCCTGCCTGCCTGGCTCTCAGAGAGGGAAATTCGCCAAAGTTGAAGTTCACCTGCAGTCCTGACCACCTGCCAGTGATTGCACCTTGAACATGAAGGCCACAGGCAGCTCGTAACGGTGCTAAATTTGGAGCAGCCGAACAGGAGGCATTCCAGTTATCTGTTCATTTCTAGAAATGCTTGACAGAAGGACTGTTGCCTAGAGAACAAAGCCAAAACATCAAAATGAAATTGAGAGAGAAATAAGATTTCTTAAGCATAGCCTCTGAGTAAGCGCCTCTGTGGTTCTTTGGAAAGTGTGTGTCAGAAAACGCATAGAGGCTGAGAGAGCCCTGGGAGGGGCTGGGGAGACCTTACTCATCTCTCTCCACGAAAACTTGGAGAAGGCACAAAACTGCCGTCGCCTCTTTGCAAGCACCGTCATTTCAGCTCAGCCATGTGAGATTTTATGATGGGCCCTGCTTCCTTTGTGAACCAACTGGGTGGTAATGTGTACACACACAGGCAGACATGTGCAAGATGCTAGGATGCTCTCTTTCCTTGAAAAGCCCAGGGTTTCCTCTGTGTCCTGGATTTGTCTTGACAAGCTCCAGTGTCCATAGCGACAGGTGCTAACTATCTGCGGTAAACCGTGAGTGACAGGGATTTGCCCTGGCGGTCCAGTGGTTAAGACTTCATCTTCCAATGCACGGGGCGCAGGTTCGATCCCTTGTCGGGGAACTAAGATCCCACGTGCCTCTTGGCCAAGAAATCAAAATGTAAGACAGAAGCAATATTGAAACAAATTTAATAAAGACTTTAAAAATGGTCCACAATAAAACAAAACAAACACACCCACACTCACGCAGTGAGTGACAGCTGGGCCCAACAATGACCTCGTTGTTGGGTCTCTCATCCCAGTGATCACAAGTGATTGAACATGTGACTCAGATGGTTTTGAACATTTTCAAACTCTCCCTCTTGAAGCGTAAAGGCCCACATAGCTAGTACATGGCAGAGCTAGGGGGTGCTGGAGGGAGCAGCCTGGGAGCCACACTGTGGGGCTGGGAGTGCCAGAATGGCTGAAGCCAAGAAAGCACACTTGGGGCCCCTTGGTTCAGCACCTTCACAGCTGGTTACGAGTCCAGGATGTTTTTCTCCAGGGCCTGGGAAGCCCCTGAAGACTTTTTTTTTCACATTTATTGATCAGTGGGATAGCACAGATTATTGTTTCAGCTCGTGGGAGGAGTCAGTGATAACAGGCTTATTTCTTCTGTCTTTTTAGCTTACTGACTGAAGCTGACCTGATAAGGGCTTTATGTACATTGTTGTAATCTGCATATTTAAGGTTTTACTGGGGCTTCCCAGGTGGCGCTAGTGGTAAAGAACCCGACTGCCGATGCCGGGGACGCAGGAGAGACTTGGGTTCGATCTCTGGGTCAGGAAGATCCCCTGGAGAAGGGCATGGCAGCCCACTCCAGTCTGCTTGCCTAGAGCATCCCAGGGACAGAAGAGCCTGGCAGGCTGCAGTCCATGGGGTCGCAAAGAGTCGGACACGCCTGAAGCGACATAGCATGCACAAGGTTTTATTAGCCCTGGGTGCTGCGGGTGAGGAAACCTAGGCCTCCAGAGGTTAAGGGCCAGGTCGCAGCTGGCCAGGAGGCGGACCGGCTCACCACCCAGACGGTCTGACCGTCCCGTTACAGAGCGGCAGCCCCTCGTTCCGCCGGGAGGGGCTGGAGCAGGCTTCCTGGAGGTCGTGGCAGGCTGGCCTGGCGGGGGTCGTCTGGCGCCCGGTGCTGACGGCTGCCGCCCTGGTTGCAGGTGCCCTGCTGCAGGAAGAGCGGCTGGACGCGGTGACCCTGCTGTACGCCACCTCGCTGCCCAGCTTCTGCCTGCTGGCCGGCGCCGCCCCTGGTGCTGGAGGCCGGCGTGGCGCCGCCGCCCTCCCCCACCGACTCCCGCCTCTGGGCCTGTGTCCTGCTCAGCTGCCTCCTGTCCGTGCTCTACAACCTGGCCAGCTTCTCCCTGCTGGCCCTCACCTCGGCCCTCACGGTCCACGTCCTGGGCAACCTCACTGTCGTGGGCAACCTCGTCCTGTCCCGGCTGCTGTTCGGCAGCCGCCTCAGCACCCCTCAGCTACGTGGGCGTGGCGCTCACCCTTTCTGGAATGTTCCTTTACCACAACTGCGAGTTCGTGGCCTCCTGGGCTACCCGCCGGGGCTTCCAGCGGAGGGACCAGCCTGGCAAGGGTCTCTGAGACCTGAGGGAGCACAGGGACCACCTGGGACTGCCCCGGCCCGAATCCAGCCTTGGCCCACCGCCACGGGAGAGCGGACAGCCGCTGGGGCCATCGGGAGACGATCTTCCTGCAGGGTCGCCGTGGAGGCTGCAGTGGAGTCTCGAGCACCCCGGCTCCTGTCCCTGCTTGCCTCTCCTCAACGCAGACCCCACTCACCACTGGATGGTGGGTCCAGGCACAGTCGCTGTGCTGGTCAGAGTTCTTATGACGATTAGGGTCAAGCACTGCACTGAAAATTGCTGGCTAAGCTGGGAACCTCACCAGCGTTCTGACGGTGATGATGGCGATGGTTCTTGGCGGCTGCACAATCCTTCCTCCAGGAAGTGGGGGAGGCAGCTAGGGGGCCCAGGGAAGGGCAGCTTTGCTACGGGGCTTCCCTAGGGAGCTGGGGGTCGTCTG
The DNA here is from genome assembly GCA_917880005.1 of Nanger dama. Lineage (NCBI taxonomy): Eukaryota > Metazoa > Chordata > Mammalia > Artiodactyla > Bovidae > Nanger > Nanger dama. The sequence continues at coordinate 1,828,143 of CAKJTW010000122.1, read as the reverse complement.
TGCCAACTCCAGGCAGCTGCTGTGGCCTCAGCCCTGGGCCTCCCAAGGTTGGGTCTTCCGTCCTCAAATAAACTATTTTTGCTTGTACACCTGTGTCATCCCTCGGGGTAGCCGCCAAGGAAACAGGCACACCAGCCGCCCACCCAGAGACAAGGACCTGCCCCCGCCCTCACTGGGGCCTGGCCAGCCCCCTCATTGGCCCAGACCTCTGCTCTGACCCCTCACGCCATCTTCCTGCAGCCTCGAGGGGAAGCTCTTAAAACGCATGGTTTCTGTGGCTCCATGCTGCTTGTGGGACAAGCTCAGGCCTAGCCCCGTGGCCTCTCGCCTCTCCCTTCCTCTGTTCTCATTGTTCAGTCAGTCGTGTCCGACTCTCTGCAACCCCATGGACTGCAGCAAGCCAGGCTCCTCCATCCTCCACTATCTCCCGGAGCTTGCTCAAACTCATGTCCATTGGGTCGATGATGCCATCCAACCAGCTCATCCTCTGTCGGCCCCTCCTCCTGCCCTCAGTCTTTCCCAGCATCAGCTCCACCTTCAATCCACACCTGCTTCTATCAGGTGCCCCGTGACACCCAGCCGCCCACTGGAGTTCCCGCACATGCTGGTCCCCGGTCTGTGGTCTTCCTCCTACATCAGCTTCTCCCTTCTCATGGCTAAACCCTTGTCTGGGGGGTGAAAACCCAAACTGTATAACTCTTCTCTAAAAGAAAAACCAGAAAAGAAGCCTGAGGAAGGAAAGGCCTGGGTGAGGCCCCCTGTCCAGGGCTGTGAGTGCAGGGGGCAAGGAATGGGGTGGTCCCATGGCAGGAGGAGCATGGGCTGGGGGTGGAGCGTCTGGGGAGCTGGCCTGACCCAGCTGCCTCACTTCCCATCCTTCCCTTGGCTGTAGGCATTTAACTCCAGCCACCTGTCTCCACCGCAGGCCCCCTGTTAAAAACCATAAGGTCCCTGCCTCGGTTAGAGACTCTGGGGACCTAATCCCGCTCTGCCCGCCTCACTGTGCCTGGGGCAGGTACCTCCCCCTCTCTGAGCCTCGGTTTCCAGATCTGCAAAATGGGCTGGTGATCCCCAGGGAGAGGATTTCCAGCGAGGACCTGGTGGGCAGGGCCAGGGGTGGAGGGGGGGACGATGGGGCCAGTGGGCTTGGTCCCTAGTGTGAGCTAGTCACCCACTCTCTCTGAGGCTCTAGGCACATCTGGAAAAGGGGAGGATGGGAGCTTGGCCAGGCCGGGGCTGGGGTCTAGGGTGCCTGAGACTCAGAGAAGATTCATTCATTCCTTCATGTGGCTGGAATTCGTGGTCACGACTACACGGAGGGTCGGGCCCAGGCTGGTGTGGGGGCAACGAGGGCCTGGGGAGAGCCTGGCACAGGCAGGACTGGTGCAGATTTGCCTGCCCTGGCCTCTGTGCAGGCGGGTCTAGCGGAGGGGAAGTGGGCCTCAGCTGAGTCACTGGACACCCACCCTCTATGTGAGTCAGAGAAGCCATCAGCCCAGCCCTGTCCTGGTGCAGCCTGGATACCTCCGGGCTCCACCCTGAGGCTTGGCCAGATGGGACAGAGGGTGGATGGTTTCCGGTGGGTGCCCCGGCCCCCCCCCCCCCGGTCCTCAGGACCCTCCCCCTTCAAGGGGCCTCCTGCAGCGCCCTGGGCCCTGGGGAATGCTTGGCTTCAGAGTGAGCCTCCTGTCTGATCAAAGCCAGCCCCTGGTGGTGGTAGGGGGGCAGAGGGGAGTTGGAGCCGTGCTTGACCTGGGGACCACCCAGCATTGAGGTGTTTCCTTCAAAGTCAGAGGTACACCCTCCTAATCACTCCCTGCTGGAGGCACAGACACTGGCCTGGGAGTCAGAAAGTCTGGGGGTGTGTCCTGGGCCCCTTTCTCGCCGTCTGACCTGTTTGGTTTCCCCTGGCTTCACAGAGAACCTCACGGTGAGGGGCTTAGGAGGTGATTCCCATGGACAGCCCTCTAGGCTCTGCTTCTAACTTGTCCTGTTGCCTCCGGTGAGGTGAGTCACTTGACTTCCCCAGCCTCCCTCTTTGTACCCAGTCTCGGCTGGGAAGCCTTCAAGGGATGACAGATGTCACCTTCCTTGGGGGCGGTTCCCTACCTCACCCTTCCCCACCCCACGCCAGTCTGGGTTGACAGCCACAGCTGAAGGTCACCCCAGCTCCCTGCACCTTTCCAGGCAGGGCCGCCAGCACATCCCGCTCTCAGAACTGGTTTGTCACCGAGACGTCTGCTCACCGCCGTCTCCCCAGCACCAGCACATAACCTGGCGTGGATGGAGTAGGCGGGAGATAACACCAGTCAAAAGCAGGGGTCGGACCTGGGTTCGAACCCCAGCCCTGGCATGTCGGAGCTGTGTGACCCTGGGCAAGGGTTTTCCCCTCCTGTGCCTCTTGTGTGTTAAGTGAGGGGAATGGCAGGGGCAGAGCCTCCCGAGCCCGTCTGGCTCTGGGAGGCTGGAGGGGCTAATATGGGGCAAGTGCTTAGCGGCTGGCTGAGACTGGATGAAAAATGAGCCAGTCGATCTAAGAAAGAAATGAGAGATTTTATTTGCACTGAGTATGAAGACTGTAACCCAGGAAGAGCATCTCAGAAAGCACTGAGCATTGTTCTCCCTTTTAGGAGTAGGCTAACAGTTATGTAAGTATTTTTGAGATGGAGGGCTGAACATCAAATGACCGTTTACGTAATCCAGGTCTAAGCATCGCCATGGTGGATCATGTGACCCCTTCCAAGTTTCAGGAAGGAGCACTGTCTTTTGAGGTGTGGTCTCGATGCAGGGAGAAATGTTGCTCTTTGTGGTGGAGCAGGTGTTCCTGCTGGTGGGGTGTTCAGGCTGATGCGTACACGCAGATGCAGAATGCACAGTGTGGGGAGAGGGGAGGTCGAAAAGGCAGAGAAGAGTTTACTGTGTTGAGCTTTTTCCTGTCTTAACATGAGGCGTGAATTTTATTTCACAAACTTACTAGGTCCTTGAGCCATGTGAGCAGACTGGCTCACTCCAGGCGCCTCCCAACTCCTCTCCTGAGGCTTCTCGTGCTGTGCGCTCCCGCCTCACAGGCTTCCCCTGCTCACCCAGGGCCCCAGGGCATGCCCTCGTCCCGGCTTCCACCCCCTTGCCCTGCCTTGGAGGAAGCTGGCTCTGTGCTGGGCATCCTGCCATTGTAGATTCAGAACAAAGCGGCTGCCTTGTCTCAGCCCCAGCTGCCAGGGGGCCCCTGCCCAGCCTCCCCAGGGGGGCCTTGGATTCGCATTCTAGGGGCCAGGGCACACAAGGACTCTTGCTCCAGAATCAGCTCAGGGATGCTGGGAACCGACCATCATCACACTGTTCCTGCTCAGTGGCAAATGCTTTCAGGAAATGACACAGAATACCACGGCGTGCCATGGGAGGCTCCGACCCGGCAAGGGCCACGATGGAACAATAAGCACTTCCGGTAATGGCCTCCCGGGATCTCAGCTTCCATCTGTGCCCTCCTGGCCACACAGCCGCCACGCGCCTCCTGCCTCCTCTCAGCACCGCCAGGCAGCTCTTGTTGCCTGGGCGGGGCCCTTCTTTACAAGCAGAAACTTTCTTTGGCGGAAGGACCCTTGTCCATGCTTCTCATGCCGTAGCCCAGCATCAGATCAGCTGAAGCGAGCTTGCCAGTAGATGAACCCACGACCCTTCGCACCTCTGCCAAGTCTCCCGGGTGGTCCAGTTCAGCCCTCTTACATACAGAAAACGGAAGCCCCAAGGGATGGCCGCAGTCCGTCCAGCTGCTGTCACGAAATGCCGTGGACAGGCGGCTTGTGAACAGAAATGTGTTGCTCCCAGTGCTGGAGGCTGGAGGTCTGACACCAGGGTGTCAGCATGGTCGGGTGAGGGCCTGCTTCTGGGTCACAGGTTTCATTTATAAAGGTAATAATCCCATTCATGAGGGCTCCACTCTCATGGCCTCACTGCCTAATTAGCCCCCAAAGGCCGCACCTCCCACCGTCAACATGTGAATTTTAGGAAGACACATTCAGGTCATAGCAACCATCTTGTACAGAGATGGAAGAGCAGAGCACGGTCTTCACCTCCTAGTTCTTGGGGTTCTGCCACTCCTTGCTCCCCAGTCTGCTGTGAACCACGGAGCCAGGGTGTGAGGTTATAGGGGTGCGTGGGGTCTGCCCGATTCACATGAAGTGTCTGCTGGGTGTTCCCCAGCTCCGTCAGCAACATTTTCTTCTTCGGGGAAAAGGCATTAGTGCTATTTTGCCAAAGGAAGTCTAGAAAGATTTGTGGGCTTGGACCCTCTCGGGACCTCTCAACCCCAACGTCTCCCACTTAGGATGTGAGAGCCTTCCTGCCATATCCCATCCTGAATATTAAAAGAATAACTTAACAAAAGAGGTTCCAAAATTGTGTCTTCTCAATGATGAACAAAAATTATATAGAAAGAAGGAAATACACCACAACACCGAAGTGCTGACTCGAGGATCGTATTGTAGATACACTGTATTTATTTTCCATTTTCCACAAATGAGCCTTTACTTTTAAAAACACATTTCTGAGGGTTCCGGTTCTAAGACTGAGTAAGTATAGTCCGCCCTTCCCCTGAATGCAGCTGACAGCCCAGGATGGAAGGCAGGAACCGGCTCCCGGAGGACTCTCGAAAGAAGTGCAGGCACACTAGGAGAGGAAACCAGAATTTGGGATGTGCAAGTCTGACGACGAGCCTCCTGTCTTGCCTTTTGCCCGGGTATCTGCTGGCCTGGTCTCCGAGGCAGCGTGAATCCTGGGGCTGTGCAGTGGACGTGGAAAGAAAGGCCTCCAAGAGCAGCCTTGTCTTCCTGGTCTGAGGAGTGGGGAGGGAGGACTCTTCAGGACAGAAACCCCCTTTCTCATCCTTTTTCACCCCTTATACAGTCCCGTCCCCGGGCAAGCCTCACGTGAGGTGGAGCCCTGGCGGTGGAAGCCAGGAAACACTGTGGAGCTCAGGGGACTCCTGCTGGCCTGGGCTGTGGTTTGAGGATATGTGCGGTGGGAGGAGGCCTTGCCTTTTTCCTCTCTTCATCCTGTCGCCTGGCCCCAGAGCAGAGACTCGGTCACAGGACGCACGCAGCAGGCCAGGGAGACTAGAAGCCCGTTTCTAGCTGGAGGACCAGGGGAAGGGCGGCCTTGGAAACTAGAGAGCCTGGAGAAATCACGGAGAGTGGGAGGCTTGAGAAGTGGATCCCACAGGTTCACATGTGTGGATCTGACCCCAAATGGCATCCCGGTGACTTTGACACTACTGGGCAGATCACTCAGATTTCAGGCGGCCCCTGAGTGGCACTAGCTTAGGGCAGATTTGACCTAACATTGCAAAAATTCAGAAAACCGACGACCATCAAACTCTGGCACTGTTTAAAAAAAAAAAAAATTCAGATGAGTAAGTTTTTAAAACCTTGTTGGCTTTATTCAGTGATTCATGAATTGAGAAGCATCCATCTAGCAAACAGAAGGGACCCCCCCGAGGCCCCTTCTGAGGGACTTTACGGGCAGGAGGGAGCAGGTACGAGGAAGCTCTTCCAGGCAGAAAACGGCTTTGGTTTATTGCAAGTAAACTCTCCTTAAGGGATGGCCAGAGTCCATCAGGACGACTTCCTAACTTGTGCTGCCCAGGTGATTCCTGATTGACTGGTTTAGTATTCCGTTTCTGGAAGAACTGAAACTGTAGCTAAGTCTCGGTTTGGGGATGTGGGTTTTAGCATTAGTGACTCCACTTAACGCTGTTCTCTTGTTTTTAATGGCCCACGGGAGACAGACCGGAACTGATCCTAAATGGATCAACTGCCTCCTAAAACAAAGGCTCAACATTTTCCATAGGGTTTAACCAAGACCTATTCAAAATGCCCGGGACACAATCCAAAGCTACTCTACATACAAAGAACCAGGAGAATCTAAACACTGAGATGACCCCACTGTTGGACTTACCAGAAAAGGACCTTAGAAATAAAGTCTCAGTGGAGAAATAGGAGATATAGAAAATCACCAATTAAAAAATTTTCAACTAAGACAATACATCTAAAATTGAAAATATACTGGATGGTCCTAGTAGCAGAACAGAGGAAAATCTGTGAACTTGAAGACAGGTCAGTAGAAAATTAGCTACAATCAGCAGGATATCCACCTCTGCCAAATGCCCAGTTGCCTGGAAAATGTGAACGTTGCTTTACATGATAGAAGAGATTCTGCAGATGCCACTGAGGCTATGGGCTTTAAAATCCAGACTGTCCAGGGTTATTGAGTGGGCCTAGCCTAATCACGTGAATCCTTAAAGGCAGAGATTTCTGTCTGACTGGATTCGGAGATAGGGCAGGAGGAAAAGTCAGAGGTGTTCAAAGCCTGAGGGGGATTCAACAATCCTCCTGCTGTTGGAAGAAGTGGAAAGGAATGCAGGCAGCTTCTAGGAGCACAGAGCAGCCCCCAGCTGACAGGAAGGAAATGGGGTGGCTTTCAACTTCAAGGAACTGAATTCAGGCAACAGTCTCAATAAGCTTGGAAGAAGAATCTTTCCCCAGAGCCTCCAGTTAAAACACACACACACAAAGGTTTCAGCCTGACAAAACACCTTGATTTTGGCCTTGTGAACCCAAAGCAGAAGACTCAAGCTTCCCCAGTGGCTCAGGGTGAAGAATCTACCTGAAGGGCAGGAGGCGCAGATCCAACCCCCCGTCAGGAAGATCTCCTGGAGGAAGAAATGGCAACCCACTCTGGTACTGAGAGGGTAACAGGCAGGAAGGCCAGGGGTCTCCAAAGGGAGGAAATAGGCTGCAAGTGTCAGACATTGATCTCTCAAACGGCAGGAGGAAACAAACTCATGTTACATTTTTTCCCTTCTCTATACAAATTTAACAAGGTTTCTCTTAAAATTCTGTGTTGCCATAATAAGATCATGGCTCCACCGGAACTTACCTTTTCTCAAACCTTGAGCTAAACAATGCATTTTTCTTATGGAAATGTTTGTCTTAAGCTATGTTAATGTGCCATGCATTTATCCCAGAATGCCTTCAAGTCAGTTTGCCTATAGGCTCAGAACCAACTTGACTAACCAGTACGTTATACTCATTCATTGTTCTCCTAATCTGTTAATGAAACTATTTGTATGGGAATCTGCCTTTCTTCAAGAATCATGTCAATCAATCCTTTTATGGCCCCGGATGACTCATCTGGTGCCAAGATTATCTCAAAATGCATCTTGTGGGTGAGGGGCCTGGTGCCATTCTCTGAGTTTTGAGACATTTCCTTTTTTTTAATTAGCATACTGCTAGTAGCTATATAACATCCAGCTAAAGACTAGCACGGGGTATTCTTTCTGCCCCCTTCTGATGTCTCTTTCTCTGTCTCTTTTATACTTTAATACAACTTTATTACACAAAAGCTCTGTGCGATCAAGCCTCGTCTCTGGCCCCGGACTGAATTCTCCGGAGGCCAAGAATCCCGGCCTCTTTCATGTTTCAGCAACAACCTTTCAATATTCTTGCCTTGGAAGTCCCATGGACAGAGGAGCCTGGAGTGCTTCAGACCATAGGGTGGCAGAGTCGGGCACGGCTGAGCACAGGTGCAAGCAGAACACTCAGTTAAGCCCAGCCAGACTCGTGCCCTACGTAAATCGTGGAAGGAATAAATAGGTATCTAAGCTTGTGGTGATTTGTTATGGTGGCAAGAGAAAACTAATACACTATCCAATATGAATGCCAGTGAGAAGTAGTAAGATACTAATTTAGGTAGATTACAAAAGGTAAGTATGTACGTTAAAATCTCTAGTGCAACCTCTGGAAAAAACTATACAAAATTAAAGTGGAATAACTTAAAAATCCTCGTAATCCAAAAGAAGGCATGAAAAGGGAAACAGAGGAATAAAAAAACAGAAAGGATAAACAGAAAACAATAAAATGGTAGGCCTAAACCCAAATATCAATAATTTGGGCCTAAACATACCAATTAAGAGACAAATTGAAGATACAAATTTTAAAAAGACCCAACCAAATGCTGTCTACAGGAAACACACTTCAGGTTAAAAGTAAAAGGATGTGAAAAGATATATAATGCAAATACCACTTAAAGCTGGAGTGGTTTTATTAATGTCAGACAATAGACTTCAGAAAATTAAGAAGGAAAAGAGACACTGCCTGTTGATCCAAGGGTCAGTGCACCGTGAAGAGGTAACAAACCTAAGTATGTGTGCACCTGAGAACACAACTTCAAATACATGAAACAAAAATTAATAGAATTGGAAGGAGATGTACACAAATGCACAATCGTAGTGGATACTTCAACACTCCTCTCCCAGTAATCAATACAGCAAGGAAGCAGAAAACCGCCATCCACCAGCTGGTCCTAACGGACACTTACGGGACACTCTATCCCAAATAGCCATCTCCCCCTCTCCAAGTGCACAGCAAAGAGTCACCAAGACAGCCCACGTCCCACACTACTAAGCAGACATTAACAAATTTAGAAGGAATGGAATCATACAATATTATGGCCTCTGACCTAGATGGTATTTAAAATTAGAAACCAACAACAGAGATGGTGGTAAAACTTCCAAATACAAGTTAAACTACACACTTCTAAGTAATACACAGGTTAAGGAGGACACCGCAAGGAAAACTAAAAGAAATGTTTTGAAATGAACAAAAATGAAAATGCAGCATAGAAGACTGTGGGATGTAGCCCTCGAATCCACAATCTAAGTTTCCACCTTAGGAAATTAGAAAAAAAGAGAAAAATAAAGTAAGAACTATGAAAATAACAAATAACAGAAATCAGTCAAATAGAAAAGGGAAGAACAATAGAGAAAATTAAAGACACAAGGTAGGTTATTCTTTAAAAAGATTCTTTAAATTGATAAACATCTAGCTATAGACTAACAAAGAAATAGAGAAGACAAATTATCAGTTTGGAGAATGGAAATGTGACGTCACCCTGCAGACACTAAGGATATTAAGGGAATATTATAAACAACCCCATGTGCATAAGCTAGATCCATTAGATGAAATGGAGCTATTCCTTGAAAAGCACTACCAAAACACACCAAAGATGAAACAGACAGTTTGATTGATCCTTTAACTATCAATGGAATTGAGTTCATTGTTAATCCTTTTGAAAAAAAAAAAAATCTACAGGCCCAAACAGTTTCACCGTAGAAGGCTACCAAGCATTTAAAGAAACACCAGAAAAAGGAAGAGAAGACTTCCCAACTCTTCCTTAATCTAATAAAGGACAACTACAAAAACACCTATAGCTAACATCATAGTGAACGGTAAAATAACGGACATTTCTCTAAGAGGAGAAATAGTGTAGGACTCACTCTAAAGGTTACAATCATCAAGATAATGTGGTATTGGTAAAAAGAGAGACAGACATGTATATCAGACTGATTGAAGAGCATAAAAACAGACCCTGTAAAGGCAGCTCAGTGGAGAAGAAAGGACAGCCTTCAACAAACAGAGCTGAAACCATCAGACACCCATATGAAAAAATATGAACCTCAAACTAAACCTCACACCTTATACAAAAGGATCACGGAAATAAGGAGAAAATGTCAACTCTCCAACACTAGACAGAATCTTTGTGATAGGAGGTTAGGCAGAGTTCTTAGATGTGGCACCAAAACAATCCATAAAAGGAAAATCCGGGAAGTAGCGCTTCATCCACATATTCACACTTCTGCTCTGCAGGAGTCCCTTCACAGAGCAGCGTGAAAAGAGTGCTAGACTGGGGGACACTCGCAGATCCATATCTGATAAGGGCTTGTGTCCACGAGACTCTTGAGCCCCTTGGACTGCAAGATCAGACCAGTCGATCCTAAAGGAAATCAACCCTGAATGTTCGTTGGAAGGGCTGATGCTGAAGCTTCAATACTTTGGCCATCTGATGTGGAGAGACAACTCCCTTGGAAAAGACCCTGATGCTGGGAAAGATTGAGGGCAGGAGGAGAAGGGGGTGACAGAGGATGAGATGGCTGGATGCCACCACCAACTCAATGGACATGAATTTGAGCAAACTTCAGGAGAAGCCTGCTGTGCTGCAGTCCGTGGGGTCGCAGAGAGTCAGACTCGACTTAGTGACTGAACAGCAACAACAATCCAGAATAAACAAAGAATTTCTCAACATTCATTGGTGAGACAACAACTCAATTTAAAGGCACTTCACCAAAGAGGGGACGTGGAAGGCAATTAAACAACACAAAAACAGGCTTAATATCATTAACCACATGGGAAGTGCAAATCAAAATCACAAGGAGTTAATACCACACTCCTATCAGAATGGCTAAAATAAAAAATATTGGCAGTTCCAGATACCGGAGAGAAACCGGATCTCTCATAGTGGAAGGCAAAAAGCAGAGATACTCTGGAAATTTGGTGGGGTTTTTTTTTCTTTTTTAAAAAGTTAAACCTTTACTATATGACTGAGCAATCTCACTCCTAGGTACACACGTTAGATAAGAGAAACCTAAACACAAATATTTGTAGCAGTTTTATTCAAAACTGCCCCAAACTGGAAACAAGCCAGATATCCTTCAGTGGTTTGTGAAACACACTGTGGCACACCCATGCAATGGACTAGCACACAGCCATGAAAGGCAACACGCGTGAGCCTCACACCCACTGAGAGAAGCCAGTCTCCAGAGGCCACGCCTGCTGTGATCTCTGTCTGTGACCTTCTGGAAAAGGCAAATCTATAGGATGGACAACGCAGGCGGGTTTGCCAGAGGCTGGGGTGGGGCAAAGGGGCAGCCTAAGGGAATTCCGAGGTGACGGAACTGCGCTGCACCCTGACTGTGGAGGTAGGGACACAAATGTGTTAGAACACACAGAACCTCACATAGGAGACAGTTACCTTTACGGTTCGTTAATTTAACCATTTTAGAACCTGAAACAAAATATACCCAAATAAACTTCTCTTAAAAAAAATGCTTTCAAAGAAATTTCCCACCTGGGTTTCTTTCAGATGGGTTTCTTCTGCTTTGTGGGGGCCTTGCCACACCAGCCCTGGCGTTTGTGGGTCTGTTTATTCATCAAGAAAATGAGACCGGTCTCCCCTGACCCTAACATGTCACCCGTGGGCAGGCTCTTTGTGAAAGCAGGGGAGGGGTGGGTGTGGAGAGAAGGTGTGTTTGGCCTCCACCAGGCTCTGGACCCAGATGGAGCAGTTGTCCTTTGGTCTGAAAACTTCTGGGTTAGAATAGCTGGTCTTGACCCAGATCCTTGCACACCTTGGGCCCACCCTGGATTTCAGGACCTTCGGGTGAGGCTTGCTCATTCATCCCTCTGGCACATGCCCCCGGGGCCCCAGCGGCTGGCGCTCAGGGCCGGTGATCTAAACAAGGCCCTTTGGGAGAAGCTGGATGTGTGCTCCTTGTTTCGGGACTTGCAGGTGACACAGGGGTTAAAGACAGTGGGAAATCTGAAAGGGCTCTGAGATCTCAGCCTCCTGCAAGGCAGGAGTCCGTGAAGACTGAAACCGTTTTATCCCCATGCAGGACAACTTTTGGAAAGAGCACTCTCTGAGCAATAAGGGGCTGTGCACAGATGCGGGGAGCTGCTGTTGGGAGGGTGACTCTCAGACCCGGGCCAGTGGGGCCAGCACATCATTCGTGCGGAGAGTGGCTGGTCACACCAAGCACCTATCACGGGCTGGGGCATTGTGCTAAAGAACCACTGATCTTCACGACCACCCTAGGAGGAAAGGGCTGTCATCACTGGGATGAGGAAACTCAGGCTTCAAGAGGCCACCAGTCACATGAGCAGGAGGTGACAAGGCTGCGTGTCGGTTCACAGCTCCAACCTTCTGGGCTGAGGCCCGATGTCAGGCCTGCTCTCCACACATGCCCCGAGATAGAGACCAATGCCACCTTTCATCAAAAGCTGGAGAAGAGCTTGCCATGCAGAGCAGTGCTCAAAAAAAAAAAAAAAAAAAATTTAGAAAAAAATTTTACACAACAGAACGCTTCCTTTGAAAACTATCTTATGTATAAGTCCAATCAATCCAGAAAACCAGAGTTGGGCAATGGTGGCTAAAGGTGAAACCAGGGTTGCTTTGGGGCTCCCATAGTTTCTGGAATACTGCTTGAAGGCTACTCATCCAGTAGGTTGGCACCTAAACTGTGAGAAGCACAGGAGGTGCCATGATGCTTAAGGCTGGCTTTGGGTTTGAAAGAATGAGGTGGGATTGTGAAAGACTCAGTCCTGGGTTAGTCGGCCCATCAGGCTTGCCACGTGCACTGGGCACTGGTCCACTTGACCTGGGCACCACCTGGCTCACCCTCCCCTCTGGTCAGCAGCCATGACCTGTCACTTCCTGGGGAGAAAACTTATCTTCATCATCTTACATGTAGTAAGGTGACTCTTTAAAGATGTGAATGATGAGATTAAGAGCTTACAGCACCCTTCCTTTCTCCTTGCCCTTATAAAAGGCATCACCTGGTTTTCCTATATTGACAAAAGGAGGGTGTCTGAGCACAGATCTTGGTGGAAGATCAGTGACCCTGGGGCACGTGCTGGCCGAATGGCTCAGAGTGGAATCATCAGACGGACCTCCTTCTCGTAGATGTCAGGGATCATGCCCATGGGGGAGCTGACCATGTGCACGGTGTTCCTGCCAAACAGCTGGAACTCATAGTGGATGAGCTGCTCCCAAAAGCCGTTGTTGGGCCGGATGATGGGCCGGCAGGACTTGGTCCACGTGTGGGCGTCCAGCAGGGACATGGCGTGGTACTTCATGAGATAGGCGAGGCAGAGGGCGGCTGAGCGGCTCACACCAGCGGCGCAGTGCAGCAGCGTGCGGCCCTGCTTCATCTCCACGCTGTGGATGTGGTCTGCGATGGGGTCGAAGAAGTCACAGAGCCGCGAGGCGGGCGTGTCAGCCACGGGCACCTGCACGTAGTGGATGTCCTCGTACAAGGCGTTCACCACCTCCACTGAGACGTTGATGACCGTGCTGATGCGGTTGCTGGACAGCATGAGCCTGTTGTTGGCGGCCACCCCGCTGCTGATATACAGGCTGCTGGTGATCTGTGAGAGGCCGCTGACCGAGGGGCTGCCGGAACGGAACCGGGGAAGGCACAAGGGGATGCTGTCATTGGGCCGGTGGGTCAGCGGCCCGTGAGACATAAAGGCGGCCTCTTCCTGCTAGGCTGTGTCCATGGAAAACTGCAAGGAGGCAGAGGAGACAGATGAGGAGCCCCAGTTCAGGGTCCCCTGCTTCATACAACTCAGTGGGGCCCCTCAGCGTGGCTGTCAAGGTCACTTGTGGCCTGGCTCCCTGCTCACCTCTCCACCCCTCTTTTAACCTTTCTCATGTCCTGAAGGGCCTCAGCTGGGCTGAGTCATGTTCTGTCCCGCATGGACACTGGTCCTCTCTGGCCCAGGGCCCTTCCTGCTCAGTCCAGAACCCCCTTTCCTTACAAGCCTGTCAAGTCCTAGTCTGTCCCATTCAGCAGAGAACTGTTGAGCACTGGGATCTTGGCCAAGGGCCACTTCCTGAGGGAAACTTTCTGGGATTATACCCCTGCCCTACAAGCGATCAAGTACCCGCTCCAGGAAGGTCCCAGGTGCCCTTCTTCCTAACGTTTCCTGAAAATGTGCTTTTGCCATGCCCTGTCTGTGAGTTCTCATGGTTTATCAATGTTGCTGCCTTCGTTCCTACTGTATCACCAGTGCCAAGCTGCGTGTTCCCACAAACGGGTGCTGAAAAATATTTGCTGAATGAAGAAATGACTCCAACAACCAGGACTCTGCCTCCCGAGAGGTTTTCTGGAAAAGATGGGATCTCTGGCCATGTTTCTCTAGAATCCGGGGAGGAGCTGGCTGGAGGTGAGGGTGGTTCTTAGGCTACTGGAGAGGAAGGTCAAAGGCTGCCTAGACAAATCCTACCTGCCAGTACCCCCAGAGTCCAGTGCAATAGGCTCATCCCAGGTAGGTAGGGCAGATGGGACTGGTTTGTTCTAGAAGTCTTATGTGAAGTGAAAGTGAAAGTCACTCAGTCCCCATGGACGGCAGCCCATCAGGCTCCTCTGTCCACGGTTTTCAGGCAAGATTACTGGGGTGGGTAGCCACTTTCTTTACCGGGGATCTTCCCTACCCAGGAGGGAACTGGATCTCCTGCACTGAAGGCAGATTCTTTACTGTCTGAGCTACCAGGGGCAGGGAAAAGCCCCACCCTCAACCAGGTGGGAGCCCAAATGCTAAGGGATGTTCTGGATCCTCATTACCGGAAAACTCAGAGAGAAGTGGACAGAAGGCCCCCAAGACTAGTGCCCAGTGGGCAACAGGAATTAGGGGAGACTGCCATTCATTACAGGGGCAAAAAGTGTGGTGAGAAGACACTGCTCTGGAAGGTGAGGGCAGTGATGAGAGGAAAGCCATCTTCATGCTGATCAAGAAACACTTACCAGGCACTGTGGTAGGTGCTGGGGATGCTAAGACGCACGAGGCAGCCATGGCGCCCTCTCTCACAGAACTCAAAGTCTCATGGGAAAGACAGACATTAAATAGGCAATTATGGGCGCAACAGAGTTGAGCAATAGGGATAATGGTGCCTACCCTAAAAACTTTCACCTTCCAACTTTTAGATCAAAAGAGAAGAAAATTGAACATCATTTTTCACTTGTACAAGGAATACCTAAAACTGCTCTAGGAAAAACTTTGGTGTGTGTTATGGACAATTAACTGCTAAAATTATTGTTACGTTATCTGGATTTAGCAGAGAATTTGCATCTTGAGTGATCTGAGCTGAACCTGAGGACTATTAATAAGTTATGTTTGGAAGTTTAACTTCAATGAAGTAAATGTTTGTTGTGGAAGAAACAAATACTGACTTACTAAACAAAGATGGTGTGGTATGCTTGTTGTTTTTTTTTCACAAGGCTCCTGAGAACCCAACTGCAGCACTTCAGTTCAATTGAACGAGAAACGTGTTTAGTATCAAAAGAGCCCAAAACACTGGTGTGAAAGTACAGTCTCAGAGGTTGGTTAATTACTGTGGCATACTTACTGGTCACTTTGTACAATGTAGATCTGAAGTACAGTGGTGAAACATTAAATGTGACATTTCAAAAAAAAAAAAAAAGAATTGTGTGAGGATTAAATGAGGTAATCCATGTAAAGTGTTTAACACAGGGCCTGGCATATAATTAACCACTGTTGCTGTCATTAGGGAACTTAAAATCTAGGGCCTTATGAGCATGAAAGAGTAAACGTAGTTACTTCAGGCTGGGGCTACAGAGTTGCAAAGTTCGCCTGAAGAAATGACCTAAAGATCTGAAGAACTTGAGGGGAAGAGAGCGAGAGAAAAGAGCGGCTCGTCACCATTTTACAGCCTACAAAACAGCACAGCAAGCCAGTGTCTGGAGTTAGTATCTCCATTTTATACACGGGGAAAGTGAGGCAGAGTGGGGAAAAGGACCTGTTTAGGGTCACAAAGCAAGGCTCAAAAACAGCCGATCTTTCTAGAGGGAAAAGTGGGCAAACACCATGCGGCTTTCGTTAATACTGGGTTATAAACCGTGGAACATAGTCCAGGGGTTGACAGGAGAAAGGCGCCGCTTCCAGGGGTGACTCGGGTAGGTTTCCCGGGGAGTTGGCGTTGGAATGGGCTTATTTGCCCGCTGTGTCAAGATCTCGGGGTCTTACCTCTCTCTGCGGGCGGGAGGGCCAGTGCATTCAGGAAGCAACCTGGGGCGAGCGTCTCCGGGTAAGAGAAGATCGGTCAAGACCCAGGAGCCACTGTCCCCGCCGGCCCGGGGCTCCGGCTTCCATAGCAATGGTCCCTTTTAGCGGAAAGAGATGGGCCGTGCCGGGTCTCCGGAGAAACCCCGGCCTCGTTTTCCCCGTCCTGAAGCTGCCGGGCCCGGACTCACCGGCCACCGCCCTGCGATCACGCGGGAACCCCAGCAGTCCTGGTCGAGAAGTAGGGTCCGGGCTCCGCGTGCCGCAGCCCACTCGTTCTCGCCCAGCCCGTCTCCATGGCAACGCACCAGGCGGCGCCACGGCAGTCGCGAAGGGACAATCCGGCCGCGGCCGCAGGCTTCCGGGCACCGCCCACACGGCCCGCCCCCTCCACCCCACCCCCGGTCCCGCCGGCCCCGCGCGTCTCCCGGGCGACGCGCCGGGCCCGCGCCCGCGTCTGCGCAGGCGCTCACTCCGCGTCTGCGCGCGCCCAGAAGAGCATGGCCGCCGAGGGGGCTCCCGCTCCCGAGTTTCTCGCCGAAGCGGAAGACGGAAACTCAGCGGCTGGCCAGCAGCTCCGGTCGGTCACGTGGAACCCGGACTCGCCCGCTGCAGGAGCGGTCGCCCCTAAGGCGGCCACCGGTCCTGGCACCTCCCCGGCGTCGGCCTTCGTCCGGCACAGTAGGCTCAGCAACCGCCGGGACACTCGCGCAGGGAGCCCGCCGAAGATTTGCTTCCTGCGGCCGCCCTCCGCGCAGCCGCTCGTTCTCTTCAGGTGCGGCCCGGGCACCCGGAGCGTCCGCCAGAGCCCGGGCCCCGGGGAGGCCGACCAGGGGAAGCCCGCAGTTCCCTCAGCCGCGGCCCTGTCCCCGCAGACCGCAGCTTCCCCTCGCCTCCGCCATTTCGCACTCCCCGGAGTACCCCCGCCCAGGCGCCCGCGGGGGCCCTGCTCTGGCAGCATTACGGTCCAGTCCGTCCGTTCAGGCGCTCGGGCGCGTCCGGCTCTTCGCGACCCCATGAGTCGCAGCTCGCCAGGCCTCCCTGCCCGTCACCAGCTCCCGGAGTCACCCAGACTCGGTCCACCGAGTCAGTGATGCCATCCGGCATCTCCTCCTCGGTCGTCCCCTTCTCCTCCTGCCCCCAGTCCCTCCCAGCATCAGGGTCTTTTCCAGTGAGTCAGCTCTTCGCGTGAGGTGGCCAGAGTACCGGAGTTTCAGGTTTAGCATCGTTCCTTCATTATTACTTGAAAGGGAGTATTTCCTGTCGTGGCCTCCCCACCTCCGCCCCTTCCCGGGAAGTATTGGTAATTTGGTGCACCCTGAGTGGGTGAACTGTTTAGTGTATCTTTAGGTATTTTACGCTTTTTTTTTTTTTTACTCC
This sequence comes from Nanger dama, assembly GCA_917880005.1. Taxonomy (NCBI): domain Eukaryota; kingdom Metazoa; phylum Chordata; class Mammalia; order Artiodactyla; family Bovidae; genus Nanger; species Nanger dama. The sequence goes on along the minus strand of CAKJTW010000122.1, from coordinate 1,811,071 downwards.
CCCACCAAAATTCGGGGGACTTTTTTGATTGTGATCATCTTGATCTCTAAAGGAGTCTTTTCTATCCCCTCATGTCTTTTCTGTCAGAAAAAAAAATTGTGAATGGGAGATAAAGGGTGTTTGTTTCTACTTGTTTGTAGATGTAAAAGCATTCAGAAAAGCAGTTTCAAACTGGCTGAACATGAATTAGGGGGAAAATTTTTTAATCCTTCAAAAGGTTTTATCCTTTAAAATTTGTCCTTTTTTTTTCCTCCTTTGTCCTGTCAAAATAGTATGCACAATGGCACTCCACTCCAGTACTCTTGCCTGGAAAATCCCATGGACGGAGGAGCCTGGTAGGCTGCAATCCATGGGGTCGCTAAGAGTTGGGGACGACTTCTTTCACTTTCACTTTTCATTTTCATGCACTGGGGAAGGAAATGGCTACCCACTCCAATGTTCTTGGCCTGGAGAATCCCAGGGACGGGGAGCCTGATGGGCTGCCGTCTATGGGGTCGCACAGAGTCGGACACGACTGAAGCGACTTAGCAGCAGCAGCAACAGCATAGAAAAATCAGATGGACAAGCAAAATGAATATCTGGAGACAATCACTGTTCCAAACGGGCTGAAAATGAATTAGGATAAAGAGGTTTTTTTTAGTCCTTCAAAGTGTTTTATCCTTTAACAATTGTCCTATTGCCCTATCAGAATAATATACACTTATCATAGAAAAATCAGACAAGCATAATGAATGGCTAGAGACAATCACTGTTGCCATTGTGGTGTATATTGTTTCAGATCTATTCGTAAATATGTACTGCAACAATGCTTAAGCATTTTTTTTTTTTTTTTAGTGGTAGGGAGGGAACATGTCACAAAATACTTTATTGTAAACTTGCCCCCACCCCCATACACTGTGGATGTCTGTTTTATCCATAGCTGCTTAGTATTTTATTGTATGGCCTAATCACAATTTATTCAGTTGCTTTCTTATTGTATATTTAGAGAGTTTCCAAATTTTAGGAAGAAAATATTACAAATAATTATTTTTAAGTAGGCAAAAAATATATATATAGTTGCAAAACCCCTTCATGGTGTCACCAAATTATCAAAAGTGAAAACTCAGTGTCTGGTATTATCCATTTTTGACCAGTTCCTCATTTTAACCAAATTGTTATCTCTAGTTTGGCCTGGAGCACCTGGCTTCATTCTACCAAACCCCATCCCATCCCAACTTCTGCTTCTCATCCTCCAGAGTCTCCTCAAGTGTTCGTCCACTTCAGACTTTCTTTGCCTTTCTAGACTTTCCCAAACCCTTTTCCCTTAGAATTTTCCAATTAGCCAACATAACCTGTGTCCAAGCATCTCACTCTCTTTTTTCCTGACTCCTTTGACTGTCTCCACTCGGGTCTCCCTTAGGCCTAGGCTCGCGCAGTGCCCCCCCAACCCCCTCAGACTTATCCCTCTGACTTTGCTTCTTTCCTCTGAGACCTTTGCCTCCCATTTCATCCTGCATTTTCTTCAGATGACTGCTCCTTTGGACACCTAGAAGTCCCTGTTGACACTTCTCTTGTGGATTACTCTGACCTTTCTACATCCTTCTCAGGATTTTATTTTCCTCTCAGCATCCAAGAAACACCCCTTAGGCACACATATTCCACAGGAAGAAACCCAAGCCTACTCCCTTGCTCCTCTGACAGTTATGACAGGGCAGTTCCTCTCCCAAGAGACTTCAGGAGTGCTCAGCCACTACCCCAGGATCCCATCAGATCAAGTTGTGTTCTAGTCCTGACCCCAGCCATCAAGCCTGTATCACCTTCTCTTCCCTCTCCAGCTTAATGAATTCCAGTGAAACAGCAGTGAAAAATTTTTACCCAAGAGCCACTTATCTCGGGTGATAATACGTGACAACCTCAGTGCACAACGAATCTGTGAGATGGAGGTAAAGTTATCACAAGCCTTTCCATTAGAGGGCGTTAGTGGCTTGATCCATGTTCATTTCACTCTCCTGGAAACCTTGGAGGGAGCTCTCAGATCTTAGAGGTGATAGGAGGCCATCAAGGTGCTCTAATACAAGCCTCTTTTACAGAGGAGACAATTGAGAACTCCGGGTTACTGATTCACCCAAAGTGTCATAGCTATTCCTTGTTTGAAGGAGCCAAGGAAGATTCCACATCTCTTGGTGCCTGTGAAATTTTTTTCCCTCAAAACACATTACCTTTCTATTTAGGGAGCCCCTGAGTGGATTCCTACAATCTGTAAAAAGAAGTCTTGCTTCTCGAGCTTGAATTAGCATTGACACCATTTGGTCATCTTTTTTTTTCCTTCAGGGATTATCTCCCACTTGTGACCTGCTTACCCAAAAACCCTCAGAAGAAGAGGGGAACCACAGTGTCATCCCACAGGCCCTGACTGATGAGTTGATTAAATGCGTCTTCAGGGCTCACTTGAGACAGGCAGTGTTTGGGGCATGAGGAAGAGACTAGTGAATTTGATGGACTCAGAATGTGCCCGTTTCTTCCACTAGAGCAGGCAGGCCAGAGTTAAGCTGCTGTATACCCTTCTTGGAAGGACCCGTGAGATTCTGACATTGAAAACTGGGAAAGATTTAAGAGATGGTGGCAGATCTTAAGTGTCACCAAGACCAAAAGAAGAATAGGTGTGAGTGTGTCTTTCTCTGCTCAGCCTCCAGTGGCACGGTGTAGTGGGATTAGAGCAGTGTTTCTCTCCCACAGGGCTCTCCCATTAGGGGAGGAGATGGCTCTCACCAGCCATTGCTTTCCCAGGGCCTCCAGGAGGGCAGTGGATATCTAGTGTGTTGGGAACCCTCTGAACAATGCTCTGAGAACAGTGGATAATGGCTGGTGTCCCTGCATGTGTGGCCGTGGTCCTCAACTGGGATGGCTATGCCCTGTGGGGACTTTGGTGATATATCGTAATAGAAGAAATAAGTAGGGAATTCCCTGGTGGTTCAGTGGTTAGGTCTCTGTGCTTTCACTGTTGAGGGTGCAGGCTCAATTCATTTCCAGGAGCTAGAATCCCACAAGCTGTGTGGTATGGCCAAAAAGAAGTCCAGTTCAGTGTAACGGGGTGTCACCAACAATATGCAGGGGGCACCAAGTGAGTAATAGGGACTGAGTGATAAGAGTTAAGGAAGAGGGGTTGCAAGATGCACCCTTTTCCCTCCCTCCTCCTGACCACTCTCCAAACAGAGATGTTAGGCTCTGAGGCTGCAGACTGTCAGAAGGTACCACAGGAGTGAGCTAGCTCGATGCCCTCACTCTACAAACAGGGAAATGGGACTCCCTGTGAGCCAAGTTATTGATGGAATACCGAGTTCATCTGGGTCCTTTTCCACCTCGTAGTAGCAGCACAGATGCCTCTCTCACCGTGAAGTAATCTCACCTCTGCTTTTTGTAAGATAAGAGCTGTAGACAAGACCAAGAAAAAGATGAACCACTTGTACGACCACCTGAAAAAGAAATTCATGACAGACCAGCTCAGAAAGTTGGGGCGCTGGCGACGGGAATCCATGAACATCCAGCAGTACCTGGATACCATCCGAGGGAACAAGGTCCCATAAAAGCTCAGCCTAACAGGAAAGATCAGCCACCCTAGTCAAGGCAGAGTGGTCCGTCCTCGGGCCATGATGACGCTAGGCTGACCGGAGACGAGCTGGAAGTGAGCCAGTCTACACCATTTAGAACAGCAATAAATGAGACCCGTGGACAGTGGAGCACAAAGCCGCTCGGCAGTGCTGCTGTTTCTTGCCCAGTCCCATGCCCCCTTTTCTGGTGAAGGCAGTCCTGATAGTCCTGTAGCTGCCCAAGTGGAAAGGACTGAATCGAGCCGGCTTCCAAGGTTAAGGCAGAATTGACCTCTGGTACCCATGTGTCTGGTGCAATGCCAGGCCAGGTGTGCTGGGACAGGGGTACCTTGTATGGGAAGGGCTTGGTAATGCCACTGCCTGGCATTCCAGTGGTGAGTCCAGGTGGGGCATCAGGCAGACCTGGGTTAAAGGCCATTTCTGCCGTCCACCAGCTGTGAGACTTCGTAACCTCTCTGAGCCTCTGTTTCCTTATGTGAAAAAACGAGGCAGCAGTGCAGGAACCGCCTCCAAGAACCGACGTGAGGCTGTGGTGCACTTGGCCCAGGGCCCCGTCATCCCACAGGCTCTCCCCACAGCGCCTTCACTTAGCTTCCAGCCTTGCCAGTCCTGCCGCCCTGGCCTGCCCGCTGCCCCAGCCGCACCTGCAGGCTCCTCATCTAGAATGACCTTCAGGGCTCTGAGGAAGCGCTCTTCACCCTTCAGGGCTTATCTCAATGCCATTTCCCCACCAACCCCCCACAAGCTTCTCTGATCTGCCTCCTGCGTGCCCCTCCACAACCCAAGCCAAGCCGCATGGGTTCCCCTCTCTCTGAACTTGGCTTACCTGTGGTGGCTTCACTCTGCCTTTCGTGGTAGATGTTTGACTGTCCCAGCCTTAGATCAGACTATACAGCCTTTGAGAGTAGGAGCCAGGGATCCCCAAGATTGAGTTCAGGCCTCTCCTATGCCACTCCACCCCCCCAGAAGAGGCCGCCCCTTTGTGTGCTGATGTCTCTGCACTGAGCATGCAGTTGGCCGTCTCTCTGCTCTGTCTTCCTGACTGTGTTGTGAATATGTCGATGGCCGGGTTACTCACTTGTTCATCTCTGTAACCACAATGCCCAGTAACACTGAGCAGCCAGTGTTTGCTAAGTGCTTATTCCTTTGTTTGTTTACAGCTTCAGCACAGTGCCCAGAGTAAGGGCACGGTATGTATTTTTTAAAGTTAACCAGGTCCCCTCACTTTACAGATGAGGAAACAGGCCCAGAGAGGTGGCTTAACTTGCCCAAGGTCACACAGCAAGATAGTGGCAGAGAACTAGAAGCAGGTTTCCTGACTGCCGGGGAGTGGTCGTTCTGCATTACCACAGCTGCTAGGTAAGGACCTCAGTCCTCATCCAGGGATGGAGCACCAGATTTCCATGAAGCTTCTGTTTTCCCTTTTAATGCTCTTCCTTTGAGAATACGCTACTTTTCAGTGGGAGCCAAAACGTTATTTTTATAGGCTTTTGTCTGTTTTCTTGGCTAAGCAAAACTGATTGGAATAATTGACTTTAAGTTTTATTATACAAGCAATACGACCACATTTGCCAAAAACAAAAATTCTTCCATTAGACCAACCACTGCTAGCATTTTGACGCGTTTCTTATATTTTGAGTATTCGTTTCATTTCAACAACAGTCCTTTTCCCTGGCACTGTACCTAGAAAGGGGAAAGAAAGGCTTCGGGGATCCTGGTGTCTTCAGAGGGCCCACCAAGCCACCCAAGCTCCACTTTTCTCCAGAGAACTCTGCCCCTCCTAAATCTTCCCCTGATGCAGCCTCTCAGCCTCACCCCTGTCTAGCCTTCAGCCACACCCACCCTTCTCCTCTCCTCTGGATGGCTGGCCTTGGCAGAGGATCTTTGCAGTCCCATGCTGTGGCCCAGCAGACTGGGGGAACCCTGGGAGTGAGATGGGTGGGAGATTAAGTCACTTTATAAACCACTAACTCACAGGTGGACTTAGTCTTCCCATATTTGCATTAAAAACCAGAGGATTTTGCATTTAAGTAAGGAACAAGAAGTAATGAAATTCTGCAGAGGCCCCTCATTTTTTTTTAATAGAAGTACCAAGAGCCAAGCTCTTTTTTCTTTTTAAATTAGGCATTTATAAGCAAGCAAGCATACATTAATTACATGAAAATAGTCTTTTGAGTAGTAGAGAAAGTCGCCATATTGTCAGCAGCAGCAGTGAAGGAGAGAAGGGAACAGCCGTGCAGACGCTTCTGGTGGGCGTGAGGGTGGAGCTGTGGGTTGTTTTTTTTTCCTTAATTTAAAAAAAAAGTGTCATTTGTGACTCCTGACTTAAAGCAAGAACAAGATGGCATCCCCAAGCCTGGTGGATGCAGAGGGTAGGTGGGGTCACCCAGAAAACCAGCTGAACCTGTGGGCATGAGGCAGCCCAGTTGTGGAGAGAGGAAAAAGAAAAGGGAAGGAAAACAATGAGAGAAGTGAAAGAGTATTGGATAGGAAGATATTCGAGAAATAGAATCCTGAAGCTAAGGAGGGCCTTAGGGATTCTTTAGTCCAGTGGACACACACACACACACAAGTGGAACTCCTAGTTTAAATGAAGTCTCCCTTGGCATCCCATTCCCGTAACTAAAATCACTGACAGATTCACATTTATTGAGCATTCATATTTCAGGCACAGAGCTCAGTTTTCAAACACGAGTCATTGAATCCTCCCAACAACAAAGTAGGTAATTTTATCAGCCTGCTTTATAGATGAGATGTTGAGGCTCAGAGAGCCAGAATCCTGCCCCAGGTTGGGCAGCTAGTAAGCGACAAAGTCTACCTTCAGCCGTCTAATGTGAAGGCCACTCCTAAAGGGCCTGTGATGAGCCCTAGCCTTCATCACTGTAGCCAGACATGGAGGCGGGGCCCCCGGGAGCGCGAGTTCACAGATGAGCTGAGTTCACAGATGATGACGTGGAACCTCAGCTGTGACGCCAGTTACCCGAGACCAGCTGTTTCCCAGAGAACTGGAAGGAGCCCTAGGTCTCCCTTCTACCATGTAGCTAGGGGAACTTGTCGCCCATTCTGGGCTGGGCATCTGGGGAGAGTTACGGAGATGTGGGTGAGGCGCATGCCCACCCAGAACGTGGGAGAAGAGGACACAGGAGTCCTGACCATTGCCCATTAACTATGAAAAGGCGTCTTCAGCTTGGTCCTCAGGAAACCTTTGTGGAGCATCCTTTGTGTCTGAAGAATGATGAATGATACTCTTTTAGCGGGATCGAATGTTTTGGGTGCACTCTGTAATTCTCGCTGATAGCATTTCCTTCCCTCCTCCCTTTTCACCAGATACACGTCACTCCTTTAGGGCACTTGGAAACCCTTCCCAGTTCAGAAATCTTGCTGAGTGCACAGTGGGTTCCTTTAATTTTCTCCATGACCTGGGACAAAAGGAGGGAACTTCTCTTTACCAAGCACCTGTTACACGCAAGACATCTTGCATCCTGCCTCACTCAGTATTCACAAGAGTACTCTTCAGACATCACGCCCACTTAAAAAAAAATTATTTTTGGCTGCTCTGGGTCTTCATTGCTGGGCACGGGCTTTCTCTAGTTGCCGAGAGTGGGGGCTACTCTATGGAGCACGGGCTTCTCATTGTGGTGGCTTCTCCTGCTGTGAAGCGTGTCTGGGGCACACAGGCTTCAGTAGTTGTGGGCACGTGGGCTTTAGCTGTCCCAAGGCATGTAGGATCCTCCCAGACAAGGGATCAAACTGGTGCCCCTACATTGCAAAGTGGATTCCTAGCCGCTGGACCACCTGGGAAGACCCATGTCCACTTTCAAGATGAGGAAACTAAGGCACAGAGAAACTAAGAAACTTGCTCAGAGTCGCTCAGTTTGAACCAGCCTGTGAGATGCATAAGGCGTGCTCTTTCCTTGCCGTCTGGCTGCCCTGGTGATGCTCAGCTTCATTTCCAGCACCACCCTCAATTTCAGCCATTGTTGGTGCGGGGACTGCTCTGTGATGGATGCCCATACATAGCCCTGGCCCTTGACTTTCCTCCTGGGCTACCGCCGTTGGCCATGTGGTCACTGACACAGCAGGGAGGAAGTCTTGGGTGAGGATGCTGGGACGTCGTGGCAGGTCCCAGCTCCAGGGTGTCAGGCAAGGGCAGCGGCATCAGATCCCAGCAGGTGGGTGTGGGGCAGCCTGCCAGGGGCCTCAGCAGGTGACCGTAGGGGCAGCTAGCTGGGGAGCAGGGGAGGCAGCCGTAGCTAAGAGTGATTCCACAGCTCTCACGCGTCTGTCCCATCCGCCTTCCCTCCCATCCATCCACTCAGCACGCACTTACCCATCTGTCCATGTGGTGCTTCAGCCCACAGTCAGAACACAAATGTGGAGAAGCTGATGCTCCTGTTTGCTGTGACACCCTCACTGCTCCCCACCGCTGTGGGGAATTGGGGTGACCTGCCCGCTGGGAGCGCCTCTGCCCTGATTCACTCTGACCTCGAGCAAGTCACTTCTCTGTGCCGAGAGTCTGGGAAACTGGGAAAACCTGAGAGCTGCCTCGAACAGGCTGCTTCTCTTATTTCATCAACAGGTAGCTGAGGCAGAGTGGGGAATTGACTTGCCAAGGTCAGATAAGGAATTACTGGTGGATCTGGGACTAGATCCTGGGGGCTGCCACTCGTTTGTAAAGTGAGAATGGGAATTCTGGCTCCCCTCACCTGCTGGGGTTGTAGGGAGGACCCCACGAGATAAGTGGTAGGAAAGTGACGTGAGAAATGAGGTCACCAGGGCAGAAAGTCCCAGAGGTGCAACCAAGGCCCCTGCTGCCGGGCCAGTGCACATCCCATGGTGACCGCAAGAGGTCAGCAGATGCTTGTGCACTCAGCTGGGATCTGCTCAAAGCTCTTACCGTGAGCCAGGGTCTGGGTCATTTCATTCCTGGGGACCCCTAGCACAAACAAGACGATGGACGCATCGCAGCCCAGCCCACTGTTGAAGCGGGAAGTATTACTTGGGTATTACAATTCAGAGCCTGGCCCAGCTGCTGATTCTGCAGGGCTCTGAGGGCTGAGGGACCAAGCCCAGAGCAGGCCTTGGCTGGGTCCCCTGTGTCCCCAGTAACCTTTATCTGGGCTTCGGCTCTCTTGCCTGCAACTGTTCCGAGGGGGGTGGTGCAGGTGGCTGATCACTTCCGTTCTCAAGCCCGAGATGTGGCACAGAGCTTTGCACACATGATGCTCCATAAATATCTGCTGAGCAACTGCTGCCCTGAGCAGAGCCAGAAAAATCCAGGTCAGCTTGTGGCCACAGATACAAAGGTATATATGCTGGTTTGTGTCCCATTTACCCAGGAAAAGAGATGTACAAGTTAAGAGGGAGGTGGGACAGCATGCAGCTAAGAGCACAGGCCTTCGGGAAGGCCTCAGTTCAAATCCCAAGTCAGCTGCTTTCCCAGCTTTATGTCCCTTAGCAAGGGCCCTGTATAATCCAGCCAGTGTGCGTTTCCTCTGCCATTATGCAGTTAGGTTTGGCTTACCTCTGGTCCCTTTGCCGAATGAGAATATCTGACTGGAAGCTTTGCGTGGGGCAGAATTAGAAACAACAGAGTCGAGAGCTCTGTTCTGTGATGCCGACATCCACTCCACCAGCCCTTGCTGGCCTCAGATGTTTCATTCAGTCTCTTTAGAGAAGAAACATACTGTTTTCTGCCTGGGGAAGTATTGCCCTCACTTTGCAACCTTCGGTGTAGAGAGGGCTGGGGCAGTGGGTTGGAGCAGTTATTCCCAACCCCCTGCTCAAGGTGGTAGATGAGTCTATGTTTATTATAAACTGAGCAGATACAAAGGGATACTGGAAAATATGTGTGCGGCATACAAATAATATCAACACAAAATGCCTGTGAGCTCACAGACTAGTTTGAGGAATTTGTTGCTCACTCACTCAATTGTATCTGACTCTTTGTGACCCCATGGACTGTAGCATGCCAGGCTTCCCCGTTCTTCACTGTCTCCCGGAGTTTGCGCAAACTCATATCCGCTGAGTTGGGAATAAAATCCCCCATTTCACTTCCCCGTTATTGCTCCTACCCTCCACCATAACCTGTTGACTCTGAGCCCGAAGCCTCCCTGGGTTCTCTCAAGTCAGTTGGCTCCCAGCTCCCGTTTAGCTGGCTGAGAGACTGTTCTCAGCTGCCGCGTCCACCTGTTGCCCTCATAAGAGCTCGCATCCTCTGTCCATATCCCAAGCATTTGTTGAAATCTCTCATTTATCAGTGATCTTTCTTTCTTTCTGGCCATGCAAAGTGAGATCTTCGTTCCCTGGCCCCCTGCAGTGGAAACGCTGAGTCATAACTCCTGGACCCGCTGAGGAATTTCCTTAGTGATCCATCTTTAAGATTGTAACTTGACTTTCCCAAGCCTTCTTTACTGTTCTCTTTTGCCACATGGCATCTGTCACCTTATAAATGATTTAATTGGCATATTTCTTTCACTTTTTATTAGAACATAAGCTCCAGAATGACAGGGATTTTTGTCAGAGTTCTTTTAAATTTTTAAAATATTTTCTTACTCCTATTTTATTTATTTTTGTTTTTTGGCCCTCCCACATGGCATGTAGGATCTTGGTTCCCTGACCAGGGATTGAAACTATGCCCTGCATTGGAAAGTCAGAGTCTTAACACCAGACCACCAGGGAAGTCCCTGTCAAGTTTCTTTCCATGCTCCATCATCAGGGCCTAGAAGAAGACTTCACGTATGATATGAATTCAATGAACATTTGTTAAATAAAGTCTTGTTTCTAGTTCTGTTTGTTGGTAAACGCTTAGTACTTTGGCAAGCTGTCCCACTTTTGTTTCAGTGGGGTCTCTTTGGGTCTCAGTAAAGATGGGAGGCAGACACGGGTTCTTGTTAAATACCCTGAGCTAGAAGTCTCCGTGTCAGTGGTTCTCTGTGACGGGGTCATGGGCCCCTTTAAGATTATAGTGAAACCTACCGCAAGTTGGAACTTATATTTAAAATGTACATGTAATTCATGAAAACTACACATTTCATCTTATAAACCTATTCTCTTCTGGAGAGATAAGTAGAAACTATCAACACCTGGAACTTCCTGAGGCTCAGGGGTTAAGACTCCACACTTCCACTGCAGGGGGCATGAATTCGACCCCTGGTCTGGGAATTATAGATCCCACATGCCATGTGGCAGAGCCAAAAAAAGAAAAAGAGAAACACCTCAGTCAAAAACTAGATGAAGGATGTAGCCAAACCAATAAAAGTGCAAATGACTAAACATATATTTTTAAAAAGAAATTATCAACATGGTAGCCCCAGAGAGGAGGAAGAAGGGAGTTCTTCTTTCACAGTATAATGTGCTTACTTCAGTTCTGTACAGTGCAAGCATTATGATCTCAAAGTTGAAGTTAAATATTTTAAAGGAACTCATGTTCTAATCCCTTGGGGAGATCACAAACTCATATATCTTTAGGGGCCAGGGAGGTCAGTGCCCATGGCTTTAGGACCATAGTCAGCGGTGGAAGCTGTGGAGACGGAGCTTGCACACCACCCCCCAAGATGCTTAAATTTAGTGGCACGAAAAGCACGGTGTTCATCAAATTTCACTGGCCTGTTTTATTCATTTCTCCAAACATTTCACAGAACCCTCTTTAGTTAAACAGAGAATATTTACTGAGCACTTACTATGTTAAATGAGCTTTACATACATGATTTTATTACTGTCAAGCTGTGAGGTAGGGATTATTTTCCTCATTTTCATTTCACCGATGAGTTAAGAGGAAGCTCAGTGAAGTGGCTGAAGGTCCCACAGCTATGGGAGTCGTTGGGCTGGGATTTCTTTAGTGGCTCTGACTCCCAAAGCCCAATTTTTTCCCTCCACATCACTGCCCATCAAGATGTGGTCCATGACAGGAACCTCCCTGGTGGCCCAGTGGTTAAGACTTCACCTTCCAATGCAGGAGGTGTGGATTTGGTCAGCTAAGAGTCCGCATGCCTGGTGGTCAAAAAAAAAACCAAAACAAAACAGGAAGCAGAAGCAATATTATAACAAATTCAATAAAGACTTTAAAAATGGGCCACATTAAAAAAAAACAAAACACACCTTTAAAACAAATGTGGTCCAGGATTCACCCACTCAGAAACCCCTGGGGAACTTATTAAAATGCGTGCTTCCAGGCGCTTCCCTAGTGGTCCAGTGGTTAAGACTCCCACTCCCACTGCCAGGGTCATGGGTTCAGTCCCTGGGTGGGGCCCTAAGATCCTGCATGCCGCATAGTGAGGTCAAAAATAAATAACTAAAAACTAAGATTCATGCTCCTGAATTCCACCTCAGACCTGCTAACTCAGAGTCCCAGGGAGATGGGGATGGAAAACTGAATTTATAGTAAGCTTCCTGGAGAGATTTGAAACATTATTTTTGAACAGGTGAAACAGACACTTGGTTAAAATATTCAAGAGGTTCAAAATGGGATAAATGCAGAGAGAGCCCCCACTGCCTTTCCTGCTTTCACACTTCCCCTCTACCTGCTGTCCCCAAGAGGCAACCACTTTTCTTTGACTCAGCACATTGAAGTTTGAAGCCCATCTTAGCATTTGTGGGATATACCAAGATGCATAGGTTTCTGCACCCTAGAACTCACAAGAACCTTCAGGCAAGGCAATCAAGCACTCAGGGGCAGGTGCCCCAGAAGGGGTCTCAGAGTCATCAGATGGTCGGACTCCTGCCTGGGTGCGTGTCTGCGTCCCCTGCTTCTGGGACCTTGCAGACTGCTCAGCTTCCCCATCACTTTGAGTAGGGGGCTGGTCCCTGCACAGGTGGTTTTGTCACAAGATCAGAAATGGACAGTGAGTGAGGGGCGCATAAGGACCAGCAGACAGGAGCCTGCACAGAAGTCCTGTCTGGAGGAATATGGAAGCCCAGTACCCAACCTTTCCTCTTGTTTGTGGCAACCATGACCTTCCCTTTGGGACAGATACTTTAAAATCAGTTGTGCTTAACCTTTCTGGGATCACAGACTCCTTTGGGAAGCCCATGAAAACCAGGGACCTCTCTAGAAAAATGCACAGACACGTTAAACCCCACAGGCTAAGCTTCACAGAGGCCAGCCAGAATTCCCCAGGGGTGTCCAGGAGCTCGAGTCCGGAACTTCTCTTTTGGAGGTGGTCCTTGTACTACACCGCTTGGCCCACTAAACTCTCTCTGTTCCTTTAGAGAGTCTGAACTTTGTTGCCACTTGCAGCGAAGTTCCCCGGGATGAAGTAGACGCTAGCTGGCCCGGTAGGTGGGGGCGCGGTGGCTCTGGCCTGGGGAGAGGGACCCGGACAGGTAACAGCTGCCACAGGGGCCGGGGCGGTGCGCGGTGCGCGGTGCGCGTCCTCCTCAGCTTTTAGCGTCATCCGGCTGGGCCCCTGTGCTGTGGGCGTATTTTCTGGGTTTTGTGGAGCGAACCCCCGCCCCGTCCCCGACCCCACCCCGGGTCGGAGGCGGGGAGAGCCGGCGCGGGGCCGCGGACAGAGCTGCGATGGGAGCCGGCGGGCTCCGCATTCATCATTGTTCCCCTAGCGCCTGGCACGGGTTGGGGCGCAGGCAGGGTTGGTGACCCGAAGCGCGCCGGCCCTTCTGTGTCGCCCTGAGCGCCTTCCGAGGGCCAGTCCGGGAGCCGGGAGCTGGCGACCCAAGGAAAGGACGGGGGTTCACGTCCAGCCGGCTGCGCGCCGCGAGGACCACGGAGCGCCGGTGCGGGCGGCGCGGGGCGCAGGGGCCGCGGAGGGGCCCGCGCGCGCCCCCGCGCGCTCGCGGCGCCCCCGGCCCCGCCCCCGGCCCCGCCCCCCGGCCTCCGCCCCCGGCCTCCGCCCCCGCGCCCCCCCCCCCCCGGCTCGGCCGCGCTCGGGTCGGCGGGCTCCATGGGGAAAGCGGCCGCTCTGTGCCGAGGCGGCGGCGGCGGCGGCGGCGGCGGCCGCTCCCGCGGGCTGTCGTCGCTCTTCACGGTTGTCCCCTGCCTGTCCTGCCACACGGCGGCGCCGAGCATGAACGCTCCCACGCCCGGCTCCGCGCCGGAGCCCCAGCCTCAGCTTCAGCCGGGGCCCCAGCCTCAGCGGGAGCTGGTGTCGGAACAGGTGTCGGAGCCAGTTTCTGAGCGGGCGCCAGGATCGGAGCCTGAGCCCAAGAAGATGTCTGAGCCCAGGCCAGGGTTCAGACAGGAACTGGAACTGCTGCCGGCGCTGGGGACCGGGTCGGGGCCCCGGGAGGAGTGGGGGCTCAAACCCGGGGCCTGGGCCCCCCCGCCAAGGCCCCCTTGAGCAGGGGCCGGCGCTGGGGCCAGCAGTGGGGAGCGTGCCCCTGGTCAAACCTGAGTCAGGGTTGTTGCCGGCATCAAAGGACGCGCGCCCCGGGCAGGTGAAGACACACCTTGGGATGGCAGCGCCCGGGAGCAGCTCGCCGTGCGTCGTCCCCCTGGTCTCACTCCCTCTGGACAACCTCAAGGGCTGGCTTCTCAAGTGGACCAACTACCTGAAGGGCTACCAGCGCCGCTGGTTCGTGCTCAGTAACGGCCTCCTGTCTTACTACAGGTATGGAGGTGTCAGGGTCGGGGCTGAGTGTGAAGGGTGGTGATGCTGCGCCGTGGTGACGGAGGGCATCCGGGGCGGGAGGGTGTGACCACTGGTCCAGGATGTTTGGGAACAGACACTTTTGCGGGAGAAATAATGCCTCCGGCCAACCTTCAACTCTGGCAGGGCAGTCCCCTGTGGACACGCCCCCTGGCAGGCTTGCATCTGGGGAATGAGCAGGGAGGTTGGAGGGAGGGGAGTGATTTGGGGCCTGGGGACCCCTCTGGCCCTGGTGGTTGTGGGACCTGGGGCAGCTATCCAGAGTCGGAACCCCCAACATCCTTGAAACAAGAGCTTTCTAGTTGAGGAGTTGAAATTACATATTAGGGGCTGAGGGGCAGTAAGCTTGTTCAGCCCTTAGGGCCCACATGTGGGAAAGGCTCCCGCTCCCTCCTCAGTGAGTCAGACTCCTTCCCACTTTCCCTAGTGTCTGCTGTTTGTCGGCCTTGGCCTGCGGGCACAGCAGACTCAGCCTCCTCAGGCGCTTCAGGAGCCTATCTTGACATTCAATAAAGAATCAGGAAGTGTCCCACCGTGGCCTTTCTTATTCTTGAAGCAGCATGGGGTTCAAAATTGAAGTCTAGTGGTGAGATAGCTAACACTATTCCACTGAAACGGATTGAAAGGGGAAGAGATCCTGAAGGCTGCCTTGGTATGTTTCCTGGGGACGGGTGGTTTAAACTTTGAGATCTTGAATCACTCTACCATAATAGATTCTCAAACCTGAGCAAGCGTTGGGATTCGCTGAGAGGCTTGTTGAAACATTGCTCCACCATCCTGCTGAGGTTCTGCTGCAGGGCGTCCAGGAGGGGCCCCAAGAGTCAGCTTTTCTAAGAAGTTCCCAGGCGATGTTGCTCAGGACTGCAGTCTGAGACGCGCGGCTCCATTGTCACTGCAAACAGGAGGGCCCTGCTTTTCTGAGACTCAGGTCACTTTGCTCACTTTACGCAGCTGGGCAGGCTCTTCAGGTTACCCACTGGAGCATTCATGTGGTCCTTCCTAGCCTTTTCGGAACACGATTTCTAGAGGATAGTTGAATCTATGATGCCCTTGATTATTTGGGACCTCCACTGACCTTAAGCAATGGTTCCCCCTCAAAGTGGGGATTGGATTGCTGTCTTTAATTCCCGGCAGGGGGAAAACGGACCTGTGTTTCTCACGCGACCGCCTCGTGTGGGGTTGTGCTACCCTTGGCCCACTCGGCTGCACCATACACATCACAGGACAGAGTGTTCTCAGAGTTGGGCAACTGAGCAAACCGAGATCCTTTTCCAAATGATGTTTTCATCCCATTTCCCTACCCTGTCTGGCGCGTAAGCATTCACCTCTGCATGCAGTAGTAGAGATCATCGGTGATTTGCCGTAAAGCAGTGTCATCCTGTCTTCTTATAGGCGAGGGACATAGCACACAGGGCCTGCCGACTGTGGGCCACACATGAATAAATAACTGCTCATTTATTTCATTCCCGAAATCACACTGTGAGGTGGGTTCCAGGACTGTCTTCTTGTACAAATGAGGAGTCCTGAGGTTTACCAGAGGGACGTGTCTTGTCCAGAGCCACCGGGCCAGGTAGGCAGTAGAGAGAGAGTCTGACCTGGGCCCTTTGCGCTCCAAAGTCTGTGCCTGTCCCACATGTGAGGACTGATGCCAGTTCAAACTTGAATTCAGCATTTCTGAGTTATTTGTATCTTCCCAGGTACTACTAAGAGTCAGCAGTCGGGGTCACGGTGATGTTTATGAGTCTAGGGTCCCACCTTGGCAGGGAGGCCCTAGCTGCAGTGGGAAACCTGACCTCATTTTTTTGTCTTGTTTTAATCAGCAGAACAAAAATGTCCCTTTTTTAGGATATGAATAACCATGTATAGACAGTTGGCCTTTCAAGGCAACTTGAAATGTCTATATTCTCTGGGGAGTGAAGAAAAATTCTTCTTTGCTGATTAGAATGTGGGGACAAACACTGGTTTAGGGGAGAGGAAAGGGTGGGAACAAGTTTTCCTGTGTGTGTGTGTTTACACAGTCTAGCTCTGTAGTTTGATTTGTGGACGTTTCTAGATTTCAAGGTGGGCCAAGTTGTTGCTCCAGTCGCTTGGGTAGGATGAACGATCCTTGACGTTTATACACCTTTCTCCCTCCTTTAGCCCCATGTGAGCCCGCCATGAAGATGTTCTCAGTCCCATTTTACAGGAAGGGAAACTGAGGCTGAATAGTGAGCTTCAAGGGTGGTGTAGCGCTGAGGTGCCCAGCCTGAAGGCAGTGTCTCCAGTGCCGCAGAAGCTGAGTTAGTCTCCGAGTGCAGAAAAGGCCCTTCTGCAGTGGGACCGCACCCCCACCTCTCCCCTGCACTCCAGTTCTGCCTTCTGGAAGACGCTTTGGTCTGCTTCCCCTCAGGCCTCCCAAGGCCGCAGGTGTTTGACACCACTCTGCTGTCCCTGCTTGCGGTCTGAACCCTGCCCTCCAGACCAGGCCTGGCCATCCTGCCTGCTGGGCTCAAGGGCTGAGCAGCCTCCAGGCCTGCTGCTCACAGACTTGACAGCTCAGGGTGGGTTATCCAGGCCTCCGTCTGCACCCAGGTTCTTGGCTCTTTAAATGTGTGTGGCTGGAAGAGAGGCAAATTCCGGTGCTTGTGAGTTGCAAACAGATGGAGAGAACTCTTTTTCATGGTCTCCTTTCTTTCTTTTTAGTTGTGGCGTGCAGAATCTTTAGTTGCAGCATGCGGACTCTTAGCTGCGGTGTGTGGGATCTAGGTTCCCTGACCAGGCTTTGAACCCAGGCCCCCTGCATTGGGAGTATGGAGTTTTAGACACTGGACCACCAGGGAAATCCCTAAAGTTGCCATTTCTTTCATGATCTTTCCTTAGGGGCCTGGTGGAGTCAGTGTTAGTGCTGGGTGACGTGGCTGCTGGGGAAGGAACCGGAGCCTCTTCTCTTGGTAGCTTCCTTTTGGAAAAACTGTAAATTTTGTTTGTTTGTTTGTTTGTTTTGAAACTGAACAAAGCTGGTTTGGACATTTCTTGTGTTCCTTGCTTGATCCTATGCTCCAGCCTGCCTCTCTCTAGGATAACTATCATTCCAAATCCTGATCAACATCCACTTTCCTTTTTAAATTTAGTTTTATCTCATGTATATGCTGGAGAAGGAAATGGCAACCCACTCGAGTATTCTTGCCTGGGAAAATCCCATGGACAGAGGAGCCTGGTGGGCTGCAGTCCATGGGGTCGCCAAGAGCTGGACATGACGGAGTGACTAAGCACTCACACATCTATATGCATTTTAAAAGTTTTTCATTTCAAATATTTTAATTTTATTTTTAAAAACCTTGTTTTGTTTATTTTATTTTAAAATATTTATGGGTTTGGTTGCATCAGGCATTAATTTCGGCATGTGGGCTCTAGTTCCTGGACCAGGGATCCGGGCCCCTGCAGTTGGGAGTGTGGAGTCTCAGCCGCTGGAGCAGCAGGGAAGTCCCTCAACCATTTTTGAGTTTGCGAAAGGGGCTCTTGTACAACAGATGACCTGAGGGGACTAACTTTGGGTGCTTTGTGGCAGCCCGGGTTGGAAGTGTGCCTTCCACCTGTGTGCGTGCCTCTTGTCAGTGCGTGCCTGCTCCGTAGTAGCTGACTCTCTGCCACCCCGTGGACTGCAGCCCGCCAGGCTCCTCTGTCTGTGGAGTTTCCCAGGCAAGAGTACTGGAGTGGGCTCCCGCATCTCGCATCTCCTGCATTGCAGGTGGATTCTTTACCACTGAGCCACCTGCAGGGAAGCCCTGCCCGTCTTGACGGGTGACTGCAGAAACACTTGAATGCGTGCGGGAGTCCTTGCAGGTGGAATCACTGGGCTGTGGAGAATGTGGACGCCGAGCTCTTTCCAGAGCAGTTGTGCCGGTTTATAGTCCCACTGGGAGCGAATAACAGCTTTTTGTGGATCTCTGATCTCAGTCATTTGCAGCTCTTGGTATTGTCAGTGTTGATTTTGTCAATTAAATGAGTATTGCATCGTAGTCTTGACCTGCATTTCAGTCCCCTTTATTTTTACTTTGATAGAAAATTGCTGAGGCGGATGGATTAGAATTTCTCCACTAAGTGTGGCTTCCTCAAGTGTTTCTGTCCTAGATTTCGCTGAAAAAGCTCACTCAATGTCAAGTTTGTTCCAAGGGAGAAAGTACACAGTGCCAACAGCTGGGCTTAGTAACATTCATATTATCAGGAATAACAAGACGCTCTTTGTAAATATTGTCACATACTGAAAGCATTTCTTGGAGGTCTGGGTGATTGTTGGCAGGTTTTTACTTCTTTCCAACAATGTGCTAGGAATATAAATACAGTAGGCAAGGTTATTCTGTTGCCCTGCACACTTAATCATGTATCTGTTTGACTATTTGAATACCAATAAAGGAAATATGGTTTTGTGCTCTTTTTTGGTTGTTAGTTCCCATTTTAAAAATTTCATCTCAAGTTCTCATCTCACAGGGAACGTGTAACTACCAGAAATTAGCGAAGAATTCATAATAATAATGCAGAATTTTCAAAGGTATGGGCTTCCCTGGTGGCTCAGCTGGTAAAGAATCTGTATGCAATGTGGGAGACCTGGGTTTGACCCCTGTCCCCTGGAGAAGGGAACAGCTACCCACGCCAGTGTTCTGGTCTGGAGAATTCCTTGGACTGTACAGAGTTGGCTCGTAGAGTCGACTTTCACTTTTCACTGAGCAACTTTCACTTTTCAAAGGTATTAGCCCTTAACAAACACATGAAAAGATGCTCCACATCACTCATTATCAGAGAAATGCAAATCAAAACCACAGTGAGGTACCATCTCATGCCGGTCAGAATGGCTGCTATCAAAAAGTCTACAAACAATAAATGCTGGAGAGGGTGTGGAGAAAAAGGAACCCTCTTACACTGTTGATGGGAATGCAAACCAGTACAGCCACTATGGAGAAGAGTGTGGAGAGTCCTCAAAAAACTGGAAATAGAACTGCCACATGACCCAGCAATCCCACTGCTGGGCATGCACACCAAGGAAACCAGAATTGAAAGAGACATGTGTACCCCAGTGTTCATTGCAGCATTGTTTACAATAGCCAGGACATGGAAGCAACCTAGATGTCCACCAGCAGATGAATGGATAAGAAAGCTGGTACATATACACAATGGAGTATTACTCAGCCATTAAAAAGAATACATTTGAATCAGTTCTAATGAGGTGGATGAAACTGGAGCCTATTATACAGAGCGAAGTAAGTTAGAAAGAAAAACACTAATACAGTATATTAATTCATATATATGGAATTTAGAAAGATGGTAATGATGATCCTATATGCAAGACAGCAGAAGTAAAGAACTGTTCTTTACTTCTGGACTCTGAGAGAAGGCGAGGGTGGGATTATTTGAGAGAATAGCATTGAAACATATATATTATCATATGTGAAATAGATCGCCAGTCCAGGTTCGATGCATGAGACAGGGTGCTCAGAGCTGGTGCACTGGGATGACCCTGAGGGATGGGATGGGGAGGGAGGTGGGAGGGGAGTTCAGGATGGGGAACGCATGTACACCCATGACTGATTCATGTCAATGTATGGCAAAAACCACTACAATATTGTAAAGTAATTAGCCTCCAATTAAAATAAATTAAAA
The DNA here is from genome assembly GCA_917880005.1 of Nanger dama. Classification (NCBI taxonomy): domain Eukaryota; kingdom Metazoa; phylum Chordata; class Mammalia; order Artiodactyla; family Bovidae; genus Nanger; species Nanger dama. The sequence goes on along the minus strand of CAKJTW010000122.1, from coordinate 1,791,243 downwards.
AAAATAAACAGAAAAGAAATCTTAAAAAATAAAAGGTATTAGCCCAAGTCCTTATGGTGAGAGTGTTTGAAACATAAGCTTTATGCACATTAATGACATAGTTGATTTGATTAAACAAAAGTCTGTTTTGTTCTATACAAATTGCCTGCTCGGCAACATTAGAAATGACATTTGCTTCCCAGGAAATGATTTCAAGCAAATCATGAAACAAAAACTTTTAAAAATATTCGTTTGGCTGCATGAGGCCTTGGTGGTGGCGCTCAGGATCTTCGTTGCATCCTGTGGGACCTTTCACTGGTGCACAGACTTCCTAGTTGTAGCACGTGGTCTCCAGACGGCGTGGACTCAGTCGCGTAGTGAGTGTGGACTTAGTTGCTCAGCCAGGGATTGATCCCGCATTCCCTGCATTGCAAGGCCAGTTCTTAACCACAGGAACACCAGGGAAGTCCGCCCAAAAGGTTTTAAATTATTATTGTTCAGGCTAACCTGTGGGTAGGAATGGCGAAGCCAGTTATTGAGACAGGGACCAAGGAAACCACTCTAGGCCTGTAAGAAAGAAGGCTCCAGTCAACTGAAAGTAAGTTTTCAGAGTCCCCCAGCTGAGGAAGCCCGCTGAACACATGGTGAATTGGGCCCTCTTTAGGGTGGCGCCCGAGACGTCTTTGCCTGTAGGATGGATCGAGGACTCCTCCAGTGAGGCCACACCTCAGAGGCAAGCTCTCCTGGAGACAGTACTTTTTCTCTGTGTGTGTAATTTTACTGTTTATTTACTTTTGGAGACAGCACTTTTTCTCTGTGTGTGTAATTTTGCTGGGTTTTTGGGCTGTGCTGGGGTCTGTTGCTGCGTGTGCTTTCTCTGTCCGTGGTGAGTGGGTGCCGCTCTGCAGCCGCAGCGCGCAGGCCCTCGTTGCGGAGGCGTCTCCTTGCAGAGCATGGGTTTCATGGCACAGGCTTAGGTTGTGGCGCACGGGCTTAGCTGCTCGTCAACGTGTGGGATCTTCTGGCACCAAGGATCTAACCCATGTCTCTTGCATTGGCAAGCAGATTCTTTACCACTGAGCCATCAAGGAGGCCTAGTATTTTTTAAATAAAGTTTTATTGGGACACAGTCATGCCCATTCATTTTTTTGGCTATGACTCCTTTTTTTTTTTTTTTTTTTTGCAGTGCTACAAGTTTTGTGGGCTCTTAGTTCCCTGACCAGGGATTGAACTCTTGTCCTCATCAATGAAAGCAGAGTCTTATATGTGACTGCACAGTGAAAGTGTAGTCTTATCTTAATCCCCTGAGACAGTCTTTTTGATGTCAGTTTGGTAGTGGTTTAGTCACCAAGTCCTGTCTGACTCTTGCGCCCCCCATGGACTGTAGCCTGCTAGGCTCCTCCGTCCATGGGATTCTCCAGCCAAGAATACTGGAGTGGGTTGCCATTTCCTTCTCCATGATGTCATTTTAGGTGATGCTTAAAGGATGGAGCTAGAAAAGGCCATCCAGTTGCAAAATGTCCCCGAAAACATGAAATTGAAAGTACAAGTCTTCAGGTTAAGCCACTAGGTTATCCACTCCAGAAGGTGGCCTTGTGATATTGGATTCAGCTTTAATTTGAAATATCATCCAGTATTTTATATCATGAGACCATCAGGAAGCTGGGAAGGAATGCACAGGTTGAAAATGTGTACACATTTCTTTAATGTTTAGCTTGAAGGTGTTGCAAAGAGCCTCCAAGAGGACTGGCAATATGTTTTGGAGGAGATAGGGCACGTCAGTCAGTGTTCTTAGCAAGGTCTTGTTGTTCAGTTGCTAAGTCATGTCCTACACGTTGGGACCCCGTGGACTTCAGCACATCAGGCTCCTCTGTCCTCCACTGTCTCCCGGAGTTTGCTCAAATTCACGTCCGTTGAGTTGGTGATGCTGTCTAACCATCTCATCCTCTCCTGCTCCCTTCCCCTCTTGCCTTCAACCTGGATCTTTTCTAACAGGTCGTCTTTTCACATCAGGTGGCCAGCTTCAGCTGGAGTTTCAGCTTCAGGTACAGTCCTTCCAATGAATATTCAGGGTTGATTTCCTTTAGGATTGACTGGTTTGATCTCCTTGCAGTCCATGGGACTCTCAAGAGTCTTCTCCAGCACCACAATTTGAAAGCATCAATTCTTTGGCACTCAGCCTTCTTTATGGTCTGACACTCACATCCATACATGACTACTGGAAAAGCCATAGCTTTGACCATACGGACCTTTGTGGGGAAAGTGATGTCTCTGCTTTTTACTATGCTGTCTAGGTTTGTCATAGCTTTCCTTGCAAGGAGAAGGCATCTTTTAGCGAGGTGCTGTGACACAAATTATAATTTCCCCACACAACCCGCTCCTCCTCCTGACCTTTTCTGAGAGTAGCTGGAAAGCCGAGTCACGCTTGCTGCTTCTGCCGCCCTCACCTTACATCATGGAACTGCCAAGCCCTGACTGTCTCTCCCAGTGTCTGCCCTCCTCCCCACTGCCGGTGCCGCGTCATGGCTTAGGTCTGCCTTCTGCTGAGCTGGTATCCCAGCCCCCAGCTTCTTCCCTGGACGGGGGTCCTGGTGTGGCGCCACCTGCCTGCCCCAAGGGCCCTGTATTTTCCAGTCCTCTCCACGAATCTGTTTCAACAGTCCCGTCCCCTGGGTTAGCAGTCGCCTACTGTGGGTTTCTCACATTTGAAATATCCATAATGGCCCCAGACCGACCTAAGAACTACAGCTTTCTCGTGTGGGAGCTTATAGGGTTGCTCCGTGGGCACTCTGCACACAGCTTTGTGCCAAAGGGACACTGTGGCCAAGTTTAGCCTCTTCCTTTTTTATTTTTTTCAGTTAAAAAAATTGGGAGGGGGGAGGCTGTGTGTGTCATGTGGGATCTCAGTTCCCCAACCAGGGGATCGAACCTGGGCTCCCTGCATTGGGAGCACAGTGTCCTAACCACTGGACCACCAGGCACGTCTCATCTCAGGTACTTTTCTGACCTAGACCTTCCCCGAGGCCTTCCGGTGGCTTGGGTTTGCCCAGGACGAGGGTACACTCGCCACATGGACCTCCTTCCTCCACAGGACCTTCCCTTTTGCACCTTTGGTGAGATGTCTGGTGTGAGTTCTTTAGCTGCTGCAGACCCTTGTACCTTCTTCGGGGAGGGTCTGTTAATCCAAGATCAGAGCCAGCACACAGTCTGGAACATGGTGAAAGCGAACGTGCCGTAGCTTTGGTTGTATCGCTTATTGAGGGCCGACAACGTACAGGGAGACAGGCACATGTGTATCGTGGAACCACAAGGTGGAGGAGGAGGGACCCAGTCTTCAGTTTCAGCAGTAATTAAGTTCCTGGCCAACCTCTGCATCCATCCAGCCATCAGTGAGAGGCCAGCAGGTGCAGGCAAAGTGCTGTGGGGCTCCCCGGGGGCTGGCTGTTCAAGCCTATGGCTTTCACACCTCCTGTCGTCTTCTGGGATGCAACTGGTAAAAGATGTCAATAAAGCAAGACAGGCTTGTGAAAAGGATGTGAGGTTCCTTAACCCAACACCAATATCTGTTCATCCCAGGAGGGAACAAAATAGGGAGGAAATGGGCCTGTTTCCTGGACGACTGCTCTGGATGGTGACATGCAGAGAGGAGGAGCGATGCCCCTGAACTAAAATTGATATTGGCAGCTTAATATGTGTTGAGTCACATACGAGGTGTCACCACATGGATGTGGCTTTAAGAGGTTCCCTCGGTAATTGCACACACGAAGCAAACTGTCAGCGAGTCTCAGGGTCACTCTGGGCACTGTGTGCTTTTTCTTCTTTACGAGCGAGTCTCTTCCCGCGTGTTTCCGCTTTTAAAAGTTCTCAGGGTTCCGATCATCTAGCTTCACCCTTCTTGGCCGCTTGTCACATGTTCAGCCACAGCTTTGTGCGTCGAATGCCGGTTTAACGATCTTGACGCACACCTTTGATCTGCGTTGCTGGGCCATTGCCTAAACCAAGAAGAGGGCAGATGGCCTTGCTGAGCTGGCTTGGAGCCGGGCTGCGTTGTCCTCTGAAGCAGCAGTAGGTGTTGTCTCACTAAATATAACTTACAGTTTGTGGCTTCACTGGAACTCACTGCTCACTGCCCTTCCCAGTCAGCTCCCTCCACCCTGCTTCCTCCGTCTTCAAGTCTCCTTCTGCCCAGCCGACCTCATTCTCCTGCCGGCCACATGCCCTTCACGCTTCCCCTTCAGACCCCTGCACCGACCGCCTCCCAGCAAGGGCAGCCCTTTCCACTGCTGCAGGCAGCCTCGCTGGGCAGTCGAATTCCAGGTCACAGCAGCCTGAGCCTGCCTGGATCCCCCGCGATGAGTGGGGCTGGCAGAACCATCCTTCCTCTGACGGCCCTTTGTGCGCTGTGTCATTTGGCGCGTTTCCTCCCCGCCAGAGCATGGGGCTGTGTCCCCCTCGATGGTGTCACCTGGGTTGCTGGGCGTAGTGTCTTCTACTTGTAGATTCCCAAATGCCAGTGGGGAAAAATTTTTTTGTTTTTTTTTCACAGAAGCTACACATGGCCCAGCTTCTCAGCTCCTGTTCAGAGGCTTATCCTAAGATAAGGATATGTGATGATATTGAGAGCTCACTGTATTCATTTACACTTAAAACTCTTTGTTACAGAGAATTTAAAACATCCGTAAGAGTAGACAGTAGTAAAATGGACCCATTTCTCCAGTTTCAACAATTATTAGCTTCCTGGACAATCTTATTTCATCTGAGTGCCCTTACCCCACATCATTTTGAAGTGAACTTCAAATATCATACATCGCCTGTAAATATTTCAGTATCTTTAAAGGATAAGGATTTTTTAAAAACATATCCACAGCACTATGGTTACAACTAAAATTAGCAACAATTCCTTATTATCATCAAATATCAAGTCAGTGTTCAAAGTTTCAGTGGCCTCAAATGCCATAAATTTTTTTTCATAAGTGTTTTTTTGATACATTTGTTTTTATCAGGACCTAGATAAGGTCTGCCTATAGAATGTCCCACAGTCTGTGAGACTTCGCCGGTGGTCCAGTGGTTAAGAATCTGCCTTCCAATGCAGGGGATGCGGGTTTGATCCCTGTTCCGGGAACTAGGATCCCACAAGCCACGGGGAAACTGAGCCGATGTGCTCTGAAGCCCGCTCACCACAACTGGAGAGAAGCCTGCACGCCACAGTGAATGTCCAGAGTGCTGTAACTAAGCCCTGACACAGCCAAATATATTAATCAGCTTCTGAAAAGTCAGAAAAAAGAGGGTCCCTCTCGTCTTGCTGGTTGCCTCCTCTTGGTGTAGGTTAACAGGTTCCTGTGTCCTCTGTAGTTCCCTAGCTTGGCAGATGGAGCTGGAAACTTGGTGAGGTGGTGACGTGTTCTTCCACCAGGAGCTCATGATGTCTGGTGACTTATCGGTCTCTGACGTTAGCAGGTGGTAGCAGTCAGTCTTAGATTAACCTAATTCTATCATTCTTCCTCACTTATTAGCAGGAATACTTCTATAAAGAGAAATATACCCTCATCTCCTTGGGTTACTCAAGGATACAGTTCACACAGGAAAGGCAGAATGAAAGCTGTGTCAACCCACTGCTACATAGTCCTCGCTGATACTCTTATCGTCCGGCCTCTTTGCCTAGTGCAGCCTCTGCGGTTGGTTCCGGAGTCCTCTGGAAAGGACCCTGATGGTACTGATAGCATCCCGTGTCCGGCTTGGAAAGATGTTGCAGGCTCCTCTTGCACTTGTCGTGGCTCGGCCCTGGAGTCAGCCATTTCTGACTGTACTCCAGCTGGGAGGCTGACAGGTGCTAGCATGAGTCATGTGAAAACAGGAAATGGCCTTGACACCAGCCCGCTTTGACTTGCAGGAATCTTTAAACGGAACAGAGGCAGAGGTACAAACCTCAGTGTTCTGTTTGCCCGATGTCTTCATGAGCTGGGCAGAGGCTGTTCTAGCTGTATTTAAGGCTTTTGAGTCATCAAGGAAAACTTCAACGCGTGACACAAAAATTGTGATGGAGACAGTACCCTGTATTTTAACCCTGTTCTATCTTAGATTCCACTATTGCCTGTATTGGAACAGTGGTGTATAGGGCTTCCACGATGGCTCAGCTGGTAAAGAATCTGCCTGCAATGCGGGAGACCTGGGTTGGATCCCTGGGTTGGGAAGATTCCCTGGGGAAGGGAAAGGCTACCCACTCCAGTATTTTGGCCTGGAGAATACCATGGACTGGGGAGTCCGTGGGGTCGCAAAGAGCTGGACACGCCTGAGCGGCTGTCACTCATGGTGAATAAGGTGCTTATGCATATGTCATCCCGTTTGATGACAAACCCAGGGGGAAAGGTTGTCATTATGTCCTGGTAGCGACTGAGAAAGCCAGGGTTTGTTCCACTGCATTGATGCCACTTAGCGGGTGGCTGAGCTAAGATCTGAACCCCACACCTTCTGGAATTCCACCACCGGAGCCTGTCCTCTTAGCGTTAGAAGCTGTGTCTTCCCACCCAAACAAGCCATCCCTCCAGATCCCCCTTGTAGACACTTCCGGGTCCCACTTGGGAGACCTGCAGGTGGGCAGCCTCCCCCATGAAGAGATGGTGGGGGTCTTTTGTCCCCTCTTGGTTCCCACCAGTTCCCTTCATTCGGGAGATACCCTGTCTCGCCCATCTTCAGGGTCAGTCCCTGCATGAGACCTCACAGCAGGGCTCCCCCTTTTTAAGCAGGACCTTTTGTCATCAGGTCTTTGCTAAACACTGAAACCATTGGCAAGGTCAGCTGCCTGCGTGCACTAGGGCTTGCCCGTTATCTACTGCCATGGAACTCTGAGGCTTAAAACAACAACAATGGTTTTATTATAGCCCACAGTTTTCTATTGGGTGGGAATCCAGAAAGGGCTTGGTTGGACAGTTCTGACCCAGGCCCTCGAGTGGGGCCGCAGTCAGCTGGTGGCTGGGGTTGGGATAGCAGGTTCTGGAGCATCTGGGGGCTGGCCGAGCCTCCCTCTCAATCCACAGGGTCTCAGAGCTCCTTCTGTGCTCTGTTCACACGGCTGGTTTGGGCTGCAGCACCGCGGCTTCAGAGCAGACAGGCTGCTTCCCTCGGGGCTGGCTTCCCTCAGAGGGAGCATCCCAAGAGCGCGGGGCAGACAGGTGCGGACCAGATCTGATCCGGAGACTGCATTTTCAGCGCCACTGCTTTGATCACTGGACCCAGAGCTGTCTTAGATCCTTAATCCAGTTTGAGTTCATTTTTGTATATGGTGTAAGTTAAGGGTCCAATTTCACTTATTTGCATGTGGATACAGTATCCAGTTTTTCCAGCACCGTTAGTTGAAGCGGGCTTCCCAGGTGGCACGGTGGTAATGAATCCACCCTGCAAGGCAGGAGACGCAGGAGATGCAGGTTGGATCCCTAGGCCGGAAAGATCTCCTGGAGGAGGAAATGACAACCCACTCCAGTATTCTCGCCTGGAGAATCCCATGGACAGAGGAGCCTGGCAGGCTACAGTCCAGGGTTGCACAAAAAGCTGGACACGACTGAGCCTGCACATGGCAGCAAATTTGAAGAGAACTGTCCTTTCCCCATCGAGTGGCCTTGACCCCTGTCAAAGATCACTTAACCACATATGTGAAGGTGGAAACCAAACCCTTTAGGAAAAGGCAGTCACTCACTGAACGTGCCAGCCTGCCATCCTCAGGGTCCAGCTGCGGCTCTGTCCCCAGGGACCGTGGGAAGCGAAGTCCAAGAAGATGGGCCTCTGGTCGCGTCTCTCTTCTTGAGACCGCTGGGACCAGCTGCAGAGCCCTCTACTCACACAGAGTGCTTGCCGTCGCCTAAGAGGAGGTGGCGGAGATCAGGAGCAGACCCTGAGGTTGCCACAGAGGCTGCTGACAGGCGCCTGCTGTTCCTCCCTGGAGCCTCCTCTACGTTCCCTTCCTCCCGCACCTGTGCAGCCCATTCACCCGCGGGACCAGCCTCAGCTCTGCCTCTCCAGGGTCATCTGACCTCGTCCTCCACGGTCACACTCTGGTGACAGCGGGCTCTGACTGCCGGACAGAGAGGGAGTTAGAGCTGGGTCCTCAGCTCACTTTCCTGTGGGATCAGGCAGCCCCAGAGCAGACCACCCCCCACACCCAGAGGCTTAAAGCAAGGAGGGGATCGGGACCTCCCTGGTGGTCCAGTGGCTGAGAGTCGGCACTCCCAATACCAGGGGCCTGGGTTCCATCCCTGGTCAGGGAACTATATCCCACATGCTGCAGCTAAGACCTGGTACAGCCAAATAAATAAAAATTCATTTAAAAATATTTTAAAAATAAAGCAAGGGAGGCAGTTATTTTTGTTTGGGTATCTGCCCCAGCTCTACCTCAGCAAGAGACACCCTGCTCCCTCCTCTGCCCTGTGGGCTGGAGGAGCCATGTGCCTTCTTTCCTGTCCACACTCCGCTGGCCGGGTCCAAGCACGTAACCTCACCCAGTGTCGGTGGGGTGGGAACTCACACACTTCCCACTCCAGTGGGTGATCCTGCAAATCCCCGTGGCAAAGGACATGGGCATGTAAGTGTAATTCAGGGAGGATTTTAAGAATTGGGGTAGGGGGAGCTTCAGTCTATCCCAACCTTCAACCTCCCTTTCAGCTATCACACTCTTCATTTGTTTAAGGTGAGCTCCGGGGTTCCTTCCAGCCCCAGCCTCCTGAGAATTTGATGGGTCGACCAACTGGAAGAAAGGGAGATGAGCTATCAGAAATGATTTATGCCTGGCAGTGAGCTTGGCACATCGAGGGACGCAGGTCTCTTGACTCAGTGGCTTGGAGGTCGGAGTCCAGACAGCCGGGAGCTGGTGGCTGGGCTGGTAGAGGAGGACTGAGGGATGCTTCTGCTGGGCATCCCGTGTCCTCTGGCCTCCCTGCTCCCGCACAGACCCGTGGGCGCTCTCTGGGGCTGCAGCAGCGGCATCCAGGTGCTCGTTTCCCTTTATTCCTACCATTGATATTGGATTTGGCCCGGGGGCAGCGGAGGCCCCTGCCCTGGGCCCAGGGGCGTGTGGGAATAGGGCTAATGGCGTTTCCAGGTCCCAGTCTGGGGAGACTTGTGAGCAGGCTGGGTGGGGGCAAGGAAGGCACTGCCCCTGAATTTTCCGCTTTTAGAAAATTAAATCGTTTTTCCAGACGCAGGCACGGAGCGATTTTCTTCATCTGAGTCCCACAGTTGTCCCAAACTTGACTTTATTTTGCCTGTCAGTTTACCGAGTCTGTGCCTCCTGGACGTGGGATTACAACATTCTCGGCCTCTGAGCAGATTCCCGTGATGCCTCCTCTCCCACTGGAGTCAGCTTCTCGACCTGCTGTTGAGGCCTTCTAGCCCAGCAAGCCTGCAGCCCACCTGCACCCCTCCCACTGCGGTCCTAGTTTGCACGCGGTGGCGTCGGGTCGTCTCTGTGCACGTGCAGCTGCTCAAGGCCAGGACCGTAGGCCACATTTCATCTGTTTCCTTCCAGAAGGCCCATCGCGCGTTAGGTCAGCGTTCAGTAACTTAGCCGGCCACGCACGGCACAGACCCGCCAGCGGGGCCTGGGAAGCTGGTGGGGGAGAACGTCTAGGTAGGAAAGGAAGGTACAGGTCATCTTGTCCAGCCATCTGTCTGTCCGTTGACTTCTTTATTCTTCATTTATCATTCTTTATTGGAGTATAGTTGCTTTACAATGTGGTGTTAGTTTCTGCTGTACAACAAAGTGAGTCAGCTCTTAAGTATGCATATATCACCTCCCTCCTGAACTCCAGCCCCCGTCCCGCCCTCTAGGTCATCACAGAGCACCGAGTTGAGTTCCCCGAGCTCTAAGCAACTTCCCACCAGCTGTCTGTTCTACCCTTGGTAGGGTGAATACACTGATTTCTTCCGGTAGGATTTCTGCCCCCTCAGCACCAGCCTTGAGCAAATCTCTCAGGTGACAGAATAAACCTTCCTCTCCCAAGATAAGTTGGGCTTCCTTAGATAACTCTTAGAGCGTCCTTCTTCCATGATCTGAGATGGGTTTCCAGACAGCACCTGTCCTCGCTGGGGGTGTTTCTCTGCCCTGCAGTGGCTGGACTTGCCCTGTCCATGTGGCCCCACTGTTTATCTTCAGAGAGACTGACTTAGCATCCTGTGTTTTCTCTCTTGTTCCACGACAGTCGCACAACATTCAGTGGTAGAAGGCAATAATAAGCACCTCACTGTTTGCGTGGGTCAGGAGTTCACAAGCAGGCAGCTAGCTGGAGGAGCTGTGGCTGGGGATGGTCTCATGAGGGCGACACTCACCTGAAGGCTTGACCGGGGCTGGAGGATGCACTTCCAAGGCCACTCCCTCCACCTGCCTGGGCCCAGTGGTGCTGGCCGTGGACAGAGGCCTCCGCCTCCTAGCTCCCTGGGCCCGTCCGAAGTGTCCTCACCGCCTGGCTGCTGGCTTTCCGTGGGGGAGTGACCCCGGAGTGAGCACGCAGGAAGAAGCACTTGGTAGGCTCTTTCGTGAGTGACGGGGATGTTCTGAATGGAAGAGTTTTGCGGGCAGCAGTGCTTAATGAGTGAGAGCGTCCTGTGTAACCCATGCTCCTGTTTAACTGGTCCAGTCAAGGAGAGCGGGCTGGATTTGCCAGCGGATGAAGACATTCCTGAGGTCTCTCTTGGGGGTAGCCATGCTGTGGACTGTCCTTCTGGAACTGAAGAACTGTGTTGTGGGGACAGGACCCTTCCCTTGCTCAGTCCAGATGCTGAGGGGAGGGACAGAAGGCCACGTGCTCTTTTTTTCCTTTGAATCTTTATTGATTTGGCCATTCCAGGTCTTCGTCGTGGCACACGGGATCTTTTGTCTTCATTGCGGCATGTGGGGTCTTTAGCTGCGACATTTGAACTCTTAACTGTGGCCTGTGGGAAGGGTCTAGTTCCCTGACCAAGGATCAAACCCAGGCCCCCTGCATGGGGAGTGCGAGGTCTTAAGCTACTGGGCCACCCAGCAAGTCCCAGAAGGCCACACACTCTTGCTGGATGCTGTGGGGGCCCAGGAGAGAGAGATGGTCCCACAGAGACCCTGACTGCATCTGTCTTACTCACCGACAGGACCCCGGGGCCTGGCCTGCTGTGCTGACTGAAGGAAAGAATGGACGTGCACAGGGGTGAAGGCTGTTTTGAACTCAGCCTCTGTTCGGGAGTCCATGACGATGGTGTGGGAACTTTGATTTTGCAGGCTGCTGTCATTGCTTGACAGGCATTGAGCTGCTGTTTCTGCTTCCATCGAAACTGGGTGGGAGTCAACTTTTATGTAAGATTATTTCATGTGATACTAATGTCAGTGCCTGTAATATCAGAGGCCATGAAGGGAAGAAGGAGAATTCTTGAATAAATCACACGTCTCACCATCAGTAACCTCATAATCTACATTTAAATTCCTAATTGTTGTTCAGTTGCTCAGTCACGGTTGACTTGTGACCCCATAGACTGCAGCACGCCAGGCTTCCCTGTCCTTCACTATCCCCTGGAGTTTGCTTAGACTTAGGACCATTGAGTTGGTGATGCCATCCAACCAACTCATCCTTTCACCCTCTTCTCCTGCCCTCAGTCTTTCCCAGCATCAGGGTCTTTTCCAATGAGTCTGCTCTTTGAATCAGGTGGCCAAAGTATTGGAGCTTCAGCTTCATCGTCAGTCCTTCCAGTGAATATTCAGGACTGACTTTCTTTAGGATTGGCTGGTTTGATCTCCTTACAGCCCAAGGGACTCTCAAGAGTCTTCTTCAACATCACAGTTCAAAAGCATCAATTCTTTGGCACTTAGCCCTCTTTAAGGTCTAACTCTCACATCTGTACAGGATTCCTGGAAAAACCATAGCTTTGACTATACAGACCTTTGTTGGCAAAATGGTACCTCTGCTTTTTTAATACTCTGTCAAGATTTGTCATAGTGTGTTAAATTTTGATTTCTTCTTAAGTGACATTTTAATCTTCCTCTTGTCTTGGTAACTGATTTTCTTTTTTAGAGTTTCCTTTGTTTGATGTGGGCTTCCCCTGTGGCTCAGCTGGTAAAGAATCGGCCTGCAGTGTTGGAGACCTGGGTTTGATCCCTGGGTTGGGAAGATCCCCTGGCGAAGGGAACGGCTACCCACTCCCGTATTGTGGCCTGGAGAATTCCCTGGACTGTATAGTCCATGGGTTGCAAAGAGTCAGACACAACTCTTACTTTCCCTTGCTTGATGTGGCATTTGTGGGCGGGAGTGGGGTGGGCAATGCTTTAGTGCTGCTGAATTTCTAAGCTCAGAGATCGCTTGCTAAAGGAAGAATCTAGGATGCTGGGACATCCTGTAGATCGTGACTGCAGCTACATGGATTGTGTGATGATTTAAAGAAATTAAATCTGTTCAAGTACCCTGAATTGTTCTGTGTAGGCTCATGACTGAGCTCAAAATAGATCCTGGCCTGTGCCCTAGGGACCCGTCATCTCGCTCTAGAGACACTCACGCACACAGCCCCATTCCTGGGCTGGCTCACAGGGCCCGTCCCCAAAGTCCTTCAGCGCTGCTGTTGGCCATCAGCATACACAGGAGGGACGAACTTAAAATTTGACAGGTTTTAAATGGATTTTATTTACTATGGGAATTTTCAAACACATAACAGTAGCTGATACCCCATCACCTAGTGTCAGTGAGTCTCACCATGAGGCCTCCCTGCCCTCCCCTGACTTGGAGTCAGTCCCATGGAAACTTCCCTGGCAGTCCAGTGGGTGGGACTCAGCCACTGGGGCTGCGGGTTCAACACCTGGGCGGGGAGCTAAGCTCTCTCATGCCTCACTGCCCCAAAACCAGAACATAAAGAACAGAGCAGTATTGTAACAAATTCAATAAAGACTGTGAAGGGAATGGCAACCCACTCCAGGGAGGGTCTCACGGACAGAGAAACCTGGTGGGGCTGCAGCCCATGGGGTAATGAAGAGTCGGGCATGACTGAGCGGCTAACACTTTCACTTTTAGGCCCAGTCGTAGCACACAGGACCTTTGATCTCAGTTATGGCATGAGGGCTCCAGCTCCCTGACCAGGGATCAAACCCGGGCCCCCTGCACTGGGAGCACAGCATCCCGGCCCCTGGAACACCAGGGAAGTCCCTCCCCAAACTGTTACTATACCACCTTCACTTTGTCATTCTCTAGAAGGAAATGGCAACCCACACCAGTATTCTCGCCTGGAAAATCCCATGGACAGAGGAGCCTGGTGGGTTATAGTCCACAGCGTCACAGAGCTGGACATGACTGAAGCAACTTAGCACAGCAATATATTTTATTTTTTTTAACTCTTGAAGAATAAGTATCGGACACGAGGCCTGTGATCACGTAACACATCAGCATGCGCTCCTGAACCCGGAACATTCTCTGGCATATGCACAGTGTAAACACTGATGCGGCACTACCATCCAACCCGTGGACCCCTTTGTATTTTGCCAGTTGTCCCAATCATGTCCCTTCAGGGAAGAAGATCCACTCTTGGACCATAGACTGCATTTGGTTGTCCTGTCTTGTAACTTTAGTTTCAGTCTGGAACAGTTTTCCATTTTTCCTTGTCTTTGGCGCCTGAGAGTTTTTTTGAAAAACTTCAGGCCAGTTACTTTGTAGAATATGCTTCAGTATGGGATTGCCTGGAGTTCCCTTATGTTTAGAAGCTGCTGCTGCTCAGTCGCTTCAGTCGTGTCCGACTCTGTGCGACCCCACAGACGGCAGCCCACCAGGCTCCCCCGTCCCTGGGATTCTCCAGGCAAGAACACTGGAGTGGGCTGCCATTTCCTTCTCCAGTGCGTGAAAGTGAAAAGTGAAAGCGAAGTTGCTCAGTCGTCCTGCGTTTGCGGCAGGAGCACGGATGCATGCTGTTCCTGTCACAGTGCCTCCGGATCGGGAGGCACGCCACGGCTTTTTTGTTTCTTTCTTGCATGTGGGATCTTAGTTCCTAGACAGGGAATCAAACCCCGACCCCCTGCATGGGAAGCTCAGAATCTTGGCCACTAGACGGCCAGGGGAGCCCCAGGAGGCACACCATGTTCATTTGTCCCACTGCTAACAAACATGGCTTCCATCATTTCATTAAGATGGTGTTTGCCAGGTTTTTCCAACTGCGAAGCTACTTTTATAATATTAATTTAATGACTGATTAGAAAATATTTTTAGGGGAGGCACCTTGAGGCTCTGTAAAACTGTTCCTCACCTAGAATCCTCACTGGTGTTTAACACCCTTTGGTGATTCTTGCGTGAATCAGTTACAACTTTGATGGTTGCTCTTTAAAAGAGCTTTTCCCTATTCACTTATTTATGTCAGAGTAAACTCATGGATTTCTAGCTTATCCGATGGGTCAATATCTATCACTATCCTTTATTTTGATGCTCAAGTTGTCCTGGATTTGGGTAAGAGGAATCTTTTTATCTTACCTATTTTTTATTTACTTACTTTTAAAAATATGTCATTTGTTTAACTGCGTTGGGTCTTAGTTACAGCACCTGGGATCTTTATTGCATCACGGGGGATCTTTCCTAGTGACACACGGACTCTCTGGTTGTGGCACCCAGGCTTAGTTGCTCTGAGACACGTGGGATCTTAGTTTCCTGACCACGGATGGAACCCATGTCCCGTGCATTGCAAGGTGGATTCTCAGCCTCTGGGCCACCAGCGATGTCCCGGCTTTTGTCTTTCTATGGGTTGATACTTGCTGCCTGTCCTTTTTTTTTTTTCTTGCCCGTAGACATTTTTTGTGAAAATCCCCCAGAAAGCATAGTCCAAGGCAAGAAATGTTAAGAGTCGACACTTTGAGAGGTGCGATCACAGGGCAGTGAAGCCGAACTGGGGAGTGGAAGGACAGAAGTGGTGATGCCGTGCGCTTCCTTTGCCGGATGTCGCCTCTCCTTGAGCCGCAGAGACACAGTGGGCCTGGTGCACAGACCCCTCCAGGATATACGTGAGGAGAAAACGTGCCGCCAAGCAGTTCGCAGAAGCAAAGGGGAGGGAGGTTGTATCTGCCCTGCTCGCCCCCGTTTCCCGATTCCCACTGTCATTTTACGAAAGTCCATAAGCAGAGGGACAGCTGGACAAGGAGGGAGCGCTGACCCAGAGACAGAGGCGGCGGCCGTCAGGGGGACTGGAGAAGACGCACCGGGCTCGCGTCCAGGGCGCTGCGCACCTTGCGCTGCTCTGGCCACTCGTGCCTCCAGTGCTGTGAGCCCTCCCACTTCCACAGGGGCCAGATCGCCAACATCCGCTGGGCCATCGAGAAAGCAGGAGAGCTCCAGAAAAACAGCTATGTCTGCTTTATTGACTATGCCAAAGCCATTGACTGTATGGGTCACAATAAACTGTGGAAAATTCTGAAAGAGCTGGGACTACCAGACCACCTGACATGCCTCTTGAGAAATCTGTATGCAGGTCAGGAAGCAACAGTTAGAACTGGACATGGAACAACAGACTGGTTCCAAACAGGAAAAGGAGTACGTCAAGGCTGCATATTGTCACCCTGCTTAATTTAACTTCTATGCAGAGTACATCATGAGAAACGCTGGACTGGAAGAAACACAAGCTGGAATCAAGATTGCCGGGAGAAATATCAATAACTTCAGATATGCAGATGACACCACCCTTATGGCAGAAAGTGAAGAAGAACTAAAGAGCGTCTTGATGAAAGTGAAAGAGGAGAGAGAAAAAGTTGGCTTAAAGCTCAGAAAACGAAGATCATGGCATCTGGTCCCATCATTTCATGGGAAATAGATGAGGAAACAGTGGCTGACTTTATTTTCGGGGGCTCCAAAATCACTGCAGATGGTGATTGCAGCCATGCAATTAAAATATGCTTACTCCTTGGAAGGAAAGTTATGATCAACCTAGATAGCATATTAAAAAGGAGAGACATTACTTTCTTAACAAAGGTCCGTCTAGTCAAGGCTATGGTTTTTCCAGTAGTCACGTATGGATGTGAGAGTTGGACTATGAAGAAAGCTGAGCACCAAAGAATGGATGCTTTTGAACTGTGGTGCTGGAGAAGACTCTTGAGAGTCCCTTGGACTGCAAGGAGATCCAACCAGTCCATCCTAAAGGAGATCAGTCCTGGGTGTTCATTGGAAGGACTGATGCTGAAACTCCAATACTTTGGCCACCTGAAGCAAAGCTGACTCATTTGAAAAGACCCTGATGCTGGGAAAGATTGAGGGCAGGAGGAGAAGGGGACGACAGAGGATGAGATGGTTGGATGGCATCACCGACTCAATGGATGTGAGTTTGGGTAAACTCCGGGGGTTGGTGATGGACAGAGAGGCCTGGCGTGCTGTGGTCCCTGGGGTTGCAAAGAGTCGGACACGACTGAGCAACTGAACTAAACTGCGACAGGGGGACCACCATCCTCCAAAGACACCTCGGCCCGTTCCCTGGAGGGAACATAGCGAGTCAGGTCAGTGACAGCGTCCTTGTCCTTGTGGCCCGCTGGGGCCACCTGGGAGGCTGACGCAAGAAGGCTGTGGAGCAGGCGCCTCTGTCTGGTGCTGCCGTGGCGGGTCCCGATGCTGTTGTCGGTTTTCATCCTCTTCCCCCACCCCCGCCCCCCGCCTCCGGCCATTCTAGGTCCTCTGCACCCTCCGCCAGCACCCAGCAGATTTCAGCTGTGCAGAGGGGGTGGGTGCTTCTCACCCCCGATGTCATTCAAGGTCAACCACACATCATCTTCTCTAAGGAATGTAACCAAAGCAGGAGAGAATGAGAAACGGCAGCAGCTGTTCCTGTGAAAGATGAATGTCTTGTCATTTGACTCTGGAACTGGTGGAAGAGTCGAGAGAGTAACAGGTGATGAACAGCCAGGGAAAGTGAGTGAGCGCTGAAGAGCAGAAGAATTGCCACAGGGACTCCAGCGCCCGCAGGGCTACGGGCTGACTGGTTGCCCTTCCTTTTCCCCACTGCCTCTGTGGACAGAGCTTCGGTTTGTCATGGGGAGGAGGACTGGTGTCTGAATTTCCAGTGAGTGTCTGAAGGAGTGAGTTAAGTACGCCCAGTCATGGTAGTTGGAACTCGGTTTTCAGACATTGATTACAGTTGGAAATGGCCCAGGCCTTAGTCACCTCTGCTTCTCCTTACTTTTTTTAAGCTTTTTATTTTATATTGGAGTGTAGCCAATTAACAATTGGGGACAGCAAAGGGACTCAGCGATACGTATGCATGCCCCCTTACTTTGGTGCCGTTAGCTCCATGATCTTGTAACCAGCACAGAGTCAGTCCCTCGTCCCTGGGGGTACTGGATCAGCCCAGCATTGCCCTCATCTCCTGGGGCTAGAAGAGAACGGTGGTTTCTTTGCTCTTCAGATCGCAGTTCCCAGGTCATTCCTAGCAAGGGGAGGGGGGGGCTCCAAGTCCACCTCCTGGGGTTCGGGTCTCAAATCATAGTTTTAGCAGTGGGGTCCCACCCTGCTCCAGCTCTGTGGTTCTGAGACTCGGTGGAAAGAGCCTGGGGTGGAGTCCGAAGTCTCACGCTGCCTGGCAGGGCCCTGGCTGTCTCCTCTCTCCATTTCCCAGTGTCTGCAAGGGCTCAGAACACAGCCAGCACGCCCCGCACGTGGCCTGACATGGGCCCTCCCTCCCTCGGCCCCTCTCCCCACTGAGAGCACCCCCCCCCACCAAGGCCAAGCCTCTATGTCAGCCCTGAGAGGCGGCCGCTGCCGGCTCCGAGTGTCTGAGGTTCCAGGGAGGGGCCTGGAGGTCTCTTCTTCAGTCTGGAACAGTGGTCCCCAACCTGTTCGGCACCAGGGACCGGTTTTGTGGAAGATAGCTTTCCCACAGACCAGGTGGGGGATGTTTGGGGGATGATTCGAGTGTGTTACATTTAGGTGGATTTTATTGGCATTATTATTCCATCCGCTCCGCCTCGGATCATCAGGCATTAGATCCCGGAGGTTGGGGACCCTTGGTCCAGAACCACCGAGTCTGGTAGCCTCACCCCATCCCTCCTCTCGCATCCCACAGAAATCAGGGGAGATGGCCCACACCTGCCGTGCCACCATCAACCTGTTCACCGCGCACTTCGACACGGAGGACTCTTGTGGTATCGTGCTGACCAGCGGGGGCAGGACCTACCACCTCAAGGCCGGCTCGGAGCTGGAGCGGCAGCGGTGGATCACCGCCCTGGAGCTGGCCAAGGCCAAGGCCGTCCGCATGATGAGCAACCACTCAGGTAGCCAGTGGCGGCGGCGCGGGCAGTGTCGCGGGTCTGGAGACCAGGGCAGCTGAGAGTGCTGGGGGGGCGGTGGTGACCGACCGGCAGACCCCCTGGCCCTGCCCACTCAGCTCCACGTCCTCAGCCGCCGGATGGACGTTAGGTGGCAGGGGCGGCCGGCAGTTCTCGGGGTGGGGATGTTTGTGGTGGGCGGGGCTCGGTGTGCCTTTCTTAGGTCAACCCTGGTCCCTGGGCTTCAGCAGAACCTTTGGATTCTGTGGTGGGTCAGCTCCAGAGGCAGAAGGCGGGGCGGGAGACCAGGATGGTGGGCCTGTGCCTCGGGCCAGACTTTCTCCAAGGTCCTCTTCGGAGACTGAAAACCATTTAGCCAGCCAGAGCTGCTGCCTTGCCAAGGTGGAAGGTTGGCTCAGAAGTCCCTAAGCAAGACATTTTATTTTTACTTTCATGCATTAATTTTTTTTTAACATGTAACGTCTTTATAAGATTCATAAACCAGCGGTTTCAAAGGCTCATGCCGTGAAGCCTGCCGTTGACTCTGCCC